>BDMV01000005.1:24282027-24303963 GCA_008326285.1 Oryza officinalis
TGCGCGCAGGCGGCGCGGCGGCTGCGGCCAGGCAGGCGGGTGGCTCCGGCCGTGGCGCGCGGCAGCGTGGGTGCCGGCCACGGCGCTCGGCCGGGAGGCTGCGCCGGCCGGGACGGCACTGCTCGCGTCGCGTGGCCAGGAGGCGGCGCCGGGAAAGGCGGCAGTGGTGGCCGGGCTCGGCCAGGGGCGCGGCGCGCGTGCGCCGGCGCTCGGCCGGGCCAGGCGGCTGGAGGGGCGGCCGAGCATGGCGGCACGGCGCGGCAGTGCCACGGCAGGGGCGGCGGCGCGCAGCCGAGGCGGCCGGGAGGCGGGTCGGTGCTGGCTCGGTTTGCGCGGCACGGCTAGGAGGTTGGTGGCGCGCGGCTTGGCCGATGTCCGCGGGAGGGAGGTGGTCGGCCGGGGCAGCTCGGCACGAGCTGGGCCACGGCATCGCTCGGGCGCAGGGGTGACGCGGCTCGGCCGGGCTGGAGGAGGCCGGGGGCGGCTGTGCGGCAGAGCGCGCTCGATGGCCGGGCGTAGCCGAGGTTCACGACTCGGCGGCCGCGGTAGGAGACGACGTGCTGGCCATGACGTCGGCCGTGCATGAGCTGCTTGGCACCGGACGGCACGGCGGAGTGGAGGCCGAAACGGCTCACCGGACAGAGGCGACGCCGGCCGGGGTTTCGGCCGAACGACGACGACGCAAATGCATACACACGGCTAGCTAGCTGCATGCATGTGAGCTGCTTGCATGCATGCATATGCATACACACAACGCTAGTTGCATGCATGTGAGCTGCCTGCATGCATGCATGCACACGGTTAGCTTGTTGTGTGGCGCATGCATGGCCGGTGGTGAAGCGCCGATTGTTGCGGAGGGCGGCCGCGCAAGGAACGGGTACGGTGTTGCGCCTCACGACGTCACCGCGCCGCGGCAACAACGGTAGACGAGGAATGCGGTAAGGAAGCAAAAGCAAGAGGAAGAGCAGGAGAGGAGCTCACCTTGCGGCAGCCGGGTAGCGGCGTACCGGGCGACGGTCCTCGCACGAACTACGGTCGTCGAGGTACAGCCTGGGGATGGTTGACCCGCGGATCGTCCTCGCACACCACGTGTTCGATCGATGGTAACAAACGAACACACAATGTTAAGGAATAAATGTTAGCGGGTTAGTGCAAGTTAGGGGTTAGGGGTTAGCGAGTTAGAGGTCAGCGGGTTAGTGAGTTAGAGATCAACGGGTTAGTAAGTCAATGAGTCAAATGTTAGATGTTAGAGGTTAGCCGTTTGATAAGTTAGTCGTTCTCGGGGTTCAGATGACGGCGCGGCGGCCTACCCGTCCTCTTGCTCAACTGAGGCCCAGCCGGAGCCGGCCGCGGTGGAGCAAGCAGAGAGACGACAGCGCGTGCGCGGGAGGAAGTGGCTGAGAGGATGCAGAACGAGCAGGAGGAGAAGAAAGAATGGAGAGGGACGGTTGCGTATTCGGCTATGGTTGCCCTTATATAGGCTTCACCGCACGAGCTCGTCTTGAATGGCCATGAAGACAGGGATGGGGTAGTTGCAGCGGCCGCGCGGGTTGGTGCGCATGCCAGCTTAGGCTCGACTAGCCGCTTGCATGCAGGCATACGCATAGCTAGCCAGCTGCATGGTGCATGCTCGTGGCTGACTTGCTTGCATGCATGCACATGCACAACTAGCTTGTTGCATGGCTGGCGGCGGTGCGAGGTTGAGCAGGATGCGCGTGGAAAGGCCGGCAAGCTCGCCGGTGAGACGGGAGCGGAAGATGGCAGCCGGTGGTGTCGCAGCGGCTCGTCGTAGCGGCGCGGCGTGCGGCGACGTCGCCACCGAAAACAGTATGGGGGGAAGAATTAGACTTTATTTTTACTACCAACCCAATAGGAATGAAAGGGCTCGGGGAGGCAACATGGACTTTTCCAGAAAAAGCCCAGCAGGAAGGCCACGGTAGAGGGAGTGGAAATGAACTTGTCTTGCGGAATGGGTTGGGCTAACAGAGGGAAATGTGGCCCAAATAAATAGGATGTTCGAATATTTTCTTTGGGATATGAAATTTGGAAATTTGAAGGGGTTTTGAGATAGAATTTGTACAGAGGACAACCTTTTCGGTAAAAGGATTTAATCGAGATCTTTTGGCACAGATTCTAGACACACACAAATAAACAATAAACAAACAAACTAAAATTATGCCTGAGGACTAGACTTTGTCTGAGGAGGTCATATCCTTGAAAATAGCCTATTAGGAATTTATATTTCGCAATTAAGGTTTCTAGTAAATACTTTACCAATAGACATTATTTTGCAAATAATTTCCAAAAGCTTATCACTCTATATAAAGGTGCATAGAAAATAATCAAAGCTATTTCTTTAGTGGAACAATATTTGTTTTAATAAACTATCCCTTAATGGGTTTTATCCAAAATGGTGATACATTTAGATATATAGCTTTATTTATAAAGTAAATATGCCCGAGGGTTTTTGTTTTTTGAAAATAATTGGCATATGCAAATCATAGCTCCTGGAATAAATAATATTTGAAATCAAATACCGACGTATCCTCAGACGTTCGTCTATTAGCCCACGTGTAAACGAAAAACGACAGATCGAATTGAGTTAGTTCAGGCATGAATGTATTTTGAAAAAGATTTTTGGTTATTCTGAATTTTTAATTCCGTATTCCAAAGTCGAAATATTCAGGATGTTACAGAATCCCCTTTAGGCAAGCCAAGCCCAATGTTTCTTCCTGGAAACATACCTTCAGGTCCTGGCCATCGAAGCTTAACGGATACAGAACCTGGCATAAAAGGATTGCTGCTGCCAAACAAGTCCACTGGGACGAGATTGGGATCGGCCAATGCATCACTTTGTCCCTGGCCGATACCAAGAAAAATGAGCCACTCATGTCGGCTGCAAGCTACTTCTGGTCTAGTACCTTGAACACCTTCATGTTCAAGCAAGGTCCAATGACCCCCACCCTTATAGATGTCAAGATACTGACAGGACTGGATATCGACTCTGAGATCAATCCCTTCAGCCTCCTGATAAACAGCAATCACAAGTTGAAGAGCAAGAAAATTGGAGGCTGGTCTGGGTACATTTCTGAACACATGGAACAGGGATCGGTCTCAGAACGAGAACACATAGCCTTCCTGACATTGTGGTTGGAGAGATTTGTCTTCTGCGGATCGACTTGCGGCCCTACTACAAACTGTCAACACTTGGCTCAGGCTTTGGTCGACAAGAAACAAATCCCTTTGGGCCGATACCTCCTGGGAGCTGTCTATCGGCTGCTCCATACCTCCACACAGGACCTGATGCTAAAACAGACTGTAGCTCATGGAGGACCATGGTGGTTTCTTCAGCTCTGGCTAACCATTTACACCAACACCATGGTTGATCGGCCACCTCTATCGGACTCTCGCTTTCCATCAAAATACATCGATCACGAAGATCTCAGGAGCAGAAGATGCATGTCCTATGGGGAAGCAGCCTCCGTGTATCCAGGCACAGACCAATCGGCTGAAGACATGGCAGCCTGGTTCATTCGCTTCTTCACCGGCCCCCCATCAACCAGAATGGACATGTTCGTGTACACATCAGACCGAGATTATGAGCTCCCCGATGACCTTCAGCTAAGCTTGATAAATGATGACATGGAGTCGAGGGAGTTATTCATGATCGGCCTCACCCCGTGTCTGCTCCCAGTAGGCATATTTCAAGGAAGAAGCACCAGCCTATCCTATGAGTTTTACAACCCAATGATAGCTGCTAGGCAATGCGGGCTCGGGCAACTCCCCGTCAGCCTGTATCTTCATAAGCTCCTAGAGAGCAGAGGCACGGTTCCATCAACGCTGATTATGAGCAAGGCGTTTGAAATCGAGCTCCCAAATCTCGGCGACTGCGACCGGCTGCACCTAAGCGCTTTTGTCCACATCGGCTTCCAGGCATGGTGGCAAGAGTGGGCTGCTCATATTTTCCACCAATCGGCCAGATTCTATGTGACAGAGCTTATCCAGGATATCAGCCCTCAAGTCCCAGATGGGCCGATTCCATCCGTGAGCAACAGTGGACGGAAAATCTTTTATGCTCAAGCTATGGCTCCATCAGGGTCAACCATCCTGGAATCCATCATCGGCCTTACTGCCCCGAAGATATCATCATTGCTCCAGTGGCCGATGATTAAAGAAAACCCCAAGAGGAAAGCACCAACCAAGGGCAAAGCCCAAAAATCCAGCAAGAAGATTAAAGTTGATGACCAAGCCGATCTTGAAGAGCTGGACCCCTCCATGGAAGAATTCTTTGAATAACAAGTGATGGAGGACGAAGTCGATGCAGTGGCCGCTGATGCATATGAAGAAGAAGACACACCGGCTGAAACCACCAAAGAGCCATCGGCCGAAGCTGCTGAGATCCCACCGGCCGATGACCAAGATGATGCCCCGCAACCAAAAAGGACCAGACACGCAATTCGCAAGGTCAGTATAATCTCTTCTTTGTGTTTACATAATCCCCTTGCACTGTCATACTTTAACTTCATATCCTCTTCAGGCTGCGGCGTCGTCTGTGTTGAAGGAGAGAACTCGATCGGCCCCTTTACCTAGAACCAAGAAAGCCACTCTACAACGGCGCGAACGAGCCAAGGCACGATTGAGGACTCCTTCTCCTTCTCCACCACCCCCTCCGACTGTCTCGGTAAGAGTTGATTTTTGCATTATCTTGCTATTTACATAACCCTATTTACCAATTTTCTGCTTTTTCAGCCTAGGGCTCCATCACCTTCACCACATCGACCAACCCCCTCGCCTACTGAATCGACAAAGCAAAGGGAGGCCGATGCAAGTACCACCGATGCTCCAAGACAGGTAATTAAAATTACTCCAATCCCCTCTCTGCTGGTTCCTGTTTAACAAAGCTGACCTTGATCCATGTTGATATCTGCAGAACCTAGCCGATATGTTCTCCTTTGATATCGGCCAATTTCTTGATGATGAAGACAAGGAACTACCCAGCACAGCCAAGGCACCAATCTCTGATGACCTGAAGAGCCGGCTGACCGACATCGCTAATCGGCTAGAGGCCTCGTTGGAGTGTTTGGTGGAAGATTGCGCCTCCGTCAGAACCAGGGTACAAGAAATCCAAGACGAACTGCCCGAAGACCTGATGGATATTCTAACGCCGGCCATCTTCTTGGAGCAATACCGATTTAAGCTCAACAAGGCAAAAGAAAGACTCGCAGAGCGACGAGAGCGTGAACAACTGGAATCGGCCCTATCCGCTAGCAAGGCTCAGGTTAACGCCGATAAGACCAAGTTGGATGAGCTGGCGGTGGAGCCGATTGTCTTGAAGCACAAACTTGAAGAGCTCTGTTGCCTCGAGGCAGAGCTGGTATCGAAGCTGGAATCGACACGTCGAGAAATCCAAGAAGTCGAAGCCGGAATAGCTGCATCACCTAAGGTCATAGAAGACCAGATGGCAAAGCTCAAGGCATCGGCCAAGTACCTTGCGACCCTAAGCAAATCACTGAAGCCGATCCCAGGGTCGATGGCCGATGATGCCCAGGCTATAGAAGACGTCGAGCAGATTCGGCGCAAAGCAATTGCCGCTATTGCAGACTTCATAGGGTGATGTAGCGTATTTTGTCCTCGTACTGTGTAAATACGAACCTTATTGGCCATGCAGCCGAATTTGATCCAAAAATTCCAGTCTGAATATTACTTCTGAAATCCTTTTTGCAAACAAATATCCCCTTTCCATTACCAATCTCATCGGCCAGAAAGTCGAATTCAGTCTCAAACTGAAAGAATCCAACGTGAAAATCCCTCGAAAAATTCCTTGAAAATCAAAAAATTCCTTGAAAAATTCCCAGAAAAATTCCTTGAGACAAATTCCTTGAAAAATTCCCAGAAAAATTCCTTGAGACAAATTCCTTGAAAAATTCCGCGCTTGTATATATATATGCCCCCCAAATTTTAGAAAATGAGAGCTCATGTTGTAAAATTTGAACTAAGGGCGATAGTATGTATCGGCCATCTAAAGACGATGCATAACACATCAGCTGTAATCATAAATCGGCTGGACGGCCGATCATGAGTCGATCCATACGCTGGGATAATATCTCTTTAAGTACTTGCCATTAAGAGCTCGTCCATAAATCGCACCATCTAATCCCTTGAGCAAATAGGCATTGTGAGGAACACATCGATGAATTTGAAAAGGACCTTCCCAATTAGGTGACCACTTGCCGAATTTATTATCTCTGGAACCAATCGGCATTATTAATTTCCATACAAGATCCCCTTCCTCAAATGACTTGGCGACAACCTTTTTTTGTTATAATGACGAGCCACTCTATCTTTATCACGCTTGATCTTCTCTAAGGCCCGTAATCAGACGTGCGCCAAATCGTCTAACTCATCAACCATAAGATTATGGTACTCATCGGCTGTCAAGTCGTCTTACAAGGCAATCCTCCTTGAGCCGATGTTGGTTTCCCACGGCAGCACAGCTTCATGTCCATAAACCAACTGATACGGAGGCACTTGAATTGCACCATGGCAAGCCATCCGATACGCCCAAAGGGAATCGGCCAGCGTTGTGTGCCATTGCCTCGGTTGTTCGTCGATTTTCCTCTTGATTAACTTGATTAAGGTCTTATTAGAAGCCTCTACCTGCCCATTAGCCTGCGCGTAGTAAGGAGAAGAATTTAATAATTTAATGCCCATGCTGTCGGCAAATTGGACGAACTCATCGGACACGAAGATTGATCCCTGATCGGTGGTTATTGTCTGAGGTAACCCAAACCGATATATGATGTGCTCCTTGACAAACTGAATAGCGTCTTTGGAATCAACCTTCTTAAGGGGAACGGCCTCAACCCACTTTGTGAAGTAATCTGTAGCCACCAAGATATATTTGTGTCCCTTGCTCGATGGCGGGTTAATCTGGCTGATCATATCTATTCCCCATCCACGAAATGGCCACGGTTTTATGATTGGATGCATAGCCGATGCCGGTGCTCTTTGAATTGCTCCAAACTTCTGACAATCCTGACATCCTTTATAATACTTGAAACAATCCTCTAGCATGGTTGGCCAAAAATATCCGACGCGCTTCAACAGCCATCTCATTTTATGGGCCGATTGATGGGTTCCACAAATCCCTTCACGTACTTCACTCATAACAGTTTTGGCCTCCTCGGGGCCTAGGCACTTGAGTAAGACACCATCAATCGTCCGATAATACAAGTCATCATCCAGCAAGACATAATGTAAAACTTTATACTTCATTCTTCGTGACGCCGATTGAGAAGGATTCCTCAAATACTCGATGATGTCAAACCTCCAGTCGTCGGCATGCACGAGAGCAATCTGAATTTGGACATCTTTAGCCATCGGCCGGTATCCTGATGCCCCCTGAGCTAAATCATTGGCCTCGAAGTTCTGCTTCCTAGGTATATGCCTCATCGTCACAATCTTGAAACCTTGTAGCAACTCCTTGCACTCCTCGTTGTAGACTCTGAGAATATCGTTCTTGCATTCATACGCCTCAGAAAGTTGATTGATTACCAGTTGCGAATCACCAATGATTTCTACGGAATCGGCCTCGACTTCTCGTAATAACCGCAAGCCTTTGAGCACCGCTTCGTACTCTGCTTGATTGTTAGTATAATAAGGCTTGATAGTAAAAGCAAACTCAAAACTTGCCCCCCGAGGGGATATGATAACTAGGCCAATACCGCATCCATGTCTGCAAACAGACCCATCGAAATACAAGGTCCATGGCACAATATCTGAATATGCAATTGAGTCATCTCTGTGCTGAACAATAAAATCGGTTAGGGCTTGTCCCTTGATCGCTTCAGCCGATTCATACCGTAGGTCGAACTCTGTCAAGGCAAAAATCCACTTCCCAATTCTTCCTTTTAATACGGGGGCCGATAGCATGTATTTCATCACATCGGCCTTACTTACCACAATGCACTTATTGGAAAGTAAATAATGCCTCAACTTAGTACATGAGAAATATAAGCACAAACAGAGTTTTTCTACCGGCGTGTACCATGTCTCGGCATCCAGTAACCTCCTGCTGAGATAGAAAATGACTCGCTCTTTGCTGTCAATGTCCTGAACTAAGACTGAGCCGATATACTTCTCATCGGCCGATAGGTACAGCCTGAACGGAACTCCCTTCTGTGGGGGAATTAAAACTGGTGGGGAGCTCAAATACTCCTTGATGTCGTCCAGCGCCTTCTGCTGCTTATCACCCCATATGAACTCTTCATCCTCTTTTATCTTCAATAACAGAGTGAACGGCTCTATTCTTCCTGACAGGTTCGATATAAAGCGCCGAACAAAATTGATCTTGCCGAGCAGAGATTGTAACTTGGTCTTGTTCGTCGGAGGTTTGATTTTCTTTATAGCATCGATATTCTTCTGTGTAATCTCGATGCCTCTTTCGTGGACCAAGAAACCCAGGAACTGACCGGCCGATACGCCAAAGGCACACTTGTTAGAGTTCATTTTTAAACCATACTTTCTCGCTCTTTCGAGTACCTTGCGTAAATCGGCCAGGTGCATATCATATTCTCTTGACTTCACGACGACATCATCAATATAAACTTCAATCAAAGAGCCGATAAGATCATGAAAAATATAATTCATGGCCCTCTAATACGTAGCTCCAGCATTCTTCAAACCGAATATCATGACAACCCATTCATATAGGCCGATTGCCTCTAGGCATCGGAAGGCTGTTTTGTGAACATCTTCTTCGGCCATGAAAATTTGGTTGTAGCCTGCGTTCCCATCCATGAAGCTAATAACTTTGTGCCCAGACGCGGCATCGACAAGCAAATCGGCCAGAGGCATAGGGTACTCGTCTTTCGGTGTTGCTTTGTTCAAGTCTCTGAAGTCAATACATACCCTAAGCTTGCCATTTTTCTTCATTACTAGAACTATGTTGGAGACCCATTCTGCGTATCGGCAAGGTCTGATGAAGTTGGCATCATAAAGTCGTGTGATCTCTGCCTTGATAGCTTCGTGCATATCGGCCTTAAATCTCCTAGGAGCTTGTTTAAACGGCCGATAGCCTGGTTTGATTGGTAGCCGATGTTCTACAATCGATCGGCTTAATCCTGGCATCTCATGATATTCCCATGCAAAACAATCCATGAATTCTTTCAACAGATTTATAAGATTACTCTTGTATTCCTTTGGCAAGTTTGCACTTACGTACGTCGGCCTAAGCCTATCACCTATTCCTATATCAACTTCTTCAAGTTCATCGGCCGACGTAAAACCCTGTCCCAACTTGCCATCGAGCTCGTCCACCGCATCATCTGTGTAGGGACTAGCTTGTTCATCTTCAACGGCGGATGACACATCTTTGCTAAAGTAACTGCTTGTCTTGATCTTCAATCGTCTCGATGTCGCAGTCAGTTACTTTGAGGAAATCGGCGTCCCAGACTCGCCCGGACAAGCAGTCAATTCCCTCCATCTCCCATACTGCGAGATCGGCATTGGCCACGTGTACCGACCGATCGGCCTGCACGATCTCGACCTGGTCCCCTTACCATTGCATGAGGCATTGGTGCATTGTTGAAGGGATGCAACAGTTTGTGTGGATCCAATCCCGTCTCAACAACAAGCTGTAGGAACCCTTTCCATCGAAAACGAAGAAGGTGGTGGGTATTGTCTTGCTGCCCACGGTGAGTTCCACGTTTAGGACCCCCTTCGCCTCGGACGCGTTGCCACCAAAGTCCTTTAACACCATGTTTGTCTTGATTAAATCTTTAGGTACCTTTCCAAGCTTCCTGAAGGTTGTGTATGGCATCAAATTGATCGCCGCGCCGCCATCGACCAGCATCTTCGTCATCGGCCGCCCGTTGATGAATCCCTTGATGTATAACGGCCGCAAGTGCCTGTAGCTGTCATCAACTGGCTTGTCAAATATGGCTTGATCTGGTGACAACTGTAGCCTAGCCGAAGACTGCCCGTCGTCGGCCACTGCTTCATCGGCCGCCTGCACGCTGTACTCTGCTGGCAGTATAAAAACCATGTTAACAGGCGCCGACGTCGCTCGTTTACCTTTTGAAGCCGCAAAGGCCCGGGCTGTATTGGAGGTGCCCTCATCGGCCGTGACCACCGTGGATTTTATCCGCCACTCTTTCTTGGTCTTGGCCGGCCGATGGGTTATTGCCACCTGTTGCTCTTGGATTTGTTCTTTCCTCCTTAGCCTCTGAACCCGCCGTTTTTGTGTCTTAGTGAATATATCGCTTGGGCACCATTGAGGGTTCTGGACCTGTTCCTCGGCTTCGGTCTGTTGGTCTTGGTGCATCGGCCCTAACCTCTCATGAACAAATTTCCTTTGCTTGGCCGGCCGATGCGCTTGCCTACTTGAGTTGCCCTGATAATAATCTTCTGCTCCGTTGCACGCAAGGCACTCCTGAATGGATGACAACCTCATCCCCTCATTCCAGCAAAACCGGAAAAACTCGCACTCCCAATGTGGGTCGTAAGAGTTGTCTTGATCGACGTGGTCTTGAGCTTGTTCTTCCTGCCTCCACTGGTATTTTCTAATCAGGCCCTCAGAGGTCTGATAAGGTCGCTTGCCGGTCCGATGGGCACTGCCATCGGCCCTGTCCGCCCGCACCATGTTCACTGGGAACGGGTGCCCTTCGATCTTCATCGGCCTCTTGGCATCGTCGATTTTAATCCTGCCTTGCTCGATGGCCAATTGAATCTGTTGTCTGAAGATCTTGCATTCATTTGTATGGTGTGAATAAGAGTTGTGCCACTTGCAATATCTCCGTTTCTTGATCTCTTCGGCCGATGACAATACATGACCTACTGGCAACTGAATTTGCTTTTTTTGCAACAGTAGGTCAAATATTTTATCGGCCTTGTTGATGTCGAAGTTGAATTTGTCTTCTTTGTCGCCCTCTTTTACCCATTGGCAATTTGTCGGCTTCCTCATCCGGGCCCACTCAGCCAGGTCGACATCAACATCTTCTTCGTCGTCGTCGTCGGAGGCATACTGATAAACTGTATTGATCTTTTTTGCAAATTTCTTAGCCTCCTGGAATCGTTGTTCGTGGGCCGACACCTATTGTGCTAGGTGAGCTAGGCTTTCAAATTCCTGCGAGGAGAACCTCTCGCGTATCGGCCCTAACAATCCTTGGAACGCCAAATCGGCGAGCTGTGAATCGGTCAAGCTAAGGCTGTAGCATCTGTTCCTTACGTCCCTGAATCATTGAATATACTCCGGGACCGATTCGTCGACTCGTTGCCTAATGGCGGTCAGATCGGACAGTTTCATTTCTTGTACGTCGTTATAGAAATACATATGAAACTGTTTCTCCAGATCTATCCATCCTCTGATGGAATTGCAGGGTAAAGATCACATAAACGCAGACCCTGACAAGGACAGAGGGAAAAATCTCACCCTCAACGCCTCGATAGCCGATGCCTCCCCGCACTGTGCTAGAAATCGGCTTACATGCTCGTAAGTCGAGACGTTGTCCTGCCCCAAAAACTTGGAGAAGTCCGGGATCTTGTATCGGCCTGGCAATGGCATTCTGTCAAATTCCTCGGAGTACGGGTGCCGATACACTGTAGAGTTCTCCTTGGGCTTCAAGCCGAACTAATCACGCATCACTTCGGCTATCATATCGGCCCAGTATCCTGCGGGCCGATGTGGGAGGTATTGCTGATACGATTGTTGCAAACCCTCTGCTTGATACTGCCTGGGGGAGTACGGCTGATAATGGTGATCAAGGTTCTGCGCGCCATACTGCCCTGTGGTGTGTTGCTGGTAGCCCTATGGCGTATTGTAAACCGCCTGTGGTGGAGGATTGTTGAAAACCGGGGCTTGCGACTGTCCGACCGATGGCTGGTTGATATTAACTTGCTGCATCGGCTCGATCACTAGTTGCTTCCCCTTGGTCCATTGTGCATACTACTCCTCCGTGATATGCTGAGGGCTCCCCCCTGTCTGCTTGGTAAGGACCAATGGCAATGTTGTCGTTGGCTGCGCCGATGGGGGTGGCATCGGCGTTGTTGGCTGAGTCGTGCTCAGGTCGTTCCTCAGGGTCCGATAGGCAGGGAACTTATTTTCTGGTAAGAAAATCGGCCCCTGAGGTTTGTACTGGTGAATCGTCCCATCTAGGATCGATTTGACCGTATTGGTCAATGTGTTCACCAGAATCCCCGACTGGTTGACTAGCGCAGAATGAACTGCGGAGTCAATCCTATCTTGCAACGTCGGTGCTGCAGTATCCTCGGTCTTGACGGCGTGGTCAAGTGCCGCCGCCGACGTGCCAGCTCCATCTCCGGGACTCGGCATAACTACCTTGGATTTTTGGATCAAGGTGCCTCGCCGAGTCCTAGAATATGTTTGCAGGTACATATTCTGGAACTGCTCGACCAGATTTTCCATCTCAGCCTTCTGCTCTGCATTGAGCTGGTCGGCGGTCACAGGGACGATGTTCTCCTCAGAAATCTCGACCTGCTTCGACATCTTGAGGAGATCTTGTTGTTGTTGCTGGGTTTGCGTTGTTTGGTCCCACTGGGCGTGCCAAAAGCGTGTTGGCGCAGAATTTAGACCCGCCTCGCAACAAAAGACGGGCTCTACGTTTCCACGGCGGCCTGGGAGATCTGCTTAACTCCAGTGCANGTTTCCACGGCGGCCTGGGAGATCTACTTAACTCCAGTGCAGGTCCAAATTGGCTTGCCTAGTTGTGCGCAGAGCGTGCCAGTTGATTTGATCTGCAATCAACAAGAAACAAGTAAACCATGTCAGAAAACAATGGTCGATCGGCCGATAGGCCGATGTCACATTGTTATAGCCCAACCGATAGGGCAAAGCTGTATCGGCTTATTCAATATAATAAGTAAATTGAAAAGATCGAATCTCATCGGCTCATGTTAACATGCGTATAACAAATTAATGAGATCAGCCGATGAGGGTTTCACGAGGATAACTACACTAGCTATTACTCCAGTGTAAACTTATACAAGTCAATCGACTAATATAAATACACCAACCACAAAGAAGTCTTTAGGAACACTCTGTGACCGATATGTTTATATTCGTCAATCCACATGTATAAGTGGCAAACACATGCAAGAACATAAATAATCACATGCATTAGATAAGACCAGCTGAAACCCCGGCGCTATCCTTAATTACAATCGAAATCAGGTTTTGCGTTAGATCTCGAAACAGGACTAAGGTCGATAGCAACCCAAAGTGTGAATCGAGACTTAACGCAAAGAAAATCAAGCCGTCGATTGCTTTTGAGGATGGTAAATGTCTTAGATAATCTAAACGAGCAAACCGATTCAACTATTGTCGGCAATAAACCCTAAAACGAGTTAACCGCTGATAAGACAGAATCGGAAGACTATGACAAGATTAACTAACACACGATAAACGACGATCACATCATCAGGGCTTAACGTGCTTAAAGCGACACGCTAACCCCGACGATGTAAATCGTCGGGTACGAGTTCTTACCTTGCTCTTGGGAAGCAAGAACTCGTCAGGAGTCAACCTCTTGCGAGGGTTGGCGATGCGCCGAAAGTAGATTAGTTTGATTGTATGATTGATTGAGAGATCTTCTATGTACAAACTATCGGGATATTTATACCCGAGGTTACAACAGAACCCTTGTAGGGCACGATCTTATCTACAACTAACAAACAAGTCCTTGCGGCAGACTTAAGCCACAGATTAGATCTAAACTACTTAATTTACAAGATACAATTGCCTAAAACCGAGCTTTATCTCTATTTGGCAACTTCCTTGAAGCTTATTCCAGGCCCAGACCAAGCCCACGTTGACACTGTCAACTCACAACCCGTATCGGCCCACGTTAACACCGAATCCGTATCGGCCAATACACTCTTTATGGCAACACATCCACAGTCCGATACAGTTACCAGGTCCGATACGAAGCCTGGTCTGACTCCAATTCAATCTGTCTTCTCTGCTTCGGTTTCCCTTTTTCTTTCCAAGTCGATTACCAAATTTCGCCGTTAACACATGCCCCCCAATTCCGCTTCATTATATAATGTGGCAGAATTAGCTCAGAGGAACTCATCGACTTCTTTGCTAGGTCTTGTCTGAAAACCGCGCAGATCCAGATTCGAATCCTTCCGCCGCCGATTCAACAAACCCTTCGCGTTCCTCAACTCCGACGACCCCTCGGCGTCCCGTCAACGTCGACCCCCTTCACAGCGACCCCTTCAACAACAACGATGGCCTCCGCTCCGTTCTTTGCCTCCGAGATCCCTGCGGTAAGTCTATTCCTTCAAAACCCACATTATCGCTTTCTCCGCCAATTTCTCCAAGTTAGGGTTTTTACTCTCTGACCCCCGGGTCTTATATTTTCATCGTCATTCTCATGATCTAGGTCTTCAAAAACCAAATTTTGATCCCCACCGACGACAAATCCCATCGCTTTCTGTTAGGCCCCATGGGCGATCACGACCCAACTTGGCTAATCAATGCCGAGACGGACAGAATCCCCTTTAGGCAAGCCAAGCCCAATGTTTCTTCCTGGAAACATACCTTCAGGTCCTGGCCATCGAAGCTTAATGGATACAAAACCTGGCATAAGAGGATTGCTGCTGCCAAACAAGTCCATTGGGACGAGATTGGGATCGGCCAATGCATCACTTTGTCCCTGGCCGATACCAAGAAGAATGAGCCAGTCATGTCGGCTGCAAGCTACTTCTGGTCCAGTACCTTGAACGCCTTCATGTTCAAGCAAGGTCCGATGACCCCCACCCTTATAGATGTCAAGATACTGACAGGACTAGTTATCGACTCTGAGATCAATCCCTTCAGCCTCCTGATAAACAGCAATCACAAGTTGAAGACCAAGAAAATTGGAGGCTGGTCCGGATACATCTCTGAACACATGGAATAGGGATCGGTCTCAGAACGAGAACACGTAGCCTTCCTGACACTGTGGTTGGAGAGATTTGTCTTCTGCGGATCGACTTGCGGCCCTACTACAAACTTTCAACACCTGGCTCAGGCTTTGGTCGACAAGAAACAAATCCCTTTGGGCCGATACCTCTTGAGAGCTGTCTATCGGCTGCTTCACATCGCCACTCAAGATCTAATGCTGAAACAAGCTGTGGCACATGGAGGACCATGGTGGTTCATTCAGCTCTGGCTAACCATTTACACCAACACCATGGTTGATCGGCCACCTCTATCGGACTCTCGCTTTCCATCAAAATACGCCGATCACGAAGATCCCAAGAGCAGAAGATGCATGTCCTATGGGGAAGCAGCCTCCGTGTATCCAGGCACAGACCAATCGACTGATGACATGGCTACATGGTTCATTCGTTTCTTCACCGGCCCTCCATCAGCCAGGATGGACATGTTCGTCTATACATCGGACCGAGATTATGAACTCCCCGACGACCTTCAGCTGAGCTTGATAAATGATGACATGGAGTCGAGAGAGTTATTCATGATCGGCCTCACCCCGTGCCTACTCCCAGTAGGCATATTTCAGGGAAGAAGCACCAGCCTATCCTATGAGTTTTACAACCCAATGATAGCTGCTAGGCAATGCGGGCTCGGGCAACTCCCCATCAGCCTGTATCTTCATAAGCTCCTAGAGAGCAGAGGCACGGTTCCATCAGCGCTGATTATGAGCAAGGCGTTTGAAATCGAGCTCCCAAATCTCGGCGACTGCGACCGGCTGCATCTAAGCGCTTTTGTCCACATCGGCTTCCAGGCATGGTGGCAAGAGTGGGCCGCTCACATCTTCCATCAATCGGCCAGATTTTATGTGACGAAGCTCATCCAGGGTATCAGCCCTCAAGTCCCAGACGGGCCGATTCCATCCGTGAGCAACAGTGGACGGAAAATCTTTTATGCTCAAGCCATAGCTCCATCAGGCTCAACCATCCTGGAATCCATCATCGGCCTTACTGCCCCGAAGATATCATCATTGTTCCAGGGGCCGATGATTAAAGAAAAACCCCAAGAGGAAAGCGCCAACCAAGGGCAAATCCCAAAAATCCAGCAAGAAGGTTAAAATTGACGACCAAACCGATCTTGAAGAGCTGGACCCCTCCATGGAAGAATTCCTTGAAGAACAAGTAATGGAGGAGGAGGTTGACGCAGCGGCGGCCGACGCACACGAAGAAGAAAACCCGTCAATCGAAACTACCCAGGAGCCATCGGCCGAAACTGCTGAGATCCCACCGGCCGATGACCAAGATGATGCCCCACAACCAAAAAGGACCAGACACGCAGTTCGCAAGGTCAATATAATCTCTTCTTTGTGTTTACATAATCTCCTTGTACTGTCATACTTTAACTTCATATCCGTTTCAGGCTGCGGCGTCGTCTGTGTTAAAGGAGAGAACTCGATCGGCCCCTTTACCAAGAACCAAGAAAGCAACTTTGCAACGGCGCGAACGAGCCAAGGCACGATTGAGGACTCCTTCTCCTTCTCCACCACCCTCTCCGACTGTCTCGGTAAGAGTTGATTTTTGCATTGTATTGCTATTTACATAACCCTATTTACCAAGTTCCTGCTTTTTCAGCCTAGGGCCCCATCATCTTCACCACATCGGCCAACCCCCTCGCCTACTGTGTCGACACAGCAAAGGGAGGCCGATGCAAGTACCACCGATGTTCCAACACAGGTAATTAAGATTACTCCAATCCCCTCTCTGCTGGTTCCTGTTTAACAAAGTTGACCTTGACCCATGTTGATATCTGCAGAACCTAGCCGATATGTTCTCCTTTGACATCGGCCAGTTTCTTGACGACGAGGACAAGGAACTACCCAGCACAGCAAGGACACCAATCTCTGATGACCTGAAGAGCCGGCTGACCGACATCGCTAATCGGCTAGAGGCCTCGTTGGAATGTTTGGTGGAAAATTGCACCTCCATCAGAACCAGGGTACAATAAATCCAAGACGAACTGCCCGAAGATCTGATGGAGATTCTAACGCCGGCTATCTTCTTGGAGCAATACCAATTTAAGCTCAACAAGGCAAAAGAAAGACTTGCAGAGCGACGAGAGCGTGAACAACTGGAATCGGCCCTATCCGCTAGCAAGGCTCAGGTTAACGCCGATAAAACCAAGTTGGACGAGTTAGCGGTGGAGCCAATTGTCTTGAAGCACAAACTTGAAGAGTTCCGTCGCCTCGAGGCAGAGCTGGTATCGAAGCTAGAATCGACACGTCAAGAAATTCAAGAAGTCGAAGCCGGAATAGCTGCATCACCTAAGGCCATAGAAGACCAGACGGCAAAGCTCAAGGCATCGGCCAAGTACCTTGCGACCCTAAGCAAATCACTGAAGCCGATCTCAGGGTCGATGGCCGATGATGCCCAGGCTATAGAAGACGTCGAGCAGATTCGCCGCAAAGCCATTGCCGCTATTGCAGATTTCATAGGGTGATGTAACGTATTTTGTCCTCGTACTGTGTAAATATGAACCTTATCGGCCATGTAGCCGAATTTGCTCCAAAAATTCCAGTCTGAATATTACTTCTGAAATCCTTTTTGCAAACAAATATCCCTTTACTGTAATCAACCTCATCGGCCAGAAAGCCGAATTCAATCTCAAACTGAAAGAATCCAACGTGAAAATCCCTCGAAAAATTTCTTGAAAAATTCCTTGAAAAATTCCTTGAAAAACTCCTTGGGAAAAATTCCTTGAAAAATTCTGCGCTTGTATATATATATGCCCCCCAAATTTTAGAAGATGAGTGCTCATGTTATAAAATTTGAACTAAGGGCGATAGTGTGTATCGGCCATCTAAAGACGATGCATAACACATCGGCTGTAATCATAAATCGGCTGGAGGGCCGAACATGAATCGATCCAGACGCTAGGATAATATCTCTTTAAGTATTTGCCATTAAGAGCTCGTCCATAAATCTCGCCATCCAGCCCCTTGAGCAAATAAGCATTGTGAGGAACACATCGATGAATTTGAAAAGGACCTTCCCAATTAGGTGACCACTTGCCGAATTTATTATCTCTAGAACCAATCGGCATTATTAATTTCCATACCAGATCCCCTTCCTCAAATGACTTGGCGATGACCTTTTTGTTATAATGACGAGCCACTCTATCTTTATCACGTTTGATCTTCTCTAAGGCTCGTAATCGGACATACGCCAAGTCATCTAACTCATCAACCATAAGGTTATGGTACTCATCGGCTGTCAAGTCGTCTTGCAAAGCAATCTGCCTTGAGCCGATGTTGGTTTCCCACGGCAACACAGCTTCATGTCCATAAACCAGCTGATATGGAGGCACTTGGATTGCACCATGGCAAGCCATCCGATACGCCCAAAGGGAATCGGCCAGCGTTGTATGCCATCGCCTCGGCTGTTCATCGATTTTCTTCTTGATTAGCTTGATTAAAGTCTTATTAGAAGCCTCTGCCTGCCCATTAGTCTGCGCGTAGTAAGGAGAAGAATTTAATAATTTAATGCCCATGCTGTCGGCAAATTGGATGAACTCATCGGATACGAAGATTGATCCCTGATCGGTGGTTATTGTCTGAGGTAACCCAAACCGATATATAATATATTCCTTGACAAACTGAATTGCATCTTTGGAATCAACCTTCTTAAGGGGAACGGCCTCAACCCACTCTGTGAAGTAATCTGTAGCCACCAAGATATATTTGTGTCCCTTGCTCGATGGCGGGTTAATCTAGCCAATCATATCTATTCTCCATCCACGAAACGGCCACGGCTTTATGATTGGATGCATAGCCGATGCCGGTGCTCTCTGAATTGCTCCAAACTTCTGACAATCCTGACATCCTTTATAATATTTGAAACAATCCTCTAGCATTGTTGGCCAAAAATATCTGACGCGCTTCAACAGCCATCTCATTTTATGGGCCGATTGATGGGTTCCACAAATCCCTTCATGTACTTCACTCATAACAGTTTTGGCCTCCTCGGGGCCTAGGCATTTGAGTAAAACACCATCAATCGTCCGATAATACAGGTCATCGTCCAGCAAGACATAATGTAAAACTTTATACTTCATTCTTCGTGACGCCGATTGAGAAGGATTCCTCAAATACTCGATGATGTCAAACCTCCAGTCGTCGGCATGCACGAGAGCAATCTGAATCTGGACATCTTTAGCCATCGGCCTGTATCCCGATGCCCCCAGAGCTAAATCATTGGCCTCGAAGTTCTGCTTCCTGGGTATATGCCTCATCGTCACAATCTTGAAACCTTGTAGCAACTCCTTGCACTCCTCGTTGTAGACTCTGAGAATATCATTCTTGCATTCATACGCCCCAGAAAGTTGATTGATTACCAGTTGTGAATCACCAATGATCTCTACGGAATCAGCCTCGACTTCTCGTAATAACTGCAAGCTTGTAAGCACCGCTTCGTACTCTGCTTGATTGTTAGTATAATAAGGCTTGATAGTAAAAGCAAACTCAAAACTTGCCCCCAGAGGGGATATGATAACTAGGCCGATACCGCATCCATGTCTGCAGACAGACCCATCAAAATACAAGGTCCATGGCACAATGTCTGAATATGCAATTGAGTCATCTCTGTGCTGAACAATAAAATCGGCTAGGGCTTGTCCCGTAGGTCGAACTCTGTCAAGGCAAAAATCCACTTCCCAATTCTTCCTTTTAATACGGGGGCCGATAGCATGTATTTCATCACATCGGCCTTACTTAACACAATGCACTCATTGGAAAGTAAATAATGCCTCAACTTAGTACATGAGAAATATAAGCACAAACAGAGTTTTTCTACCGGCGTGTACCTTTGTCTCGGCATCCAGCAACCTCCTGCTGAGATAGAAAATGACTCGCTCTTTGCTGTCAATGTCCTGAACTAAGACTGATCCGATAGACTTCTCATCGGCCGATAGGTACAGCCTGAACGGAACTCCCTTCTGTGGAGGAATTAAAACTGGTGGGGAGCTCAAATACTCCTTGATGTTGTCCAACGCCTTCTGCTGCTTATCACCCCATATGAACTCTTCATCCTCTTTTATCTTCAATAACGAAGTGAACGGCTCTATTCTTCCTGACAGGTTCGATATAAAGCGCCGAACAAAATTGATCTTGTCGAGCAGAGATTGTAACTTGGTCTTGTTCGTCGGAGGTTTGATTTTCTTTATAGCATCAATGTTCTTCTGCGTAATCTCAATTCCTCTTTCGTGGACCAAGAAATCCAGGAACTAACCGGCCGATACGCCAAAGGCACACTTGTTAGGGTTCATTTTTAAACCATACTTCCTCGCTCTTTCGAGTACCTTGCGTAAATCGGCCAGGTGCATATCATATTCTCTTGACTTTACGACGACATCATCAATATAAACTTCAATCAAAGAGCCGATAAGATCATGGAAAATATAATTCATGGCCCTCTAATACGTAGCTCCAACATTCTTCAAACCGAATGTCATAACAACCCATTCATATAGGCCGATTGCCCCCGGGCATCGGAAGGCTGTCTTGTGAACATCTTCTTCGGCCATGAAAATTTGGTTGTAGCCTGCGTTCCCATCCATGAAGCTGATAACCTGTGCCCAGACGCGGCATTGACAAGCAAATCGGCCAGAGGCATAGGGTACTCATCTTTCGGTGTTGCTTTGTTCAAGTCTCTGAAGTCAATACATACCCTAAGCTTGCCATTTTTCTTCATTACTGGAACTATATTGGATACCCATTCTGCGTATCGGCAAGGTCTGATGAAGTTGGCATCATAAAGTCGTGTAATCTCTGCCTTAATAGCTTCGTGCATATTGGCCTTAAATCTCCTAGGAGCTTGTTTAAACAGTCGATAGCCTGGTTTGATTGGTAGCCTATGTTCTACAATCGATCGGCTTAATCCTGGCATCTCATGATATTCCCATGCAAAACAATCCACGAATTCTTTCAACACATTTATAAGATTATTCTTGTATTCCTTTGGCAAGTTAGCACTTACATACGTCGGCCTAGGTCTATCACCTATTCCTATGTCAACCTCTTCGAGTTCATCGGCCGACGTAAAACCCTGTCCCAACTTGCCATCGAGCTCGTCCACCGCATCATCTGTGTAGGGACTAGCTTGTTCATCTTCAACGGCGGATGGCACATCTTTGCTAAAGTAACTGCTTGTCTTGATCTTCGATCGTCTCGATGTCACAGTCAGTTACCTTGAGGAAATCGGTGTCCCAGACTCGCCCGGACAAGCAGTCGATTCCCTTCATCTCCCGTACTGCGAGATCGGCATTGGCCACGTGTACCGACCGATCGGCCTGCACGATCTCGACCTGGTCCCCTTGCCATTGCATGAGGCATTGGTGCATTGTTGAAGGGACGCAACAGTTTGCATGGATCCAATCCCGTCCCAACAACAAGCTGTAGGAACTCCAAGACGAAGAAGGTAGTGGGTATTGTCTTGCTGCCTACGGTGAGTTCCACGTTTAGGACCCCCTTCGCCTCGGACGCGTTGCCACCAAAGTCCTTCAACACCATGTTTGTCTTGATTAGATCTTCAGGTACCTTTCCAAGCTTCCTGAAGGTTGTGTATGGCATCAAATTGACCGCCGCGCCGCCGTCGACCAGCATCTTTGTCATCGGCCGCCCGTTGATGAATCCCTTGATGTATAACGGCCGCAAGTGCCTGTAGTTGTCGTCAACTGGCTTGTCAAATATGGCTTGATCTGGTGACAACTGTAGCCTAGCCGAAGATTGTTCATCGTTGGCCACTGCTTCATCGGTCGCCTGCACGCTGTACTCTGCTGGCAGTATAAAAACCATGTTAACAGGCACCGATGTCAGTCGTTTACCTTTTGAAGCCGCAGAGGCCCGGGCTGTATTGGAGGTGCCCTCATCGGCCGTGACCACCGTGGATTTTATCCTCCACTCTTTCTTGGTCTTAGCCGGCCGATGGGTTATTGCCACCTGTTGCTCT
>BDMV01000005.1:24304063-24314641 GCA_008326285.1 Oryza officinalis
AAGCTATTAAGGGGCAAGCTATAGCCGATTTTATCGTAGAACATCGTGATGATTCGATCTGCTCAGTGGATATTGCACCTTGGACGTTATTTTTTGATGGATCAGTTTGTACTCATGGTTGCGGCATCGGTTTGGTTATTATATCACCAAGAGGAGCAAGTTTTGAATTTGCTTTTACCATCAAGCCATATGCTACAAATAATCAAGCTGAGTATGAGGCAGTTCTCAAAGGTTTGCAACTTTTGAAGGAGTTTGAAGCCGATGCTATTGAAGTCATGGGTGATTCATTGCTGATAATTAGTCAACTGGCCGGAGAATATGAATGCAAGAATGATGTATTGATGGCTTATTATGAAAAGTGTCGGGCATTAATAGATGAGTTTCGGCTAGTGACGTTGAGATATGTTCCTCGAGAGCAGAATTTAGAGGCTAATGCTTTGGCTCAGGGGGCATCGGGATACAAGCCGATAATGACAGATGTCGAGATGGGGATTGTTACAATTGCAGCCGATGATTGGAGATATGATGTGTTTCATTACTTGAAGAATCCTTCTCAATCGGTTTCAAGGAAATTGAGGTATAAGGCTTTGAGATATGTCTTGTTAGATGATGAACTGTATTATCGGACGATTGATGGGGTGTTGCTGAAATGTCTAAGTGCTGATCAAGCCAAGGTTGTGATGGGAGAAGTACATGAAGGTATTTGTGGTACTCATCAATCGGCTCATAAAATGAAGTGGTTACTTCGAAGAGTTGGGTATTTTTGGCCGACAATGTTGGAGGATTGCTTCAGATATTACAAGGGATGTCGAGATTGCCAGCAATTTGGATCCATTCAGAGAGCACCAGCATCGGCTATGAATCCAATAATCAAGCCGTGGCCGTTCAGAGGCTGGGGAATTGATATGATCGGCCAGATCAATCCACCGTCGAGTAAAGGACATAAGTATATATTGGTAGCAACCGATTATTTTACAAAGTGGGTGGAAGCAGTTCCATTGAAAAAAGTTGATTCTGGGGATGCAATTCAGTTCGTTAAAGAGCATATTATATACCGATTTGGTCTTCCACAAACAATTACGACTGATCAAGGATCTATTTTTGTGTCAGATGAGTTTGTTCAATCTATGGAGAGCATGGGAATCAGATTGTTGAATTCTTCACCATATTATGCGCAAGCTAATGGACAGGCAGAAGCATCTAACAAAAGCTTGATTAAGTTGATTAAGAGAAAGATTGCCGATTTTCCAAAGCAGTGGCATAACCGATTGGCTGAGGCGTTATGGTCTTATCGGATGGCTTGTCATGGATCAATTCAAGTTCCTCCATATAAGTTAGTCTATGGGCATGAAGCAGTTTTGCCATGGGAGCATGTCATCGGCTCAAGGAGGATTGATTTACAAGATGAATTGACAGCCGATGACTATCATAATCTTATGGTCGATGAGTCAGAGGACTTGGTTCAATCTAGAATGTCTGCTTTACAAAAGATAACAAAAGATAAGGAGCGTGTTGCGCGACATTATAATAAAAAGGTGGTACCGAAATCTTTTGAGGAGGGAGAATTGGTTTGGAAATTGATTCTGCCGATTGGAACTCGTGATAATAAGTTCGGCAAGTGGTCACCAAATTGGGAAGGACCTTTTCGGATTTACAAATCTGTTTCTAAAGGAGCCTACATGTTACAAGGGCTTGATGGAGAGGTATTTGGAAGAGCTCTTAATGGAAAATATCTGAAAAAGTATTACCCAAGTGTTTGGATTAATTCATGATTCGGCTGTATGTTGCCGATACATGGTAGCCGATGTATTGACATCGCCTTTAGATGGCCGATATAAGTTATATCGCCCTTAGCACAATTCTTTTTAGTATAATCGGTTGTTTCATGGTTATTTGTTCTTAGCCGATTGTAATTTTGTGATGTTTCGTTCTCCATAACAAAATTAGGGGGCATATACATACAGAAAGATCAAAATTTCAAAAATTTCAAAAACTTTCAAAGCAATTTACAAGTATGGAGTTTATATTATCATCGGCTGATTCATGTTACAAGTTTTTGGATAGCCGATATGGCCCTTTGCCTAATTTGTTCTATTTCTTCTATGGCTTGGGCATCGGCTGCATCACTTCCTGGGATGACTTTCATGGATTTGTTTAGATCGGCTAAGTGTCTGATTGAGGACTTCAGCTTGGATTTTTGTTCTTCAATGGCTCTTGGTAAATCGGCAAGCTTCTGTTCCTCCAGTGATAACTCAGCATTGCAGGCTTCTAATTCAGCCAATAGTTCAATCTTCCTATTCTTTAGCCGATCTATATTGCTTTGGATAGAACTTGGCCCAGATATCATTTGATCAAGCTTGGCTTTTTCCTCGTTTATGGATTGCCGATTGGCATGGATGGTTGTCTCAAGATCTTTTCGCTCTCGCCTATCGGCTATCCTCTGCCTTGCTCTTTCCAGCTTGTGACGATATTGTTCAAGGAAAACTGCTGGGGAGATGATTTCGGCTACATCGTCTGGGATCTGGTCTTGAATGTCTTCAAATCTTGCTCTGATTGGTCCACAGTTGACAACCAAAGCATCAAGGGAACCTTCAAGCCGATGAGCAATATCCTTGAGGGTAGCCTTTAAGTCATCGGCTATAGGAGCAATAGCCTTGCTAGATGTTTCTTCTTTTTCATCCATGAATTGCCTAATGTCAAAAGAGAACATGTCGGCTAAGGCCTGAAAGAGACAAGATTATTAGTTAATAGAATATTAATGGCCGATTTATATTTTTGATACAAATACTTACAGGAATAGGAAGAATCGACTGGTCTTCAATATGGTGACTGTCTCTAGCCGATGGAGTATGTTCACTTGAATCATGATGAATAGGAGTTGGAGAGCGGATCGGCTGAAATATAAAACGAGTTAATACATGATGAAATAAGGTTTAAACAATTTTTGAAGGAAGTGTTACCGATGGAGGCGGTGCAGGTTTCTTTTTGGCAGCCGATTTCTTTTTCTACAAAAGAAGGGTTAACGCTGAGATCGGCAAAGAAAGCTATGGAAGGACTAAGAGTACAAAGTACATACCCGAGGTTGATATGTCTTGTGGATCGGCGTTGGTGGGGTTTGCTGAGGAATAGGGATGCTAATTGTTGGAGTTTCTTCTACTGTTTCACTCAGCTCGGCAGCTGCTTCATCGATGGCTTTTTCTATATCTTCTTCATCTGGATCATAGTTTTTCTGCTTTTTGGTGGCTTTCTTCTTTGTAACCGGTGGAGCGATAGCCGATGACTTGATCCTTTTCCTCTTGCCAGTTTCAGAGGGAATCGGCTCACGTGTTTGCCCTTGGAGTAGGGAAGATGTCTTGAGGGCATTATAGCCGATGGTTGAAGGAGCCAATCCACCACCGTTGGGGAGAATTCCAGCAGCATAATTGATATTGATTCCACTTCTGCTGACATGAGGAGGAGAAGACTCTGTGGTCTGCAAACAAAAGAAGAAAAGAGGTTAAGTTATTTTCTAAAGACAATCGGCTATGGATAAAGGTATTGAAAAAGAAGTGTGTTTACCTGTGGAATCATGTCTGGAATGATGTCAGTCAGATACATGGAAGCCGATTGGTGAAAAAGATGTTTTTTCCATTCAACCCACCATTGATCAAAAGTGGAGCTCCTTAGCATAGCCAACTCAATGTTTTCCAAACTTCCAAGGGGAGGTCCTTCTATGCTTAATAATCTGTCCATCATCAGAGCCGATGAGATTTCTCCTCTGGCTTGGATTTTTTCTGAAAAGAACAAGCCGATTGGCAACTGCCCCATTCCCATTTGTCTGGCAGCGCTCATAGGGTGATAGAATTCATAAGATATCTGGATGTTCCTGCCTTGATGGATGCCAACAGGAAGGATACAGGGGGTGATAGCCGTTGTAAAAACTTCTCTGGATTTCTCAAATTTTTCAGAGTTTATTTCATCAAATCTGAAATCGGCTGGCAATTCAAAATCTGCAGAGAATTCATATGCAAACCAATTTCTGGAATCTTTTGGAAATCCATCATAAAAGTTGCCGAACCAGTCGACGAAGAGTTCAGCTGATAATTCTGATCCGGGATATGAAGATGCTGCCTCCCCGAATGACATACATCTTCTGGTTGTGACCTCGTCTCCGTCGTCATCTTTGGTCGGCTCAACCAAGGGAAAATCAGCTTCGGGCAAGGCTGGTCTCTTGGCAATTTTGATTGTATGCAGATTAAGCCATAACTGCAATAGCCACCAAGGTCCACCTGTGCCGATTACTGAGTTGGTAGCAAGCTTAGCCGATGCATTGCTCAAAGTCTGATATAAATAACCCAGGAGGTATTTGCCTAGTGGGAATTGCTTTTTGTTGACTAGAGCTTCGGCTATATGTTGCCAGTTGGTGGTTGGACCGCAGCTTGAACCACAAAACAAAAACTTTTCCAGCCACATCAAGAGGAAGGCTGCGTGTTCTTTAGGAGTGACAGGGCCAGATCCCATATTCAGAGAGATGAATCCATTCCAGCCTCCAATGCTTCTGGTTTTGAAAATATATTGGTTTTTGCTGTTCAAGCTGATAGGGTTAGCCGATGAGGTAATGTCTAGCCCAGTTATCATAGTGATGTCCAGAAGAGTTGGGCTCATTGGTCCTTGGTTGAAGAGGAAGGCATTCAAGGTGTTGGACCAAAAATAGCTGGCAGCCGATAGCATGGGTTCATCTTTGGCTAAATCGGCTATGGTTAGGGCTAAGCACTGAGCGATGCCGATTTCTTCCCAGTGAGTTTGTTTGCTAGCCGACATCCTCTTATACCATTCAGACCAAGTCTTGACAGCCGATGGCCAGGATTTAAAAGTGTTGGTCCAGTGGTTCAAACTAGGGTTGGTTAACTTAAAGGGGATCCTGTTTGTCTCGGCATTGATGATTTCTATGGGATCTTTGTTACCGATTGGGCCCAAGAAGTACCGATTGGGATGAACCAGGCTTGGGATTGCAACTTGGTGGGAGAGATGCTACAGAAAAGAAAGGGGAGAAGAAATAAATTACGAAGAAAAACTAATCTATGAGTAGAAAGAGGATTCGGCTGATGGGGTTACCTCAGGGAACTCGATGACCGGAGCGCTTGAAGGAGCTGCGGAAGACGACATCGTCGGAGATGGAGTTGTTGCTGACGAGGGAATCGTCTACGTGGTCGCCGGAGAATCCGATGAAGCTATTGCAAGAGTTGGAGGCGATTACGGTTGAGGCGATGAAAACGGGAGTAACGGCGTGAAAACCTTCAAGCGGTGGTTGCTATTTAAAGAAGGTGTGTGATAACGGTTGAAATAGAAACAGAACCCTAGATCGATTCGGAGAGGATTCAAGCAAATCCGCAACATTCCAAATATCGCGGACTTGGGGGGCATGTGTTAACGACCAAATTTGGTAAATCAAATATTGGATCTGAAGATAGAATCGAAGCGGATTTGGAGGAAGCTGGCGGTTACCAAAACAGAGCAAGAATCGGTTGGTGACCGAATCGGCTACGGTGTGTATCGGCTGGTGACCGAGTCGGCTATTGTGACCATCGGCTGAGACAGAGTCGGACAAGGATAGCCGATGTAGCCGATTCCGACGAGAGGATAACAGAGTCTTTGTCGGGTTCGGTTGGTGAGCTTCATGAGGATTCCCACATACGGATTGGGTCCGAAGAAGGGAATTGTATCTATTACTTAGGATATAATGTTAGTTTCCTAATAGATACTGTCGGTTAGAGTTTGTATTAGGGAATTGTCTTTAATATGAGTTGTAATAGAGATAAGAATCGTGTCCGATAAGGACTTATTGTGGAGTTCTGGATATAAATTAAACCCAGGTTCGTGTAAAGAAATAACAGATCAATACAACAACTTCGGCGCATCGCCACCTTTACTCTTTCATTGTTTTCGACGAGTTCTTGCTCTCGAGTTGGGCTGCATCGGTTTCGATCTTCAGCAAGAGGTAAAACTTGTTGTGGCGGCTTGCGCTCTCGGGATTAGTGCTTCCATCTTTATAACACTCTGATCCTGTTTGTGTGAGTCGTCGAGTTATCATATATATTGTATAATCTGAATTGATATCAATATACAACTTAGATCAGTTGGTGTTTGTTTCTCAGAAAAGCAACCGATAGGGTTGTATATTGCTGTTGATCTAGATTATACAATATATCTACCATCTCAAAAAGGTTTTTAATCGGCTTGATCATCTAGACATTATGTTTCTTTACATATTTGGTGCTGCATCAGTTAGGTTTGACCTACTAAATCATGTTTAGAACCATAGTTTCTAGCCTGTCTATGATTGCTAATAGAGATAGTGTCGGGGTTTCAGCCGATCTTACCTGATTTAATTATCTTGTTATCTTGATATATTAAATCTGTCCTTTATATTGAGATATTAACTTAGTAAAATATATTGAGCTTCAACAGTTTAGACCAATCGATCATCTTAACATTAGTTTGACGAGTTGTTTAATATATTTTATTCATGGTAATATCTCTGTATAAAGTAGTATCGGAGTACTAGCCGATACATGTTAGACTTGCCTAATCGGCTATGCTATGAACTTGTATAATCTACGCTTTATAATATATTTAGGCATAAGTGATTTATACTGTCTCGGCGCCCTGTCCGATCTATCCCAATCACTTAGTTTAAATATATTTTGAGACTTAGATTATATTTTGTTGATATCTACAGCCGATTGAGTAGGTTTAGCTTTATCTTGCTTTATCTGTTTTAGCCGATTTAATGCATTGTGATCCCCCGGTTTTGTATACCGGGAACCCCATGTGTATTACAATACCATTCCCTGGATCAGTAGATGGTACACACATGGCACAGTTGTATATCTCAAGCTGACATCGTCTTACAGGTCTTACAATATATTAATAATACAAGGGTAGCCCAAATAGAACCCGAATAGACCAAGCATGGTCGACAGCAACACAAAATACCAAAGCAACTAAATGAAGTAGCGGAAGCGAAGCAGCGGCGGTCCATCTTATCCCACACGCATCGACTGGTGAACCTAGGTCCCTATTCCACCGTCCTCGGTAACTCCTTGCCAGCATAGCACATGTACAGGTCGACACCAACACCTTTCTAAAAGATGTAAATAAGAAGAGTGAGTACCAACCGTACTCAGCAAGCCACCACTACAGAATGCATATAATGTTCATAGGGGTTCAAGGATGGCTTGGTTTATTTGCATAAAGCTAGTTTTCACAAATTATTTCACAAACTTATCCCACTACAGTTTTAACTGAAAACCACGTTAAGTTGAAGTTATCATTAACCTGCGAGGGTTCATCCACCTTCCCCAAGCCTCGCTTGGTCCGGTTTACCCTCGCATCCAATTTCCACAATTTTAACCACTATGACCTTTTTGCATATCAGGCAAGGTCACACCTTCCACACCCATCATATTTTAAGCAATATTACAAATTGACGAGGCTAGTCAAGAGTAATACAAGTCCCGGCGCTCATTAACCGCGAGCACGGCTATTCGAATAGTTTAATTTACTCACACTGCAGTGGATGTACGCTTTTAATCCCACACTCCGTGACTCACCCAACACATGAGACTTGTCACGGCCCGGTTTTTCAGTTACCCTCGCATGGCGGCACCCGCTCCAAGGACTATGAATCCCCATTGCACCCCCGGCGCCACATTCCTACCTCGAGCCGGTTGTGAGGGGAGTCCTGGCGCTCCCGAGATTGAAGGTTACATCATACATATATAAAGCTTGACGTCATTAAACCACACACTTCCACATTTCCATACCGATATCCAGAACCTACCATGTCTGGGGTGCCACCCCACGAGAATAACCTAGTCCACCGGGTCTAACCCCACTCAAGAAGTGTGGTCGTACTCGGTTCGTTTCCTGCTTAGCTTCTTGACTCGGTCCTTAACTGACCAGGGTCGGCGGCTTACCGTTCCCAGAACCACCCATATTCTATCCGTGCCGCCCCAGTCGAAATCACTTTTGTTTAATTAAGTTTTTGGGTTTTCACAAAGGTTTTCATGCTGTGGGTGGCGCTTATGTCTCCACCCGATCTCTATCAATCACTCCCATCGAGTGATCAGTGTAACCACATCCACATATCCCACATATGGAGTGTATAACGTCTATGTAAGCAGGGCTAAGCAGTGAGTAAATAATCACGCGTAAAGTAATATACTCAGGTAACAAAGGTGTGTAAATACATAAGGATAAACAATATCAAAGGTAAGGCTTTAAGCAAATGTGGGTACGCGTTTTATAATTAGCATGCAATTTTATTTGCAATCAACACATTTATAAAAATAGGATCAACATGTTCGAGGAAGGGGGCGTAGTGACTTGCCTTGCTCACTTGAGGGTTCGTTAACAATTGGCTCAATTTCCTCCTCGCAGATATACCCTGTCCGGTCGAATAATAACGTCACGAACTACTCGCTAACAAAAAAAAGAGCCAAAAATTCCAAAAAGGAAAATAACCCAACCAGTGCCATTGCGTAGATCTTGATTTTTGAAAGATTTTGACGAAAGTTTCGTTCAACTCTGACTTAAAATGAGGGAGACACGGGTTTGGAGGATTAATGGATTTTCTGAAATACGGAAATGAATTTATTAAATTGGAAAGGAATATTCCCAAGAATATTCCTTGGCTGTGATGTTGAGAGGGACGAATGTTGGACTTCCTTTTGTGAAGGCTTGGGCTTTAGCCCAGAGATGAAGGAGGTCGGGTAGGGACCTTATATAGACTTTTGGATAAGGGCCTGGGTGAGTGGAGGGATATGCATTAGACTTTGGTGAGGAGGGAGGTTGTTGGTGGGCTTTGGCCCGGAGGATGCAATTTAGACTTTTCAGGTCCATTCTTGGGCTTGGCCCGAGGAAAACAAGGGGATGTTTTGTGGACTTATGTGGAGGACTTTATGGTCTTGGCCCAAGGGACAAGAGGGATATATGTAGACTTTTGGATAGATTGCAAGGCCGGTTGGCCCAATGAAGTAGAGGAGCTTTTATAGACTTTTTAGAGAATTTCGTGGGCTTAGGCCGACCACGAGAGGAAGGCAATGTAGACTTTTTGGAAGGCTTTATGGGCTTCGGGCCGACAAAGCAGAGGAAGGCGATATAGACTTTTTCCAAGTCTTCGGTCAATGGGGCCCGCGGGGAGAGAATAAAATATGGGGCCCACTAGTGGGCCTGACACGGTGTGGCGGCGGCGCGTCGGCATGGCGTGGCCGAGGCCCGTGTCCAGGAGGTGGCCGGGCGCAGGCCGACGCGCGGGCGCGGAGGCTCCGGTCGGCGCGGTGACTTGGCCGACGCCCGCGGCAGCGAGGAGGTCGGCTGAGGCAGCTCGGCCTGAACTGGGCCACGGCATTGGCCGGGCGTGACGCGGTACTGCCAGGACAACGTCGGCCGGGGGCTCGACCGAACGACGGATGCATATACATACACACGGCTAGCTAGTTGCATGCATGTGGGTTGCTTGCATGGATGCATATGCATGCACACGGTTAGCTAGTTGCATGCATGTGGGTTGCTTGCATGCATGCATATGCATACACACGGTTAGCTAGTTGCATGCATGTGGGTTGCTTGCATGCATGCATGCACACGTTCGGCCCGCTAGCTATATGGCGTATGCACGGCCGGCTGTGATGCGGCGATCGCTGCGAAGGACGGTCACGCAAGGAATGGTTACGGTGTCACGTCTCACGACGCCACCGTGCGACGGTAGACGAGAAATGCGGTAAGGAAACGAAAGCAAGAGGAAGGGCAGGAGGGGAGCTCACCTTGCGGCAGCCAGGTAGCGGCGTACCGACCGACGGTCCTCGCACGAACTACGGTCGTCGAGGTACTGCCTGGGGCCGGTTGACCCGCGGATCGTCCTCGCCCACCACGTGTTCGCTCGGCAACAAACGAACACACAGCGTTAAGGAATAAATGTTAGCGGATTAGTGCAAGTTAGGTGTCAGGGGTCAGCGAGTTAGAAGTCAGCGGGTTAGTGAGTTAGAAGTCAGCGGGTTAGTGAGTTAGAAGTCAGCGGGTCAGATGTTAGGGATTAGCCGTTCGATAAGTCAGTCGTTCTCGGGTTCAAATGACGGCGCGGCGGCCTATCCGTCCTCTTGCTCAACTGAGGCCCAGCCGAAACCGGCCGCGGCGGAGCAAGCGGAGAGATGGCGGCGTGTGCGCGGAAGGGTGTGACTGAAGAGAAACAAAGCCAGGAGGAGGAGAAAAGAGGATGGAAAGGGACGGGTTGCATACTGGCTATGGTTGCCCTTATATAGGCTTCACCGCACGAGCTCGTCTTAAATGGCCATGAAGACAGAGACGGGGTAGTTGCAGCGGCCGCGCGGGTTGGCGCGTATACTGCATAGGCTGTTGCATGCATGCTAGCTTGGGCTCGACTAGCTGCTTGCATGCAGGCATACGCATAGCTAGCTAGTTGCATGGTGCTTGCTCGTGGCTGGCTTGCCTGCATGCACGCGCATGCACAACTAGCTTGCTGCATGGCTCGCGGCGGTGCGAGGTGGGGCCGGATGCGTATGGAATGGATGGCAAGCT
>BDMV01000005.1:24326921-24338142 GCA_008326285.1 Oryza officinalis
TGGAAAGATTTGTCTTCTGTGGATCGACCTGTGGCCCCACCACCAACTGTCAACACTTGGCTCAAGCTTTGGTCGATAAGAGACAAATCCCCTTGGGCCGATACCTTTTGGGAGCTGTATATCGGCTACTCCATATCGCCACGCAAGATTTGATGCTAAAACAGACCGTGGCACATGGAGGACCATGGTGGTTCATTCAACTCTGGCTAACCATTCACACTAACACCATGGTTGATCGGCCACCTCTATCGGATTCACGTTTCCCATCGAAATATGCCGATCACGAAGATCCCAGGAGCAGACGATGCATGTCCTATGGGGAAGCAGCCTCCATTTATCCAGGAGCAGACCAATCGGCCGAAGACATGTCCACATGGTTCATTCGCTTCTTCACCGGCCCTCCATCAGCCAGGATGGACATGTTTGTTTATACATCGGACCGAGATTTTGAACTCCCTGACGACCTCCAGCTGAGCTTGATCAATGATGACATGGAGTCCCGGGAATTATTCATGATCGGCCTCACTCCGTGCCTGCTCCCAGTGGGCATCTTTCAGGGAAGAAGCACCAGCCTATCCTATGAGTTCTACAACCCAATGATAGCTGCTAGGCAATGCGGGCTCGGGCAACTCCCCATCAGTCTGCACCTTCATAAGCTCCTAGAGAGCAGAGGCACTATTCCATTGGCACTGATCATGAGCAAAGCGCTGGAAATTGAACTCCCGAATCTCGGCGATTGTGACCGATTGCATCTGAGTGCCTTCATCCATATCAACTTCCAAACATGGTGGCAAGAATGGGCCGCTCACATTTTTCATCAATCGGCCAGGTTTTATGTGACGGAGCTTATCCAAGGCATCAGCCCTCAAGTTCCAGACGAGCCGATTCCATCTGTGAGCAACAGTGGACGGAAGATCTTCTACGCTCAAGCCCTAGCTCCATCAGGGTCAACCATCCTGGAATCCATCATCGGCCTCACTGCCCCAAAAGTGGCGACGCTTCTCCAAGGTTCGATGCCTTAAGACAACCCTAAAAGGAAAGCGCCGACCAAAAGCAAATCGCAGAAAGCCAGCAAGAAGGCTAAAACCGATGACCAGGCCGATACCGAAGAGCTAGACCCCTCCTTGGAAGAATTCCTTGATGAACAAGTGATGGAGGAAGAGGTTGACACAGTAGCGGCCGACGCACACGAAGAAGAAAACCCGTCGGTCGAAACCACCCAGGAGCCATCGGCCGAAACTGCGGAGATCCCACCGGCCGATGACCAAGATGATGCCCCGCAGCCAAAAAGGACCAGACACGCAGTTCGCAAGGTCAAAATAACCTCTTCTTTGTGTTTACATAATCTCCTTGTACTGTCACACTTTAACTTCATATCCCTTTCAGGCTGCGGTGTCGTCTGTGTTAAAGGAGAGAACTCAATCGGCCCCTTTGCCAAGAACCAAGAAAGCAACTTTGCAACGGCGCGAACGAGCCAAGGCACGATTGAGGACCCCTTCTCCTTCTCCACCACCCTCTCCGACTGTCTCAGTAAGAGTTGATTTTTTACATTATCTTTCTAATCACATAACCCTATTTACCAATTTCCTGCTTTTTCAGCCTAGGGCTCCATCATCTTCACCACATCGGCCAACCCCCTCGCCTACTATGTCGACACAGCAAAGGGAGGCCGATGCAAGCACCACCAATGCTCCAACACAGGTAACCACGATTACCCTGATCCCCTTTCTGCCGATTCCTGATTAACAAGGCTAACCTCGACCCATGTTGATATTTGCAGAACCTAGCCGATATGTTCTCCTTTGATATCGGCCAGTTTCTTGATGACGAGGACAAGGAGCTACCCAGCACAGCCAGGGCACCAATCTCTGATGATCTGAAGAACCGGCTGACCGATATCGCCAATCGGCTGGAGTCCTCGCTGGAGTACTTGGTGGAAGATTGCACCTCCATCAGGGTCAGGGTACAAGAAATTCAAGACGAACTACCTGAAGACCTGATGGAGGTCCTAACACCGGCCATCTTCTTGGAGCAATACCGATTCAAGCTCAACAAAGCCAAAGAAAGACTCGCAGAGCGACGAGAGCGTGACCAACTGGAATCGGCTTTATCCGCCAGCAAGGCCCAAGTTAACGCTGACAAAACCAAGCTGGACGAGTTAGCGGTAGAGCCGATTGTCTTGAAGCACAAACTTGAAGAGCTCCGTCGCCTCGAGGCAGAGCTGGTATCGAAGCTGGAATCGACACGTCAAGAAATCCAAGAAGTCGAAGCCGGAATAGCTGCATCCCCTAAAGCCATAGAAGATCAGACGGCAAAGCTCAAGGCATCGGCCAAGTACCTCGCGACCCTAAGCAAATCACTGAAACCGATCCCAGGGACGATGGCCGACGATGCCCAGGCTATTGAAGACGTTGAGCAGATTCGCCGTAAAGCCATTGCTGCTATTGCGGACTTCATAGGGTGATATAGCATATGTTATTTTTATAATGTATTAAACATACACCTTATCGGCCATGCAGCCGAATTTGTTTTGAAAATTCTAGCCTAATTTATTGCTTCTGAAATCGTTTTGAAAATTCCAGCCTAATTTATTGCTTCTGAAATCCTCTCACACCTTATCGGCCGTGCAGCCGAATTTGTCTTGAAAATTCCAGCCGCATATATCTTTAATATGAACAATCTCATTATAAACAATCTCATCGTCCAGATAGCCGAAGTCAATTGCCAACTGAAAAATCCAATGCGAGAACTCCTGTATATATATATATATGCCCCCCAAATTTTGGAAGATGAGGGCTCATATTCTGAAATTTTGAACTAAGGGCGATAGTATTTACCGGCCATCTAAAGACGATGCTTGACCACATCGGCTGTAATCATAAATCGGCTAGAGGGCCGATCATGAGTCAATCCAGATACTGGGATAATATTGTTTCAAATATTTGCCATTGAGAGCTCGTCCATAAATCTCGCCATCTAATCCCTTGAGCAGATAGGCATTGTGAGGAACACATCGATGAATTCGAAAGGGGCCTTCCCAATTAGGTGACCATTTGCCGAATTTATTATCTCTGGAGCCAATCGGAATTATTAATTTCCACACAAGGTCTCCTTCCTCAAACGATTTGGCAACGACCTTTTTATTATAATGACGGGCCACTCTATCTTTATCACGCTTGATTTTCTCTAAGGCCCGTAATCGAACATGTGCCAAATCATCCAATTCATCAACCATAAGATTATGGTACTCATCGGCTGTCAAGTCGTCTTGCAAAGCAATCCTTCTTGAGCCGATGGCGGTTTCCCACGGCAGTACAGCTTCATGCCCATAGACTAGCTGATAGGGAGGCAGTTGGATTGCACCTTGGCAAGCCATCCGATACGCCCAAAGGGCATCGGCCAGCGTTGTATGCCATTGCCTCGGCTGTTCGTCAATTTTCCTCTTGATTAATTTGATTAAAGACTTGTTAGAAGCCTCTGCCTGCCCATTAGCCTGCGCGTAGTAAGGAGAAGAATTGAGTAATCTGATGCCCATGCTGTCAGCAAATCGGACGAACTCGTCGGACACGAAGATTGATCCCTGATCGGTAGTTATTGTCTGAGGTAACCCAAACCGATATATGATGTGCTCCTTGACGAACTGAATAGCGTCTTTGGAATCAACCTTCTTGAGAGGAACGGCCTCAACCCACTTTGTGAAGTAATCTGTAGCCACTAATATATACTTGTGTCCCTTACTTGATGGTGGGTTAATCTGGCCGATCATATCTATTCCCCATCCACGAAACGGCCACGGCTTTATGATTGGATGCATAACCGATGCCGGTGCTCTCTGAATTGCTCCAAATTTCTGACAATCCTGACATCCTTTATAATACTTGAAGCAATCTTCTAGCATGGTTGGCCAAAAATATCCGACGCGCTTCATCAGCCATTTCATTTTATGGGCCGATTGATGGGTGCCACAAATCCCTTCATGTACTTCGCTTATAACGGTTTTAGCCTCCTCAGGACCTAGGCATTTGAGTAGGACACCATCAACCGTCCGATAATATAGGTTATCGTCCAATAAGACATAGTGTAAAACTTTATATTTCATTCTGCGTGACGCCGATTGGGAAGGGTTTCTCAAATACTCAATGATATCAAACCTCCAGTCATCGGCGTGCGCGAGAGCAATCTGAATCGGAACGTCTTTAGCCATCGGCCTGTATCCCGATGCCCCCTGAGCTAAATCATTGGATTCGAAATTCTGCTTCCTGGGTATATGCCTCATCGTTACGATCCGGAAACCGTGTAATAACTCTTTGCACTCCTCATTGTAGACTTTGAGAATATCGTCTCTGCACTCATAATCCCCAGAAAGTTGACTAATTACTAGCTGTGAATCACCAATGATTTCCATGGCATCGGCCTCGACTTCTTGTAATAACTGCAAGCCTTTAAGCACCGCTTCATATTCTGCTTGATTGTTGGTATAGTAAGGCTTGATGGTGAAAGCGAACTCAAAACTTGCCCCCCGAGGGGATATGATGACTAGGCCGATACCGCAACCGTGTCTGCAGACGGATCCATCTAAATATAATGTCCATGGCACAATGTCTGCATATGCGACTGAATCATCTCTATGTTGAACGATGAAATCGGCCAGGGCTTGTCCTTTGATCGCTTTGGCCGATTCATATCGAAGATCAAACTCTGTTAAAGCAAAGATCCACTTCCCGACTCGTCCTTTCAACACGGGGGCCGATAGCATGTATTTCATCACATCGGCCTTGCTCACCACTATGCACTCGTTGGAAAGCAGGTAATGCCTCAATTTAGTACATGAAAAATATAAACAAAGGCATAATTTCTCCACCGGCGTGTACCTTGTCTCAGCGTCTAACATTCTCCTGCTGAGATAAAAAATAGCTCTTTCCTTGCCGTTAACATCTTGAACCAAGACTGAGCCGATGGATTTCTCATCGGCTGACAAGTACAATTTGAATGGGACTCCTTTTTGTGGAGGAATTAAGACCGGCGGAGAAGTTAAATATTCTTTGATATCGTCTAGCGCTTTCTGTTGCTTGTCACCCCATATGAACTCTTCGTCGTCCTTTATTTTCAACAGTGGAGTGAATGGCTCTATACGGCCCGACAAATTTGATATAAAACGCCGGACGAAGTTGATCTTGCCAAGCAGAGACTGTAACTTGGTCTTGTTTTCTGGAGGCTTGATTTTCTTGATGGCATCGATGTTCTTCTGTGTGATTTCAATCCCCCTTTCATGGACCAAGAAACCCAAAAACTGACCGGCCGATACGCCAAAGGCACATTTGTTAGGGTTCAACTTCAAACCATATTTCCTTGCCCTTTCTAGTACCTTGCGTAAGTCGGCCAAGTGCATATCATGTTCTCTTGACTTTACGACGACATCGTCTATATAAACTTCAATCAGAGAGCCAATAAGATCATGAAAAATGTAATTCATAGCCCTCTGATACGTAGCTCCAGCATTCTTCAAACCAAATGTCATGACGACCCATTCATATAGGCCGATTGCCCCTGGGCACCTGAAGGCTGTCTTATGAATGTCCTCTTTAGCCATAAAGATCTGGTTGTAACCCGCGTTTCCGTCCATGAAACTAATGATCTTATGCCCAGAAGCAGCGTCGACTAGCAAATCGGCCAACGGCATAGGGTACTCGTCTTTGGGCGTCGCCTTATTTAGATCTCTGAAATCGACGCATACCCTTAGCTTGCCGTTCTTTTTCAATACCGGAACTATGTTGGAGACCCACTCCGCGTATCGGCAGGGCCTGATAAAGTTGGCGTCGTAAAGTCTTGTGATCTCTGCTTTTATGGCTTCGTGCATATCGGCCTTAAACCTCCGAGGAGCTTGCTTAAAAGGCCGATAGCCTTGTTTGATTGGTAGCCGATGTTCTACAATCGATCGGCTTAATCCTGGCATCTCATGGTATTCCCATGCAAAACAATCTCTGAATTCTTTCAAAAGATCTATCAAATTATTCTTGTATCCCTTTGGCAAATTAGCGCTTACATACGTCGGCCTAGGCCTATCACCTATTCCTATATCAATTTCTTCCAATTCATCAGCCGACGTAAAACCTTGTCCCAACTTGCCGTCTAACTCATCCACCGCGTCATCTGTGTAGGGGTCGTTGTCAGCGGCGGATGGTGCATCTTTGCTAAAGTAACCGCTTGTCTTGGTCTTCCATTGTCTCGATGTCGCAGTCGGTTACCTTGAGGAAATCGGCATCCCAGACTCGTCCGGACAAGCAGTCGATTCCCTCCATCTCCCAAACTGCGAGATCGGCATTGGCGACATGCACTGACCGATCGGCCTGCACGATCTCGACTTGGTCCCCTTGCCATTGCATGAGGCATTGGTGCATTGTTGAAGGGACACAGCAATTTGCATGGATCCAATCTCGTCCCAATAACAAGCTGTAGGAACCCTTTCCATCGAAGACGAAAAAGGTGGTGGGAATTGTTTTGCTGCCCACGGTGAGTTCCACGTTCAGGACCCCCTTCGCCTCGGATGCGTTGCCACCGAAGTCCTTTAATACCATATTTGTCTTGATAAGGTCTTCAGGTACTTTTCCAAGTTTCCTAAAGGTTGGGTATGGCATTAAATTGACCGCTGCGCCACCATCGACCAGCATCTTCGTCATCGGCCGCCCGTTGATGAATCCTTTGATGTACAACGGCCGTAAATGTCTGTAGCTGGCGTCAACTGGCTTGTCGAAGATGGCTTGGTCTGGTGACCACCGTAGCCTAGCTGAACCTTGTTCATCATCGGCCATCGCTTCATCGGCCGCCTGCACACTGTATTCTGCTGGCAATATAAACACCATGCTAACAGGCGCCGATGCCATTTTTTTACCTTTTGAAGCTGAGTAGCTCTGAGCTGTATTGGAGGTGCCCTCATCGGCCTTGGCCACCGTGGATTTTATCCTCCACTCTTTTTTGGTCTTGGTTGGCCGATGGGGTATTTCAGCTTGTTGCTCTTGGATTTGCTCTTTCCTCCTTAACCTCTGAACCCGCCGCTTCTGTGTCTTGGTGAATACATCGCTTGGGCACCATTGGGGGTTCTGGACTTGCTCCTCATCTTCATCGTGTTGATCTCGGTGCATCGGCCCTAGCCTTTCATGCACAGATTTCCGTTGCTTGGCCGGCCGATGCGTTTGTCTGCTTGAGCTGCCCTGATAAGAATCTTCTGCACCACTGCATGCAGGGCACTCCTGGATAGATGGCAACCTCATCCCTTCATTCCAGCAGAAGCGAAAAAACTCGCACTCCCAGTGTGGGTCGTAGGAGTTGTCTTGATCGGCTTGGTCTTGAGCTTGTTCCTCCCGCCTCCGCTGATATTTTCTGATCAGGCCCTCAGAGGTCTGATGAGGCCGCTTGCCAGTCCGATGGCCACCGCCATCGGCCCTGTCCGCCCGCACCATGTTGACTGGGAACGGGTGGCCTTCAATCTTCATCGGCCGCTTGGCATCATCGATTTTAATTCTGCCCTGCTCGATGGCCGATTGAATTTGTTGCCGGAAGATCTTGCATTCATTTGTATGGTGTGAATAGGAATTGTGCCACTTGCAATATCTCCTTTTCTTGATGTCTTCGGCCGATGGCAATACGTGACCTACTGGCAGTTGGATCTGCTTTTCTTGCAACAGCAGGTCAAATATCTTATCGGCCTTGTTGATGTCGAAATCATATTTATCTTCTTTATCTCCTTTCTTGGCCCACTGGCAAGTTGTTGATTTCCTCATCCGGGCCCACTCGGCTAGGTCGACATCACCATCTTCATCGTCGTCATCGTCGGAGGCGTACTGATAAACAGTGTTAATCTTTTTCGCGAACTTCTTTGCCTCCTGGAATCGCTGCTCGTGGGCCGATACTCGTTGTGCCAGCTGAGCGAGGCTGTCAAATTCCTGCGAGGAGAACCTCTCGCGTATCGGCCCTAGCAATCCCTGAAATGCCAAATCGGCCAACTGGGAATCGGTCAGACTGAGGCTATAACATCTGTTCCGTATGTCTCTGAACCTTTGTATGTACTCAGGGACCGATTCATCCACTCGTTGCCTGATGGCAGTCAGATCTGACAGTTTCATTTCTTGTACGCCATTGTAGAAGTATCTATGAAACTGTTTCTCCAGATCTATCCATCCTCTGATGGAATTGCAGGGCAAGGAAGAGAACCATGTGAATGCAGACCCTGATAAGGACAGAGGGAAAAACCTCACCCTCAACGCCTCGATAGCCGATGCCTCCCCGCACTGTGCTAAGAATCGGCTGACATGCTCATATGTCGAGACGTTGTCCTGTCCCGAAAACTTGGAGAAATCCGGGATCTTGTATCGGCCTGGCAATGGTACCCTGTCAAATTCCTCGGGATACGGGTGCCGATACACTGTAGAGTTCTCCTTGGGCTTCAAGCCGAATTGATCCCGCATCACTTCGGCTATCATATCGGCCCAATATCCTGCGGGCCGATGTGGGAGGTCTTGCTGAAACGATTGTTGCAAACCCTCTGCCTGATACTGCCTAGGGGAGTATGGCTGGTAATGATGATCCAAGTTCGGTACGCCATACTGTCCTGCGGGGTGCTGCTGATAGCCTTGTGGCACGTTGTATGCAGCTTGAAGTGGAGGACTATTGAACACTGGGGCTTGCGGTTGTCCGGCCGATGGCTGGTTGACGGGAACTTGCTGCATCGGCTCAACCACCGGTTGCTTCCCCTTGGCCCATTGAGCGTATTGTTCCTCGGTGATGAGCTGAGGGCTGCCCCCAGTCTGCCTGGTGAGGACCAGTGGCAATGTTGTTGTCGGCTGCGCCGATGGGGGTGGCATCGGCGCTGTTGGCTGAGACGTGCTCAGATCATTCCTCAGGGTCCGATATGCAGGGAACTTATTTTCTGGCAAGAAAATCGGCCCCTGAGGCTTGAACTGGTGAATTGACCCGTCTAAGATAGATTTGACCGTATTAGTCAAGGTGTTCACCAAAATCCCTGATTGATTGACTAGCGCAGAGTGGACTGCGGAGTCAATCCTGTCTTGCAACGTCGGCGCTGCAGTGTCTTCAGTTTTGACGGCGTGATCGTGCGCCGCCGCCGATGTTCCAGCTCCATCTCCAGAACTCGGCATGACCACCTTGGACTTTTGAATCAAGGTGCCCTGCCGAGTCCTAGAATATGTTTGCAGGTACATATTCTGGAACTGCGCGACCAGACTATCCATCTCAGCTTTTTGTTCTGCGCTGAGCTGGTCGGCGGTCACAGGAATGACGTTCTCCTCGACGATCTCGGCCTGCTTCGACATCTCGAGGTGTTCTTGTTGCTGGTGAGAAGCTTGTGTTCTTGAGGTCCCACCGGGCGTGCCAAAAGCGTGTTGGCGCAGAATTTCGACCCGTCCAGCAACCAAACGGGTTCCGCGTTACCACGGCGGCCTGGGAGATCTGCTTAACTCCAGTGCAGGTCCAAATGGCTTGCCTAGTCGTAAGTAGAGCGTGCCAGTTGATTTGATCTGCAATCAACAAGAAACAAGTGAACCAAGTCAGAGAACAATGGCCGATCGGTCAGCAGACCGATGACACATTGTCATAGCCCAGCCGATAGGGCAAAGCTATATCGGCTCACTTAGAAAATAAGTAAGACATGAATCTAATCTTATCGGCCTTCATTGATATGTAGACCTCAACTAATAATACCGGCCGATAAGGATGACAAAGGTAACTACACCAGCTAGTACTCTAGTGCAACCTTATACGAGCCAATCGGCCAGTATAAACACGTCAACCATAAAGAAATCTTGAGATTACCTCATGATCGACATATCTATACTTATCGATCTGCACATATAAGTGGCAAACATATGCAAGAAACATAAAGCAATCACATTTGTTAGATAAGACCGGCTAAAACCCCGGCACTATCCTTAATTACAACCGAAAACAGGCTTTGTGTTAGATCTCAAAACAGGACTAAGGTCGATGGCAACTCGAAGTGTGAATTGAGACTTAACACAAAGAAAATCAAGTCGTCGATTGCTTTTGGGGATGGCAGCTGCATTGAACAATCTAGCCAAGCATAAGAATTAAACCATCGTCGGCAATAAACCCTAAAGCGAGTAAACCGCTGGCAAGGCTTAAACTAAATACCTGTCAAAACTATTCAAGACATGATAATCGACGATCACATCATCGAGGCTTAACGTGTCTAAAGCGACACATTAGCCCCGATGATGCAGATCGTCGGGGACGAGTTCTTACCTCTGCGTCGAGGAAGAAAGAACTCGTCGAAGAAGACCTCTTGCGAGGGTTGGCGATGCGCCGAAAGTAGATTGATCTGATTGTGTGATTGATTCAGAGATTACATGTACAAACTATCGGGATATTTATACCCGAGGTTACAACAGAACCCTTGTAGGGCACGATCTTATCTACAACTAACAAACAAGTCCTTGTGGCAGACTTAAGCCACAGATTAGATCTACACTACTTAATTTACAAGATACAATTGCCTAAAACCGAGCTTTATCTCTATTTGGCAACTTCCTTGAAGCTTACTTCGAGCCCAGACCAAGCCCACGTTGACACTGTCAACTCACAACCCGTATCGGCCCACTACCAAACCAAATCCGTATCGGCCGATATGCTCTTTATAGCAACACCTCCCCAGTCCGATACGGTTACCGGGTCCGATACGAAGCCTGGTCCGACTCCAACTCAATCCTTCCTCTCTGCTTCGGTTTCCTCTTTTCTTTCCGAGACGATTACCAAAATCTGTCGTTAACAATAGCACATGTACAGGTCGACACCAACACCTTTCTAAAAGATGTAAATAAGCAAGAGTGAGTACCAACCGTACTCCGCAAGCCACCACTACAGAATGCATATAATGTTCATAGGGGTTCAAGGATGGCTTGGTTTATTTGCATAAAGCTATTTTTCACAAATTATTTCACAAACCTATCCCACAACAGTTTTAACTGAAAACCACGTTAAGTTGAAGTTATCATTAACCTGCGAGGGTTCATCCATCTTCCCCAAGCCTCGCTTGGTCCGGTTTACCCTCGCATCCAATTTCCACAGTTTTAACCACTACGACCTTTTTGCACCTCAGGCAAGGTCACGCCTTCCATACCCATCATATTTTAGCAATATTACAAATTGACAAGGCTAGTCAAGAGTAATGCAAGTCCCGGCGCTCATATCC
>BDMV01000005.1:24339410-24350040 GCA_008326285.1 Oryza officinalis
TGTACAAATTCTATCTCAAACCCCCTTCAAATTTCCAAATTTCATATCTCAAAGAAAATATTCGAACATCCTATTTCTTTGGGCCACATTTCCCTCTTTTAACCCAACCCATTCCGCAAAACAAGTTCATTTCCACTCCCTCTACTATGGCCTTCTTGTTGCTGGGCTTTTTCTGGAAAAAGTCCATGTTACCTCCCCAAGCCCTTTTCATTCCTATTAGGTTGGAAAAGAGAAAAGTCTAATTTTCCCCCATACTATTTTCGGCGACGACGTCGCCGCACGCCGCGCCGCTACGACGAGGCCGCTACGACATCACCGGCTGTCGCCTTCCGCTCCTGTCTCACCGGCGAGCTTGCCGTCCATTCCATACGCATCCGGCCCTACCTCGCACCGCCGCGAGCCATGCAGCAAGCTAGTTGTGCATGCGCGTGCATGCAGGCAAGCCAGCCACGAGCAAGCACCATGCAACTAGCTAGCTATGCGTATGCCTGCATGCAAGCAGCTAGTCGAGCCCAAGCTAGCATGCATGCAACAGCCTATGCAGTATACGCGCCAACCCGCGCGGCCGCTGCAACTGCCCCGTCCCTGTCTTCATGGCCATTTAAGACGAGCTCGTGCGGTGAAGCCTATATAAGGGCAACCATAGCCAGTATGCAACCCGTCCCTTTCCATCCTCTTTTCTCCTCCTCCTGGCTTACTTTCTCTTCAGTCACACCCTTCCGCGCACACGCCGCCATCTCTCCGCTTGCTCCGCCGCGGCCGGTTTCGGCTGGGCCTCAGTTGAGCAAGAGGATAGATAGGCCGCCGCGCCGTCATTTGAACCCGAGAACGACTGACTTATCGCACGGCTAATCCCTAACATCTGACCCGCTGACTTCTAACTCACTAACCCGCTGACTTCTAACTCGCTGACCCCTGACACCTAACTTGCACTAATCCGCTAACATTTATTCCTTAACGCTGTGTGTTCGTTTGTTGCCAAGCGAACACGTGGTGGGCGAGGACGATCCGCGGGTCGACCGGCCCCAGGCAGTACCTCGACGACCGTAGTTCGTGCGAGGACCGTCGGTCGGTACGCCGCTACCCGGCTGCCGCAAGGTGAGCTCCCCTCCTGCTCTTCCTCTTGCTTTTGTTTCCTTACCGCCGTTGTCGCCGCAGCACGGTGACGTCGTGAGGCGCAACACCGTGCCCATCTCTTGCGCGGCTGCCCTCCGCAGCGATCATCGCTTCACAGTCGGCCATGCATGTGCCATTCAGCTAGCTGGCTGTATGTGTGCATGCATGCATGCAAGTAGCCCACATGCATGCAACTAGCTAGTCGTGTGTATTCATATGCATGCATGCAAGCAACCCACATGCATGCAACTAGCTAACCGTGTGTATGCATATGCATGCATGCAAGCAACCCACATGCATGCAACTAGCTAACCGTGTGTATGCATATGCATCCATGCAAGCAACCCACATGCATGCAACTAGCTAGCCGTGTGTATGTATATGCATCCGTCGTTCGGTCGAGCCCCCGGCCGACGTTGTCCTGGCAGTACCGCGTCACGCCCGGCCAATGCCGTGGCCCAGTTCAGGCCGAGCTGCCTCAGCCGACCTCCTCGCTGCCGCGGGCGTCGGCCAAGTCACCGCGCCGACCGGAGCCTCCGCGCCCGCGCGTCGGCCTGCGCCCGGCCACCTCCTGGACACGGGCCTCGGCCACGCCATGCCGACGCGCCGCCGCCACACCGTGTCAGGCCCACTAGTGGGCCCCATATTTTATTCTCTCCCCGCGGGCCCCATTGACCGAAGACTTGGAAAAAGTCTATATCGCCTTCCTCTGCTTTGTCGGCCCGAAGCCCATAAAGCCTTCCAAAAAGTCTACATTGCCTTCCTCTCGTGGTCGGCCTAAGCCCACGAAATTCTCTAAAAAGTCTATAAAAGCTCCTCTACTTCATTGGGCCAACCGGCCTTGCAATCTATCCAAAAGTCTACATATATCCCTCTTGTCCCTTGGGCCAAGACCATAAAGTCCTCCACATAAGTCCACAAAACATCCCCTTGTTTTCCTCGGGCCAAGCCCAAGAATGGACCTGAAAAGTCTAAATTGCATCCTCCGGGCCAAAGCCCACCAACAACCTCCCTCCTCACCAAAGTCTAATGCATATCCCTCCACTCACCCAGGCCCTTATCCAAAAGTCTATATAAGGTCCCTACCCGACCTCCTTCATCTCTGGGCTAAAGCCCAAGCCTTCACAAAAGGAAGTCCAACATTCGTCCCTCTCAACATCACAGCCAAGGAATATTCTTGGGAATATTCCTTTCCAATTTAATAAATTCATTTCCGTATTTCAGAAAATCCATTAATCCTCCAAACCCGTGTCTCCCTCATTTTAAGTCAGAGTTGAACGAAACTTTCGTCAAAATCTTTCAAAAATCAAGATCTACGCAATGGCACTGGTTGGGTTATTTTCCTTTTTGGAATTTTTGGCTCTTTTTTTTGTTAGCGAGTAGTTCGTGACGTTATTATTCGACCGGACAGGGTATATCTGCGAGGAGGAAATTGAGCCAATTGTTAACGAACCCTCAAGTGAGCAAGGCAAGTCACTACGCCCCCTTCCTCGAACATGTTGATCCTATTTTTATAAATGTGTTGATTGCAAATAAAATTGCATGCTAATTATAAAACGCGTACCCACATTTGCTTAAAGCCTTACCTTTGATATTGTTTATCCTTATGTATTTACACACCTTTGTTACCTGAGTATATTACTTTACGCGTGATTATTTACTCACTGCTTAGCCCTGCTTACATAGACGTTATACACTCCATATGTGGGATATGTGGATGTGGTTACACTGATCACTCGATGGGAGTGATTGATAGAGATCGGGTGGAGACATAAGCGCCACCCACAGCATGAAAACCTTTGTGAAAACCCAAAAACTTAATTAAACAAAAGTGATTTCGACTGGGGCGGCACGGATAGAATATGGGTGGTTCTGGGAACGGTAAGCCGCCGACCCTGGTCAGTTAAGGACCGAGTCAAGAAGCTAAGCAGGAAACGAACCGAGTACGACCACACTTCTTGAGTGGGGTTAGACCCGGTGGACTAGGTTATTCTCGTGGGGTGGCACCCCAGACATGGTAGGTTCTGGATATCGGTATGGAAATGTGGAAGTGTGTGGTTTAATGACGTCAAGCTTTATATATGTATGATGTAACCTTCAATCTCGGGAGCGCCAGGACTCCCCTCACAACCGGCTCGAGGTAGGAATGTGGCGCCGGGGGTGCAATGGGGATTCATAGTCCTTGGAGCGGGTGCCGCCATGCGAGGGTAACTGAAAAACCGGGCCGTGACAAGTCTCATGTGTTGGGTGAGTCACGGAGTGTGGGATTAAAAGCGTACATCCACTGCAGTGTGAGTAAATTAAACTATTCGAATAGCCGTGCTCGCGGTTAATGAGCGCCGGGACTTGTATTACTCTTGACTAGCCTCGTCAATTTGTAATATTGCTTAAAATATGATGGGTGTGGAAGGTGTGACCTTGCCTGATATGCAAAAAGGTCATAGTGGTTAAAATTGTGGAAATTGGATGCGAGGGTAAACCGGACCAAGCGAGGCTTGGGGAAGGTGGATGAACCCTCGCAGGTTAATGATAACTTCAACTTAACGTGGTTTTCAGTTAAAACTGTTGTGGGATAGGTTTGTGAAATAATTTGTGAAAACTAGCTTTATGCAAATAAACCAAGCCATCCTTGAACCCCTATGAACATTATATGCATTCTGTAGTGGTGGCTTGCTGAGTACGGTTGGTACTCACTCTTGCTTATTTACATCTTTTAGAAAGGTGTTGGTGTCGACCTGTACATGTGCTATGCTGGCAAGGAGTTACCGAGGACGGTGGAATAGGGACCTAGGTTCACCAGTCGATGCGTGTGGGATAAGATGGACCGCCGCTGCTTCGCTTCCGCTACTTCATTTAGTTGTTTTGGTATTTTGTGTTGCTGTCGACCATGCTTGGTCTATTCGGGTTCCATTTGGGCTACCCTTGTATTATTAATATATTGTAAGACCTGTAAGACGATGTCAGCTTGAGATATACAACTGTGCCATGTGTGTACCATCTACTGATCCAGGGAATGGTATTGTAATACACATGGGGTTCCCGGTATACAAAACCGGGGGCTCACAGGGTTGGTATCAGAGCAAGACGACTGCAGGACCTAAGGACCCTTGTAACCACCCTTAAAACCTAGGACTGGTTTAGTGCAGCCTATTACCCTCAAGCTATATATTTGCAAAAACTATTTTGATAAAGCCATGGGTTCTTACTACTCCTCTTTCTCGAGTAATTTTGAAAATTCATTTATATCCAACCCCTACTCACCACTCTAATTTCAAATACTCCTATACAGACTATAAGGATTAAGGATGAAGAGATAGCTGGTTTATTAGGACCTCATGAACCACTAACCGATCTGACTAAATACCCTTAGATGTGTGTCGTAGACGTTGTATTGTGCATAAGCCACCTCCTATTGTGAGTTATTGCAGTATGGGGTGGCAACCCATCGTTTTGTGCATTGATTTTCTTGTTGTGTAGTAGCTCTTAAGCAGTTAACTACTCACCCCCCCTCCCTTGTGTGCTCACCAAGTATATGATACACATCACCCGAACAATTAAAACTTCCCATTAAGCAGCCCTTTCTTAGAAAACTCTATTTCTTTCTTCCCGATGGACTTTCTCATGCCTCCCTAATCTTCCAAATACCGGTGTTGTCAGGATGAAGGATGATTACCAACATGAGTACAATTAGGATCGACAAGTGTTAAGTTAAGACCCCACCCGGTACAGCCACAGTAAGCCGACCACAACAAAACCACTTGGGAATTCGGCAACCTACGAAGATAGGAGTGCGACCTCAGCCGAAAGCTTCGACCACAAGGACGGCGACCCAAACAGTACCGACCAAGGACTCCGGAAGACCCGGGAATCGCCATATTTCAACAGTACCCACAGGAACACAACAGGAGCCTCGATTGACAGGATCCACAATAGCATACTGCTCGTCGCCAATAATTGGAACAGGCCACACCGGGACACACGAGCACTGGAGTTGTTGACCCCATCACAGTAGCCAGTGGTCGATGCCTATAAAGGGAGCCCCAGGCTACCCCAGGGAAATGCATCACTCCTCTCCCTTCTTTTGAACCAAGCTAGCCAGAAAAAAAAACCCCCAGCCCCATGGCAGACCCCATGGTAACCACAGGGAGTCTCCCTCAGAACAACCCCATGGCAACCACAGAGAACCCCCCTCACAGTGACCCCATGGTAACCACAGATTGTCCACCTCAGGACAACCCCAATGCATATGCCAAACAGCTGGAGTGCATACTTCGGCAGCTAGGTGGTTTCACTGAACCCATCTACCATAGTGAGCAGATCGTCCGAGGATCCCGGAAGTACTGGAAGGTGAAGATCTTTCTTTCCTTTCAGGGAGAAGGAGAAGGAACGGCGATCTCCTTCCAGACACGTCATCCCCGGATCACCCCTGAAGCTGCCTTCCAGGATGTGCTTCGTGAAACCCTCTATCGGTTTTGCAAGATCTCCGCCCCTTTGGGTATAGTCAATGACTATGGCTTGCACCCATTCCGCACCGAAGAAGACAACCGGTACCACCTTCGCGTGACCAGACAGGACCAAGGAACCCGCTGCGCTCTCCTCTCCGAGTTAGCCTGCACTGTCGAGAATGCCTATGAGCAGGCACTCGAGGAGCTGGACGAGCTTCGAGACCAGTACACAGACCTGGAAGCCCGTTACCAGCGGCTGACCCACAGGAACACCTCTGCACTGCTTGCATAGGCGAATGTGGCGGCCAGTATGATGAAAGCCGGTGAGATGAGCAGGAAACGCGAGAAGTCCCCCCTAGGGATGGATCTAGTCTCCCCTGCGCCATCGCCATGAGTACCGTTAGGTGTGCAAACCTCTATTACGCTTTGCACTGTTAAGCGTAGTAGTTCCTTTTCCCTTTCCCTTGAAATGTACCCTACCCCTGGAGTTGTACCCCTGTATCCTGTTATGAATGGAATGAAACCGTTGGTCCGTCCTAAGTTCATGGTTTGCAGCTGAACATTTTGTTCGTAGCTAGATCATCACGCCTTCCTCTGGGAAGCCCATAGTTGTCAGTATGGGTTATTCCAAGTTCTGGTTAATAAGCACACCTAACAGAAAGAAGCGACCCCCGTTACCCGAGCAGGAAGCGATGTAAGTACGGCGAGGAACTAATAATAAAATCAGTATTCAAGCCCTCATCAACAAGCGGCCCCAGACGATTCATTAAGGACCCGAAGTAGCCATGCCCATGACAGGAAGAACAAGAAAATTTCATTGGACACTCTAAGGACTGACTCTGCAGCAAAATGCCCAGCCATAAGATAATCCAGTTTTATGGGCATGTAATCGCCTTAAGACCCGTCAAACCAAGGCTGACAAGAACCATGACCACCAGTCCTCGGGAATACATGACAAGATACTGTCCACCACCAGTAAGTGGAACAGGACTTACCGTGAGAAGCACAAACACTGGAGATGCTGACCCCATAACAGGAGCCACCGAAAGATGGTGCCTACAAAAGGAACCCCAAGCAACCACGATAAAGGGCACCCTTCTTTTGGTCGAAGCTAGCCAGAGACCCAAGCCCATGGAAAACCCACCCGTAACCATGGAGGGGCATGCCATGGAAAACCCTAACGGGTATGCCGAACAACTAGGCCACCTACTCCGGCAACTCGATTTCTTTGAGGAGCCCGTCTACTGTGGCGAGCAAATCGTCCAGGGATCCCAGAAGAGCTGGAAGGTGAAAGTCTTCCTCCACTTCCAAGGAGATGAAGTGGTCGCTTTCCAGACTCGCCATCCTCGAATCACCTCTGAAGCTGCCATCAAGGATGTGTTTCGTGAGGCCCTCCTACGGCTTTGCAAGATTTGCGTCCCCTTGGGTGTAGCCGACAGCTTTGGTCTCCACCCCTATCGCGAAGAAGACGACAACCGGTGCTGCCTCCGCTCGACTGGACAACTCGAAGGGAGCAGGTGCACTCTCCTCTCCAAGCTAGCCTGCACCACTGAGAACGCCTATGAGCAGGCCCTCGAAGAACTGGATGAACTTCGAGATCGGTATGCCGATCTAGAAGCCCGCTACCAGCGCTTATCTCTGGAGTGCACTACCATACAACTCTTGCAAGCATCTGAGATAGTTCGCCGCATCCAAGGCCACAAGTTGACCAGGATTCGCAGGAAGCCTCCGCTGGAGTTCGATCCACTCTCGCCTCCACCGTCGCCATGAGCAAGCTATGTGTGTAGACCCTTGTTGGGAAATGTCTTATCCAGTAGTAGCAACTCTCCCTTTTCCTCACTAAGGATGTATTCCCCTTTTATCTCGTTCAAAGGAGAAATTGGATGAAGGGCAACACAACCTTTTGCCTGCCATGAATCCATTGTTCAGAAAGGGTCGTCTGTGTCCACACTTAGGCTGACCTGCCCTTTCCATAGAAAGCCATCCGACGGATTGAACTATTTCAAGATTGAACGATAATCTCGTCTAATGAGAAAGCAACCCCTAGATACCCAAAGTTAAAACAGGCATGAACCTGTTCGGAAAACCCATAATGCCGTTAGTAATCAAGCCTCATCAACGGATAAGCCAAGTCAGGCACAAGTACAAACTAGAGACAACCATACTAATGACACGAGAGGCCAAAGATTAAAGAGATGGACTATGAAGATCGATACATAGGGGATACATGCCAAGGTTTGGCAACCATGTCGTCAACTACCTACTCTAACATCGCCTTCAGAACGGAAATGAAGACGATGGGCGCCAACACTATGAGGAGGAACACCGCCTCACATAGGTGGTCGGCATACTCGTCCGCAACAAGCACGCGCCACCACCCCCAAAGGATGACCACTGGACGCACCAACCAAGATAAAGTGGCGCAAATAGTTGCGCTAACAAACCGTAGGCCGGACCATACCCACACCCAGTACAAGGCAATGCACACCCACGACAAGAAGGTCCCTCTTCGATTGGGATGTCCCCGCGCCATCATCACAGCAGCCCCGCCCCCAATGGCGTCGCTTGCCGCCTGCGCCGGAGAAGAAGCACGCCGCTGCGACTCAACCGCAGCAGTCGCCGACCCCGACCGCCGGCGTAGCTCACCCCTGGCCGCAACGCCCCCGCTCGGAGCACCTTGCGCCGCAGCGCCTCGCTCCGCGCCGCCACCGGCACCGTGGTAGCTAGCGCCGCGCTCGCCGCCATCCAGGTCGCTTCCACCGCCGAGCCGCCGCTCCATCTCCTCCCTTAGTTGAGCTACACCACCCTCCACTCACACTCCGCTCGGGGCTACCGCGCAAAGAGGCGTAAAGCAGCCCCCTCTCTCTTCCCCTCTTTATCAAAAGTTGCACGCCTGGCAAAGCAACTACCCAAGTGTACAGGGCGATGGGAAATTTTGGATAGACCGGTGTATTTCGAAACGAGCCGTTGAATATTTGGATGCCCCGGTTAATGGCTATGAACCTCGCAGAGTACACAAGGTACCACTGCGACAACCAGTCGTTGCGCGCTACAACCACTGCCACATGCGCATGCATATGAATCAAAAAAAAAAAGGATAAAGGTACCGACGCCTATCCCCAGAAAAAGTGCAAGCTTATCCGCGTGAAAAAGGAGTTTAAAATGGTCAGGACAGTGAACCAGGATGTTCTTCACCAGCCAGCACCGAACCTGTATAATTTGGAAAATTCATGGTACCTCAGCCTCTGTGTTTCTTCAGAAGTCTCCCGGAGTGCAACCATCCCTCTCTTTTTCTAACCCCTAAGTAATCTCGGGGACGAGATTATTTTAAGGGGGGTAGGTTTGTAACATCCTGAATATTTCGACTTTGGAATACGGAATTAAAAATTCAGAATAACCAAAAATCTTTTTCAAAATACATTCATGCCTGAACTAACTCAATTCGATCTGTCGTTTTTCGTTTACACGTGGGCTAATAGACGAACGTCTGAGGATACGTCGATATTTGATTTCAAATATTATTTATTCAAGGAGCTATGATTTGCATATGCCAATTATTTTCGAAAAACAAAAACCCTTGAGCATATTTACTTTATAAATAAAGCTATATATCTAAATGTATCACCATTTTGGATAAAACCCATTAAGGGATAGTTTATTAAAACAAATATTGTTCCACTAAAGAAATAGCTTTGATTATTTTCTATGCACCTTTATATAGAGTGATAAGCTTTTGGAAATTATTTGCAAAATAATGTCTATTGGTAAAGTATTTACTAGAAACCTTAATTGCGAAATATAAATTCCTAATAGGCTATTTTCAAGGATATGACCTCCTCAGACAAAGTCTAGTCCTCAGGCATAATTTTAGTTTGCTTGTTTATTGTTTATTTGTGTGTGTCTAGAATCTGTGCCAAAAGATCTCGATTAAATCCTTTTACCGAAAAGGTTGTCCTCTGTACAAATTCTATCTCAAACCCCCTTGAAATTTCCAAATTTCATATCCCAAAGAAAATATTCGAACATCCTATTTCTTTGGGCCACATTTCCCTCTGTTAGCCCAACCCATTCCGCAAAACAAGTTCATTTCCACTCCCTCTACCGTGGCCTTCCTGCTGGGCTTTTTCTGGAAAAGTCCATGTTGCCTCCCCGAGCCCTTTCATTCCTATTGGGTTGGTAGTAAAAATAAAGTCTAATCCTTCCCCCCATACTGTTTTCGGTGGCGACGTCGCCGCACGCCGCGCCGCTACGACGAGGCCGCTACGACATCACCGGCTGTCGCCTTCCGCTCCTGTCTCACCGGCGAGCTTGCCATCCATTCCATACGCATCCGGCCCCACCTCGCACCGCCGCGAACCATGCAGCAAGCTAGTTGTGCATGCGCGTGCATGCAGGCAAGCCAGCCACGAGCAAGCACCATGCAATTAGCTAGCTATGCGTACGCCTGCATGCAAGCAACTAGTCGAGCCCAAGCTAGCATGCATGCAACAGCCTATGCAGTATACGCGCCAACCCGCGCGGCCGCTGCAACTGCCCCGTCCCTGTCTTCATGGCCATTTAAGACGAGCTCGTGCGGTGAAGCCTATATAAGGGCAACCATAGCCAGTATGCAACCCGTCCCTTTCCATCCTCTTTTCTCCTCCTCCTGGCTTTCTTTCTCTTCAGTCACACCCTTCCGCGCACACGCCGCCATCTCTCCGCTTGCTCCGCCGCGGCCGGTTTCGGCTGGGCCTCAGTTGAGCAAGAGGATAGATAGGCCGCCGCGCCATCATTTGAACCCGAGAACGACTGACTTATCGAACGGCTAATCCCTAACATCTGACCCGCTGACTTCTAACTCACTAACCCGCTGACTTCTAACTCGCTGACCCCTGACACCTAACTTGCACTAATCCGCTAACATTTATTCCTTAACGCTGTGTGTTCGTTTGTTGCCGAGCGAACACGTGGTGGGCGAGGACGATCCGCGGGTCGACCGGCCCCAGGCAGTACCTCGACGACCGTAGTTGGTGCGAGGACCGTCGGTCGGTACGCCGCTACCCGGCTGCCGCAAGGTGAGCTCCCCTCCT
>BDMV01000005.1:24350140-24363356 GCA_008326285.1 Oryza officinalis
ATGCACGGCCAGCGGCACAGCGGCGGTCGCTGCGGAGGGCAACCGCGTAGGGAACGGGTATGGTGTTGTGCCTCACAACGTCACTGTGCCGCGGCAACAATGGCGGTAAGGAAACAAAAGCAAGAGGAAGAGCAGGAGAGGAGCTCACCTTGCGGCAGCCGGGTAGCAGCACACCGAGCGGTGGTCCTCACACGAAACTACGATCGTCGATGTACAGCCTGGGGACAGTCGGCCCGCGGATCGTCCTCGCACACCACGTGTTCGATCGGTGGCAACAAACGAACACACAGCGTTAAGGAATAAATGTTAGCGGGTTAGTGCAGGTTAGGGGTTAGGGGTTAGCGAGTTAGAGGTCAGCGGGTTAGTGAGTTAAAGGTCAGCGGGTTAGTGAGTTAGAAGTCAGCGGGTTAGTGAGTCAATGGGTCAAATGTTAGATGTTAGAGGTTAGCCGTTCAATAAGTTAGTCGTTCTCAGGGTTCAGATGACGGCGNTGCAGGTTAGGGGTTAGGGATTAGCGAGTTAGAGGTCAGCGGGTTAGTGAGTTAGAGGTCAGCGGGTTAGTGAGTTAGAGGTCAGCGGGTTAGTGAGTTAGAAGTCAGCGGGTTAGTGAGTCAATGGGTCAAATGTTAGATGTTAGAGGTTAACCGTCCAATAAGTTAGTCGTTCTCGGGGTTCAGATGACGGCGCGGCGCACGGCGACGTCGTTGCCGGGAGTAGTACCGGGGAGGAGCATTAGATTTTATCTTTTTATTGCCGACCCAACAGGAATGAATGGCTTGGGGAGGCAAGATGGACTTCAATAGAGGGGGTTGGGTGAGTAGAGGGATATATGTTAGACTTTGGTGAGGTGGGAGGCTGTTGGTGGGCTTTAGCCTGAAATTTGGAGAAAAGGATGACATATAGACACTTGGCAGGGGATTGATCTTTTGGGCTCAGCCCGACAAAGGATGAGGGACGCCATATAGACTTTGTAGTCGGCAGCCCAATGGACGCAGAGGGACGTTTGGTAAACTTTTTGGGAGGCTTTATGGGCTTTGCCCGACAACGAGAGGGAGGTGATACAGACTTTTTCAAAGTATGGGTCAAGATGGGGCCCACGGGTGGAGAATCAAACGTGGGTCCCACTTCTTTTTCTCTTTTTTTTTCTTTTTTTTTTTTTCTTTTTCTTTTTTTTTTTTTCTTCCCTTCTCCTCCTTATCTCTTTCTTCTCTCTGTCTCATCCCTTCTTTCTCTTGCTCTTGCTTCCAGAGGAGAGGAGGGTGCCGCGGGAGGGCCGATGGCTGGGGGAGGCGGCCGGCCGGGGCACGGGGCGACGGCGGCGTTGCGGCGCGGGCGCGCGGGCGCGCGGCGCGGCCGGCAAGCGGCGGCGCGGAGGCCGGGCGGTGCGGCGCGCTGGCGGCGCGGTCGGGGACGGCGCAGGGCGGCGTGAGATGGCGCACGGCGCGGCCTTGGGCGCGTGCGCCAGCCACGGCTGGGAGGCGGCGTCGACAGGGGCGGCGGCTGGGGAGGCGGGGCGGCGGTGGCGCGGCGCGGTGGTGCGGCATGGCGGCTGCGGCCGGCAGGGTGTGGCTGCGGCCAGGAGGCCGGGGCGGCTGCGGTGTGGCACGGCGAGCCCGGCTGGGAGCGGCTTGGCGCGCGGCACGGCAAGGCCGGCAGCGCGCGGCGCGGGCGCGGCTGGGAGGCCGGGGCGGCGGCCGGGCTGGAGAAGGCTGGTGGCGCGGCCGGGCAGCGGGGCGCTGGCTCCGGCTCGGGCAGCGGCCGCGGCTGCGGCGCGACGCGGCGAGGACGATGGGTGCGGCTGGCGCGGCGTTGGCCGGGCACGCTGCTTGGCGCGAGTTGGTGCAGCGGTGCGGCAACCTCAGCCGGGGTAGTGCCGGCCGGGGCGACTCGCGTTCGTCGGTGTGATGGCGACAGTGAGCGAAATAGGGCGGTTTTTATAGCCGTCGCAGCCGGCGGACAGCGACAAGCTTGCTCGGCCGAGTGGGGCCGACGGTCCTGTGGGGCGGTCGTCGTCGACAGGGAGTTATCGCAGAGCGAGGATGGGACTGCTGCAGGACGGCGTGGACGCGGCGTACGCGTTCGGTGTGGACTTTGCTCACTGTGTTGCTGGTGTTTTGGGGGAAAGCCTCGGTGGACTGGAAGCTCGGTGCAGGGGGGGAGCCGTGGGGCTCGGTGCTTGCAGACATTCCGTCGAACACCTGGCGTGCGAGCTGGCTGAGGAAGAGGGACAACAAACAGACTTGTTTTGCTGGGCAGGCCTTGGGCCAGGGGAAGGGAAGAGTACTAGGCTGGCCTAGAGGAAGATGGGCTGGCCCAATAAGGAGAGGGAGGGAGAAAAGAGTTGGGCCGAACAGGAAAGAGTCCAAAGGAATAGGATGTTTTGTAATTTTGTAGGAATTTGGATTTATGGAATTTGAATGAGATTGAATTCCAAAATTGTAAAGGGACTGTATAAATGGACATTTAATTTTGAGTTTGAATTACAATCGGACTGTTAAGTGAGCTCTTGGATTTAATCTGGCATTTAGATGGGCAAGGATCAGACTTAGAGATTTCCCCTAATTTAATCGGATGGATGGACCGCGTTACCGAATCAATGTTCGATATACGAATTCATCGGTAGTCCTAGGATTCCGAGGAAGGGACTAAATTAGGGAATTTTGAATAAAATGATTTATGAGGAAAAAGGATTCGAACAGAGAAGATTTTAATAAACTATCCCTTAATGGGTTTTATCCAAAATGGTGATACATTTAGGTATATAGCTTTATTTATAAAGTAAATATGCCCGAGGGTTTTTTTTTGTTTTTCAAAAATAATTGGCATATGCGAATCATAGCTCCTTGAATAAATAATAATTGAAATCAGATACCGACGTATCCTCAGACGTTCGTCTATTAGCCCACGTGTAAACGAAACACGACAGAACGAATTGAGTTAGTTCAGACATGAATGTATTTTGAAAAAGATTTTTGGTTATTCTGAATTTTTAATTCCGTATTCCAGAGTCGAAATATTCAGGATGTTACAAACCTACCCTCCTTAAAATAATCTCGTCCCCGAGATTACTTAGGGGTTAGAAAAAGAGAGGGATGGTTGCACTCCGGGAGACTTCTGAAGAAACACAGAGGCTGAGGTACCATGAATTTTTCCGAATTATACAGGTTCGGTGCTGGGCTGGTGAAGAACATCCTGGTTCACTGTCCTGACCATTTTAAACTCCTTTCTTATATGGATAAGCTTGCACTTTTTCTGGGAACAGGCGTCGGTACCTTTATCCTCTTTTTTTTCTGTGATTCATATGCATGCGCATGTGGCAGTGGTTGTAGCGCGCAACGACTGGTTGTCGCAGTGGTACCTTGTGTACTCTGCGAGGTTCATAGCCATTAACCGGGGCATCCAAATATTCAACGGCTCGTTTCGAAATACACCGGTCTATCCAAAATTTCCCATCGCCCTGTACACTTGGGTAGTTGCTTTGCCAGGCGTGCAACTTTTGATAAAGAGGGGAAGAGAGAGGGGGCTGCTTTACGCCTCTTTGCGCGGTAGCCCCGAGCGGAGTGTGAGTGGAGGGTGGTGTAGCTCAACTAAGGGAGGAGATGGAGCGGCGGCTCGGCGGTGGAAGCGACCTGGATGGCGGCGAGCGCGGCGCTAGCTACCACGGTGCCGGTGGCGGCGCGGAGCGAGGCGCTGCGGCGCAAGGTGCTCCGAGCGGGGGCGTTGCGGCCAGGGGTGAGCTACGCCGGCGGTCGGGGTCGGCGACTGCTGCGGTTGAGTCGCAGCGGCGTGCTTCTTCTCCGGCGCAGGCGGCAAGCGACGCCATTGGGGGCGGGGCTGCTGTGATGATGGCGCGGGGACATCCCAATCGAAGAGGGACCTTCTTGTCGTGGGTGTGCATTGCCTTGTACTGGGTGTGGGTATGGTCCGGCCTACGGTTTGTTAGCGCAACTATTTGCGCCACTCTATCTTGGTTGGTGCGTCCAGTGGTCATCCTTTGGGGGTGGTGGCGCGTGCTTATTGCGGACGAGTATGCCGACCACCTATGTGAGGCGGTGTTCCTCCTCATAGTGTTGGCGCCCATCGTCTTCATTTCCGTTCTGAAGGCGATGTTAGAGTAGGTAGTTGACGACATGGTTGCCAAACCTTGGCATGTATCCCCTCTGTATCGATCTTCATAGTCCATCTCTTTAATCTTTGGCCTTTCGTGTCATTAGTATGGTTGTCTCTAGTTTGTACTTGTGCCTGACTTGGCTTATCCGTTGATGAGACTTGATTACTAACGGCATTGTGGGTTTTCCGAACAGGTTCATGCCTGTTTTAACATTGGGTATCTAGGGGTTGCCTTCTCATTAGACGAGATTATCGTTCAATCTTGAAATAGTTCAATCCGTCGGATGGCTTTCTATGGAAAGGGCAGGTCAGCCTAAGTGTGGACACAGACGACCCTTTCTGAACAATGGATTCATGGCAGGCAAAAGGTTGTGTTACCCTTCATCCAATTTCTCCTTTGAACGAGATAAAAGGGGGATGCATCCTTAGTGAGGAAAAGGGAGAGTTGCTACTACTGGATAAGACATTTCCCAACAAGGGTCTACACACATAGCTTGCTCATGGTGACGGTGGAGGCGAGAGTGGATCGAACTCCAGCGGAGGCTTCCTGCGAATCCTGGTCAACTTGTGGCCTTGGATGCGGCGAACTATCTCGGATGCTTGCAAGAGTTGTATGGTAGTGCACTCCAGAGATAAGCGCTGGTAGCGGGCTTCTAGATCGGCATACCGATCTCGAAGTTCATCCAGTTCTTCGAGGGCCTGCTCATAGGCGTTCTCAGTGGTGCAGGCTAGCTTGGAGAGGAGAGTGCACCTGCTCCCTTCGAGTTGTCCAGTCGAGCGGAGGCGGCACCGGTTGCCGTCTTCTTCGCGATAGGGGTGGAGACCAAAGCTGTCGGCTACACCCAAGGGGACGCAAATCTTGCAAAGCCGTAGGAGGGCCTCCCGAAACACATCCTTGATGGCAGCTTCAGAGGTGCTTCGAGGATGGCGAGTCTGGAAAGCGACCACTTCATCTCCTTGGAAGTGGAGAAAGACTTTCACCTTCCAGCTCTTCTGGGATCCCTGGACGATTTGCTCGCCACAGTAGACGGGCTCCTCAAAGAAATCGAGTTGCCGGAGTAGGTGGCCTAGTTGTTCGGCATACCCGTTAGGGTTTTCCACGGCATGCCCCTCCATGGTTACGGGTGGGTTTTCCATGGGCTAGGGTTTCTGGCTAGCTTAGACCAAAAGAAGGGTGCCCTTTATCGTGGTTGCTAGGGGTTCCTTTTGTAGGCACCATCTTTCGGTGGCTCCTGTTATGGGGTCAGCATCTCCAGTGGTTGTGCTTCTCACGGTAAGTCCTGTCCCACTTACTGGTGGTGGACAGTATCTTGTCATGTATTCCCGAGGACTGGTGGTCATGGTTCTTGTCAGCCTTGGTTTGACGGGTCTTAAGGCGATTACATGCCCATAAAACTGGATTATCTTATGGCTGGGCATTTTGCTGCAGAGTCAGTCCTTAGAGTGTCCAATGAAATTTTCTTGTTCTTCCTGTCATGGGCATGGTTACTTCGGGTCCTTAATGAGTCGCCGTACTTACATCGCTTCCTGCTCGGGTAACGGGGTCGCTTCTTTCTGTTAGGTGTGCTTACTAACCAAAACTTGGAATAACCCATACTGACAACCATGGGCTTCCCAGAGGAAGGCATGATGATCTAGCTACGAACAAAATGTTTAGCTGCAACCCATGAACTTATGACGGACCAACGGTTTCATTCCATTCATAACAGGATACAGGGGTACAACTCCAGGGGTAGGGTACAATTCAAGGGAAAGGGACAAGGAACTACTACGCTTAACAGTGCAAAGCCTAATAGAGGTTTGCACACCTAACGGTACTCATGGCGATGGCGCAGGGGAGACTAGATCCATCCCTAGGGGGGACTTCTCACGTTTCCTGCTCATCTCACCGGCTTTCATCATACTGGCCGCCACATTTGCCTGTGCAAGCAGTGCAGAGGTGTTCCTGTGGGTCAGCCGCTGGTAACGGGCTTCCAGGTCTGTGTACTGGTCTCGAAGCTCGTCCAGCTCCTCGAGTGCCTGCTCATAGGCATTCTCGACAGTGCAGGCTAACTCGGAGAGGAGAGCGCACCGGGTTCCTTGGTCCTGTCTGGTCACGCGGAGGTGGTACCGGTTGTCTTCTTCGGTGCGGAATGGGTGCAAGCCATAGTCATTGACTATACCCAAAGGGGCGGAGATCTTGCAAAACCGATAGAGGGTTTCACGAAGCACATCCTGGAAGGCAGCTTCAGGGGTGATCCGGGGATGACGTGTCTGGAAGGAGATCGCCGTTCCTTCTCCTTCTCCCTGAAAGGAAAGAAAGATCTTCACCTTCCAGTACTTCCGGGATCCTCGGACGATCTGCTCACTATGGTAGATGGGTTCAGTGAAACCACCTAGCTGCCGAAGTATGCACTCCAGCTGTTTGGCATATGCATTGGGGTTGTCCTGAGGTGGACAATCTGTGGTTACCATGGGGTCACTGTGAGGGGGGTTCTCTGTGGTTGCCATGGGGTTGTTCTGAGGGAGACTCCCTGTGGTTACCATGGGGTCCGTCATGGGGCTAGGGGTTTTTTTTTTTTTTTCCTGGCTAGCTTGGTTCAAAAGAAGGGAGAGGGGTGATGCATTTCCTTGGGGTAGCCTGGGGCTCCCTTTATAGGCATCGACCACTGGGCTACTGTGATGGGGTCAACAACTCCAGTGCTCGTGTGTCCCGGTGTGGCCTGTTCCAATTATTGGCGACGAGCAGTATGCTATTGTGGATCCTGTCAATCGAGGCTCCTGTTGTGTTCCTGTGGGTACTGTTGAAATATGGCAGTTCCCGGGTCTTCCGGAGTCCTTGGTCGGTACTGTTTGGGTCGCCGTCCTTGTGGTCGAAGCTTTCGGCTGAGGTCGCACTCCTATCTTCGTAGGTTGCCGAATTCCCAAGTGGTTTTGTTGTGGTCGGCTTACGGTGGCTGTACCGGGTGGGGTCTTAACTTAACACTTGTCAATTCTAATTGTACTCATGTTGGTAATTATGCTTCATCCTGACAACACCGGTATTTGGAAGATTAGGGAGGAATGAGAAAGTCCATCGGAAAGAAATAGAGTTATCTAAGAAAGGGCTGCTTAATGGGAAGTTTTAATTGTTCGGGTGATGTGTATCATATACTTGGTGAGCACACAAGGGGGGTGAGTAGTTAACTGCTTAAGAGCTACTACACAACAAGAAAATCAATGCACAAAACAATGGGTTGTCACCCCATACTGCGATAACTCACAATAGGAGGCGGCTTATGCACAATACAACGTCTACGACACACATCTAAGGGTATTTAGTCAGATCGGTTAGTGGTTCATGAGGTCCTAATAAACCAGCTATCTCTTCATCCTTAATCCTTATAGTCTGTATAGGAGTATTTGAAATTAGAGTGGTGAGTAGGGGTTGGATATAAATGAATTTTCAAAATTACTCGAGAAAGAGGAGTAGTAAGAACCCATGGCTTTATCAAAATAGTTTTTGCAAATATATAGCTTGAGGGTAATAGGCTGCACTAAACCAGTCCTAGGTTTTAACGGTGGTTACAAGGGTCCTTAGGTCCTGCAGTCGTCTTGCTCTGATACCAACCCTGTGAGCCCCCGGTTTTGTATACCGGGAACCCCATGTGTATTACAATACCATTCCCTGGATCAGTAGATGGTACACACATGGCACAGTTGTATATCTCAAGCTGACATCGTCTTACAGGTCTTACAATATATTAATAATACAAGGGTAGCCCAAATGGAACCCGAATAGACCAAGCATGGTCGACAGCAACACAAAATACCAAAACAACTAAATGAAGTAGCGGAAGCGAAGCAGCGGCGGTCCATCTTATCCCACACGCATCGACTGGTGAACCTAGGTCCCTATTCCACCGTCCTCGGTAACTCCTTGCCAGCATAGCACATGTACAGGTCGACACCAACACCTTTCTAAAAGATGTAAATAAGCAAGAGTGAGTACCAACCGTACTCAGCAAGCCACCACTACAGAATGCATATAATGTTCATAGGGGTTCAAGGATGGCTTGGTTTATTTGCATAAAGCTAGTTTTCACAAATTATTTCACAAACCTATCCCACAACAGTTTTAACTGAAAACCACGTTAAGTTGAAGTTATCATTAACCTGCGAGGGTTCATCCACCTTCCCCAAGCCTCGCTTGGTCCGGTTTACCCTCGCATCCAATTTCCACAATTTTAACCACTATGACCTTTTTGCATATCAGGCAAGGTCACACCTTCCACACCCATCATATTTTAAGCAATATTACAAATTGACGAGGCTAGTCAAGAGTAATGCAAGTCCCGGCGCTCATTAACCGCGAGCACGGCTATTCGAATAGTTTAATTTACTCACACTGCAGTGGATGTACGCTTTTAATCCCACACTCCGTGACTCACCCAACACATGAGACTTGTCACGGCCCGGTTTTTCAGTTACCCTCGCATGGCGGCACCCGCTCCAAGGACTATGAATCCCCATTGCACCCCCGGCGCCACATTCCTACCTCGAGCCGGTTGTGAGGGGAGTCCTGGCGCTCCCGAGATTGAAGGTTACATCATACATATATAAAGCTTGACGTCATTAAACCACACACTTCCACATTTCCATACCGATATCCAGAACCTACCATGTCTGGGGTGCCACCCCACGAGAATAACCTAGTCCACCGGGTCTAACCCCACTCAAGAAGTGTGGTCGTACTCGGTTCGTTTCCTGCTTAGCTTCTTGACTCGGTCCTTAACTGACCAGGGTCGGCGGCTTACCGTTCCCAGAACCACCCATATTCTATCCGTGCCGCCCCAGTCGAAATCACTTTTGTTTAATTAAGTTTTTGGGTTTTCACAAAGGTTTTCATGCTGTGGGTGGCGCTTATGTCTCCACCCGATCTCTATCAATCACTCCCATCGAGTGATCAGTGTAACCACATCCACATATCCCACATATGGAGTGTATAACGTCTATGTAAGCAGGGCTAAGCAGTGAGTAAATAATCACGCGTAAAGTAATATACTCAGGTAACAAAGGTGTGTAAATACATAAGGATAAACAATATCAAAGGTAAGGCTTTAAGCAAATGTAGGTACGCGTTTTATAATTAGCATGCAATTTTATTTGCAATCAACACATTTATAAAAATAGGATCAACATGTTCGAGGAAGGGGGCGTAGTGACTTGCCTTGCTCAATTGGGGGTTCGTTCTCGATTAGCTCAGTTTCCTCCTCGCAGATGTACCCTGTCCGGTTGAATACTAACGTCACAAACTACTCGCTAACACAAAAAGGCCAAATATTCTAGAACAATCAAAAATAACCAAACTAGTGCCATTGCGTAGATCTTGATTTTAGAAAGATTTTGACGAAAGTTTCGTTCAAATCCGACTTAAAACGAGGGAGATATGGAATTCGAAAGATTGAAAAAGTTTTAGAACAAAGAAAAGGGAAAGGTCTGACAGGTGGGACTGCCCTTAGCTTCTCACGTACAGGTTTTGTTTTTAAAAGAGTGTGCGCATGGTGAGGTGAAGGGCTTGGGCGAGTTACAAGCATGCATGCATATGCATACACACGGCTAGCCAGCTGCATGCATATGAGCTGCTTGCATGCATGCACACGTACAGCCAGCTAGCTGTGTGACGCATGCACGGCCAGCGGCACAACGGCGATCGCTGCGGAGGCATCCGCGCAAGGAACGGGTACGGTGTTGCACCTCACAACGTCACCGTGCTGCGGCAATAACGGCGGTAAGGAAACAAAAGCAAGAGGAAGAGCAGGAGAGGAGCTCACCTCACGGCAGCCGGGTAGCGGCACACCGAGTGGCGGTCCTTACACGAAACTATGGTCGTCGATGTACAGCCTGGGGACAGTCGGCCCGCGGATCATCCTCGCACACCACGTGTTCGATCGGTGGCAACAAACGAACACACAGCGTTAAGGAATAAAGGTTAGCGGGTTAGTGCAGGTTAGGGGTTAGGGGTTAGCGAGTTAGAGGTCAGCGGGTCAGTGAGTTAGAGGTCAGCGGGTTAGTGAGTTAGAAGTCAGCGGGTTAGTGAGTCAATGGGTCAAATGTTAGATGTTAGAGGTTAGCCGTTCAATAAGTTAGTCGTTCTCAGGGTTCAGATGACGGCGCGGCGCACGGCGACGTCGTTGCCGGAAGTAGTACCGGGGAGGAGCATTAGATGTTATCTTTTTATTACTTAACCCAATAGGAATGAATGGCTTGGGGAGGCAAGATGGACTTCAATAGAGGGGATTGGGTGCGTAGAGGGATATATGTTAGACTTTGGTGAGGAGGATGGCTTGTTGGTGGACTTCGGCCCGAAGAACAAGAGGGATGTAACTTGGACTTGTGGATAGGTTGTAAGGCTGTTTGGCTCAATGAGGTAGGGGGAGGCGTTGTAGACTTCTTGGCGGACTTTATGGGCTTCGGCCCGACAAAGAAGAGGGATGCGATATGGACTTTTGTAAAAGATTTCATGGACTCGGCCCGATGGAAGAGGAGGGAGGTCTTATAGACTTCCTAGTTGGGTAGTCCAAAGAAGAGGGACCTGATTTAAACTTCTTCAAAGTTTGGGGGCCACGGAGAGAGAGAAAGGGATGGGTCCCACTGGTGGGTCCCACCTCTCTCTTTCTTTTCTTTTTCTTTTTTTTTTTTCTCTCTTCTCTTCCTTATCCTTTCCTTCTCTTTCCTTCTTCCTTTCTCTCTCTCTCCTTTCTCTTCTCTGCTGCTGCTTCCTGGGGAGAGGAGGGTGCCGCGGGAGGGGGCCGACGGCTGGGGAAGGCGGCCGGCCGGGCGACGGCGCGGCACGGCCGGCGGAGCGGCGCCGGCGTGCAGGGTGGCCGTAGGCGGCGCGCGCGGCTTGCGCGCGCTCGGCCGGGGTGGCGCGGCGGCTGGGAACGGCGGCGCCGGCTCGATGCGGCAGAGCGGCGTCGACGGCTGGGAGCGGCGGCGCCGGCTCGGGGCGGCAGAGCGGCGTCGGCGGCTGGGAGCGGCGGCGCCGGCTCGGGGCGGCAGAGCGGCGTCGGCGGCTGGGAGCGGCGGCGCCGGCTCGGGGCGGCAGCGCGTTGGCGCGGCGCGACGCGCTGGCGGCGCGGCCGGGGACGGCGCGCAGGCGCGGCGCGATGGCAGGGAGTGGCGTCGGCATCCCAGGGCAGTGCCGGCCGAGACGGCTCGGCGCACGGCAGGGGCGGTCGGCTGGCGTGTGGCGCGGGCGCGGCTGGGAGGCCGGCGGCTGAGCGGCGTGGCACGGTGCCGACCACGGCGCTCGGCAGGGAGGCCGGCAAAAGGGAAGGGCTCGACAGGGGAGGGCGACGGCTTGGCCTGGCCGGCCAGTGGTGGCGCCGACTCGGCCGGTCGTGGTTACGGCAACAGTGAGCGAGAAGGACGGCTTTTATAGCCGTCGCGGCCAGCGGATGACGACGAAGGCTGCTCTGCCGAGCGGGGCCGAATGCTCTGTCCGGCTGACGCCAATGGCAGGGCCGCACAGGGGCGAAGACGGTGGACGGTGGTCGATGGAGGACGGCATGGACTCGGCGTTTGCTTTCGGTGTGGACGCTTGACACCGGCAAGCTCGTCGCGGTGCCATGGCGCACTGGACCGTGTGCAGAGATGGTCATATGCTTGGCGGAGAAGGCGGCGACGGTGCCTAACTATGCTTAGTGTACAGTGCAGGACGGTGCCTAATCTCCGATTTGCAGGGAGCTCAGGAAATAAAGAGCTAAAGAACGTGTGCATGCATGCATGCTGTGAGTGTAATAGAGTTCGCTTGTTGCTATGCCTTGTGTGTTGGAAAAATAAATTTGCTTGTTGTTGTTCTGTGTATACAGGGAGGTAGATAAGTATTTTGGCTTGCAATGAATGGAGTGAGTAGGAAGCAAAATAATTTAGAACTGGTAAAAATTGGACGAGCGATTTAGGACGCATTTCGGATTCCAAAATCCAAACACGAAGATTTTATTTGGAGAAAAGATGATTGGAGGAAAAATTCGGCTTCTGCAGGTTCCATCGGTTCACGATTAAATTCGACGAGAAGGTTCCATCGGTTCACGATTAAATTCGATGAGAGAAATGGCCGTCGAATTTTGATATGTATCTGCACAAAAATATTTGTTGGCGGTAGGACTCCAGAACAAATATTGCTAGGATCTCCGGATAGAAGGAAAATTATTTGGAAAGATATTTTGGAGGGAAGAGAAGTGTGAGTCTACAGGGAAATAATTAATTGGGATTTTTGGCACAGATTCTAGACACACACAAATAAACGATTAACAAGCAAACTAAAATTATGCCTGGACTAGACTTTGTCTGAGGAGGTCATATCCTGAAAATAGCCTATTAGGAATTTATATTTCGCAATTAAGGTTTCTAGTAAATATTTTACCAATAGACATTATTTTGCAAATAATTTCCAAAAGCTTATCACTCTATATAAAGGTGCATAGAAAATAATCCAAGCTATTTCTTTAGTGGAACAATACTTGTTTTAATAAATTATCCCTTAATGGGTTTTATCCAAAATGGTGATACATTTAGATATATAGCTTTATTTATAAAGTAAATATGCTCAAGGGTCTTTTTGTTTTTCGAAAATAATTGGCATATGCAAATCATAGCCCCTTGAATAAATAATATTTGAAATCAAATATCGACGTATCCTCAGACGTTCGTCTATTAGCCCACGTGTAAACGAAAAACGACAGATCGAATTGAGTTAGTTCAGGCATGAAAGTATTTTGAAAAAGATTTTTGGTTATTCTGAATTCTTAATTCCGTATTCCAAAGTCGAAATATTCAGGATGTTACAAACCTACCCCCCTTAAAATAATCTCGTCCCCGAGATTACTTAGGGGTTAGAAGAAGAGAGGGATGGTTGCACTCCGGGAGGCTTCTCAAGAAACACAGAGGCTGAAGTACCATGAACTTTCCAAATTATACAGGTTCGGTGCTGGGCTGGTGAAGAACATTCTGGTTCACTGTCCTGACCATTTTAAATTTCTTTTTCACGCGAATAAGCTTGCACTTTTTCTGGGGACAGGCGTCAGTACCTTTATCTTTTTTTTCTTTTTGTGATTCATATGCATGCGCATGTGGCAGTGGTTGT
>BDMV01000005.1:24363456-24591420 GCA_008326285.1 Oryza officinalis
GTATTGCAAACTAATAATTTATAGCACGTCATGCAGGAAAGTATTTCCTCGTGGATTCTGGATTTCCTAGTAGGATGGGACTTCTACCACCGTACCCACATGTCCGATACCACAGGGATCAACTTGGTGGAGAAGGTGCGTCACCACCGGAAGGACGAGAAGAGACATTTAACCATCGACACGCCTGTTTGCGAGATATTGTCGAAAGAACATTCGGCATCGTGAAAAAACAGTGGAAAATACTCAAAGAAATTCCCTTCTACCGAGATGAACGTGTTCCCACACGCATTATACACGCTGCTTTTGCTCTGCACAATTTTAGGCTCGACAGTGAGGATTTCAACTACCGTCAAAATAATCCTCTTTACAATGGATATCCCCTGCCCTCGCAGAATGTATCTTTCGATCACATGTACTACGCAACAAATAGCGAGCATGCTATGAGCACCTTGCGTGACTTAATTGCCGATGAGGTGTACTATCGCTATCAGTAGGTGCTATGTGCCTCTAGTTCTCCATAATAGCTTCGTGAGCTCGTTGATATTTATTATGTACAGTCTGCATGGTTTGCCATATGTCTTCAGCATTGTATTATGTTATGTCGGTACCGAGCATTGTATTTTCAATTGGAATGTGCACTGAAATGGATATTAATACATATGCATTTTGTCGGTCTTCACTGCCAAATCTGAAATGACAAATCTTGTAAGTTGCACTATTTTTTAACTACGTGTTATTTTTGTAATGTTACTCGTAATTGTAATTTCACGCGTAAAGTACGTGTTGTGTTCGTCATGTTACCAGCGGCTGTGCGTACAAATTTAAGTAATGACATTCGCAAAAAGATTAGTGAAGTCCTATTTCTGTCAAATATGGCCGGCCATCTATTGACAATTGTCTGCCTAGTTTTATTTTGGCCAACGTAAATAAAATTCTATTCTCCATGACATTTACTACGAAACAAATATTGCGCAAGTTATGACCACCTGGTGCCCCCTTATTGCTGATGAGGGGTACTATCACTACCAACTTGTTCGTGCCGACGAGTCATTGTTATTTTCACGTACATCAGTTATTTTTCACAATTTACCGTACTAAGTTTTAATTACATTTTTCGTTCAACTATCTGATACAAATTATTAGTTGCGTCTAGTTACTATTTACTGATTACTATTTTCTCTTCGGACATGTCAGCACTGAGCTATGTCTACAAAATACGAGTATTTATGGCTGCTAATTACTATTTACGGATGATGCAAGTCAACACTGACCTGTTGGGTTCGCTGAAATTTGTTGTTGCGTATCATTTCTATTTATGGTTTACGAACATTAAAGTTGTACATAAATTGTCATGAATCATTTGTTGTTAATTGTGTGACGATTCTTTTATTTTTAATTATCTCGCCAGGTTAATTCAATTCAACAAGAAAAATTCTTTTCTTCTCAACTTGTTGGTACAACTGGGGAAATTTTATCGATAATAAATTCGCAGCCCATCAGCTAATTACGTTCGCTTCTTGTAGATGACATGGTTTATCAATTTGCAACGCACATCTACGAATATTAGGTCATGTCTTCGAAATTTTTTCCTACCCCTTTATCTTTGCACAACAGAAGCGTTGGACATATATTTTTGTCTAATTTTTAATCTTTTAATTTTTTCAATACAAGCGTACGCCCTTTTTATGTTCACCCTAAATAGTAACTAACTTTTGTAGTTTTGTCAACATTACTGCGGAGTAGTTAGAATTACACTTTTGTAGTCATTATAAACTACAAAATTAGGATCATCACTTATTTTTTCCGTTACACCTTATCCGTCCAATCGCACAATACAATAAAATATCTCCTCAACTGCATGCAAATTATATTTCGAAAATACTACCGTCTGTCCTAATTTAAACAAAAAGCCCTAATTTGTTTTTTCACAGATAAAGCATTTAATTTTTCCTCGCTCCGTGCTGCTTGACTGCACTGCAAATAAAATTCACCGTTGGCTGCTAGCTTTGTCGGAGCCTCTGTCCGTCGCGGCACAACGTCGATGCCGGAAGGAAACTGTCGGCAAAAGGACGGCGTCTCCCGCCTTGGACGGCCGTCGTCTGCTGCTACAGTGCCGAAAAGCAAGCAAACAGTACCTGCACAGTACAAGCGTTCCGAACCCACGTTTGGCGTTCCGAACTCCTGCAGCCGAACTCAGCCTTGGTACTTAATTGAAAAAAGTGTCACTTCATGGTTCATGAAAAAATAGTCATAGGACATCGTATCTCCAAAAGGGGAGTTGAGGTGGACAACTGTCACACCCTGATTTTCGTTTCAAGGATTTATAAATTATTTAATAAATTATTTTAGAATATATATTAAATGTTCATTAATTTACAAGTGAATTTGATATGGGATATAAAATTTCATAAATAAAACATGGCTGGATTTAATTTTTATTAAATTCTCCATGATTAATTACACTCTCTAGAATTTTCTCGGATTTTTTAGAGCTCAAATACTGATTTTAATAATACAAAGAACATTTCAGTAAATATTTAAATAATAAATTAATCATTAAATGATATTTTTATAATTTTTTTAAATACTTGGAGTGCCCAAGTATTTTCAGGATTTTTATTGGAATTATTTGAGCATTGGAAGTAATTTTAAAAATGCAAAGATCATTTCAGTGATTAATTTAAATAGAAAACCAATTTAAAGTCCCTTTTTCTTTTCGGGCCAAAACAGGAAAAGTCTATTTGCTCGTTGGGCCGGTCTTTTTTCCTTCCCGAAGTTCATTTATTGTCCCTCTTTCTATCCCGTAAGCTTGCCACTCTTCGGAGAAGTTCGTTTTTCATCCCTCTCGGGCCAAGCAAGGAGTAGAAGTCTATATTAGCTCCCCTCGCTACAGTGTCGTCTTCAAGCTCCAGCCAGCCACTGGTTGATGCCGCCGCCGATCCCCTTTCCAAATCTGGCCGATTCCTTCCATCTTCGGCAGGGGAAATAATCTTCTCTATCTCCTCTTCCTTTTTCCTTTTGGAATTTCGAGCAAATTGTTTGGAAATTGCCCAGATTCGAGCTCGATTCAGATCCCTCTCTTTCCTAAAAAATCTAAGCTTTCTCAAGCTATTCCCGTCGGTGTGGGCTCGATCTCTTCCTCCCGAGGATATAAATAGGACCCCTTCGCTGCCCTCTTTCGTTTGGCACCCTTTCCCAAGCACCTCATCGCCCGTAATGCTGCCGCTGCTTGCATCCTGGAGCGTTGTCGTCGTCGAGCTCCTCTGGCCGAGCCGTGCCACCACAATCGTCACCGTCTTAGGTCACCATCGCCACCGTTGGGTTCACAAGGAGGAGACAAAGCCCGTCCGCCCCTTCGTTTCCGCTGAAGTCCACCAGAAAGCTGCCGTCACCGCCGACCCGACGCCATCGCCACTTGGAGCTCGCCACCGGCCATCTTTCGTCGCTGTCGTGTTGGTAAGCTTCTCCGTGTTCCCCTCTACCCCCGGTGCCCTCCGTTTGCACCGTCGTGCCATGGTCCGCCGACAACCACCGTTCCTGTGCCGTCGGCCGTAGATTCCGCGTGGTCGTCATGTCATCGCCTCGTCAGCGCCGCCTCACCCTCCTTGCTCGCGTGGCCGTTTGCGTGTCCTGCCTATGTGGCATTCATCTAGATCAAATCTGAGATGTCGAATTTAGGTCAACTCCAATCAAGATCGATCTAAGCCGTCCAAAATCAATATATACCTTTTTTTTTTTGCTTTATCAATGACGTATTGGTCATTTTTGCTGTATGTCATCTATCAAATTTGATTTAATCTTTTCCGGTGTTATTTTTAATCTTTTCTCTTAGTTATAAATTATTTGTAAATTGTTTAATTAATTTGGAATAGTCTTTTCTTTAATAGGTTTAATTGGATTAAATCTTATAAAATTCATAACTAATTTATATGAACTCGGAATGAGGCATTCAAGTCTCTAAATTCATCTAAAATCATGATCTAGATGTTTGTTTACTTTTTGTGTACTATTTATGTGGTTTTTCTTAGTCTTTTTTCTCATTTTGTGTGTTAGCTTGTCGTTTCCGTCTTTTCGGAGGTTCGTGAGTGTGTTGAAAGTGTTCTAGAAGACGAAGTGAGGACTGATTATTGCAAGGCAAGTCACATAGATCCCAAACACAATTCCTTTGAGCATGTTGATCCTATATTTCTATTGTCTATTTATTTCAAATGTGCATTTATTTTTGAATGACATTGGGTGGTGTGAACCTATTGTTTTGTATGGCCAATTTGCATTGGTATTCCTTGATATCTTGGGTTATAATTTATTTAGCTTGGACTTTATATAATGGTTCGGCTAGATATTAGATATAATAGCTTAGCCATGCTTAGAAACTTTAGTATCATTTTATGTGGGAATAACTAATGATTCATTCATGATCAATGATGGTTAATTAGTGATATATCGCGACGATTGGTCGTGCTTGGTTAATAATTATTCAAAATAAAACTTGATTAATGGTGGGTTGTGAGCACATGGTTGTGTTGGTCGTGCTCATGACAATTAAGGACCGGTTCGCGAGCTATTGTTGTGAAGAATTAACCATATTAACCACAAGCCAGCATGGGCAATGGCTGGATCTAGAGTATAATACGTTTGTCAAGAGACACCATGGTATGTTGTTGTTTTATCGTGACAGACAACTAAGTCCACAGGTGGTAGACAAGTAGGTCTACAGTTGTTTTGGATGCTAAGTAGTCTCCCTGTTACGTAACTGGCTACCCCTACCGGAGACAAATGCTAAGTGGGAGTCATTCTGATAGGCGTGTTATGCGAAGGGTCTTGTCACAACTCTTTTTCGAGGTACCGTGATGGTATTGAGGCGCATGGCAATATGTTGTGGAGTTGTGTCTTGTGGGTAAATTTATACACCTCTGGCCAAAATAAACTATTCGAATAGCCGTGCCCGTGATCATGGGCGGGCCTAATAATATTTTTCGTGATTAGTCCCACACTACTCATTAACAATAATAATCTGGTGATAATAACTTTTTAGCTCCCGTAATGGAGATAGATCTGTGCAACCGGGATTGGTTGTCCAGAGATGGTTGGGCCTGTGCAGCATTGGTGTGTTGTTCAGTGATTGGTTAATATTGTTATTACTCAACTATTTTACTACTCTCAAATATTTGCTAAATGATGTCTTTGCAAATGAACCGTACTATTGTCATCCTTTGTTATCCCTGAGCACTTGCATACTTGTTGTGTGCCTTGCTGAGTATTCCATGTACTCACCCTTGCAATAATCAATCAACCTTAGTTGAAGAAAGTTCCGAAGGAGAAGACGTTTGGCTTATACCCCAGTTGAGCTGCTTGTGGGAGTGGAGCTGAAGCCATCGCTAGATCGTTTGTCCGCTGTTGTTTTATTTTCTTTTGTAAGTAAGTAACGTTATTATTATGATGATTCTGTATATTAAATTGTCGATTTGTGTACCTCGGTTGATTTCTGGACGAGGATTGTACGCACAAATTAGTTTGGAAATCACTAGTGAATTTCCAGATGTGACAACAAGGCTAAAATAGAGGTAATCCAACAGCTTCCACCTTCTACCAATGTTAAAGGGGTCCGTAGTTTTCGGGTCATGTGGGGTTCTATCGTCGGTTTATTAAAGAATTTTCTTTAGTAGCTAGACCCCTCACTAGCCTGCTAAATAAGGATGCTCCTTTTAACTTTGATGATGAGTGCCTAAAATCTTTTAATTACCTAAAAGAAGCATTCATTTCAACACTAATCATTCAACCCCCTGATTGGTCGCTTCCGTTTGAAATCATGTGCGATGTTAGTGATTATGCTGTAGGGGTCATTCTCGGTCAAACTAGAGATAAGAAACACCATGCTATCGCGCCTGCTATAAAACGTTGACATGAGCTCAGCTTAACTACGCCACAACTGAAAAGGAGCTCCTGGTCGTGGTTTTTGCAATCGATAGATTTAGATCTTACTTAGTTGGAGCCAAGGTAATAGTATATATACTGATCATGCTGCATTAAAATACCTGCTCACTAAGAAAGATGCAAAACCTCGGTTAATAAGGTGGGTTCTTCTGCTCCAAGAATTTCACCTTGAAATTAAAGATAAAAAGGGAGTAGAAAATTCTGTAGCAGATCATCTGTCGCGTATGCAAATCACTAACATGCAGGAGCTACCGATAAATGATTTCCTACGAGACGACATGCTACTAAAGGTAACAGACTCGAACCCGTGGTATGTGAACATCGTCAACTTCATGGTTACGGGATATGTTCCACTGGGAGAAAACAAAAGAAGACTCATTTATGAGAGCCGAAGGCACTTATGGGATGAGTCATATCTTTACAGAGTCTGCTCCGATGGATTGCTCAGGAGGTCTGTACCAACAGCTGTAGGAGCCCAGATCACTGAGAAGTGCCATGCGGCCCCCTATGGAGGTCACCACATTCCGCACCCATGCAAAGATCTGGCAGAGTGGATTCTTTTGGCCTACAATTTATGAATACACAAAAGAGTTCATTCGGCAATGTGCAAGGTAACAGAAGCATGGAGGTATCACCGCTCGCGATGTGATGCCCCTAACATACAACCTTCAAGTGGAACTCTTTGATGTATGGGATATTGACTACATGGGGCATTTCCCAAAGTCCCATGACTGCGAGTACATCCTGGTGGCCATCGATTATGTGTCCAAATGGGTGGAAGCAATGTCGTGCCGTGTCGCCAACGCCGAGCACGCTTGCAAGATGTTTCACGAGGTCATCTTCCCTCGGTTTGGAACACCGCGGATGGTAATTAGTGACGGAGTGTCTCATTTTAGCTTGGGACACAACACAACATTGCAACTCCATACCATCCCCAGACGAGTGGTCAAGCAGAAACATCCAATAAGCAGATCAAGAACAATCTGCAGAAAACCGTCAATGAGATGGGGAAAGCATGGAAGCATAAGCTACCCGATGCTATTTGGGCATATAGAACCGCCTACAAGACGCCCATTGGCATGTCACCATATCAGCTTGTTTACGGGAAGACTTGCCACCTACCCATCGAGCTGGAACACAGGGCGCACTGGGCCATCCGGACTTGGAACATGGACATGGGACAAGCTGGACGGCATCGACAGGTGCAGATGTCAGAACTGGAGGAATGGAGAGACAAAGCTTATCACAATGTCAGGACATACAAAGAACGAACAAAAAGATGGCATGAAAAGCGAATCAAGGCTAAGGAGTTGTTAACGGCGAAATTTGGTAATCGACTTGGAAAGAAAAGAGGAAACCGAAGCAGAGAAGACAGATTGAATTGGAGATAGACCAGGTTTCGTATCGGACCCAGTGGTCGTATCGGACTGGGAAAGGTGTTGTCATAAGGAGCGTATCGGCCGATACGGATTTGGCTTGGTCGTGGGCCGATACGGGTTGTGAGTTGACAGCGTCAATGTGGGCTTGGTCTGGGCTTGAGATAAGCTTTAAGGGAGTTTCCAAATAGAGATAAAGCTCGGTTTTAGGCAATTGTATCTTGTAAATTAAGTAGTTTAGATCTGATCTGTGGCTAAAGTCTGCCGTAAAGGCTTGTTTGTTAGTTGTGGATAAGATCGTGCCCTACAAGGGTTCTGTTGTAACCTCGAGTATAAATATCCCGATAGTTTGTACATAGAAGCTCTCTCTCAATCAATCATACAATCAAACTAATCTATTTTCGGCGCATCGCCAACCCTCGCAAGAGGCTGACTTCCGACGAGTTCTTGCTTCCCAAGAACAAGGTAAGAACTCTTACCCGACGATTTACATCGTCGGGGCTAGCGTGTCGCTTTAGGCACGTTAAGCCCTGATGATGTGATCGTCGTTTATCGTGTGTTAGCTAATCTTGACGCGGTCTTCTGATTCTGTCTCGTCAGCAGTTGACTCGTTTTAAGGTTTATTGCCGATGATGGTTGAATCAGTTTGCTAGTTTAGATTATCTAAGGCATTTACCATCCCTAAAAGCAATCGACGGCTTGATTTTCTTTGTGTTAAGTCTCGATTCACACTTTGAGTTTCTATTGACCTTAGTCCTGTTTCGAGATCTAACACGAAGCCTGCTTTCGATTGTAATTAAGGATAGCGCCGGGGTTTCAGCCGGTCTTATCTAATACATGTGATTATTTATGTTCTCGCATGTGTTTGCCACTTATACATGTGGATCGACGAATATAAACATATCGGTCACAGAGTGCTTTTAAAGACTTCTTTGTGGTTGGTGTATTTATGTTAGCCGATTGACTTGTATAAGTTTACACTGGAGTAATAGCTAGTGTAGTTATCCTCGTGAAACCCTCATCGGCCAATTCCATTAATTTGTCACACGCTTTTGGCATGGGCCGATGAGGTTAGATCTCTTCAATTTGTTTATTATATTAAGTAAGCCGATACAGCTTTGCCCTATCGGCTGGGCTATAACAATGTGACATCGGCCTATCGGCCGATCGATCATTGTTTTCTGACATGGTTTACTTGTTTCTTGTTGATTGCAGATCAAATCAACTGGCACGCTCTGCGCACGACTAGGCAAGCCAATTTGGACCTGCACTGGAGTTAAGCAGATCTCCTAGGCCGCCGTGGAAACGCGGAACCCTTTTGGTTGCTGGACGGGTCGAAATTCTGCGCCAACACGCTTTTGGCACGCCAGGTAGGACCAAACAACGCAAACCCAGCAACAACAACAAGATCTCCTCAAGATGTCGAAGCAGGTCGAGATTTCCGAGGAGAACATCGTCCCTGTGACCGCCGACCAGCTCAATGCAGAATAGAAGGCTGAGATGGAAAATCTGGTCGAGCAGCTCCAGAATATGTACCTGTAAACATATTCTAGGACTCGGCAAGGCACCTTGATCCAAAAATCCAAGGTAGTTATGCCGAGTCCCAGAGATGGAGCTGGCACGGCGGCGGTGGCACATGACCACGCCGTCAAGACCGAGGATACTGCAGCGCCAACGTTGCAAGATAGGATTGACTCCGCAGTTCATTCTGCGCTAGTCAACCAGTCGGGGATTCTGGTGAACACATTGACCAATACGGTCAAATCGATACTAGATGGGACGATTCACCAGTACAAGCCTCAGGGGCCGATTTTCTTACCAGAAAATAAGTTCCCTGCCTATCGGACCCTGAGGAACGACGTGAGCACGACTCAGCCAACAGCGCCGATGCCACCCCCATCAGCACAGCCAATGACAACACTGCCATTGGTCCTTACCAAGTAGACAGGGGGGAGCCCTCAGCATATCACGGAGGAGCAGTATGCACAATGGACCAAGGGAAAGCAACCAGCGATCGAGCCGATGCAGCAAGTTCATATCAACCAGCCATCGGCCAGACAGTCGCAAGCCCCGGTTTTCAACATTCCTCCACCACAGGCGGTTTACAATACGCCACAGGGCTACCAGCAGCACACCATAGGGCAGTATGGCGCGCAGAATCTTGATCACCATTATCAGCCGTACTCCCCCAGGCAGTATCAAGTAGAGGGTTTGCAACAATCGTCTCAGCAAGACCTCCCACATCGGCCCGCAGGATACTGGACCGATATGATAGCCGAAGTCATGCGTGATCAGTTCGGCTTGAAGCCCAAGGAGAACTCTACAGTGTATCGGCACCCGTACCCCGAGGAATTTGACAGAGTGCCATTGCCAGGCCGATACAAGATCCCGGACTTCTCCAAGTTTTCGGGGCAGGACAACGTCTCGACTTACGAGCATGTAAGCCGAGTCCTAGCACAGTGCGGGAAGGCATCGGCTATCGAGGCGTTGAGGGTGAGATTTTTCCCTCTATCCTTGTCAGGGTCTGCGTTTACGTGGTTTTCATCTTTACCCTGCAATTCCATCAGAGGATAGACAGATCTGGAGAAACAGTTTCATAGGTATTTCTATAACGGCGTACAAGAAATGAAACTGTCCGATCTGACCACCATTAGGCAACGAGTCGACGAATCGGTCCCGGAGTATATTCAACGATTCAGGGACATAAGGAACAGATGCTACAGCCTTAGCTTGACCGATTCACAGCTCGCCGATTTGGCGTTCCAAGGATTGTTAGGGCCGATACGCGAGAGGTTCTCCTCACAGGAATTTGAAAGCTTAGCTCACCTAGCACAATGGGTGTCGGCCCACGAACAACGATTTCAGGAGGCTAAGAAATTTGCAAAAAAGATCAATACAGTTTATCAGTATGCCTCCGACGACGATGACGAAGAAGATGTTGATGTCGACCTGGCTGAGTGGGCCCGGATGAGGAAGCCGACAAATTGCCAATGGGTAAAAAAGGGCGACAAAGAAGACAAATTCGACTTCGACATCAACAAGGCCGATAAAATATTTGACCTACTGTTGCAAGAAAAGCAAATTCAGTTGCCAGTAGGTCATGTATTGCCATCGGCCGAAGAGATCAAGAAACGGAGATATTGCAAGTGGCACAACTCTTATTCGCACCATACAAACGAATGCAAGATCTTCAGACAACAGATTCAATCGGCCATCGAGCAAGGCAGGATTAAAATCGATGATGCCAAGCGGCCGATGAAGATCGAAGGACACCCGTTCCCAGTCAACATGGTGCGGGCGGACAGGGCCGATGGCAGTACCCATCGGACCGGCAAGCGACCTTATCAGACCTCTGAAGGTCTGATTAGAAAATACCAGCGGAGGCAGGAAGAACAAGCTCAAGACCACGTCGATCAAGACAACTCTTACGACCCACATTGGGAGTGCGAGTTTTTTCGGTTTTGCTGGAATGAGGGGATGAGGTTGCCATCCATTCAGGAGTGCCCTGCGTGCAACGGAGCGGAAGATTATTATCAGGGCAACTCAAGCAGGCGAGCGTATCGGCCGGCCAAGCAAAGGAAATCTATTCATGAGAGGTTAGGGCTGATACACCAAGACCAACAGACCGAAGCCGAGGAACAGGTCCAGAACCCTCAATGGTGCCCAAGCGATGTATTCACTAAGACACAAAAACGGCGGGTTCAGAGGCTAAGAAGGAAAGAACAAATCCAAGAGCAACAGGTGGCAAAAACCCATCGGCCGGCCAAGACCAGGAAAGAGTGGAGGATAAAATCCACGGTGGTCACGGCCGATGAGGGCACCTTCAATACAGCCCGGGCCTCTGCGGCTTCAAAAGGTAAACGAGCGACATCGGCGCCTGTTAACATGGTTTTTATACTGCCAACAGAGTACAGCGTGCAGGCGGCCGATGAAGCAGTGGCCGACGATGAACAATCTTCGGCTAGGCTACAGTTGTCACCAGATCAAGCCATATTTGACAAGCCAGTCGACGACAACTACAGGCACTTGCGGCCGTTATACATCAAGGGATTCATCAACGGGCGGCTGATGACGAAGATGCTGGTCGACGGCGGCGCAGTGGTCAATTTGATGCCATACACAACCTTCAGGAAGCTTGGAAAGGTACCTGAAGATCTAATCAAGACAAACATGGTGTTGAAGGACTTTGGTGGCAACGCGTCGAGGCGAAGGGGGTCCTAAACGTGGAACTCACCGTGGGCAGCAAGACAATACCCACCACCTTCTTCGTCTTCAACGGAAAGGGTTCCTACAGCTTGTTGTTGGGATGGGATTGGATCCACGCAAACTGTTGCGTCCCTTCAACAATGCACCAATGCCTCATACAATGGCAAGGGGACCAGGTCGAGATCGTGCAGGCCGATCGGTCGGTACACGTGGCCAATGCCGATCTCGCAGTATGGGAGATGGAGGGAATCGACTGCTTGTCCGGGCGAGTCAGGGACGCCGATTTCCTCAAAGTAACTGACTGCGACATCGAGACGATTGAAGATCAAGACAAGCAGTTACTTCAGCAAAGATGTGTCGTCCGCCGTTGAAGATGAACAAGCTAGTCCCTACACAGATGATGCGGTGGACGAGCTCGATGGCAAGCTGGGACAGGGTTTTACGTCGGCCGACGAACTTGAAGAGGTTGATATAGGAATAGGTGACAGGCCTAGGCCGACGGACGTAAGTGCTAACCTGCCAAAGGAATACAAGAGTAATCTTATAAATCTGTTGAAAGAATTCATGGATTGTTTTGCATGGGAATATCATGAGATGCCAGGATTAAGCCGATCGATTGTAGAACATCGGCTACCAATCAAACCAGGCTATCGGCCGTTTAAACAAGCTCCTAGGAGATTTAAGGCCGATATGCACGAAGCTATCAAGGCAGAAATTACACGACTTTATGATGCCAACTTCATCAGACCTTGCCGATACGCTGAATGGGTCTCCAACATAGTTCCAGTAATGAAGAAAAATGGCAAGCTTAGGGTATGTATTGACTTCAGAGACTTGAACAAAGCAACACCGAAAGACAAGTATCCTATGCCTCTGGCCGATTTGCTTGTCGATGCCGCGTCTGGGCACAAGGTTATCAGCTTCATGGATGGGAACGCAGGCTACAACCAAATTTTCATGGCCGAAGAAGATGTTCACAAAACAGCCTTCCGATGCCCAGGGGCAATCGGCCTATATGAATGGGTTGTCATGACATTCGGTTTGAAGAATGCTGGAGCTACGTATCAGAGGGCCATGAATTATATTTTTCATGATCTTATCAGCTCTTTGATTGAAGTTTATATTGATGATGTCGTCGTGAAGTCAAGAGAATATGATATGCACCTGGCCGATTTACGCAAGGTACTCGAAAGAGCGAGGAAGTATGGTTTAAAAATGAACCCTAACAAGTGTGCCTTTGGCGTATCGGCCGGTCAGTCTCTGGGTTTCTTGGTCCACGAAAGAGAAATCGAGATTACACAGAAGAATATCGATGCTATAAAGAAAATCAAACCTCCGACGAACAAGACCAAGTTACAATCTTTGCTTGGCAAGATCAATTTTGTTCGGCGCTTTATATCGAACCTGTCAGGAAGAATAGAGCCGTTCACTCCGTTATTGAAGATAAAAGAAGATGAAGAGTTCATATGGGGTGATAAGCAGCAGAAGGCGCTGGATGATATCAGGGAGTACTTAACCTCTCTGCCAGTTCTAATCCCTCCACAGAAAGGGGTTCCGTTCAGACTGTACCTATCGGCCGATGAGAAATCCATCGGCTCAGTCTTGGTTCAAGATATTGATGGTAAGGAAAGAGTTATTTTTTATCTCAGTAGGAGGATGTTAGACGCTGAGACAAGGTACACGCCGGTGGAGAAATTATGTTTGTGCTTATATTTTTCATGTACTAAGTTGAGGCATTATTTACTTTCCAATGAGTGCATCGTGGTAAGTAAGGCCGATGTGATGAAATACATGTTATCGGCCCCTGTGTTAAAAGGAAAAATTGGGAAGTGGATTTTCGCCTTAACAGAGTTTGATCTCAGGTATGAATCGGCCAAAGCAGTCAAAGGGCAAGCCCTAGCCGATTTCATTGTTCAACACAGAGATGAGTCAGTTGCATATGCAGATATTGTGCCATGGACATTGTATTTCGATGGATCCGTCTGCAGACATGGATGCGGTATCGGCCTAGTTATCATATCCCCTCGGGGGGTGAGTTTTGAGTTTGCTTTTACTATCAAGCCTTATTATACTAACAATCAAGTAGAGTATGAAGCAATGCTTAAATGCTTGCAGTTATTACGAGAAGTCGAGGCCGATTCCGTAGAGATCATTGGTGATTCACAACTGGTAATTAATCAACTTTCTGGGGCGTATGAATGCAAGAATGATATTCTCAGAGTCTACAACGAGGAGTGCAAGGAGTTACTACAAGGTTTTAAGATTGTGACGATGAGGCATATACCCAGGAAGCAGAACTTCGAGGCCAATGATTTAGCTCAGGGGGCATCGGGATACAGGTCGATGGCTAAAGACGTTCAGATTCAGATCGCTCTCGTGCATGCCGATGATTGGAGGTTTGATATCATCGATTATTTGAGACATCCTTCTCAATCGGCGTCACGAAGAATGAAGTATAAAGTTTTACATTATGTCTTGCTGGACGATGACTTGTATTATCGGACGATTGATGGTGTCTTACTCAAGTGCCTAGGCCCCGAGGAGGCCAAAACTGTTATGAGTGAAGTACATGAAGGGATTTGTGAAACCCATCAATCGGCCCATAAAATGAGATGGCTATTGAAGCGCGCCGGATATTTTTGGCCAACCATGCTAGAGGATTGTTTCAAGTATTATAAAGGATGTCAGGATTGTCAGAAGTTTGGAGCAATTCAAAGAGCACCGGCATCGGCTATGCATCCAATCATAAAGTCGTGGCCATTTCGTGGATGGGGAATAGATATGATCGGCCAGATTAACCCGCCATCGAGCAAGGGACACAAATATATCTTGGTGGCTACAGATTACTTCACGAAGTGGGTTGAGGCCGTCCCCCTTAAGAAGGTTGATTCCAAAGATGAAATTCAGTTTGTCAAGGAATATATTATATATCGGTTTGGGTTACCTCAGACAATAACCACCGATCAGGGATCAATCTTCGTATCCGATGAGTTCGTCCAGTTTGCCGACAGCATGGGCATTAAATTATTAAATTCTTCTCCTTACTATGCGCAAGCTAATGGGCAGGCAGAGGCTTCTAATAAGACCTTAATCAAGTTAATCAAGAGGAAAATCGACGAACAGCCAAGGCAATGGCACACAACGCTGGCCGATTCTCTTTGGGCGTATCGGATGGCTTGCCATGGTGCAATTCAAGTGCCTCCGTATCAGCTGGTTTATGGACATGAAGCTGTGCTGCCGTGGGAAACCACCATCGGCTCAAGAAGGATTGCTTTGCAAGACGACTTGACAGCCGATGAGTACCATAATCTTATGGTAGATGAGTTAGTCGATTTGGCGCATGTCCGATTACGGGCCTTAGAGAAGATCAAACGTAATAAAGATAGAGTGGCTCGTCACTATAACAAAAAAGTTGTCGCCAAATCATTTGAGGAAGGGGATCTTGTATGGAAATTAATAATGCCGATTGGTTCCAGAGATAATAAATTCGGCAAGTGGTCACCTAATTGGGAAGGTCCTTTTCAAATTCATCGATGTGTTCCTCATAATGCTTATTTGCTCCAAGGGCTGGACGGCGAGATTTATGGACGAGCTCTTAATGGCAAGTACTTAAAGAGATATTATCCCAGCGTCTGGATCGACTCATGATCGGCCCTCCAGCCGATTTATGATTACAGCCGATGTGTTACGCATCGTCTTTAGATGGCCGATATACACTATCGCCCTTAGTTCAAATTTTACAACATGAGCCCTCATCTTCTAAAATTTGGGGGGCATATATATATACAAGCGCGAAATTTTTCAAGGAATTTTCTTTTTCAGAGTAAGATCGAATTCGGCTTTCTAGCTGATGAGATTGATTATAGTAAAGGGATATTTGTTTGCAAAGAGGATTCCAGAAGTAATATTCAGACATGGAATTTCCAGATCAAATTCGGCTGCTCGGCCAATGAGGTTTGTATTTACACAGTATAAAGACAAGATGTGTTACATCATCCTATGAAGTCTGCAATAGCTGCAATGGCTTTACGGCGAATCTGCTCGATGTCTTCTATAGCCTGGGCGTCATCGGCCGTCGACCCTGGGATCGGCTTCAGCGATCTGCTCAGGGTTGCAAGGTACTTGGCCGATGCCTTGAGCTTTGCCGTCTGGTCTTCTATGGCCTTAGGTGATGCATCTATCCCGGCTTCGACTTCTTGGATCTCTTGACGCGTGGCTTCCAGCTTCGATTCTAGCTCTGCCTCGAGACAACGGAGTTCTTCAAGTCTGTTTTTCAAGACGATCGGCTCCACCGCTAGCTCGTCCAGTTTGGTCTTGTCAGCGTTAACTTGGGCCTTGCTGGCGGACAAAGCCGATTCCAGTTGGTCACTCTCTCGTCGCTCTGCGAGTCTTTCTTTGGCCTTGTTGAGCTTGAATCGGTATTGCTCCAAGAAGATGGCCGGTGTTAGGACCTCCATCAGGTCTTCAGGCAGTTCATCTTGAATTTCTTGTACCCTGACCCTGATGGGGGTGCAATCTTCCACCAAGTACTCCAGCGAGGACTCCAGCCGATTGGCGATATCGGTCAGCCGGTTCTTCAGATCATCAGAGATTGGTGCCCTGACTGTGCTGGGTAGTTCCTTGTCCTCATCGTCAAGAAACTGGCCGATATCAAAGGAGAACATATCGGCTAGGTTCTGCAAATATCAACATGGGTCAAGGTCAGCCTCGTTAAACAGGAACCAGCAGAAAGGGAATCAGAATCAGAGTAATCCTAGTTACCTGTGTTGGAGCATCGGTGGTGCTCGCATCGGCCTCCCTTTGCTGTGTCGACGCAGTAGGCGAGGGGGTTGGCCGATGTGGTGAAGGTGACACAACCCTAGGCTGAAAAAGCAGGGAATTGGTAAATAGGGTTATGTGATTAGAAAGATAATGCAAAAATCAACTCTTACCGAGACAGTCGGAGAGGGTGGTGGAGAAGGAGAAGGAGTCCTCAATCGTGCCTTGGCTCGTTCGCGCCGTTGTAGAGTGGCTTTCTTGGTTCTTGGTAAAGGGGCCGATCGAGTTCTCTCCTTCAACACAGACGACGCCGCAGCCTGAAAAGGATATGAAGTTAAAGTATGACAGTATGAGGGGATTTTGTAAACACAAAGAAGAGATTATGTTGACCTTGCGAACTGCGTGTCTGGTCCTTTTTGGTTGCGGGGCATCATCTTGGTCATCGGCCGGTGGGATCTCAGCAGCTTCGGCCGATGGCTCCTGGGTGGTTTCGACCGACGGGTTTTCTTCTTCGTGTGCGTCGGCCGCTGCTGTGTCAACCTCCTCCTCCATTACTTGTTCGTCGAGGAAGTCTTCCAGGGAAGGGTCTAGCTCTTCGACATCGGCCTGATTATCGGTTCTAGCTTTCTTGCTGGTTTTCTGTGATTTACCTCTGGCTGGCGCTTTCCTTTTAGGGTTTTTTTTGGGCATCGGACCTTGGAGAAGCGACGCCGGTTTTGGGGCGGTAAGGCCGATGATGGATTCCAAGATAGTTGAGCCTGATGGAGCTATGGCTTGAGCATAAAAGATTTTCCGTCCACTGTTGCTCACGGATTGAATCGGCCCATCTGGGACTTGAGGGCTTATACCCTGGATAAGCTCTGTTACATAGAATCTGGCCGATTGGTGGAAAATATGAGCAGCCCACTCTTGCCACCATGCCTGAAAGCCGATGTGGACAAAAGTGCTTAGATGCAGCCGGTCGCAATCGCCGAGATTTGGGAGCTCGATTTCAAACGCCTTGCTCATAATCAGCGCTGATGGAACCATGCCTCTGCTCTCTAGGAGCTTATGAAGATACAGGCTGATGGGGAGTTGCCCGAGCCCGCATTGCCTAGCAGCTATCATTGGGTTGTAAAACTCATAGGATAGGCTGGTGCTTCTTCCCTGAAATATGCCTACTGGGAGCAGGCACGGGGTGAGGCCGATCATGAATAACTCCCTCGATTCCATGTCATCATTTATCAAGCTCAGCTGAAGGTCATCGGGGAGTTCATAATCTCGGTCCAATGTGTAGACAAACATGTCCATCCTGGCTGATGGAGGGCCGGTGAAGAAACGAATGAACCATGTAGCCATGTCATCGGCCGATTGATCTGTGCCTGGATACACGGAGGCCGCTTCCCCATAGGACATGCATCTTCTGCTCCTGGGATCTTCGTGATCGGCGTATTTTGATGGAAAGCGAGAGTCCGATAGAGGTGGCCGATCAACCATGGTGTTGGTGTAAATGGTTAGCCAGAGTTGAATGAACCACCATGGTCCTCCATGTGCCACAGCTTGTTTCAACATTAGATCTTGAGTGGCGATGTGAAGCAGCCGATATACAGCTCCCAAGAGGTATCGGCCAAGAAGGATTTGCTTCTTGCTGACCAAAGCTTGAGCCAAGTGTTGACAATTTGTAGTAGGGCCGTAGGTCGATCCGCAAAAAACGAATCTCTCCAACCACAACGTCAGGAAGGCTACATGTTCTCGTTCTGAGACCGATCCCTGTTCCATGTGTTCAGAAATGTACCCAGACCAGCCTCCAATTTTCTTGGTCTTCAACTTGTGATTGCTATTTACCAGGAGGCTAAAAGGATTGATCTCGGAGTCGATATCCAGTCCTGTCAGTATCTTGACATCTATAAGGGTGGGGGTCATCGGACCTTGCTTGAACATGAAGGCGTTCAAGGTACTGGACCAGAAGTAGCTAGCAGCTGACATAAGTGGCTCGTTCTTCTTGGTATCGGCCAGGGACAGAATGATGCATTGGCCGATCCCAATCTTGTCCCAGTGGACTTGTTTGGTAGCAACAATCCTCTTATGCCAGGTTCTGTATCCATTAAGCTTCGATGGTCAGGACCTGAAGGTATGTTTCCAGGAAGAAACATTGGGCTTGGCTTGCCTAAAGGGGATTCTGTCCGTCTCGGCATTGATTAGCCAAGTTGGGTTGTGATCGCCCATGGGGCCTAGCAGAAAGCGATGGGATTTGTCGTCGGTAGGGATCAAGATTTGGTTTTTGAAGACCTAGATCATGAGAATGACGATGAAAATATAAGACCCGGGGGGTAGAGAATAAAAACCCTAACTTGGAGAAATCGGCGGAGAAAGCGATAATGTGGGTTTTGAAGGAATAGACTTACCGCAGGGATCTCGGAGGCATAGAACGGAGCGGAGGCCATCGTTATCGTTGAAGGGGTCGCTGTGAAGGGGGTCGATGTTGACGGGACGCCGAGGGGTCGCCGGAGTTGAAGAACACTAAGAGTTTGTTGAATCGGCGGCGGAAGGATTCGAATCTGGATCTGCGCGGTTTTCAGATTAGACCTAGCAAAGAAGTCGATGAGTTCCTCGGAGCTAATTCCGCCACATTATATAATGAAGCGGAATTGGGGGCATGTGTTAACGGCGAAATTTGGTAATCGACTTGGAAAGAAAAGGGGAAACCGAAGCAGAGAAGACAGATTGAATTGGAGACAGACCAGGTTTCGTATCGGACCCAGTGGTCGTATCGGACTGGGAAAGGTGTTGCCATAAGGAGCATATCGGCTGATATGGATTCGGCTTGGTCATGGGCCGATACGGGTTGTGAGTTGACAGCGTCAATGTGGGCTTGGTCTGGGCTCGAGATAAGCTTTAAGGGAGTTGCCAAATAGAGATAAAGCTCGGTTTTAGGCAATTGTATCTTGTAAATTAAGTAGTTTAGATCTGATCAGTGGCTAAAGTCTGCCGTAAAGGCTTGTTTGTTAGTTGTAGATAAGATCGTGCCCTACAAGGGTTCTGTTGTAACCTCGGGTATAAATATCCCGATAGTTTGTACATAGAAGCTCTCTCTCAATCAATCATACAATCAAACTAATCTATTTTCGGCGCATCGCCAACCCTCGCAAGAGGCTGACTTCCGACGAGTTCTTGCTTCCCAAGAGCAAGGTAAGAACTCATACATGACGATTTACATCGTCGGGGCTAGCGTGTCGCTTTAGGCACGTTAAGCCCTGATGATGTGATCGTCGTTTATCGTGTGTTAGCTAATCTTGACGCGGTCTTCTGATTCTGTCTCGTCAGCAGTTGACTCGTTTTAGGGTTTATTACCGATGATGGTTGAATCAGTTTGCTAGTTTAGATTATCTAAGGCATTTACCATCCCTAAAAGCAATCGACGGCTTGATTTTCTTTGTGTTAAGTCTCGATTCACACTTTGAGTTGCTATCGACCTTAGTCCTATTTCGAGATCTAACACGAAGCCTGTTTTCGATTGTAATTAAGGATAGCGCCGGGGTTTCAGCCGGTCTTATCTAATACATGTGATTATTTATGTTCTCGCATGTGTTTGCCACTTATACATGTGGATCGACGAATATAAACATATCGGTCACAGAGTGCTTTTAAAGACTTCTTTGTGGTTGGTGTATTTATGTTAGCCGATTGACTTGTATAAGTTTACACTGGAGTAATAGCTAGTGTAGTTATCCTCGTGAAACCCTCATCGGCCAATTCCATTAATTTGTCACACGCTTTTGGCATGGGCCGATGAGGTTAGATCTCTTCAATTTGTTTATTATATTAAGTAAGCCGATACAGCTTTGCCCTATCGGCTGGGCTATAACAATGTGACATCGGCCTATCGGTCGATCGATCATTGTTTTCTGACATGGTTTACTTGTTTCTTGTTGATTGCAGATCAAATCAACTGGCACGCTCTGCGCACGCCTAGGCAAGCCAATTTGGACCTGCACTGGAGTTAAGCAGATCTCCCAGGCCGCTGTGGAAACGCGAAACCCATTTGGTTGCTGGATGGGTCAAAATTCTGCGCCAACAGGAGATTAAAGCAAGGGACAAAGTGTTACTCTTCAACTCCAAGGTGAAATTCTTTGGTCATGGAAAATTTCAGAGCAAATGGCTAGGACCATATACCGTCATCGACACTTCGTCACACGGAGCAGTCACGCTGCTAGACGACGAAGGTAACCTCTTTAAGGTAAATGGTCATTGTTGGTATTTCTTGTGTTCACAGATAAATCCGCAAGCGCACAGATACCGCTGTAGCATTTCACCCATGAGTATTCGCACGGGTATCGTATTTATTACCATAGGGAAGGCGGCAGCACATAGATAATTATTTTGTTATCTTTAATCAATCTATAATTATTGCACGATAGTCTAAACAGGGGTTAATATTATAATCATAAGGTAGTGGACACACAAGAAGGTTCACCTCATAATAATAAATGTTAGTAGAAACTAGCATGAGGAAACTAAGGTACAAATGTATTTCTAATTTAACTATTTCTAGTATACACTTAACATATACATGCTTACAACATAGGACTTAGTTCCAGGCACACAGGTACTACCGAGAGAACACTCCCTGTTGGTCTGCCAGTGTGGTTATGGCATTTACACAATCTTACGTCATATCCGAATGTGGAGGAATACAAAGGACGGACAGGGCTATCACCACCTGCCGCCTACCTCACTTTCCGGGGGCACACCCACATCCAATGATATTTATCTAGCCTAAACACCATGTTTATGCTAGTAAACAATATCACTAACTCCCCTAGGACTCTCACCCTACGGATGAACAAGTTAGAGCTAGAGCAACCTATAAAGGTCATTGGATCGTTACCGTAGCATGTATCGACTAGCCTAGGGTGAAGCATATTTACAAAGTATATACTACTTATAGAACACATATTCAATAAAGAAATACGTAGGCTATAAGCATAATTAAATAAAGAAGATAATTCTGTTAATCCGACTATAGTCTTACAAGAAGAATAAAGTATTGAAGACATACCCAAAACTCCAAGAAGACTATAGGACCGAAGCTCCTATGCTTTATTTCTACTAAATTATAGAGAATACAATATGAGGAAGAGAGAATAGTTCCTTGAGGTGTGTGAGTGAAGTGAGAAGCTCCACTCTATTTATAGCCTCCTAATGACGGTTTGATGACGGTTACTGGCAACCGACCTCCCATAACCATCATTGGGGACCTATGGAGAGTTGCCACGTGGAGGGCTAGGATGAGCGGAGCTGAAGGCAGTTCGGCCGAACCAAGGGTTCAGCCGACCCCTAGCCCACCCCCTTGCAACCGTCTTTCTTCCAAAATATGACATATGGACCCTTAAGGCAGTTCTTGGTGGTTTGGCTTCATTTTAAGTCGGTTTGAGCTGACTTGTGGGCCCATCAATCCTCATACTCGCACGTGATTAGCTGGAGGTGTGTTTCTTTGCATGCCGGCCTCATTTCTCCTTCACTTTAGTGTTAAATCTCTGCATCCACATTAGTTCTCCAAGTCTAGTACAACTTCATTATTCATTATTAAGATGTGTAAGAAATGCTAATTTTTCCTTTATTTGTGATACAAGTTGGTGGTCGAAATTGGTACTTAACGACCATCAACAACACCGCCAAGCTAAACCTTTACTCATCCCGAGTAAAGATAAAACTTAGGTTGTTGATCAGGAGTTGCTATCAATGTTTAATTTTACAATAGTACTATGTCTACAACATATTCTTATACCTAGAATTTGAATAAGTTACCAATAGTACTTTACCTTTATTACCTTATTCCTCATGGGGCTTGTAGCTTCTCCTTGCCTTGGGTAATTGAAGAATTGAGTGGATCATAGAGCACCAATCACCAACTCTTTGCTCAACTTTCATTTCGGAGGTTTTTATAGAATTTTCGCAAGTGAAAGCCAAGTTCCTCAAATGATGCACTCAATCACTCGATGTGTATAAATTTCCTCACCCAGGAATTGTGTTGCCTCTTTTATCATCCTACTTCTAAAGATTTATATGTGGAGCTCAGGGTGGGGATAAAAGATAGAGCAATACTTGCACACATATATTGCAAAATCGAAAAGCAGATCCATGGAGAAATCAAATCATACAACCTTGATCAAGATGTGCAAAGTGTGTGGTTATATGGTGGAAGGTGTATGTGGTACTCCTTTGTCATTAGCTCTCTTTTATTCCTACCTTTGAGGTATGGCTATTTTTCTCCGAATATAATTTTGTGGTTGCCCAAGAACTTTCATGAGCACTCCTTTTCTCCTTTTTCTCATTTTTTTCTTCTCATAATGATTGAGAATATTTTCTTCCTTCCTTTTTTTCTTGTTTTCAGCCATCTCTTATTGCAATCTACTAGGAGAGACATTTTGATGACATGGTGGAGCATTTATTTGGTGGATGGAAATTGTTGCTAACCCCTAGTGTAGAGGTAAAACAACTATGGTGGGTGAATGACATGTTTTTGCTAATCTCTAGTGTAGAGATCAAGCATATATGGTGCATGCACGTGAGTGGGTATCTTTATCAAGAAAGCTTGAAAAGAATCTCACTAGAGTCACAACAATTTGATAAAGCTCAATGTAATAACAAGTTTTCAATATGATCATCATATGGCTCTGGTGGGAATTCATCATCATTGAGGAACTTATAAATTTTATTCTTTTTAAAAAACAAAATTCTCCAAAAATTCAGTTTCACTTAGAGAAATATCATAGCAACTCTGTTTCACCAGTTCATATCAACAACTACCTATACTTAGATCATGCATATGCGACCCACAAGTTTCAAGTTCAAGGCATGATTCTTGATCAACAAACTCAAAAACTAAGGTGAAGATTAAGCTGTAAACTAAGCACTAGAGAAAAATAAAACAGAGCAACCATTCATCATTTCAACAAGGAAAACTACGGCATTCTTACCGCATATGAAAAAAAATCTTTTTGGTACTTTTAGGTTTATGCAAATTTTTATCATTTTTGTGATTTATCATGCAATGTAGAAAAGTAAAGATATAAGGTACCTTGGTGGGGGAGGGACTCCCCCAAGCTAGCTTCTTGTTCATGGTGCTTGATGAGGGTCGAAACCTTGCGATCTAAAGTAGGCCATCAGATGAGCCTGATTTTGCTGCATGGCGGTATTGATTTCCGCCAGCTGGTCATTGGTACACTACTGCCATGACTGGAGCTGGAGGAGTGGTCGTCGATGGAGAAATTAGCCCAACGGGCACTCATGGGATGCTCCCAACGACCACTGCTCGCACTTAGCCACGCCGAGGTACCTTCGTCATGAGCAGGCAAAGGTTGGTCCCAACCGGATGCATACCCAGGTTGGCTCCAGTCTGCTTGTTGCATGAACGAGTATTGCGGCTGCTGCTGTGGCTGCTCTGCTGCAGCATTCCGCGCCATACTTCGAGTTGTCCTGCAAGAAAAACTGCTCCTTCGAGTACCCTCATGCAAAGCAATGGTTAGCTCCCGGCAATTATACAAGTGAAACTCCGGGGAATAAATTAAAGAGGTATTGAGACCATGTTTTAAAATAGTCCTCGTTAATGATGGAGCGAGATTGGGGATTGTCCAAGATATGGCCATTCTCCAATGCTCCAACCTTAGCAGCAATACGAGTAATTAATGAAGTGCATTCTATAGGTCCTGCCATCTTTATAAATTCTAGCCATTGTTTGATCATGGGTTTAACATGAGAGATTTTAGTCTTTTTAACCATGGCATATAGGATTCTCAACTCGTCTATACGGATTGGCCTTATATCTTTATGAGGGAAGAGAGTAAAAGCCAACCACATGTGCATCACGCGTAAGGTGGGGTTGTGGATGCTCTGGGCTCGTGGTTTCCCATATTCAATTTCTCCAGTGATACGTTGGCAGAAATTACGCTTGTTAAAACCTGGAGTTGCAGACTCCAAGTCAACAGTGCATTTTCTGTTGAATCTCAAGTGTAAACTGAGATATTTCCATGTGAGGTAGTATTCCGTCCCGAATAAACGGAACGTAATACCATCTCCCATGTCTTGCAACGTACAGAGAAATTAAATAGTAAGAAATGTGAACCCAGTTCAACCACTGGCACAAAACCATCCCAACCTATAGCCTTCCACACAACAGCAAAATCCACGTCCATACCTGTTTTGGAGAGCAGAACCGGGTCATACGCTCGCGTATGAGCGAACACACGATCCTTGAGGTAGCTGTAGGCTTGCAGCTCCCGATCGCCTTGCAAGTCAAGTGAGGTATCGGGATGGAGGTTCGCCTCACCATGCTCCTCATCCATAGACACATGGCCATGGGACTCTGCTTGTCCCTCACTCGGTGTGTAGTCGTAGGACCGGCACACACTCGAGCTGGAGGATTGGTGACGTGAGCTGAAGCCTGTTGCCTGTTACATTGTGCTGAGGAGACGCTTGGCACCTTTCTTCATCCTACACACAAGAAACAAGAACACACAAAAACACTCAAAGGACGGGTTACGTTAGTGAAAATGGGTTAGCTGTTCAAGGGTTAGTCGTTCTTGTGGAGCTTGGTTGCCACCACAAAAGCCATCCTTGTGGGTAGTAACACTCCACAGAATCGTTCTTGTGGGCGAGAGCGCACCACAACAATCGTTCTTGCGGGGTAGTGACACCACCACAACACGTTCTTGTAGCACCACTGAGATAACTTGTTATGGAAGAGGAAGAGGGAAAATATTTTTGCTCAAACTTAAAGCATGCACATGAAGTAAACTATAGGAGAAAGAGAGAACACAAGAGCAAACTAGTGCTACTTGGTTTGGGGAAGAAGAACAATGACCCAAGAGCTGAATTTATAGGATGGGAGGTGCCATGGTTCGGCCAAACCTAGGGTTGGGCTGACCCCTCCTTGGTCCCTATGTTGCTCATCCTTCAAGACAAGAATAATGACATCCTCCACTAAATTAAAGTGAAAGCTTGGTCCCAAGAAAGATGCCAATTGAGACCTCATTATTTCCCCAAGTGGTTCAATTTTATACTTTCAAAAAGATAAGGTTTACTGGACCATCTCACATGTCTCCAAAGTTTTTAATTAGTGGGGTTACATCTCAAAAGAGATCAGCCCACTACTCATGGCATGACTCAAATTTGAATTTTCAAAAGGATTTTGCAAATGCAAGAAATTAAACATGAGTTGAAAATCAAATATGCTAATGCAAGTGAGAGGAATTAAATATGCAATTGGAAATCAAATATGAGATAACTACCGAGTTTACCTTTCGGCAGAGGACTCATTATTTTAAGTCCAATGAGTGGGACTTCTCTGTTCCATTTAGCTTGTCGCGACGTCCGGCTCCGAAGATGATGAGACGGACGACTGCTGCTTCTTGGTTCGCCACACCTTCTTGGTTTTCCTTGTTTTTCCCGGTGTGGTCGATTCAGCGGACTTTAGGCAGCGCGACCTCGGTTGCACCCCTTGCCTTCATGGTGTTCTGACATTCTGGTACTGGAGAGGGAATTCCCTCTTCAATATCTTCTCCATGAATACGATGAGGTTGTCCTTCTTCGAGGGTGTCACTTCGACCTCACGAATATTCTTGTTGTTCAACCCATACTTAATCTTGATCATGGAGCATTGCTCCTTCCTGGGCTTGAACTCAAACTTCTCCTCCTTCCCGTTAATGTGGAGTCGGATTTCTCCAGCCCCCACAATGATGCGTGCATCTGTGGTGCTTAGGAACGGGCGCCTAAGGATGAGGGTGTTGTCCTTGTTGGTGTCCATGTCCAGCACCACAAAATCCACGGGGATGAAGCAACCCCAGATTCTCACCGGAATATCTTCGGCAATCCCCTCCGGATAACGAACCGTAGAATCGGCCAGCTGCAACATCATAGGTGTAGGTGATAGAGCAATAAAGTTCAGTTGATCAAAGACTACCTTGGCCATGACGCTGACGCTTGCTCCAAGGTTGCACAGGGCGTGGTCAAAGTGCTGCGTTCCAATTGTGCAGTTGATAGTGGGACACCCTGGATCTTTCTTCTTCTCCGGAAGCCTATTAAGTATAGCTGCACTACACTTCTCCGTCAGTCTGACAATCTCTGTGATGGGCAGCAGCCTTTTGTTGCTGATGATATCCTTTAGGTAGCGTGCATAGGTGGGCACCTGCATCACATCTAGTAATGAAATATTAATATAAATCTTCTGGATTACCTCAATTAAGCGGCTGAACTGCTCATCCACGGTAGGCTTCTTGTTGCAGCGAGGAAACGGCAATATGTTTGTATCCACGAGTTTTTGTGGAGGCTTCCTCCCGTCTTGTGCCGTGTTGGTGTCGTCAGGAGTGGTTTCCTCCTCCTGCGTCTCCTTCCTCTTAGCTACCTCTGTTGGATACAGTGGGTCACGAGTGGACCTGCCTCCTCTTGTAGTAACGACATTTACGTTCTCCAGGGACGGCTCGGGTTGCCCCGGGATCTTCCCTGTCTCGACAGAGTGAACGGCAGCAGCCAGTTGAGCTAGTTGCGTCTCCAACATCTTGTTGAAGCTCAGCTAGTTCTCGATCGCCGAGGAGACTCCCTCCATCTTGGTTTGGATGCTCTCCAAGGCCTTGTTGTTGGCCGCCAGTCTCTTGGATATAGTCTTGTTCACCTTGGCCTGACCATAGACAAGATTTTTCAAGGAAGGTTGGTTAGGATTGAAATTACCGTTGTTCCCTCCTTGGTAGTAGGGACGTGGCTGGTTCCACCCCTGGCCTCCTTGTGGATGGTACCCGTTGTTGTTGTTGTTCATGAAGAATAGGTCTTCACGGGTCTCGGGGCAATCATTCCTCAAGTGTCCGGTATTTCCATAGGTCTCGCACGTCAAGAGGACGTCCAAGGCCTGGACGGTACCATACATATCCACCTTGTCCCGAGCACGTTCTTCCAAACACTTCAGGAGGAGGTCCATTTTAGCGGCGAGCATGTCTGTTTCCTTGGTGGTATGCATGCCCCGCTGATGGGACTGGAGCCACTCTTCACTCCATCCCTGGTTGGAGACCATCTTCTCAATTAACTTCGATACGAGAGCGACGATTAAAGAGAAGAAAGCTCCTCCAGCAGCAGCATCCACATGATCACAAGCTGATTGTGTCAACCCGTTGTAGAAATTTTGAATGATAAGTCAATTATCCATGCCATGGTGAGGACAAGCCATGATGTATTCCTGGAGCCTCTCCCATGCTTCTGGTATCGACTCATTGCTGGCCTGCTGGAAGCTTGAAATTCTCCAGCGAAGGGCATTGGTCTTGCCCATCGAGAAGAATTTAGCAAGAAACGCTATTGAGCACTTCTCCCAAGTGTCTATAACACCCCTCTTGGAGTAGAACCACTGCTTCGCTCTCCCGAGTAGAGAGAACGAGAACAGACGGAGCCTAATGGCGTCTTGGGTCAACCCCTTGATGACGATGGTGTCACAGAGCTCAAGGAATTGCTGGAGATGTGCATTAGCGTCCTCATTAGCCCTCCCACAGAATGGGGTGGCCTGCACCAATGTGATCAGACCCATCTTGATCTCAAAATTGGCATCCCCGGTGTTGATAGCTGGCCTAACAGACACATTGGAAACAGAGGGAGCCGAGTATTCACAAAGGGTCTTCTGAGCCACGGCTACGAGCGTATTGGTGCAAAGATGGGTGGTTTAGGTGCCAAGAGCCTGACTTGTGGAGGAACGACACGAGGTCGGACTCTTCTCACAAGCTTCTCTAGATTATCAATGAAATTTGTCGACAAGCTAAAACCACTTATACACTACCTGTTTTCACATAAAAGATAAAACAAATCAAGGTTAACCTATTTGGACTAAGGTTTCATTAATCATAGTATGATCAAAGATATATAAACAGTTATCTTTATGCCAGTGCCTTTCCCGACAATGGCGCCAGAAATTCTTGTTGGTATTTCTTACGTTCACAGATAAATCCGCAATCGCACGGATACTGTTGTAGCATTTCACCCATGAGTATTTTCAAGGGTATCGTATTTATTTCCATAGGGAAGGCGGCGGCACATAGATAATTGTTTTGTTATCTTTAATCAATCTATAATTATTCCACCATAGTCTAAATAGGGGTTAATATAATAATCATAAGGTAGTGGACACACAAGGAAATTCACCTCATAATAATAAATGTTAGTAGAAACTAGCATGAGGAAACTAAGGTACAAATGTATTTCTAATTTAACTATGTCTAGTATATACTTAACATATACATGCTTACAACATAGGACTTAGTTCTAGGACCCCAAGTACTACCGAGAGACCACTCCCTGCTGGTTCACCAGTGTGGTTATGGCATTTATGCACTCTTATGTCATATCCGAATGTGGAGGAATACAAAGGATGGATAGGGTTGTCACCACCTGCCGCCTACCTCACTTTCTATGGAGCACACCCGCATCCAACGATATTTATCTAGCCTAAACACCACGTTTATGCTAGTTAACAATATCACTAACTCCCCCAGGACTCTCATCCTATGGATTAAGAAGTTAGAGCTAGAGCAACCTATAAAGGTCATTGGACCGTTATCGTAGGATGGATCGACTAGCCTACGATGAAGCATATATACAAAGTATATACTACTTATAGAACACATATTCAATAAAGAAATACGTAGGCTATAATCATAATTAAATAAAGAAGATAATTCTATTAACCCGACCATAGTCTTACAAAAAGAATAAAATATTGAAGATATACCCGAAACTCCGAGAAGACTATAGGACCGAAGCTCCTTGCTTTATTTCTACTAAACTATAGAGAACACAATATGAGGAAGAGAGAATAGCTCCTTGAGGTGTGTGAGTGAAGTGAGAAGCTCCACTCTATTTATAGCCTCCTAATGACGGTTACTGGCAACCGACCTCCCATAACCATCATTGGGGACCTATGGGGAATTGCCACGTGGAGGGCTAGGATGAGGGGAGCTGAAGGCGGTTTGGCTGAACCAAGGGTTCAACCGACCCCTGGCCCCAACCCTTTGCAACCGCCTTTCTTCCAAAGTATGACATGTTGGCCCTTAAAGGCAGTTCCCGATGGTTTGGGCCCATCAATCCTCGTGCTCGCCCGTGAGTCGCCAGAGGTGTGTTTCTTTGCATGCCGGCCTCATTTCTCCTTCACTTTAGTGTTAAATCTTTGCATCCAGATTAGTTCTCCAAGTCTAGTACAACTTCATTATTCATTATTAAGATATGTGTAAGAAATGCAAATTTTTCCTTTATTTGTGATACAAGTTGGCGATCGAAATTAGTACTTAACGACCATCAACAGTCATCGTTTAAAAGTTTTCCTAGAACCGGTAAAGGGGTTGGGGCAAGATTTAGATTTTATAGATTTGGTAGATTTTAATTCTATCCCAGTAGCCAACCCTTGTCTACTGGGCTGGGATTGACCCAGCCCAGCTACCCTCCTGGCCCGGGCTAGCCTGGCCACAAAGGTGGTTCGGCTGAACCCCTGGTTCGGCCAAACCCACCTTGGCTCCGCCAACGCTAGCCCTTCTCTCTTTGGCCTGCTGGTGGACCCCACATGTCAACCATGGTGGTTTCGTAAGGAGAAGGAAGCCGGCGATCGCGATCTCCACTTTTCAAAATTCTTTCAGCCGCCACTTTCCTTTCTTCCTCCTCTCCTTCTCCATTCTTTGAACCCTAGCCAAATTCTTGCAAAATTCTCTACCAATCCATGGCAAGAAAGGCATTGATCTCCCACTCTAGTTCCAATTCCACCTATCATCTTGAGGGGGAGATTCAACCCGCCAACATGGCATTCCCAACGATTAAAGACGGCGAACCCAGGGTTCTGGAACCCTTGGCGATCTTGCCACCACCCAGCCGCGACGGGAGGCCAACCGGTGGCCAGGAGGTCTGGTACGGCTAAACTAGCCACGGCCCCCCTTGGCCCCTCGTTCGGCTGCGCGGACACCCTCGCCTAGGAGAATTCAGATATCCTAGTCCCAGGGGTCCAGTCCTTACTAGCGTCCGACAACAAGTATAATTGTACCCAAAAGGTCGATTTGTATCCCGTTATTCAAGGGGAATGATGTCCCCAGGTTGTCCCATGCCAACAGGGGTTTCACGACCCCTGCGGCAATCAACAATGGGAATGGGAACAGCCCCTGGTCGAGTAAGGACGTGTCATCCTACTCGCTGGACAGCCCTCCGCCGAAGGGACCTATTTGCTTCATGGAAGCCAGCACGCCCGGAGGACACGGGAAGGTGCTCATTCCCCTCGCTCTCGCCTCGCGAGAAGCAAAAGACGGAGGCCTCTCATAGCTCCCCATCGATTAGACAGCGCTTCTCTCCACCTCCCATCAAGAGGTTGGCGGGAGAGTACGAAAGCGATGGAGAGGGATCTCCATCCGAGCCCATGGTGGCTCACTTAGCTGCTACTGTTGCCCAGCAGCGGGCTGAGAATAGGCAGCTAAGGGACACCATAGCGGAAGGGCAAGTTGAGCTCATTGAGCTCAAGGTGGACCTTGCCTCCCTCTGTCGTGGTCTTTGTAGTAAGCTTTATCGCTTATATAAGGCCGTAGGGAAGAAGGATCTATACCAAGCTCAGAGCCCGTAGAGCATCTTCCCTTGTATCCTTAGGAGCCGATAGGTGCGTTAGGATTAATTTTAGTTTTTATTTTCTTTCTTTTATTTATTTCATTTCATCGTGTAATTGCGCCTATCAATGAATAAAATTGACTCACCGGGCTTCACCGGGTGAATCCTTTGCTTTCACTTTTGTCTTTGTGTCCTTTGAAGCACCCCAGGTAAAAGAACAAGTGTGGGGGTGATCTTGTGCTCACATACAAGATCACCCACGTCCATGCTACACCGCGCATTTGCACATTCACGAGACGAGACATGGCAACCATGGACACACGGCTGCTCGTCATCGCGCTCATATGCGCATCGGTATGCACGTTATCCCTCATCCCCTTAATTTTTGAGTTGGATTTAATTTTTCCATACCTAAAATTAACTTAAGAATTAAAACGGGTATTGCCATGATCAACTAGAGTATTTGACTTTCTTGCAACAATGACTTACATGCCTTATATTCCTTGAATATTACCTGTTGCTGTGAATCAATTATTTATGACCACATGTTATCTAAGTTATTGATGCATGAGAGATGACCTAATGATATGAACTTTACTCTTGATGATGAACCCTTGGGAATTTTACAAAAGAAAATAAAATAACTTTACATAATCCTCATTGATGTTTGCTTCCTACCAAAGCCATGTGTCGAGCAGCATGATAAAACTTTATACATATGCTGCTTGTCATTATTTTGAGTTTTGTCAAATGGTTGTGACCCTTGCTAGATTCTTTCATATTTTCATGATCCAAGTCTTATGCACTTAGCCACCAAAAATATTGCTCTCCCTCTACACTGGAGGTTTAGCGAAAATTTCTATCCACCCACCATTAGCTAAGCTTCTACACCAGAAGTCGGCATCCATCATCCACCCATTGAATAAAGGCTCTTACACTGATGGTTACTCCTCCAATGATCCATGCCAAATGAGACATGAGCGAAAAAGAGAGAGAGAGAGAAAAAGAAAACTCTGCTCGTAAGAGAATAAAGCAAAAATGTTCTCGAGCATGACAAAAAAAATTGAGAAATAGAAAAATGCCATGCTCTCTAAAATAAAATGGAAGGAGGAGGATCATACAAAAATGAGTCATCATCCCATTTTTTATTTTTTTCCACTTTTCCATTCCATCCATATATCTAGGTGCACAAGCTTGGCCATGGTTATATGATTTGTATCTGCTTGGATCCTCTATTTTACTTTACAAAATATCTTATACAAGTATGTAATTTCTTATTCCTTACTCTGAGCTCCACATAAGCCTTTTTAGAAGGTAGGATAAAGAAAAGGCAATATTGCCTTGGTGAGGAATGAAACACTCTGAGCGACTCGAGAGAATCAAATGAGGAGTGTAGTAAAAGTTATGTTTTTATGAGCATCAAAGAAAACCCCAAGGGTAGTTCATCAGAAGGAGTAAATGTGACTTGAATCGAGGACCATTCCATTCTTCAATCGCCCAAGATGACATGGTAGACACTTCAAGGTTCACAATGAAGGTATGTCTTGGAATATTTAGGGTGTCATATCATTGGGTAAGAAACCATTACTCTAGTGGATTCATGAGCTTTACTCAGGAACGAGTAAAGGATAAGTGTGGAGATATTGTTGACGGTCATTAAGTGCAAACATAAACCGTCAACTCCTGCATAAGGAATAAAAGATATAGTATCAAAACTTAGTAGTAGGAGTTTTATACTAGCCATTTCCATTAGTTGTGGTACATCTATGTATGCATGCCATTTAAGGAGAAAATACACCCGCCATGTGACTAAAATGAACATCCAGCCAATCACGTGCGAGTACAAGGATTGGAGGGCCCACAAGTCAGTTGAAACCGACTTAAAGAGGGGCCAAACCAACCTAACCACCATAAGGGCCCACCTGTCAGTCTCCTGGCCAAAGGAGAGGCTAGGAGGTGGGACCCAAGGGTCGGCCGAACCAGGGGTTTGGCCGAACCGCCACTGGCTCCTTTCATCGCCACCTTCCACGTGGACGATCTTGATAGCATCCCAATGACGGTTATATTGGTACTGACCTTCCAAACCAACCTACAACCGTCATACTCAAGCTACAAAAGGAGGAGGCTTCTCACACTTCAACACACACAACTTGGATCAAGAAGAGTACAACTCACTTGTGAGCTTCATTTTTAGTATGTTGGTTTAGTAGAGAGTGAGGGGAAGCTCCGGAAGGAGTGCCCCGAAATATCGGAGTTCCTCCGAGAATTTTACGGAGGAGTGTCGGACTGTCGGCATTCTTCCAACGAAGTTTCGGAGAAAGCCGGGATTGTCGGCCTTCTTCTCTCGCTTGTACCTCGGCGAATGCTTCCTTTTATAAAGTAAGTATTCGAGTTTCTTTATGTTCTTTAATTAATTTCTTTAAGTGAGATATATCCTCATCGGTGCGGGTTCATCGCTTAGTACGCAGCTAAGTGCTCTAGTACTAGGACTCTGGATAAAGAAGGAAGTTCCTGCACAAGGCTAAAGTAGTAATTAATAACTTAAACATATCTAGGTTAGAAATTACCTTCATTTATTGTGTGCTCCACGGAAAGTGAGGTAGGCGATAGGTGGTGAAAGCTATGTCCGTCCTTTGTATTCCTCCATGTTTGGGTACATCATAGAGCTCAAGGCCGAACTCAGCCTGGTAGACCCTGGGGGAGGGCCAGTGCTCGAAGCATACGATAGAGTTTTACCTTTAACTTAACTTAATTAATTAAAAGATATAGGAATCCTTTCTAGCCAATTATAGGTTGTTGTGTACTTGGGTTGAATTCTAGTTAGTAGATATACACGCACGTTCCTCATGTTCGATACCCTTTGGTCACCCTAAAGGGAAATGCTCTAAGGTATCCGTGCGCTTGCGGATTTGTCTGTGAACGTAAGAAATACCAACAGTATGTCATTGTTGCAAGATAGTCAAATACTCTAGATAATCATGGCAATACCCATTTTAATTCTTGAGTTAATGTTAGATATAGAAGAATTAATCCAACTCAAAAATAAAGAGGATGAGGGATAACGTGCAAACTGATGCGCATATGAGCGCGATGACGAGCAGTCGTGCGTGCCATGGTTGCTAGTCTCCTCTCATGAATGTGCAAGTGCGCGGTGTAGTATGGATGTGGGTGATCTTGTATGTGAGTGCATCGTGTGAACACAAGATCAGCCCCACACTTGTTCTTGTACCTAGGGTGCTTCAAAAGACACAAAGACAAAAGTGAAAGCAAAGGACTCACCGGTGAAGCTCAGTGAATCAATTATTTTATTAGTTTTTATTGAAATGAATCGAAGTAAACTTACCTCAGACTTACCATGTGCATTGAGGATGTAAGTTCAAGAGTCAGGATAATTGAGTTTGGGCTAGATTGGATCCAACCTTGAAGTCTTTGAGAAAGTTTCAGGCAAGACGTCGAAATCAACCAAATTTACCACGTCTAACTCTTGTTCTGGAGTTCTGATCGGTTCAAGGAAAACTTCTAAATGATGACCATTTACCTTGAAGACATTACCTTCATCGTCCTGAAGCGTGACCGCTCCATGAGAAGAAGTGTCGATGACGGTATATGGTCCTAGCCATTTGCTCCGGAGTTTTCCGTGGTCGAAGAGGTTCACCCTAGAGTTGAACAGCAACACCTTGTTTCCCGGTTCAAACTCCTTGACCTTGATCCACTTATCATGCCATCCTTTTGTTTTTTCCTTATATATCCTAACATTGTGATAAGCCTTGTCTCTCCATTCCTCCAGTTCCGACAGCTGCATCTGTTGGTGGCGTCCGGCTTGTGCCAAGTCCAAGTTCCAAGTCCGGATAGCCCAGCGCGCCCTGTGTTCCAGCTCAACCAATAGATGACAAGTCTTTCCATATACAAGCTGGTATGGTGACATGCCAATGGGCATCTAGTAAGCGGTCCTATATGCCCAAAGAGCATCGGGTAGCTTGTGCTTCCATGCTTTCCCCATCTCAATCACGGTCTTTTGTAGAATGTTATTGATTTGCTTGTTAGATGTTTCTGCCTGACCACTTGTCTGGGGGTGGTATAGAGTTGCAATATTGTGTTGTGCCCCAAGCTCCTGTAAAAAGTTACGAAAGGTCTTGTCGATGAAATGAGACCCTCCGTCACTGATTACCATCTGCGGTCTTCCGAAGCGAGGTAATATGACCTCGTGGAACATTTTGCGGGCGTGCTTGGCGTCGGCGGCACGGCAAGGCATTGCTTCCATCAACTTGGACACATAGTTGACGGCCACCAGGATATACTCGCAATCATGGGACTTTGGGAAAGGCCCCACGTAGTCAATACCCCATACATCAAAGAGTTTCACTTGAAGGTTGTATGTTAGGGGCATCGCATCACGAGCGGTGATACCGCCATGCTTCTGGCACCTTGCGTATCGCCGAATAAACTCTTTTGTGTCTTCATACATTGTAGGCCAAAAGAATCCACTCTGTCAGATCTTTGTTTGGGTGCGGAATGCACCGTAATGACCTCCATAGGGGGCCACATGGCACTTCTCAATGATCTGGGCACCTTCAGCTGTTGGTAAACACCTCCTAAGCAGTCCGTTGGAGCAGACTCGATAAAGATATGACTCATCCCATAAGTGCCTTCGGCTCTCATAAATTAGTCTTCTTTTGTTTTCTCCCAGTGGAACATACCCCGCAACCATGAAGTTGACGATGTTCGCATACCACAGGTTCGAGTCTGTCACCTTTAGCAGCATGTTGTCTCGTAGGAAACCATTTATCGGTAACTTCTGCATCTTAGTGATTTGCATACGCGACAAATGATCTGCTACAGAATTTTCTACTCCCTTTTTATCTTTAATTTCAAGATGAAATTCTTGAAGGAGAAGAACCCACCTTATTAACCGAGGTTTTGCATCTTTCTTAGTGAGTAGGTATTTTAATGCAGCATGATCAGTATATATACTATTACCTTGGCTCCAACTAAGTAAGATCTAAATTTATCGATTGCAAAAACCATAGCCAGGAGCTCCTTTTCAGTTGTGGTGTAGTTAAGCTGAGCTCCTGTCAACGTTTTACTAGCATATGCGATGGCATGGTGTTTCTTATCTCTAGTTTGACCGAGAACGGCCCCTACAGCATAATCACTAGCATCACACATGATTTCAAACGGAAGCGACCAATCAGGGAGTTGAATGATTGGTGCTGAAATGAGTGCTTCTTTTAGGTAATTAAAAGATTTTAGACACTCATCATCAAAGTTAAAGGGAGCATCCTTAGCGAGCAGGCTAGTGAGGGGTCTAGCTACTAAAGAAAAATCTTTAATAAACCGACGATAGAACCCCGCATGACCCAAGAATCTATGGACCCCTTTAACATTGGTAGGAGGTGGAAGCTGCTGGATTACCTCTATTTTAGCTTTGTCCACCTCAACTCCCCTTTCTCAGACACGATGTCCTAGGACTATTCCTTCACGAACCATGAAGTGCCACTTTTCCCAATTAAGTACCAAGTCCTTTTCTTGACATCATTGCAAGACTTTGTCTAAATTCTTCAAGCAATGATCATGAGTTTTAACATAGATGGAGAAGTCGTCCATGAAAACTTCCATGATTTGCTTGATCATGTCAGAGAAGATAGACATCATGCACCATTGGAACGACGCGGGTGCATTACACAACCCGAACGAAATTCGCCGGTAAGCATATGTTCCGTACGGGCACGTGAACGTTGTCTTGCTTTGATCATCGAGATGGATGGAAATTTGATGATAGCCAGAATAGCCATCAAGGAAACAGAAGAAGGAGCGGTTTTCCAGCTGCTCTAACATCTCATCAATGAAGGGCAGTGGGAAATGATCCTTCTTAGTAGCCTTGTTGAGCTTTCTGTAATCAATGCACATCCTCCATCCCATGACAGTTCATTGTGGGGTTAACTCGTTCTTCAAGTTTTCAACGACTGTCACACCTCCCTTCTTAGGCACAACCTGAACTGGGCAGACCCACTCACTATATGACACAGGATAGATTATCGTGGCGTGTAAGAGTATCAAGACCTCTTTTTTCACAACTTCTCTCATTGTATTGTTTAGCCTCCGTTGCGGCTCCCGAGAGGACGTGCAAGAAGGATCTAAAGTGATGCGTTATGTGCAAAGAGCCGGACTAATCCCCTTGAGATCTTGAAGTGAGTAGCCAAGAACAGAACGATGCTTTTCTAGCATGGAAATGAGTCGGGTAAATTCATCATCGGTCAGTTTAGCACTTATGATAAGGGGCGACTCGGTATCACCATGTAGAAAAGCATAACAAAGGCCTGAAGGAAGAGGTTTAAGCTCAACTGGAGGTCGTGAAGGCGGATCAGTTTTGGGTAACTCGATTACCTCTCCAAGATCGTCCTCTTCCTCGATGAATGCAGTGGCATCATCTTCAAGGAGGGATTCAGGGGACTCAAAAGGAGAGACAGCCAGCACTTCCTCAATTGGCTCAGACTCGAGAACGGGTTCCGTCAAAGAATTTTTCGATCGTGCGATCGGGTCGAAAAACGCCAATTTCCCAAGCTTGATGTTGAGAACACCGGTTCTAGGCACATCAAAGAAAAGCTTTTCTATGGGATGGCCTATAAGAATGTCGAAGTCGCAGACTTTGAACATGTGGAAATTAAGGACGATCTCAACATCATTGTGCCGGATCGGCACTCTACGGATAACCCCATACCCTTCTATGATAGGACCGGATAGATCCTAACAGGTCTTATCTGTTGGTACCAACGGCTCATCCCCTAAGCACGCAAGTGCAAACGATGCAGACATCACGTTAGCTCCGACAGTGGGATTATAAAGAGTTTTCACCATGGCCTCTCTCACGAGCCAAGGAATGGTTAAGGACGGGAAGCTAATCTGAATTGCTTTGGATGAAAGCTTTGCCTCCCTTAACCACTCTTCGCTCATGATAGTAATCAGTTCATGAACCGTCTCTTTGATGAAATTTTCCACGAGAGGCTCATTCCATCTACGCAGGACCGGTGGTCTCTTTTGTGCAGAACAGTTTGCGGTGTTTCCATAATCTTCAAAACGATCACCCTCAAACTGGAATGGGAATTTCGAAGGCTGAATTTCTTCCTCCTTCGTTTCCCATGGTTCGGAAGAGGATTCAACGATTGAATCATGGGATGTGGAGGTAGAAAGCTCCGATTCAACGACTAGTGATTCCTCATGTGTATACTCGATCTCCTGGACGGTTTCGCAACGAACAAAAGAGGTGTTCTCTAGGATACAATGCAAGAGTTCTCTACCTTCCATTGTTGTCTTGTGTGCGAACGAACCTCCGGCGGAAGCATCGACATACATGGCAGACTCCTTATCTAAACCCAGATAGAAGTGTTGTAACAACACGTTGTCGGGTAAAGACAAGTCTGGACCGGCTAGAGTTAACAAACAAAATTGCACCCAGGCTGCACCAATGGACTCCTTCTCATACTGCTGAAAATTGAGAACCTCCCTACGGAGAGAAGCTACACGGGTTAACGGGAAGAAAGCAAGGCAGAACCTGCTTTTCAATTCCTCCCATTCACCATATAGTTTGTTTGCCGTAAAGGTGTACCATCGTTTCGCTTCTTCCGTAAGAGAAAAGGAAAACAACTTCCACTGCAAGGTATCTTGTGCCATGCTCGCAATTAACAAGCATGAGCACAATTGCTCCAATTCACGTAGATGAATATAGGGATTTTTGCTTTCGCTACCCAAGAAGGTCAGTCTACGAACCATGGCTATAAAACTAGGACTGAGTTCATAGCCAAATGACTGGATAGGTTTTGAAGATGGTGGTGGCTCAAAGAACTCGGCCCTTGGAGCAAAGAGGTTTTGAATAGAAGGCTGCTCCATGGTAGGTAAGAAGAGAAAGGAAAGAATAGAAGGAAAGAAAAGAAAAGATACGAGGGTGAACCAAACTCGTAGATAATATAGCAGCTGTTCCCCAGCAACGGCGCCAGAAATGCTTGTTGGTATTTCTTATGTTCATAGATAAATTCGCAAGCGCATGGATACCTTAGAGCATTTCCCCTTAGGGTGACCAAAGAGTATCAAACATGAGGAACGTGTGTGTATATCTACTAACTAGAATTCAACTCAATGACACAACAACCTATAGTTGGCTAGAGAGAATTCTTATGTCTTTTAATTAATTAAGTTAAGTTAAAAGTAAAACTCTATCGCATTCTTCGAGCACCGGCCCTCCCCTAGGGTCTATCGGGCTGAGTCCGGCCTTGAGCTTTATGATGTACCCGAACGTGGAGGAATACAAAGGACGGACAGGGCTTTCACCACCTGCCACCTACCTCACTTTCCGTGGAGCACACAACAAACGAAGGTAATTTCTAACCTAGACACCACGTCTAAGTTATTAATTACTACTCTAGCCTTGCGCAGGATCTTCCTTCTTTATCCAGAGTCCTAATACTAGAGCACTTAGCTACGCACTAAGTGACAAACTCGCACCGATGAGGATATATCTCACTTAAAGAAATTAATTAAATAACATAAGGAAACTCAAATACTTACTTTATAAAAGGAAGCATCCACCGAGGTACAAGCGAGAGAAGAATTCCGACAATCCCGGCTTCTCTCCGAAACTCCGTTGGAAGAACGCCGACAACCTGGCTTTTCTTCGTAAAATTCTTGGAGAAAACTCCGTTATTTTGGGGCACTTCTTTTGGAGCTGCCCCTCACTCCCTAATCAAACTACCGTAGTAAAGTATGAAATATGAGTGAGTTGTACTCTACTCTTGGTGTTGGTGCCAATTGAAGTGTGTAATGGTCTCCTCCTTTTATAGTGTAAGTATGGCAGTTGTAATGGCAGTTAGGGAGGTCGGTGCACCCATAACTGCCATTGCCATCTAATAGGGAGCTGCCACGTTGAAGGAGGGAGCCGGGGGCACCAAGGAGGGGTTCGGCCGAACCACTCCCACCGCCTCTGGCCACCGGCTTTGCTCTGTGACTGACAGGTGGGCCCCTATGATTGTTAAGGATGGTTTGGCCCCACTTTAAGTCAGTTTAGACAGTCATGTGGGCCCTTCAATCCTTGTACTCGTACGTGATTAGACGGAGGTTCATTTTCGTCGCATGGTGGGTGAATTTTCTCCTTAATTGACCTGCATGCATATATGTATCAAAACTAGTGGAAATGGTTAGTATTAAACTCCTACCATTAAGTTTTGATACTATATCTTTTATTAACCATGCAGGAGTTGACGGTTTATGTTTGTACTTCACGACCGTCAACAAAGATGATGTGGCATTATGAGAGAAGAAAAGGTGAAAGATAATTTGGACCATAGATTAATCACCTAAGGGCTAAAAACAATTGTGGTGATATGGCTTAATGAGAGAAAGGAGAAGTACCATTAACTATGTGAGGATGAACTATATAGCGATATAGGATATTATAAAAATGATAAAAAAATATATTAAAATATTATGTGAATTATGCGAGATAATGATTTAACATACTTACATTTTAAAGCTCTAAAAAAGTAAGGTGATATGTCTTAATGAGAGAAGAAAAGGAGGAAGATAATTTGGACCATAGATTAATCATCTAAGGAGTAAAACCAATTGATGTGATATGGCTTAATCACAGAAAAGAGAAATAACATTAACTAAGTGAGGATGAACTATAAAGGTATATAGGATATTATAAAAAATGATGAAGAAAATATATTAAAATATTATGTGAATTATGTGGGATAATGATTTAACGTGTTTGCATTTTAAAGCTCTAAAATTTAATGAATTATAGAATTATAGATAATATAGCATGCTTAAATGATGTTTAAGATGTACTAATTGTTAGTGGATGATGATGTGACATCTTTGCATGTTAAACTTTAGGATTTAGTGGGTTGCAACTTTATAGTGAGATAGGAATACATGCATTCATAATTATAACTATGATTAATAAACCTTGGTCCAAACAGGTTAACGTTGATTTGTTTTCTCTTCATGTGAAAATGGGTAGTATACGATTGGTTTCGACTTGCCAACAAAATTCACCGATAACTCGAAAAAGTTTGCGAGAAGAGTCTGACCTCGCGTAGTTCTTTCGCAAACCAGGCTTTTGGAAACCAAACCAATCACATTTGCACCATCAAGCTCGAAGCCAATGGCTGAATAGACCCTCCGTGATTACTCAGCTCTCTGTAGGATCGAATCTCAAATACCAAGCCAACCAGAGGGGGAGTGAATGGTTGTAACACCAAAAACCAAAAACTTTAAGCGGAAATTAAAGTTACCCTCTTTTCGATGTAGATCGTCGCCGCCGCCGCTGCTATCAAAACGTCGCCGGTCTGACCGAGCCTAAGCCTTCGGTCTGACCGTCCAAGCACGCCGGTCTGATCGGTGTAGTGTCGCCGGTTGGACCACTGCCTCTCGCCGGTTAGACCGCCCGTGGTACTTCGGTCTGACCGTAAAGATCCAGAACAACGCCGGTAGAAAAACACACAAAGATGTAGATCAAAACTCTTGACTTTATTGCATCAACAAGTGTTTACAAAGTGCAACCACAGCACTCCTTTCCACAATTTCGACTAATATCAAAACCCTAACTCAAAGCTCTAAAAGCTTGATCTAAAACTCGATATAACTCCCACCGAGAGACAACACCCTGCCCCTCTATTTATACCCTCATCATGGCTGCCCCTAGCCACGAATCCTACTCATACAAGAAATCCTAATCCCATAGGAAACCTCCCATACAAGCAACAAACTCAACACTATCCAAATTTGGACTCCTACCAAATTTGACTCCGCTTTCCATACGCATACAACACCACGTGTACGCCATATGAAAACCTTCACCTCCACATGCATTGTTCTCTAGCCTGAGCATCCCGCGTGATATCCTCGACCGTCTGGACCTCAACTTCTCCCAAGCCTAGTCCCGATCCATCACCGGCTATACTCCCATGGCCTCAAGCAACACCTGCATGTGAACAACAAAGAAATTCCATATCCGAGTGCAAGTTATCCCCAACTTGACTTGCATTAGCATAACACCAGTATCCACACGTATAGAAACCATCTATAAGTCAAATCCACGAAAGAAACATCCAAATCCGAAACCGACAAGAAGTCGGCTGCCTCTGCTAGTCAGACCGCGTGACGGCCGGTCTGACCGCTCGCATACCTCCGATCTGACCGGCCGCCTTAGCCCGGTCTGACCAGTACACAACCGTCAGCACAAACACTATTTATCGTCTGAAAACATATCTCCATATTTTCACAAACACTTACCTTTGACAATTGTTCATCACCAAGATCATCACATGATCCAACACTCTCTCTACTACCAATGTGCCTGTTGGGCCCGCTGTCAACACTAGGGGAGTCAATTTTGAGATCAAGATGGGTCTTAACATCATGATGTATGCTACCCTGTTCTGTAGGAAAGCCAATGAGGACGCTAAAGCCCATCTCCAGCAATTCCTTGAACTCTGTGACAACATCGTCATCAAGGGAGTAACCCAGGATGTCATCAGGCTCCATCTAATTCCATTCTCCCTACTTGGGAGAGCAAAGCAGTGGTTTTACATCAAGAGAGGTGCTGTGGACACTTGGGAGAGGTGTTTGTTGATGCGAAATTTGTCGTTCACACGAGGGCCTGGGAGAATTGCTTAACTCCAGTGCAAGTCCTATCAATCAGGTTCAGAGCATACCAGTTAGTTTGATCCTACAACTAACAAGATGGAAAGAGATCCATGATCAAGATCGAGGAGCAAATCGGCCAATTGAGCCGATGTGATGTACCTATGCCAACCGATGTTAATAGGGTTTTGATCAATCGGCTATAGATCTAATTTAGATTGAAATAATCAAATAAACAATGAAATTTATGTTATCATCAGTTGGAACTAAACTATACGTAATCATCAATAAATTATTCTTTATCAAAAGCAATATTGATAGATCAGACCAAACTGAAACAGTACAAGATTGAAGTTGATAAAGATAGATTTAACTAAAGATTATATAAGTTTGAGTATAAACCGATGTAACTCAAAAGATGCAACAAGACAATATAATGTGAACCAATCGGCCAAAAACTGATATCACGTGATAGATGTAAATCCGACGGTTAAAACATACATCGGCCAAAGATCTGATGTAAGTAAATTAAATTGTATATCGGCTAACTAACTCCGATGAATGTTGCATAAAAACCTATCGGCTTACTAGAATTAAACTTAATAGCAACAATGTAATAGATCGGACCTAACCGAGACAGTATAAGATTGAAGATAATAAGAAAAACCTACTTGGCCGATAAATCTACACAAATGTGATAGATATAACAAATCTATCTGAAACAACAATAAGATTGGAGAAATATCAACTTAGTTAGAATATTGGACCTAACCGAGAAAATCCTAACTAAGTCGATACGACTCTAAACAGCGATGCAGTTTAAGATAGAATCAATATATCAGATAGGCAACGCTTGTGTCAACCTTAATAGAATATCAGACCTATCCGAGAAAGTTCTAGCCATGCCGATACAAGCGAAGTTGATGGAACTTACTTCCTCGCTAGAGATCGAAGCCGATGCAGCCCAACTCAAAACTAATAACTCACCGAAATAAAAGGTAGTGATGCATCGAAAGTAATTGTATTGATCTGTGGAGATAGTTTACAAGGATCCTGGGTATACATATTTATACCCTCGGGTTGATATAAGTCCTGATCGGACATGATACAGATTTACTACAGATAAAAGAAAAAATACAAGTCCTAATCGAACACTAGAGAAAACTTCCTAATGATAAAAGGAAAGTTACTAAATCCTGCCTAATTAATAGGTAGAATTAAATTGCCATGACATGGTCTTCACGATTCCTTCTTGAACTCAACCTCTTCTAAACAAACTTCTATTGGTTGATCGATTTCTTTCCTTAACCGAATCCCTTAAAGAATCGTATCAAACATTGGTGTTAATAGTGTTCAACCGCGTTCCTCGCGAAGTTCTTCACGATGGGCAAAACCAACGCCTTTCATGAAAAGATTTCGAGTTTCCAACAAGCAGCCAATGAGTCAATTTCGAAGGCATGGGAGAGGCTCCAAGTAGCAATGAAACGGTTCCAAAAGTTTTCGAATTCTAGACATGTTTTCGGAAACAAAAAGTGTCGGTCAGAATTTTTTCGAAAACTATCAAAAACGAAAACAAATTCGGAATTTTTTTCTCGGAAACGGAAACGAATATGATAACACTATTATCCATCGAAAACTGGATTCCGTCAAAAACTTTCCGGAAATGAATTCGAAAACTATCCAAAAACAAATTCAAGTTTTTTCTCGGAATCAGAAATGGAAAAATTCTCATATACAACTGATTAGCTTCATCCTTCTCTACTCTAAAAGTTTAGATCTATATTGTGTATTGAGGTTCTTAATTAAATAGAGATATTTTTTTTAGTTTAGTACTACAGATTTTATTTGCCTAATGACTATATTTTTTATTAGACCATGCCATACTACTTATAATTATAGTTAGTTATGGATGAATATTGTCAACGAGTTATATCCGTAGACTGTATTATGAGGGTATAGGGGTACGTTGGAACAAGGATCTACACGAAACGTCATCAAGCACACAAAGACAAGGATTATACTGGTTCAGACCCCTCGTAAGGTAATAGCCCTACTCCAGTTTATATGAAACTATGACAAGAACCACAAATATTACAATAGAGAACAACAAAAAATATCAAGTACCGACGAGATCCCTGTTGAGAACTACTCGACGAGATCCAACCGGCGAGTTGTCTTCAAAGTCATCCGGATTGCTTCTGCTATGGCGATGGCTTGTGCTATGATTCGATGATCCCATACCCCCTGGGCGGCCTTGTATTTATACCGCAAACTGTCTTAGCCTTCAAGTAGAACTCGAAGAGTATTTCCGGCATACGAGATCATATGAAAGCAGAATACATCCCCTTCAACTGCCACTCCTCTCGAAGACCATTGAGGTCAAAATGGTTCTACCTCCACATGGAAGACCATCCCGCTAGCCTCACCATCCCGAACGAGAAACCTGAGCGCACTTCTTCGTGGAGATCGAGACCTTCCTTGGCCCCCTCTCTCTGAATATTCATAGAGAAAATCCATGACCTCCAGAAACAAGGGTTGTCGGGGTATGAAGTCACCGAAGACTTCATACGTCGTCGAATCCAGCCCTTGCAGGCCCATGCCCACCCCGCATACGAGTACTCAGGGATCATGATCAAACACGGATCTCGGTTCGGGGAATACGTTGTCGTAACCCACCTGACCTCAATTCACGCAATGATAAGATCTGAATACTGATCATAGTATCTTGCTCATAGATCTTGACGATAACACTGTGGCCATGTGAGTAGGCCACCTGGTGATCGATATGCCACCGGACCCCGAGAAGCTCCTCACGCTGAACTGCGACCTCCCGTCCTCAGACAAGGACATCGCCATCAACATAAGTAATCTTGACTACTATCCTTTCTCTAACCATCGGCATCCGAAAGAGTAGTAATCTAAATCTTATAGGTCCTGCCTCTGGCGGACATCATCGGCCCGCTTGTTGACCACCAGGTCGCAACGCTTCTGAAGGACAAAGCGACCTCGGAACAAGCAGCGTCCAAGAACGCCCCGAGCGGCAGCGAAACCAAGCCCTCCAAAAGGAGGTGGACGGCCTTAACGAAGTTGTCCGGAGTAGGGACGCTTGTCTAGACAAGCGGCTTCGAGGTTAGTTGAACTCCTCACGATTAACGAATCAACCCGAGGAGCTCTTTGGTACTAACTTACATGTCTTACAGACTACTTCAGGCGCGAAATCCTCATCCCAAGGGAAAACAATGCTCCTGAAGCGGCAAAAGCCTAAGTGACTTGCCTTTCTTATCTCGTAATTACTGTTCTCGTGATGTCCTTTGTAAGACACATTTTCCTTTGATGCAGCACCTCTCCACAACCTTTGCTCAAAGCACTGGTCACGAAGACACGAGCTCCACGCCTCCCGCTGTCGTCGTCACTGTGTCAGCACCACTTCTTCCTCCGCCGAGCACCTCAACCGCTGTCGTGTCGCCTTCGGCGATTGATAGACTGGTCGAAGCCAGTCGCCTGCTGCAATCCAACACGTGCGACGTCCTCGCCTAGGTTAAGCGTCTCAGAAAAGCCGCCTCAACCTCGGATGATCGAGTCGCCTAGCTGGAGTCACAACTAGCGGACAGGGTTGTCGGCCATGAGAGGCAGCGACAGGGCTGGGAGAAGAGGATGGAGGAGACCCAAGAAAACATGGCGTCGCTTTGACAAGGCCTCCAGGACAACTACGGGTGGCTCGACATGGTGGCCCATAGCTTGGGCATCCACGAGAAGGGCCCCGAGTTCCTCGACGATACAACAGTCTTGGGGTCCTTAGGCTCCCTAATCAGCAAACTGGAGGACACGTCCAGCCAACACGCCGCGCACGTCACCGAGGAGATGCACACCGATCTTAGGACTGGGGCCTATCACTTCCTTGCATGCCTGAAGCTTACTCATCCCGAGATCAACCTGGAGGAGGCGTTGGAGAAGGGCGGAGCTGACGCGACGCGCGAGGACGTGATTTCAAAGCTTGTCGAGCTGGAGGAGAGCGTCATTCCTTTTTTTCGAATAGTAAACTGCTGCTCCCCCTTTGATTTGTAATTTTAAGAACAATTGTTAGGCATGTTGTTCTTTTTGAGAACAATGTCCTTTTTATTACACTTAAGTCTTTGGTACCATCGTGCTGGCTTCTAGATGTTGAGGACGAGATCGTCCAGCAAGGGGGACGTCCTCGTGATCATAACGTCGCGACCTCTTCTCCCAATGCTTCCTCGACTCCGAGTGTCGACGAGCAAGCCTTGGTCATCGTTAACCTGGACAGTGCGCTGGATTCCCAGTGACTCCAACTCAACTCTCTTCTTGAGCAGAACCAAGGTACGAGACTTAACCTTTGTTGCTTTTGCCCCTGTGCCCACAAAGGAAGCTGATCGAGATCAAATGTCATTCGTAGGCCTTGAGAATGCTTTAGAGAAGAGAGAACTCCGTGCTGAGTACTGGAAGGCTAAGTTTGAGAAGGCAGAGCTCGAAAAGATGGCTGAAGCCGACCGCAAGGAACAAGCCGTGGATGCCCTTTGAGGTAGGGAAGTCTAGATTGGGAAGCGTATCGACAACAGCTTGAAACAAGAGTGTCTTTGCGCTAGCCAATATGCAGGTAGCCATATCCTCACCTGTATCCGAGATGGACGTTCGCAGATGAACTTGGGATTTCTTCAAGAGGGCTTCACCCGTTCTCGGATAATGCCAGATGAGATTGACCCTCTCACGCAATCTCTAGCTCCGCTAGCCAAAGACATCTTCATGATGAACTGGCAGTGGCCATGTTGGTAGTTTAGGTCATTATCAGTATGAACTCATTATCAGTACAACAAATTTACATCAACCATAATAACTCATCCAACAAATAACATAGTCTACAAACCTTTCTCTCTCAACAAACATCAATCTTGCACATTGTATTTGACATGAACCCAAATTAAAACTTAGCCTACAACTTGCACAACATTGGCAAAAGCATGCACAATGTATTTGACCTAAACCTCAAATATATTCACATCATTGTCAAAAATAGTAGGCTATCTACCAAATATATTCACATCACATGATACAATGTAACCACGGTTTTTTGCACATCACATCTAGTTATTTTAGAACAGTACTAGCAAAGCATAGCTATAGCTTAATTAATTAATTTTTCATGCCAAACATATAATCCTAACACTCCATCCATCTAGTGAAGTGGAAGACTATAAGTAGAACAGTACTAGCAAAGCATAGCTATAGCTTAATTAATTAATCCTCCATGCCAACATATAATCCTAACACTCCATCCATCTAGTGAAGTGGAACATATAATGCCAAAAATATTAATATATTCACATCACATGATAAAAACTTAGGCTACCATGGTTTTCTACGCGGTAACCACGGTTTCCCGAGCGGTTACCGCACGATAAACCGCGGTTACCGTGCGTTACGGCAACTGGAAAGCGCTAAAGGAGACCACAGTAATCGCAAGCTACCGCGCGATAATTACCTCAAACCGCACGGTTACCGTCCTAAATCGTGCGGTAACCGAGGAAGGAAAGATTACCTTCCGGCAACTCGCGTGGACGGTTACCGCGTCGTACCGAGCAGTTACCGCCCGCTATTGCGCGGTAACGATGCTCGCCAGCGCAATGGCGATAGATCCGGCGCGGTTCCGCCGCTTCTGCCATCGTCGTGGCTCAAGGAGGGAGAGAGAGCGACCAGAGAGAGAGCGCGCGATAGAGAGAGATGCAGGGAACAAGGAGATATTTTCTCCTCGGTTGGGCCTTAATGGGCCGCATGAACAGTGCATGATGAGGCCCATTTAATTTTTTCCTTTTCCTATTTCCTAATTGACTTTTGGTTTTGCCCTCAAATTTGAATTTACATTACTCTTTTTCAAGAAATTTCTTCACCATAACACACTACAAATCAAGCACTACCTTCAGCATTTTTTTTATTTTTTTCGATTTTTTTTGAATTTTTGAATTCGGTCAAAATTTGTCAAGCCGTACCGCGCGGTATGGGTTACCGGACCCCGGCGATAAGGCCGGTAATCGCGGTAACCGCGCGGTTACCGATGGTATTGCAAACCCTGCCCCCAGCCATGAAGTCGAGAAAACCAATTCCGGGTTACACGGCTTGGTTAATATACTCAAGTGAGTATTCTAACATGACCAGATCTAACATGGTCGTTTGACCCTGCATGGCCTAACAAACTTTCACAGTGCTAGGCATCCCCAGCCGAGGTCCATGGGACCCCGAAGCTTGCTAGACTAGCATAAGAGGACGGTAGGATTGACTTCGAGACGAGGCGATATAAGAAAAGGGGGTCACCGGATAAAACACTTCGAAAGAACTAAAATTGGAATACTGTATATTATTAAACTGAACTTATAGACTTTGGTACATCGGTCCTATACATAAAATTTACGTAGTTGATTGATGTTCCAAGAATTTGCCAACTCGCGGCCTTCGTCGTCTGCGATCTTGAACACGCATAGTCTTAAGACTTCGACCACCGTGTACGGTCCCTCCCACTTTGGCGAGATGCCATGCCCCGCCCCTGTGCCACTATACAATTGGCACCGAGGAGGGCATGCCACAGGAGAACGGTGAACCGTCTTCCCACGAAACCGAGAAACAGGTACTAGTCCCAGGATAACAATGCTGGTACCAGCGGTAACATGATGGATCAAGGCAAGATTTAAATAAATACAATATACCTTTACGTTGCATCTTCAGGTAATCCCTGAGCTGCAACCTTCAACCAGAGTCAGCAGCAACGAAACTTAGCGAAGCTAGGACACCAAATCCACCGGCAGTAGTTTGGGTTTAGGGACGAAACTCCAACCTTCATCTTCTTCCTGAACTTAAGCCGAGGGTAGAAAAAAACAACAACCATGGGGGATTGAGTACTTTCATACTCAACAAGACACTAGGAAATGTGTACATGCAAGCTTCAAAGAAAGGCTGAGTTCATTTGGCAAAGCATTTATTTTTAAAACACTTTTTAAAGGTCTAAGTGTTGGGTTCAAAATAAACTTTTCCTTCAGAAACAGGCATCTCACCTCAATCCGTCATAAGTTGCTTTGCAACAACTCGAGCGGGAAAGTCAAATTTTAGTATTTATAACACTTTTTCCTTTATTAGTTTTTTTTCACTTCCAAAATATAAACCAATGTTTTCTCCAACAACCATCCGTTAACCAACTCTCAAGGTTAACGACACCGGGTTCAGTCCTCTCGACCAGCCAACCCAAACTCGGCAATCTCGGCCCCTAAACCGGCCCTCTCGGCCCTATGGTGCCAAACGACATCCCAGGTCACACAGGCCTGTTCCCAACCACGAAGGTTGGCCGTCCGTCACAAAGAAGGACTCTGGTAATGGTTCTCATCCCACAAACCACTTTATTAAATAAGTTTTAAAAACAAATCTACTCTATGGGAATCACCTCACATTCGCCCTTGACTATGGGCACGGCTGTTCGAACAGTTCAATTAAACCTTTGCAAAGACTGTACGCTTTCCCCACAAGACACGAAGCTTACATCGATACTGGTCGGTACCAGAATTTTGTGACAAGGCCTTTCCCTAGCCCACCCATAAATTTCCCGTGTCACATTGATGCGTGGAATTTCTCCACCAAGCATCAGGCCAGGCTCAGGTCCTCATCTACTCAGGCCCAACCGTATGGACCCCGACACATCCTCGCTGCAGGAGATTGCCGTATACTCCACCATACCGGTGCTCCTCAACAGCCAACATGCTAGACGCCTATGTTTCAGCTAGTTACTCATCTAGGGGCATCCCATTCTACCCATGTGGCCATACTGTGAGATGCTCGAATGTAAAACCCAAAGGAATCAGTCCTTATGCGCGACTACAAAACCAAACTACACAGGAGAGGATTCGCATCGCAAGTTTTCTCCCATAAAATCTTTTTATTTTCAAAGTCACCGACTCCCCGAGTCGGGTTTTATAAACCTTTCACAACCCAAGTTTTTCCACATCGATAACCAGATATAAAAGAGTGATGCAAGTGGACACCTACACCCAGAGAGCGCAAGTATCGGGGTACTGCTATGGTGGAGCAACAAGGGTTTTGTTTAACAAGATCCTACAGAAAGTAATGCAACTACATAGGTTGGTCCATCGGTTGTGTACTCGTAGACCGATGGTCGATCAAATTAATTGTGTACGCTAAGCATGCAATATTGCAAACAACGCATTTTGTAAACTAGGAGCAATATGATCGAAGAGTGGCTTGCCTTATTATTGGTCTTCAAACCTTCAAGAAAATTTACGTCCATTGCATCTCCGAAACGTCTATTACGCAATCGAAAATAGAAAACCATCCAAAATCCTATAAAGCAAATAATAACTATTATAAACTAATGATGCCATTGGATAGATCTCATTTTTACAAAAATTATGGAAGTTGAATGGAGTCAAACGAACTTACAATTGAGGAGATATGAATTTTGGAAGATTAAAGGATTTCCTAAAATGTGAAAAAGGATTTATTAAATTGAAAAGGAATATTGTGATGATGAAAGGGAGGTGGTTTGAACTTTGTCTCGAGTGGGCTTAGGCGTCAGCCCAAAGATAAAGGAGGAGTGCAATATAGACTTCCAAGGATGGGCTTGGGGTGTAGAGGGATATAATATGGACTTTGTTGGAGAGGGAGGCTGTTGGTGGGCTTCGGCCCGAATTTGGACCAGAGGACGTATAGTAGACTTTAATGGAGGAATCTCCTGTGCTTGGCCCGACAAAGGTAGAGGGACGATATATAGACTTTTAGAAAGCGGGCCTGGGATGTAGGACCTAATTTGGACTTTCATGGAGGGGATTAAGGGAGTGGGTCCCATCATTTTTCTTTATTCCTTTCTCCTTCTTCTCTCTCCTTCTTATCTTTTCTTCTCTCTCTTTCTTTTTCTTTTCTGCTTCTTTCTCCCGAGCAGGAGGAGGAGAGGAGGGGCGCCGACGGCTGGTGCGGCGCACGGGGGGCACAGGAGGTGGAGCGGCCGAAGCGGCGGTGGCGCGGGACAACGCGCGGGGTAAGGCCGAGGCGACAGCGCGTGGCATGGCGCCGGTTGGCGGCGCAACAAGGCACGGGTTGGCGGCGCGCGGCGTGGCCGGACCCCGGGGTGGGCGTCGGCAGTCAGGGCAACAGCGTGCGGCTCGCGGGCGCCAGGCAAGACGATGGCCGGGCACAGCGACCGGAGGAGGAAGGAGGTTGGGGCGCCGATGGCTCGGGCCGGGCGGGGTCATCGTGCGCAGGCGGGAGCGGCCAGGCTCGGCGGCTCCGGCCGACGGCAGGGAGGAGGCCGGGACAACGTTGGTACTGCCAGGGCGGCGCCGACCAGGGTAGCTCGATCGGACGACGGCCGGGGAGGCGACTCGGGCGGCTCGGCCAGGAGGAGAAGGCGCGTGACAGTGGAAGTGGTGGTGAAGCTTGAAGGCCAAGGGAGGAAGACGATGGTCACAGCGGCTTTTATAGCCATCGCGGCTAGCGGATGGCGACGAAGGCACCTCGGCCAAGCGGGGCCAATTGCCCTGTTCGACTGACACCAATGGCAAGGTGGCACAGGAGAGCGAGGACAGCGACCGGTGTAGGATGGCATGGACGGCACATGAGAGCGAGGACAGCGGCCGGTGTAGGATGGCATGGACGCAGTGCTTGCTTTCGGCGTAGACTGATGTCTTTAGGCTCTCTTGGCGTGGTACAACAGTGCACTCGAGGGGGAGCAACGACGACGTTGTCACGGGAAGTAGGGGATGATGGACGGCGTGGTCGGTGGACAAACTCGCTTCTGTTTTCTCCTCTCCCTTCATAGTTTTCCTCAGCTGCTACCTACCATGCTCTGGGAGGTGCCTACCTTGATTGTCTCGACGTGGTTAATGGCGTGTTAGGGGAGCCAGGGAACACAGAGGATAAAACGTGTGCATGCATGAGCGGTGAAAGAACACGTGAAACAAAATGTGCTTGTCTCAATGGAGAAAAAGGGATAAGTGCACGTATGATTGCCTATGGTCATTTCGTCTGGTGGGCTATAGATAATTTTGAACTTGTAACAAGACTGTAACTGGACTGTGAACTCTCATAATTTGTTTGGGATTTTTGAATAGACAGGGAATTTGGTTGGTGGGGTTTTGGCCTTGGAAAATAGGTTGCAACAAATGGAACGATTAGAGCTTTAAACAAAATGATTTGGAACGGATAGAAATTGGAGGAGTGATTTAGGACATGATTCGGATTCTGAAATCCAAACACGGGGACTTTATTTGGAAAAGGATGAATGGAGGAAAAACTTGGCTTTTGCCGGTTCCGTCAGTGCACGATTAAATTCATCGGGAGAAACGACTGTTGATTTTGAGGCGTAAATGAGTGGGAAATATTTGTCAAGCGGAAGAAGCCTAAAAATAAATATTTTTAGACCCAATGGATTTAGAGATTATTTGTCGACGTGATCAAAAATTCCGAAATCGAAATTTCACACGTACGAATCTTTGGAAGGATTTAGGAGGGAAAACTCGAACTTCAAAATTTGAATCATGGGAATTTAATTTTAGGAGAAAATATCATGGTCAAAATTTTGGGTTCACAAGGAAATGAATCAATTAAGATCATTGGCACAAAATCCTAAATACACTCAAAGAACCAAATTTTTGAATATAGGATTTTAATAAAATAGGTTTTTCGACGGGGCGAAATTGGGGCATTACTCGAGAGCTTGTTTCGCCCTGCCTGATTCTGAACTCGTTGGAGGATGTAATCACCGATGATGAGTGTACGGGCACGAACACAATTTTTGTGTTAGTGACACACTTCTCAATGTTTCTATAGAATGTTGACATCGTCTGCTCACTGCTCCTCTTGTTCCTTATCTGAATATTTTTCGACTCGTGTAAACCAATGTCGCAGCTCCGAAGGGAACAAGGCCTTTGAACCATACACGAGAAAGAAGGGGGGGTCTCTTTGGTGGAGGTTGTCGGGGTAGTACGGACGGCCCACAAGACGGAAGGGAGTTCATCAACATAGCGTGTGTCATAGGAAGAGCCTATCATATACACAATACCGTTTTCCCGCTCGACCTGCCCATTACTCTGAGGATGGGAAACTGAGGCGAAGCAGATTTTTACTCCAAAGTCAATGCAGTAGTCTTGAAAGGCACCGCTAGTGAACTGGGAGCCATTGTTCGTCAGGATGAGGTCTGGGAGTCCATATCGGAAGAATATCCCTTTCATGAACTTGATGGCGTGTTCAGCTTTGATTTCTCTTGTTGGCTCTGTCTCAATCCACGTGTTGAATTTGTCAATAGCCACGAACAAGAACTTGTAGCCGCCTTGTCCTCGGGGAAACGGTCCGAGGATGTCAAGCCCCAAGCACTAGAACAGCCAGGTGAGAGGGATAGTCTGGAGCGCTTGGGTAGGCATCTTGGTGTGTTTGCTATGAAATTGACAAGTTTCACACCGTTTTACCAAGTCGCAAGCGTCTTAAAGGGCTATTGGCCAGAAAAATCCTTGTCGAAAGGCTTTTTGACCATAGTTCGCCCGCCGGCGTGAGACCCGCAGATTCCTTCATGGATGTCGAGTAGCAAATCCTTGCCGTCCTCGGGAGAGAGACACTTGAGCAAAACTCCGTTCAGGGCTTTTTTGTATAGATCGTTGCTAACCATAAAGTAAGCTTTTGCCTAACAAAATAGTTTTTCTGTCGTGGTGTCCTCGTCCGGTAGCTTGTCGACATCCAAGAGGTTGATGAGCGGAATGCGCCAGTCTTCTATGATCTTGATGTTTGCCACGACGTTGTTGACCCCTGTAGTAACCCCCGAGCTGTTCTTGGCGCTGGCTAAGGTGCCTTCGTCGTTAGTAATTTTGACTGAAGATTTTGTCAGGATGTCCAGAAAGGTTCCTGGTTCAACAGGTACTCTTCTGGACGCATGTCATGCTAAGTTGACGGCATCGGTGTTGTCTTTGCGGTAGACATGGCGCACCTGTAAACCGTTAAACTTTCGCTCCAGCTTCCTGACTTTGGCGATGTACTTGGTCAACTCGGAGTTTGAGCATTTGTATTTCTTGTACACTTGGTTGGTGACTAATTCTGAGTCCCTTTTCATGATTAATCGCTTTACTCCAAGTGCTGCGGCTGCTCGCAACCCAGCGAGTAGTCCCTCGTACTCTGCGGTGTTATTCGTTGCTCGAAAATTAAGGTGTATTGCATGTCTGAAGTGTTCTCCAGCAGGAGACGTCAGAATGAATCCTGCCCCTACTCCTTGGCTATTGAATGCCCAGTCGAAGCCCATTGTCCATGTCTCGTTACTCATCTGACTGGCTAGGGTGTTCTCGGGAACAGTCCAATCGGCAACGAAGTAAGCGAGAACCTGAGACTTGATGGCTGTGCGTGGGACGAAGTTGACATCAAATCGGCTGAGCTCGACGACCCAATTGGCAATGCATCCAACGACATCTTTGTTCCTTACCACCCCGCCTAGAGGGAAAGAAGAGACAACCATGACTTTATGGGCCTAGAAATAGTGGCGCAGCTTCCGCAATGTCATGACCACAGCATAGAGCAATTTCTGGATTTGAGGATATCAAGTTTTGGTGTCATGGAGGGCCTCGCTGACGTAGTACACAGGACGTTGTACTTTTTCCCTCTCGACGACAATCATAGTGCTAACGGAATAAGGTATGACAACAATATATAGAAATAATTCTTCCATTGGCTGTGGGGCAACAAGTATAGTATGGTTGGATAAGTACCGCTTGAGCGTGATAAACGCGTTTTCGGCATCCTGTGTCCACTCAAATCTATTCTGCTTTTTGAGTAAAGCAAAGAAAGGTCATCCTTGTTCTCCCATCCTGGCCACTAACCGGCTTAAGGCTGCCATGCATCCTGTGAGCTTCTGTACTTTCTTGAGCCTTGTCGGTGACTTCATATTCTCGATGGCCTTGATCTTCTTGGGGTTTGCTTCAATGCCTCGTTCGGAGACAAGAAATCCAAGCAACTTCCCCAACGGTACTCCAAACATACACTTCTCCGGGTTTAGTTTGAGCCAATGTTGTCGGAGATTATTGAATGTTTCCCTCAGGTCATTGATCAGCTTGTCCTTTGTCTTTGTCTTGACCATGACATTGTCGACATATGCCTCCACGTTCTAGCCGATCTGGTCATTGAAAGCCCCCTGGATCTCTCGCTGGTATGTGTTGCTTGCATTGATTAATCCAAAGGGCATCTTGGTATAGCAGAAAACACCGAACGACGTGATGACTGTTGTCTTCTCTTCATCCTCTTTGGCCATGCTGATCTGGTGGTACCCGGAGTAAGCGTCGAGGAAACTCAACAACTCACAACCAGCAGTTGAGTCCACCAGTTGGTCGATGCGAGGAAGAGGGAAGTGGTCCTGGGGGCACGCCTTGTTGAGGTCGGTGAAGTCTACACACATCCTCTACTTGTCGTTGGCCTTGCGCACCATCACTGGATTAGCAAGCCACTCTAGATGGAGGACCTCTCTGATGAAGCCAGCCTTGAGAAGTTTGTCCAACTCTTCTCGAATAACTTCTTTTCTGTCTTGTGCGAATCGCCAAAGCTTCTGCTTGACTGGCTTGGCATTGGGACGCACCATCAATTTGTGCTCGATCACCTCCCTGGGACTCCGGGCATGTTGGACAGTTGCCAGGCGAACATGTCAGCATTCTCGCGGAGGAAGGTGATGAGCTCGAGTTCCTATCTGCTGTCGAGCGTTGCCCCGATCTTGATTGTCTTGTCGGGTTTGCTACTGGTCAATGAGATGATCTTGATTGCGCCATCAGGCTTGGGTGCCGTGTTGGGCTTGCTCACTTTTCGGGAAGGTTCTGTGGCGGCGGGTGGAGCGGGAGTATGCTCGACCATGTCGAGGCTCCTCTTGTCGCATTGTACCGCTACCTTCGTGTTCCCGGGGATCGTGATTGTCCCTTTTGGGCCTAGCATCTTGAGAATTTGGTATGCGTAGTAGGACACCGCCATGAACTTCATGAGAGCAATCCTTCCGAGGATAGCATTGTAAGCAATATAAAATTCTGCTACTTCGAAGATGATCTACTCTATACGAAAGTTGTTGGCCTGGCCGAACGTCACAGCTAGCGTAATCTTCCCCAACGGTTTTGATGATGATTCTGGAGTGATTTTTTGGAAGGGTTGTTCAGAAGCAATAAGCTCGCTTCTAAGGATACCCATTGTGTCGAGGGTGCTGACGAAGAGGAGAATGATGGAGCTGCCACTATCGATGAGAACCCGTGCCACCTTGATATTCTGAATAGTGGGTTCGACTACTATCGGATACTGGCCTGGCACGATTGTCATTGTGGGGTGGTCGGCCTCCGAGAATTCAATCTTCTAGTTGGACCACTTCATCTTGGCAGTAATTCCATGTGAAGTAGAGTAGACTTCACGATCTACCATCTTATACTCCCTTTTAGAGGTGCACGTCGTAGAACCGTCGAAGATATGGGCTACATGTAGGTCAAAGTCTCGGAACACGAGTTCGTTGTCGGACAAGAGATCATCAGTGCTCCTCTCGATCACACGAAACCGCTTTCCTTTTTCGAGGGCTAGCTATTTTGCCAACGCTTTTTGGAAAACCTGGCACTCCTCCAAAGTATGTGTGCCAGTCTTGTGAATTGGGCACCACTATTGTACTAGTTCATCGCCTTGAAGGGCTGGGCGCTTTGGGGGTGAGTTTGCTTGCTCTACGACAAGGACCTCTGTCTTCACCTTGCGTTTTCCTTCCTTTTTGCGGTTTTGTTTCTTCTTTTTAGTGGACTCCAGTGCTTTTTTACTAGCCGATTGCTTCTCCACGACCACTTTGCCTTTTCCCTCTTTCCTCCTAAGGGCATCGTCTGCGTGAGCACACCTGTCAATGATCTCGAACAGCTTCATGGCAGAAGTGATTCGCCTTGTCGCCAGCTCTTTCATGGTGTAGTGATCTCGGACGCCTGACTTGAACGCGTGTATGACAAAGGCATCTATGATCTCGGGGATCGTATTCCAGCATTCATTAAAACGCCGTATATAGTCCCTTAAGGATTCACCCAGGTTCTACCTGAGAGCGTGTAAATCGTCCTCAACCGCATGCCACTTGTATGTTTTGTGAAAGCTGGCGACAAATTGCTGTCATAGGTGTTCCCAGGAAGAAATCGAGCGAGGTGGGAGGTGCACCAGCCATGACTGAGCAGATCCTTTCAATGCTGTAGGCAAGTAGTTTGCCAACACGTTGTCGTCTGCACCGGCCATGTAGAGAACTGTAGAGTAGACGTGCAAGAACTTCTCTGGATCAGTACTATCGTCATAGTTTCCTACCGTAGCAGGATGGAACTTGTTTGGCCATCGCACCTCTCTTAGAGCAGGTGTGAAAACCCGACATCTGCCTCCCGGTATAAAGGGTGGACGACGTCCTCGTAGCCTGCGAAAACCACCTCCAGTTGATAATGATGATAATGAGGGATCATCGTAGTCGGGGGTGCGGCCCCTTGACCTACGGCTTCATCCTCGGTCCCTCTTGAGTTTGGGGATTGCGACATTCGTCGTCGTCGATTGTCATCATGGTGTTGTCGACCTTGATCGTTCTCGCCCTGTTGACTTTGGTGATCCCAACAATCTCGATCATTGTTGCGATCTCCTTGGCTATCATTGTCATCCCGCCCTCTGTTTCCTCCGTGAGGTGCGTGAGGTTGGCGGTGGTCAACATCGATCCAATCTCGTCGCTCTCGCCTACGCCCGTTCAAGTGATTGTGAAGGTCATGGTCATCTTGATGAGGAGGGGGTTGATTGTCTTTCCTTCTCGGTGATAATTTTCGAGGATTACGGCCCGGATCTTGGCTGGGGTATAGACTGGGAGCATCCTCAGCAGCATCGTTCTCCGGTGTTAGATCTCCAATGCGTGGACGGGGATCTCGAGAAGGACCTTGGGGGGTTTGATCTGGCTGTTTCCAAGAAGGCGGAGTTGAGGTTGGCCACCGTTGACTGTATCCGTTTGACCCAATCATCTGCTTCTGGGAAGGTTGCTGGGTCGAACGGAGTTTGCTTCGGTAACGAGTTGACCACGGTGAAGTGCTTGGCAGGAGTTCAAACCAGCTTGGCAGGTTGACGTGATGTAACAGGAGCACGCAGTTCTTCTCCCAAACGAACTTCACCCTCTTCTCGTATGTCCTCGACGATCCCTTCGAGGTTGATCTTGATGTTGGTGGATCGGACAGTAGGGAACACAGACCATGGATCCAGTGATCTTCAAGAAGATCTTGCAGTTGGTAAGGGGGTGACTTTTCGATTTGTGAATCGGGCACCACGCCTTATACAGAGATGTGCGCTGGATATCTCGATCTTTACAAGCATCGAGTTCAGCCTTCACTTGAAGTATTACCCAGCATTCGACCAGAGAGTGCTGGGACGTCTTGTGGATCGAACACCAGGTATAGTGGTTTGGAGGAGACTTCTTTGTCAGCACCTGGCCCCTAACAAATGTCTGGGGCTTGGCCGCTTTAGGAATTCTTTGGGGAGCTGAAGTCGTTGGCTTCCTCTTTTCTGGCTGGACAGGAGGAACAGCTAACGAAGAGTTGTTTTCTGTCGTCCTTGTGGCCCCATTCTCGATCCCAGCTGGTACTGGGGAAGGTGAGATTGGAGTTGCGGCGAAGTCGGGAAAGATGATGGGTCTGACTTGAGTCCAGATGAACGTCGACTGGGTAGGATGTCCCAGGCCAGGACGAATGTGGACCTGGTTGTCGGAAGGCCTTGAGCTTGAAGCCATCTCGGGGAAACCTTGAGCACCAAGACCCACTACCTGGCGTCCCACTATCAACGGGTTATATCCGTAGACCATATTCTGAGGGTATAGAGATACGTTGGAATAAGGATCTACACGAAACATCATCAAGCACACAAAGACAAGGATTATACTGGTTCAGGCCCTTCATAAGGTAATAGCCCTACTCCAGTTTATATGGAATTATGACGAGAACCACAGAGATTACAATAGAAAACAACGGAGCGTATCAAGTACCGACGAGATCCCTATCGAGAACTACTCGACGAGATCCAACCGGCAAATTGTCTTCAAAGTCCTCCGGATTGCTTCTGCTATAGCGATGGCTTGTGCTATGATTCGATGATCTCGTACCCCTTGGGAGGCCTTGTATTTATACCGCAAACTGCCTTGGCCTCCAAGTAGAATTCGAAGAGTATTTTTGGCATACGAAATCACAAAGTTTGTATCTCTCCCAAATAGGACACTAACACCTTCTATTCCGGATACAATTTCCCTGAATATTAGCCAAACTCCATAATATTAAGGTAACCTTCCCGTATACTAAGGGTATGCCATATCCGTATACTTCATAACCCCAAGGATATGAGGTATGCCTTATACGTAACCTTGACAAATATAGTTCTTTTTCTCCAAGAAAGTAAAGGGTACAACTAGTTGTATTATTGTTAATTGATAAAAAATAGAAATATTGATTTATTATTTTAGAAAAAAAATGTTTAGCTACGTCTCTTCATTGATTTGAGAAGTTCAGTTTAAGGGTTTTTTATATTCTGATAAATATCCATTACCGTATTCACTCTGATTCGTATTCGCTCCATTTTCGTATTCGATAATATTCAATTCCGTTTTCATATCCGGGGTTTCCGATTCCGATTTCGATTCAAAAAAAAATAAAAACAAAAACGATAAAGGTGGTTTCTATCCGTTTCTGAACCATTTTCATCCCTAGCTCCAGGAATACATCCTGGCTTGTTCTCACCATGGGATGGACAACTGGTTCATCATCATAATTTCTACAACTGATTGATACCAGCTGCCCATGATCACATTGATGTTGCTACTGTAGGAGCCTTCTTCTTGCTCACTATTGCTCGCGCGACAGAATTGATTGAGAAGATGGTCTCCAACCAAGGGTGGAGCGAAGAATGACTCCAACCATGTCAGCTGGGCATGCATACCGTTAAGGAGACGGACATACTCGCTGCAAAGATGGGCCTCCTCATGACGCGCTTGGATGAACATTCTCGTGACAAGGCGGAAATATACGGTACTGTCCAAGCACTTGAAGTCTAGATTACCTGTGAGACTTGTGGCAATACCGGACATTCGGGGAATGATTGCCCCAAGACCCGTGAAAAAGTGTTTTTCATGAACAACAATAACAACGGGTACCATCCACAAGGAGACAAGGGGTAGAACCAGCCACGCCCATACTATCAAGGAGTTAATGATGGCAATTTCAATTCTACCTAGCCCTCCTTGAAGGATCTCGTCTTCAGCCAGGCAAGGATCTCGTCTTCGGCCAGGCCAAGATCAATAAGACTATGTCTAAGAAGCTGGTGACCAATGACAAGACATTGGAAAGTATCTACACCAAGATGGAGGGACTTTCCTCTGCTATCAAGAACTAGCTGAGCTTTAACAAGATGCTAGAAACTCAACTAGCTCAGCTGGCAGCTGCCGATTTCGAGACAATCGGAACCGTCTCTAGAGAACGTTAATGCAGTGACCACAAGAGGAGGCAAGACCTTCTAACGCTATTAGTTCGAGCCGTCAGTCCAATGGCAGGTAGGAAGGGTTCAAATCGTTTTTAGTGGCAAATTTGCAATTGCAATTTTTTAATGGCATAGTCACAATAGCGGTTCAATCTAGTGGCAAATATGCAATTGGCCCTAAGATATGCAATCGTATATAGTAAAAGTCATAACTCACTTGCACTATGACCATTAGATTCATAACAAATATCACTCTCTAATTTGTTCTAATTTATCCATATAAATTATAGATATTTATATGACTATATGTAGTATTGAATATTATTTCATATATAATTAGTTAAGAGAATTCTAGATTATGTTGAGGAAAAAATATCTCCTAAATTCTAAAAATTAGTTAATCAACTTGATATCACAGTAATTACTAGTAACTCATGTAAATTACTAACTAATATTATTAATATGTCATGATAATTACTACTAACTTATGTAAAAATTATAAATAGAGTGAATTGCGTCAGTGATACACGAACTTGTCAGATAGGTGCAATCTAGTACATAAACTTGTAAAACACTCGTTTTAGCGCACGAACTTGTTCGGTGCGTGCGAACCAAGACCAAAATTGCATGGCAAGGTTTATCTTGTTGAATTTATTTTTTGATTTGAATGCTATGTGAACATGTATCTCAGAAGGATACCACGTAGACAAAGACCTATTCAACAAGTAATAATGCAAGGGGTAGAAATAAAGAAAGATAAAGTAAAAATCAAGTTTACAAATATAGCCTTTTCTACCATATGTGCACACACATCACGTATTAATTTATGATATTTGACTTATAAAAGTTGGCCTTGTTGTGCCATTTTGGCTTTGGTTCACACACACCTGACAAGTTCATACGCACCAAAATAAGTGTTTCATAATTTCATACACTAGATTGCACTCACCTGACAAGTCTGTGTACCGCCGATAAAATTTAATCTTATAAATAATATATATTACATAGTGTGTGCACACAAACTAGCTAGCAGTGTTTAGTTGCAAGGTATGGTGGCTAGAGCTAGCAATATCATTATTGAAAGTAGAGAAAATGAGTTAACAAGAAGAAGATGGAAGAGCATAACAATTCTAGGATAAATTTTTAGTTTTAACTGCACTGTGGTAAAGAACAAATTCGTGTTAAAATTATAAAATTTTAAAAATATTGTTAAATTATTGATAAATTTGAGTATATCATGGATGTGAGTACTTTCTTCCTTTTTGTTTGTAGTTGGTGAATAACCTCCTCCATTACTTAGTTTCTCTCAAAGTCCTACTTATCATGGCAGTTGAACTATCAAGTGTCTTGGTTTGAATGAAATGAAAAATGATTTGATTAGATTATTTTTAATGGTAGTCTCTTTACATGGGTAAGTAATATTAATCACGACTAGCTATATTTTTTATGCCACATTTTCAAGAAAAAGATTCAAAACGTGTACTGTGAATTCCATATGTTACAATTTCACTTCTATATATTTATACTATAACTTTTAAATTTTAGAACATAATTTTTCAATGCTTGGTGTATAGGAACTATGAAAAAATTAATTCTCTATTTGATTAAAAAAATATTAGTTTAAATAACATATAAGTAAAAGGGTAAAAAGATAAATAGATAAGGTTAGAAAAATGTATCAATATCTCATATTCCGCCAAGTGTCCATGCGTAATTGTGCCTGAGAAAGAAGAGAAAATCGTCGTGTTGGGTGTCTCGAGGATATTTCCCCCATCCACTCGACGTCGACTCCGACTCCTTGTATGGTGTGGATCCCCTAGAGTTGTTGCTAAAAAATGTCAACCATCCCTTTATTTCTACCAGCTGAGATTAATTTATCCTAATTAACTCTCTTAATCAATGTTGATTTAGTGAGAAAATATTTTTCTTTTTACCAATGATATATGCAACACAAATGTGTATATCCCCTTGGGATCGGTTTATACTTGAAATTTTTTTTTGTCTCGGATGACACTACTTGAAATTGATCTAATAAAAACAAGAAGAAAATGGATATGTTCTCTAGATTATATTGTGCTTGTATGAGAAAAGAGTGTGTGATTTTTTTAATGTTGGTTGGAGTGTAATCGCTATTATAAAAAGAAACATCTTTAAAAAAATAGTTTTCCTTTAATTCGACAGTAATCAAGTTAATTAGGTGCGATTGAGCAATTGAGGTGGGTGTCTTAATTGATCTCATTCGTAGAAATAGAAGAATGCCTATGAGTTTGATAAATCCTTCTGTAGGTTGTCAAATCAGCTGGGTCTTTTCATGTCCGCTCGAGCACACATGTACAGTTCACTGCCCAAAAACAACACAACCTGTTTGGACGTGGGTCGTGCCAACCCATCTAGCCATGTCATGCTTGGGCTGCTACCCGGCCTTGGCGTGCCAACACGACAAATGCATGTAGTGAGCCAGCACGACATAGCCTGGCCCATGCGGCACGATAGCGACCGACGACTGGGGAATAGCCTCCAGTTGAGCAATTGCCATCCAAGCATGGGCCGAGAGAAAAGGAGAACAGAAGAACCGAGGAAGCCAGGGGCTTGGGGCAAAGGAAGCGACGGTGGGCGCTCGTCAACGTAGGCCTACACATCAGCGTGGTGCGTGACCGACCCCATTCACGAGCACAACCACTAAGCGTGTCAGTCGTTGAGGGTCAGCGTGGTGCGTGACCGACCCCATTCACGAGCACAACCACTAAGCGTGTTAGTCGTTGAGGGTTCACAGGCTCGGGACGAAGGAAGTAGAAAGTGAAAGGCCACGACGGTGCTTGACGAAGAGAAAGAGGAATATGCTATCGATGAGCGACGGGCCTCGCTAGACCATCGTTGGAGTTTTGTGCGGCTGGATGCAACAAACTTTGTTCGTCTTTTTTTATTGGTGTATATCAAATTTGGGTTAACGAGCCTCCACACAGCCCATGTACCCTAATCATGCCAGGCTGACACAACACGGCCTAATCGTGCCAGGCTGACACAACACGGCCTGACATCTTACTGGATCGTGTCTGGGCTCTAGCCTTAGGATGTAGGCCAATATAACATGGCTTGTTTCAGTGAACCATGTCTAATCAAACAATGCCCAAACATGTCTATTATTTATTATCCATTATCTTAATCCTATAAAAAAATAAAATAAAAATTCATCGTCTCAAAAGTCTAACATCATGAGCTCCATTTGAAAAATGTAATTAGGACAGAAGGATATTATTTCCGATTTGCACCCACCGTTTTGGCAGGGGGATGGGATGTGCAATCGGGGTGGACTGAGTGCTTGGCAAAATTACTAAATTATCCTTGCGGTTTTTGACGTATAGTTGGCCTCTGTCGTGACTCGTGAGTTATCCGTCCGTTTGCCCGCCGCCGCCGCCGCCGCCGATTCCCATCCATCCCGCGAGGCGCGAGCGAGCTGGGCGCCGTCGTTCGTCATGCTGCTTCCGCCGCATCCTGGTGAGCACATCCTCCGCCACCGCCGCCTGAGCCGATCCCCATCCATCGCGCGAGCGAGCGAGCAGGGTCGCCGTCGTTCGTCCTGCTGCTTCAGCCGCATCCGTTACGCACATCCTCTTTCCCATCTCTCTCTACCCACACACTTCTTCTCGAATTTGCGTTAACCCTAGCTTCTGTTGTAGAAATTTGCCTTAACCTTAATACTAATAACAGTTTGTTTGTTCCCAAAAAGTTTGGGGGTTCAACTGAACCCCCATGTTAGATCCGCCACTGGTAGAAGCAGTTCTCTTCACCAAATAACTAGCTCTATCCAAAGCATCCACCCATTTTAAGTAAAGATGAACCTACTTAGCTTTTCTGTTCATTCACTGGACATGTGATTTCTTCCGTAAGAAACAACACGATAGTTAAAGCACCAACGAGATACAGGATATTTAAAAGAAAATGTAGGTTTTCAGGCTTTCAGCAAAGTGTGTTTGACTTATTTACTAAGGATCCTATTCTGAGTATTTATTTAGAGGACTTATGTCCAAATTTATTTGCTACGTGTTTTTAATTAGATTGCTGATGAATATGGGTAACGGTATCTGCTGGGTTGTGTTGTACAGTATTTTAATTTCACTACTATTCTCATTGGTGTCGAATATATAAAGGAATGTGATGCGAGAATTGGCTTTCTCTTCATTGTCAGTAGTAGTTGGATGCAGATACCTTGGGATGATGAATTTGGTTGACCACAGTTTACTATAAACATGTTTTTTCTATGCAAACAAAAGGAGAGTAAAAAAACTGGATGATATAAGTCAATGTTGTCCTTCTATGCATGAACTATATGGTTAGTTGACCACTCATACAATTTTTTGTTATCTCAATCTTCTGACAGATATTTATACTCCCTATTGACGCTTGATTGCCTAAGTTTGGTGGTAAATGGTGAGTCTCATGGTTCCAGTGACAATTTTGTTGAATATCTTTGCATCATATCTGGTTTTTTAACATGATATAATTCTCACGAGAAGAAATTCTACTTCCAACATTTGAATATTCTGCTGAATAAATTTTCTCATCTATTAAATGAGGCTGGTTGCTTCTTTCTTACAATAGCATCAGTTGTTTGTATACACAAATAGAAGTAGTTACTCTAGCCAGACTGTTTGTCTGTACTTTTTTTTGGCCGAGCTTCTTGCACACCCAAGCACGTCATAGGCCTCTACAAACCTGACTTGCTTATTTTACTGTTTCCTGTATTTGCATTGAAGTTTCTTGCTTGCGCAGTTCTCAACAACTAATGGATATTTGTAGTCCCTTTTCTTTTTCTTTGTGTGTTCGCGCGTGTGTTCCACTTTTCTATCTTGGGTGGTGCACATTACCTCTCTAGTTATGACTCACAAGTGCTCTGTGCTCCTACCCTATTTGCCTTTGCAGCTGAAATCTGTTTACAATGAAATTGGAGGAGAAAAAAAGATCTATAACAGTTGCCCCCTTCGAGTGTGCTTGGGATGAGGAGTTTCAGTTCAGGGAGGCTGGTCGCGGGTGCATCACCTTTGAGGCATCTGCGCACAATGATGTTACCCTGGTGTTCCGCGAACAACCTGGGAGCCAGCACTATCACTACAAAATGGATAACAGTCGTCACTACACTGTGATCTTGGGCAGCCATAGGAACAAAAGATTGAAAATTGAAGTAGATGGAAAGACTGTTGTTGATGTTGCTGGCATTGGCCTATGTTGCTCCTCATCTTTTCAGAGCTACTGGATCAGCATATATGATGGACTGATAAGCATCGGGCAAGGAAGACATCCAAATAACAACATCCTGTTCCAATGGCATGACCCTGATCCCAACCGAAATGTTCAGTATGTGGGGCTATCCAGCTGGGACAAGCATGTTGGATACAGAAATATATGTCTTATGCCATCAGCTCCTCAAAACAGCATCCTTTGGAGCCAAATTGAGTGTGCATATGTTGAGCAGGATGGTGCTGGAGGGCATACAAGAAAACAAGAATCGAAAGATGGCTTAGACCAAAGGGTACTTGCAAACTTTCTAGAGAGCTGGGATTTCTCAGATTCTATATTTGTGGTTGGCAGCGAAAGAAAGGTTGTCCCAGCTCACAAAGTTGTCTTGGGTTCTTGTGGTGATTTCCCTTTTAACTTGATGAGTCAACCAGCTATTGAGCTTCCATCTGTCTCCTACCCAGTTCTGCACTCTCTTCTTGAGTACATCTACACAGGTTATACACAGGTATATTTGAGATGCCAACATTTTGAATTTAAGAAAGGGTGGACACTGAAATTATTGATTGCTTTTCTGTTGTGCTGACTATTTGGCTCAGATTTCGGAATGGCAACTCGTTTCGCTGCTGGAGTTGAGTTCACAATTTAAAGTTAAACCATTGGTAATGTGTTGTGAAGAAATTATTGGCTGTTTGAAGATGAGTGATGCAGTTTCTGAGTCTAGCAAAAAATTACAGTTATCAAGTGGTGGTTCTCAAGCTCATCAATTTGATTATTTCCCTTTCAAAGCTCCACTAAATACACAGAAAATTGAACAGTTCCTTGTAAATGGTGAGCACAGTGATGTAAATATCTATGTTAATGGACATGGTCTTGTTACTCATGCTCACAAACTCATTCTTAGCTTGTGGAGCATGACATTTGACAAGGTACAATTTTCTTCTCATGTTATATTTCTGTATGGTTTTATCACTTTATAATATTCATATTTCAGCAGTATGCATCATATCTAACTTATTGCAACCAAAGATTGAGTGATGAATGCACAAATGCAGATGTTCACAAATGGAATGAAAGAAAGCAGTGCTTCAAATGTATTTTTCGAAGATGTTCCCGTCGAAGCATTCTTTCTCCTCATCCAATTTATGTACAGTGGGGAACTTAAGGTGGATATTGAGGAAATCACACCAGTGTTGGTTGAGCTGCTCCTATTGTCAGATCAGTTTGGGATCATGGCTCTTCAGTTTGAATGCTGTAAAAGAATTATGGAATTCCTCTCAGAGGTACCTATGTTCTCTCTTTTATAGAACAATACACAAACAAAAGTTACTGGTGCAATTTACCTGTCACTATTCAAGACTTAATTGGGGACACGATGGTAGTGAATAAAAAGTGGAGGCTTTAGCCTCATAAATCACATATATGAGATATTGATACAATTCTGTCTGCATTATGCATGCAGGATTCATGTCCTACAGGAAGAAGCTCATCCACCAAGACTAATTTCTAGTTTTTTTATGGGATAATGGGATATGGCTTCTGCAAATTTGGTGAACTTGCTAGCTGGTTCAGTGTAGACTTACCCCTGAAATTTTCTTGCAGGATACAGTATGTTCAGTTCTACAAGCAGTTTTGTTAATCCCATCTTGTAAACTGCTTGAAGAAATGTGCAAGAGGAATTTTGCAGAACACTTTGATTATTGCACAACTGCTTTCACGGACTTTGTGTTGTTAGATGAGGCAACATTTAAGGATATTCTTCAGGCAAGTTGTACTACTGCTTCCATTTCATGAACTTCCCTGCTACTGGACCAAATACAAATAATGTCCTCAAGAACATAGATAAAGGTGCCCATCAAGAATGAGCATCATATAAAGCTGTCCAGTTTCATATTATTGTTACATTTTACCTGACAAATGGAGATGGCTTTCCTTAGTTTTTGGTATTACAGCTTTGCTACTTTTTCTGGCTGTAAGGTTGCCAGTTAACTGTAACCCTCCCAAAAAAAAAATACTTGAACATTGGGTCATTCTAAAAGACATTTCCTTGATAATCCTACAAATTTTCAGATATAATCGGTCAATGATCCCATGCATTCACAGAGAGTGCTATGTATACAGGAGAGATTACGAATGTTCTATTTGACTTCATTTTGTCAACATACTAATACGAACATTGGTATATTTATCTGGTTTATATATCTTAATCTTGTTTAATGTTATTATAAACAAATGAATCTATATGGATGTGTAGGCTAGATATTTTTTGTAGTGCACATTGTAAACAAAATGATATGCATAACACATGTGTCCTACTTAATTTCAGAGAATCAGATTATGATCCTGCCAACATTGGTCATATTAGTGCTAATTTTGCAGCATGGGGATATGACTGTAACATCAGAAGAGAGGGTTCTGGATGCCATATTAACATGGTGCATGGAGGCTTGTGACTGTTTTAACTGGACCTCTGTGCATGAGCTCTTAAGCACTTCAAGACCAGAGAAACTCTTTGGAGGGAGGTTCACTGCCATCAATACTTTGCTACCATTTGTGCGGTTCCCTTTAATGCAACCATCTGTCCTTCACCTGGTACTGCCTTCTCTTGTTATACTGTTCTCTTCTTCTAAAAAAAGGGCCAGGTGTTGCGTCATTCAATAAAGGAGATGGGCACCATGCTCGTCCTAGGAATTAAGCAGGGTGTATGGGGAGATTAAAGAGCCTATTCACCACTATGCTGTTGATTTGTTCCCTTGTATTATTCTACTATGGAGCACTTGTCATCGTTTTCTTTTTTTTTTTTGCTTCTAAAAACACCCATTACTTCGCTGCAGATGGAGAAAAGTAATCTAGCAAAACACATAGAAGCGTTCAGAAAGTTGGTTAGTGACTACTAGCTCTCCAAAGTTAATTGTATATTAGGGATTATGTTTCATACTTTCAGTTGGTTAGTATTCTACATAGGAAAAGTACAATTGATTTAGTTACTCGATCACAGGTTGCAGAAGCAATTGAGTTCTCTAATGCGGGACTACGGATGGCAACAAATACATGGTGAGTGTTGATGCTTTGATCAAAATAGTGTTGTTGTTTTTTTAACTGTTCATCAACCTCAAAATTCCCAGTGAGAGATTTCATCATAGACGCTCCAGCTATAAAGAGCTTCAGTATATTTCGGATGGTGATAACAATGGTGTTATCTACTATGCTGGTACATCATTTGGTAAACACCAATGGATCAACCCTGTTTTAGCCAAGGTAAACGGTTATGCTTTGTTTATGTATGAGGCCATTACATGCAACAACTTTAATCACTTATGGCTCTCTGTAATTAGAATATTACAGTGACAGCGAGCAGCCCAAATTCCAGGTACACGGATCCAAAGGCTTTGGTTTCAAAAAATTACCAGGTATTATTATTGGGAATTGTAAACATAGCAGTAAAACTTTACTAAATCTTGCTTGGAAATTGGAACGAATTTGACATCTAGCTACTTCAGGGGACTTGTTTTGCTGGGCCTCGTCTTGAAGATGGCAAGATGTGTTCTTGGTGGATGGTAGACATTGGACCGGATCACCAGGTTCTTATCTGAAACCTTGCTCGTATTTTCTCAAACCAACATCGGGAATGAACTGTGTCGACACTTGTCCAAGGTTGTTTACTTCTCTTTTTTCAGCTTATGTGCAACTACTACACGGTGAGGCAGGATGGGTCCACGACCTTCATGAGGTCGTGGGTTCTTCAGGTAAAGCATTTTCCTTCCATTTGGCCCCTGAGCCTGTTGGGACCACGGATGTTTATGACTCCAGTGGAGTGAGACACCTGAATCTTGTTCTATGCGGCGCTCAGGGATCAATCGACGGCCGGAGCTGGACTAGCCTGCGTGTCCATGAAGATGACCAGACCATCTGCCAGCCCGGCCAGTTCGCGTCGTGGCCAATCACCGGCCCGTCGGCGCTGCTGCCATTCCGGTTCTTCCGGGTCATGCTGACGGCCCCAGCGACCGGCGTCTCCAACACCTGGAACCTCTGCATCTGTTTCCTCGAGCTCTATGGCTACTTCCGGTGATTGGGACAGGTTTGCAGCACACTCCTAGAAGATGTCGGCAGTGAGCAATGATCTAGCTAGGTGGTTTTGTAACCCAGTGTGTTCATATCTGTACTAGTAAAAATCTTTTGGGTTTAGTTTGCTTTGGTCGCTTTGGTTTCTTTCTTTTGTGGTATAATTGCCATAGAAAGAGTGAATAAAGCTTATACTTCCTTACTTCCTTCCAAGACACATCTGTAAGTTGGTATAAAACCGTGATTACACGAGGAATGCTTGAAAGAAGGACCAACGAGTGAAACCATTGGAAACCTGGAAAACATGGCACGTTGGGGGTTGTTTGGGTGGATTACTCTCGTTGCCAACTTGTATGTCACAGTTCTGGCAAATATTTGCTAACAAATGAGTTAATGACAAGTGGGGAGCAAAATGTGTCACGCCACAGTTCCGATTTGCAACCAAACGTTTGCCTCGAAAAGTCAAACTTGTCTAATTTAAGTGCTGCAAATTTTTAACCAGGTGCCAAACAACCCCTATATCTTCTTGCATATATCAATCCATGTTCATATTTATGAAGCCGTATATGAAATTCAAATTTTAACTTAATGTTATTTTTAAAGGTTTTTAATCGTAGTTTGCATTGATTTTTAAATTGATAAAACATATATAAAAGTTTTATGAATAAATTATTTATTTTACTTCATTTTTTTTATGGTTTATTAGCGGTAGATCAGAGAGGAAACTCAAATCGGACGTCCAATTTTCTCAAAAAAAATCGATCGGTCAAATGTTTCAGTCGACCCTAGTGAAACATTAAGCTATATATGGTGAAACAAAAAAAAATCAACCATTGAATCAATTAAAAATTTTGTGAAACACAATGAAAACACATTGAAACATGTCGCTATCGTGTATGAAACATCGAGTGTTAACGGATTAAAACATATGTTTTTTTCATCAGAATATAGTCATACGATATCTTATTGTAAAGATTTAATTACAACAAATACAATGGTACGATCAAATCGTAGATCGAATAAGTAGTTTAGAAGAAAAATTATTTTGAAAATCACTAAATGCATGCATGCATGCATAGAGTGGAGAGAGAGTAGGAGCAGATAGTTACGTGAATTTTGTAAAACACATAGAAAATACACGTTGAACACATGTCGCTATCGTGTATGAAACATTGAGTTTAACGGTTTGAAATACATGTTTTTTATCATAATATAATCATACAATATCTTATTGTAAAGATTTAATTGTATTCAGGCTTCGTTCGAGAGCTCTATAAAGAGCTGATAAAGATAAAACTTTTCGTGGCACGCTTTTCAAACTCCCAAACGGTACGTTTCATGCGAAAATTTTTAATATGAAAGTTGTTGTAAAATGTCAGATTAACCCATTTTTCAAGTTTGTAATAATTAAAACTCAATTAATCTCACGTTAATGTCACCTCGTTTTACGTGAAACAATTTATCTTTATCTTTATCTTCATCTTCAGGAGATTCAAATAGGGCCTCATTATTGTAAAGATTTAATTGCAATGAATACAATGATGTGATCGGATCATAAATTGGATAAGTAGTTTGGGATAAAAGAATATTTAAAGTGAGAAAGAGGAAAAGAGAACAGACTAGCTAGATACAATCTTACATGATGTCACGGTGTCAAGAAGCCCGATTTTGCTTCTCTAAATCGGCCTACCGAGGCTAAGTATTATCCGGTAAATTAGACCATGAGGCCTTAGGGACAAAGCAGATCAATTTCGGCTCTAAGCTTTCGGTGTGTGGTGGAGAAGAAGTAGTGTACCAGTTGCCAAAGGGACCAGAGCATAGCACTGCCTCCTAACCCAAAGCAAGGCTGCTAGGATTTAGGTCTTCAATGGGGTCTTCGTTAGTTTAAAGTAGAGAATTGTCACTCTTATTCGAGGGATGCAAGTGAGGCGGACAAGCGGGATTTTTTTGCCCACTTATCCTCTTTTAGTTCATTTTTTTCTTCTAAAATTTGTATCATTGTATGTAAAATGAACTAGCAAGCGGACTTTTATAGGGATAGTGGGATTGCCCACTTACATCTCTATTGTCTGACTCTAGGAAGTGTATCCACTTATGCAGCAATAGAATTAGCTTTGCCTCTCTGGCGTGTTCTGGTTTTTACTTGGTTTCTACTTTACGCACGTGCACTTTCATATTTCTCTCTGTTTTATCTCTCCCCTTCATGCCAGCTAATGTTGAGTATGATCCATTGTCCACAGTGTTGTTAAGGCAGACCAAAGCGTTCAAAAGTAAAATGATTGGGTACATCAGAGCAAAGTAAAATGATTGGGTACATCAAAGCATTTAATAACAAAATGATGGATTTCACAATGTAATGCTTAAATTCAAAGTTGGCACAATGGTATTGCTACTTTGCTTCTTCGGTTGTTTCTTGAGTGCTGATTTGTGTGCTACTTCTATTATATGGCTCTACTAGTCTCGTTCAAAAAAAAGTTAAACCTTAATAAACCAGGTCTGATTTCTAATGAAACAGGTGAACCGGGGTATTTTGAACCAGTAGTTTTGACAATTTGGCTAACACATAAACCGGCTAAGTATGTTTTTCTTGCAAACATCTTAAAAAAAGGTGCATGGGAGTGGGAGGGGATCTAATTCCAAGTTAGGATCAACTTGGAATTGATATTGGGTGTTGTTACAACTTGATAATTACATGCATTTTCGGTTGTCCATTTTTGACAATCAATGGTTCAAATTTGCTGCTATAGTAACAATGTGAACAACATTATGTGCTATGATATGTTTGCTATGCTACGATGAAACACTGCAATGGTTCAAATTTGCTGCTATAGTAACAATGTGAAAAGCATTATGTGCTATGATATGTTTGCTATGCTACGATGAAACACTGCAATGGTTCAAATTTGCTGCTACTATAACAATGTGAACATCATTATGTGCTGTAATATATTTGCTATGCTATGATGGAACAATGCAGTGTATTAATCTAGAATGTTCAATTTGCATCAAACTATATGAGCAATAGAAATGTTACTGCCTAATGTGTAGGCACCGTAGCTGATATGAATCCATCTAAATTGCTTGGCCACCATGACTAGAATAAAATATACACTTCAAAAGCATTCCAGTTCTATAGCTAAACCGTCTAAATAGTGGTCGGATCGCTAAGCCGGTGAAACGAGAGCTCGAGCAGTTCATTGACCGGTCTAACTTTTTTTACTATGGTTATTCATTATTTTGCTGCTAAGAGTTAGGCTAGATGTTGCCGCATAACTACGCTATAGGCTGTGGGTGTCAACAAGCTACTATCAATGGATAATGGCAAAATATTGTATCTACGGTATGTTTTGCTTTCATATATTTTGTTTATGAGTTATCAACTGTTGATTTAAATGCTAGTAGGAGCTATAGGTTATTCAAAGCTATAGTTTTATTTTTTCAGTCTAGTTCTGTCTTAGCGACATATACATCATTCGCTAATAATCTAATGTCTAATATATTTTGAGCATTGATTTTATAACCATGGTTTTTAGCGATGTTATCTAGCTAAATTCTTATCATAGAAACTTCCTATATGGTGTAACAATCATTGGAGGAGAGATATAGTCAACCATTCAAAATTTATAAACCAGTAGCAATTCCAAAAAAGATTTTCTATTTCCCCCTGATTTATGTGTCTACCAACGTGCAAAACCATGTCAACCTTTCCAGCTGATCCCTTTCGGTGTAACTGCCAGGTGGCCCTCCCAGCGTCACCAGCTTATCCGGTTCAGTCCACGTCCTTTTCCTACATCCAGACCGCCCATCTGAAAACCAACGGTCCCCTCAACTATAGGGTTACGGGCTTATTACGGCATCCTCCTCCCCGCGTGTCCTATCAGCCGTACGTATCTCATCCGACGGCCCAGATTCTGCCACGTCGCTTCCTCGGACCATGCCCAGCTGGCCAGGTGGCTCTGACGCGCGCCTCGCCCCGACACGATAAACCCTCCTTCCTTCCGCCGCCGCGGCGTATCTCTCCCTTTCTCTCCCCCTTCCCTCACCGCCGCGGACGCGCCGCCGCCCGAAACCCTAACCCTAGATCGCGAGGGTGGTGGGTGGCCGGGCCCCGGGGCTGGATGGCCAGCAAGTTCGGGCTCGCCGGGGGCATCCCGGAGAGGCGGNGTCGACTCGCGCCAGTACAAGGCGGCGCTCAAGCTCTGCACCGGGCTCCTCGCCAAGCACCCGACCTCCCCTTACGTCCTCGTGAGTGGACCTCGACCCCACTCGCTCCGTTTCTGGAGTAGCTTTGGTTGCGGTTTTGATGAATCTGGCGCGCCAATGGGCTAGGTCGGTGGTTGTTTAATCAGCAGCCGGTCACTGTTCGCCGCGCCTGGTTTGCTTAGATGGTTTCTCGGAGTGTTTTTTTTTATCAATGGATACGTTACTACTTGTAGGGATTGGAAGCTGGATGATTAGTTTTGCATTGCACATGATTTATGGCTAGTTGACCAACTTGCTTGAACTAGTTTTTAACTGCTTGTGAGGACTTATGTCTCTCATTTTGCCTACATTACAATTTGGAAGTAGCTGTGTAGTTCATATTTGATTGCATTAGTGTCTGGTTGGGACGAAAATCCAATAGCAGGAGCATGTGAGCAATCCTATGAAACCAACAGTTTGGATCAACTGAAGGAACCACTAGCATTTTTGAAGCCATAATAGCTCACGTTAATCCGAGATCCAAATTGGATTGCTACGAGGTCTTCAACCCCCTTTTTTGGTAGGAAGTTTGCTATTACTTTTTTCCTACCAGGTTGCTGCTTACAAGGTTGATGAGAGGATGGGATAAGGACTGGAGTAATTGATTTGGTTACTAAGTTGGGATACGTGGTTAAAAAGGTTCATGATCATTGGAAGGAAAATGAGATGGACTTGACATGAAACCGGGAGGGTAGAGGCTAGAGGGGCAGGGAGCAGCATAGTACTGTTAGGACAAGCAGAGTTAGTATTTTCTTTGGAGATGTTATTAATTATCTTATAGGAAATAACAAACAGGTTATTTCTAGTGACTAGTAAGGCAGATATAATATCCCAAATGGCAGAGATTTTGTATTTGGATTAATTCATAAATACCAGACAGCAGGTATTTGGGCTTGAACTTGGTTTATTTCATCATTTTCAAGTCGAGTCTAGCATCAAACTGAAATTTGATCACAGTGTCGGAGCAAATGCCTAGTCCTAGCAGTCGGCAAGGTGTTAGCTTTTGATTTGTGGTAGAAAGTTAATGCATTGTTTTGATAATTCAGAGATATATAATCTGGCATTGGATGTATTTTATTCTGACACTATAGATTCTTGAATCAGTTTGGATGCTGAGAAACTGACATATTATGTATTTGGTTTATGTGCCTAATGTAAGTGCCATTGATTTGTTTCCTTCACGCCTGTTATAGATCTGATATGAAAATCTGTCTTCTTTTGTTGCTATGCTTTTGGCCCAAGGGATTATCTCAGGCTTTTTACAGAAACCATGGATTTTATGCTCACTGTATAGAGAATGCTATTTATATTTAACTGTACTGTTGAATTATCTCATTTCAGGCTCTCAAGGGTCTTATTTTGGAGAGGATGGGAAAGCCTGATGAAGCACTCAGTGTGTGTTTGAATGCCAAGGAGCTGTTGTATTCTGACAACATTTTTCATTTTGATGATCTCACTCTTAGCACCCTGCAGATAGTATTTCAAAGGCTTGAGCGATGTACGTTTGCACTTGGTCTTTTGATTATATCTCCTTAGCATATTTTTCCCTGACTTATTTATGCATATGTTTGTACCAGTGGATCTTGCTACTTCATGCTATGAGTATGCTTGTACAAAGTACCCCAATAACTTGGAGTTAATGATGGGCCTTTTTAATTGCTATGTCAGAGAGTACTCATATGTGAAGCAGCAACAGGTATGATGATATTTTTCCTGCTAGTCTGTTAATTTTTTTGTGCTTTCTTATTCAATTCTTGACCACCCTGTTTTGTATCTTCTGCAGACAGCAATAAAAATGTACAAAACCGTTGGAGAAGAAAGGTTTTTGCTCTGGGCAGTTTGCAGTATTCAACTGCAGGTGGGATATTGTAGTTTGTCATATCTCCACTAATAATGAGATCTGCATCTGCAATTATAGATCCAGTACTGTATAAAGACACTGCTATGCTTTATTACGGAAAAAAGGAACACTCTAGATAGAAACAATAATTTCCTTGAATATATGGGTAAAATGATTGTTCTAGATGCATGGCCCAAGCCGCCAAGGATATGCTCTTCAGGGCAGGTGAGAGGGAGTATAGAGGGAGTGGAGATGGCTATTTATGCAGGACAGAAATGTGTGAGAGAGGGAGGGAGAGATGGAGATGGAGAGGGAGAGGGAGTTTTTCATCTGATGCATTACAATATACACTACCAGAAGTATAGAGATGACAATTCTTGAACTTGTTTAGCACCTTGGTACTAACTTATCCCTGCCATTATCCTTGTTATTCATCTAAAAGACATTGAATTAGAAATCTAGTAGCAGTACTTGCAATGCCGTAGCTACTAGCTTGAACAAGTCCATCAAGAATGCGTGTGCTGTATTATTGACCAGGATTATCTTCATTAATCTTCTTTATGTGCTAGTGTGCACGCAACTTATCCTTTTGCCCATGGCAGGTACACTTTAGCAGTGGAGGTGAGAAGTTATTACCACTGGCTGAAGCGTTGCTTAAAAAACACATAACTTCTCATAGTTTACATGAGCCAGAAGGTATTATCTGTTTATCTGAAGTGCTGCGTTCACCATGTTTTTTTTTTTGCATGCATAAATGCTCTCTTTTGACATAATTTGAACTTCATGCAGCACTGGTGCTCTATATTTCAATTCTGGAACAGCAGTCAAAATATGATGCTGCTTTGGAAGTTCTTTCTGGAGACTTGGGGTCTCTTATGGGAAGGGAGGAGGACAAGCTTCGTCTGCAGGTAACTTACTTTTGTTCTTCTACATATTAATCTGGAATACATATTAATGTTAAGTGGTTCATTATATATGCCTTTCCAAATTCAAAATTTTGTTATATAATTGTGTATTAGAACATCTAGAAATAGCAAGTCATTGTAGTTCATGACTGAATTATGCCTGTATGTCATATTATTATCTGAATTGCATCCTTAGCTTGCTCACTGCTCTTCATGTGCTAAAAATCTACATAGAAATACCATGAACATGAAGTTAAACTGTTAAAGCAACTAATAAAAAAAAGTGGTTTTAGAACTGATCACATGCAGCTTACTGCTCTGCTTGCCTGGAGAATGTACGGTATATTTTTTTTTTTGAGAAATGATAACTACATTGAACATGAGGTTAAAGCTGTTCATTAAAATGTGTTTTTAGCAAATAATTATCCCTTTTGTTTGCATCGTTGAGTGTTGACTTCTAGAAACATACTATTTGGCCAAGTCAGCTATATCTCCAGCACATTCATATGCTTGTGTAGAAAACACAACTTCAAATTACAATCCTTTGTTTTTCCCTTCCTACCCACTTACATTATTACCTGACTTCAAGTTGACAGGGACGGCTTCTTGCTCAAGCATGCAACTATGCTGCTGCTTCCGAGATATATCAAAAGATCCTTGAATCTTGGTAATGTTTCCATAATTGGCTATATACAATTTTCAATTACTCTAGTTTTTTCCATTGGCCATGCGTTGCTGCTTAATCATGGTCAAGCAATAAATATGTTCTGTTAATTGTAGTACTATGTATCTCAGGTTCTACCCACAAACACTTGTGAGATGCACTTTACCAAGTATCGACTATTTGGTTCATATTTACATGTTTCGATATGCGTAATACATTGGTGTCCTGCAAGCTCACTGTAGAAATTCTCATGTAGGGGTTTACCCAATTTCATTTATATCATCAGAGTCCTTTGATCTACTGCTGCCCTTTTTTTCCTTTAAAAATATTAAAATTTGTTTGTATACATTAGCCCCTCAGAGCTTTAGAGCCTGATCACTTCAATATATGCTTTATTTGTTCCTCATTCCTCAATTTATTTAAGCATATTTCATCTTTGTTATTCAAACTATGGAAAATTGCTCTTGTGATTAGTTTTTGATAATTGTCCTCTCTTTCTTTGACTGGGCAGTCCTGATGACTGGGAGTCTTTTCTCCATTATTTAGGCTGCTTGCTGGAGCATGACGTGAACTTGCCTAAATCAAGGACAAGTGAACACCCTTCTTCATTACTTGTAGATTCTGCTCTGGCCCTTAAGACTTCTTTAAGCGAGGAGCTGGTACTCTTAATAATAAGTTTCTTTTAGTATGTATTACTTATGTTAGTGATAACATGCATGTTATTTACTGAAACCACTTTTATGCAGGTAGAGTCTCGCCTTGCAAGCGCATTGTCATTTGTGCAAAAGCTGCAGGTTAATGACACCAGTGACTGTGTCAGAGGACCTCATTTAGCCAATATTGAAATTGAACGGCAATGGCGCCAAAGTGGAAACTCAACTGATAGAAAGTTCATTGAAGCTTTGATAAATTACTTTCGCAGGTATGTCTAACTGCATCTACTTTGTCTTTTTTTTTGGGTGTTCTGAATCTCATTACAGTTTATATCATGTCCAAGCATATTGGAAATCACAGGCTTTTAGTTCGAATAATCATATTGGCTTGTAAACTATCTCTAATATATTGTGAATACATTGCTGATAGACCAATAGTGAGTTGGAGAGAGATAAATATGTGAATAAAAATGTAGCCTGTACTGCATACCTAGGTGTAAGACATTAATGTATGCCTTTTTTCTGTATGAGCCCTGACTCTTTCTCCAGTTCAGTAACAGTGTAACTCTATTATAACAAAGTAATTTGCAATTAAATCATTTCCATCATTTCCTTGCTTCATCTCTATAGTGCTTCAATGAACAGTTGACAGTAAACATGAGCGCAATAAAGCTACTATGTTCATATACTTATGCACTGACCCTTTTTTTGGGAGTGGGTGGGTGGGTTAGGGGGGATTAGATGATACAACTAGTAGTTAAAACCAGACTGGACTGGCAGGTTGAAAAAAAACAGAACAAGAGCTAGTTCCGGTGTGGTTTTGCTAGAGGACCATCCTATGCCATGATGTCTGTACTCGAACAGTTGAAAATGGGTTGATATGATTGGTTTCAGGAAACCCACCAAAAAAGAAACTAAACCAGTGAAACTGGTGAGAGTCAGTCAAGTTAAAACTGGTGCAAAATATGAGGTCAAAGGAATTCAAATACCAGACCTCATTGTTAGTTGTCCCAACAAACTATCTGTCATAATGGTAATTGTTTGACTCTACTTAACTATATGAACTGCCAGTTTACCGTTAAACTGCTGGTTGGCCCACCAAATCGGTGAGTTGGCATCATCACTGGCTGAACAGCTAGTCTGGGTTTAATAACTGTGGGTGATACTGCTTGTTTTGTACTTATTATGTGTACCGTGTAGTGCCCTGTACCTATCTACATACCTGAATATTAAGAGATATTTCTTGGATGTTTTCACATTTATTTCTAATCAGTAGTATACTTACAACTTATTATCTTTGGTTCTTGCAGATTTGGTCATTTGTCTTGCGCAGCATCAGATGTTGAGATATACCTCCACATGCTATCAAGTGATGGAACAACTGAATTGTTAGATACAATCTCCAGATCTTTTGATGCGTCATCACTTTCAGTAAAAGGACTGGGTTTGGCAATAACTACTTTTAAGGTTCAAGAACTCTTGGGGACCTTTTTCTCAAAATCAACTACAGGTCCACCTTCGTCAAAATGTCACTTTACTGTGTTTCTGTTTTTACATTTTATTGAAAAATGTCTGCACTATTTGATTTTTTTCTCAGTTTCTCACACCTTGAAGTTTATTTAACAATCCAGAACTCCAGCACATTGCAAAAGGAATGGTTGAGGCATTTTATAAAAACTTGCCTCTCTCAAGAGACCTTGATCCTCAAGAAAGCATGCATGGTGAAGAATTGCTATGTATGGCCAGCAGTATTCTTGTGCAGGTGTGTAACATTAGCTGGTTATTACTAGCATGAGAGAAGTCGAGTACTTTAGCTTTCTTTGAGTCTATGTAACATGATGCCCAACTTATGATTGGGATAGAGCCCTTTATAGATATAGCGTTTGGATCATACATTTATATTAAAGTCCAAGTTACTAATAAGTTATAAAAACTTCTTCCTCAAGTAGGTTGTTCAATACTGCAGTATATTAATGTTGTATCTGGCGTTTCTTCCTTTGTTAAAGAAAAGTATTAATGTCCGTATGCTATCATAAACAATATAGTATGTTGTATAAGAAAATTCTGAAGATAAATGTATATTGTCCACTTCTCTGATTACTCTACTTGAATAAGTATAATAATGAATCCATCTCATATTTGTTACTAATCTGCTTGAAAGTGCATCCTTCTATTCAAAGTAGTGTGTTATGTTATTTTAATCATATCGAACTGCTAGAAGAATCCTTGCTTTAATAGTCTTTTCCATTTGATATTACAATAAAGTACAATGGCAATATCTTGGAACAGCTATTCTGGCGTACGAGGAACTTAGGATACTTAATTGAAGCAATTCTGGTGCTAGAGTTTGGATTGACTGTTCGCAAGTAAGTCTGCTCTGATACAAATCTATTTTCTTCTGGAACTTGAGAACAGAAGTTCCATTGTCAATGTTTATCTTGTGTACCTCAATTCTGCATTAGTTTTATTTAGTATCACTCACATAGTTATCTTTCATTAAGTATTCAATTATGCTACCAAGTCAGGTAAAAATAGAGTCAATTTGAAGCATCAAAGTGTTGCTTTCCAGTTGTAATTTCTGTAACAAGTTCTAAAATTAGATCTTATATTGCTTATTGCTTATTTATCTAGAAGCCACAAGCTCTATTATCCCATTTACTATCTTTTAAGTTTAATAATGTCACTGGGATTAGCTATGCAAAGTTTGCCTTTGGTAATATAATATCTGGCTGCTAAAGAAAATACATGATTGTTTGTGTTATTTAACTGGGTACTGAACGCTAATTGTATTTGATCCACGCAGGTATGTCTGGCAATACAAAGTTCTGCTGGTGCATCTCTACTCTTACCTAGGAGCACTTCCATTAGCACATCGATGGTAATTCTTTTCCTTGTATGCTGCTTTGTTTGCTCTTTCTAGTTAGTTCCTTTCGTACGTCATAGGTGTTAATAGAGTAAATTTCACAAAATTATAGATATTTTGGCAACACTATCACAAAACTAAATATTTAAGTCCTTGGATCGCAGAACAACAAATTTAGTGCTGAATTTATCACAAAACTATAGATTCAAGCCACAGTATCGCAGTTCTACAAATTTAGCACAATTTTATCACAAAATATCAATACTAAAAGTTCCATGAGGATAACAATGCTAAGGACAAGACCTCTAAAATGTGTTGTTTCATGATAAATTCGATGTAAACCTGCAGTTTTATGATACTACAGCTTAAATCTGTAGTATTGTGATAAAGTCAGTGCAAGCTGTAGTTTTGTCAAATTATCTGCAGTTTTGTGGAAACTACTCTCGTTAATATTCATCTGTTTAATTCTGGAATATTTTCTATGTGTCCAATTCTGGAATGTTTTCCCTAGATTTGTTTCCTTCATGGCACAATGAAGCTTCAGCAGAGAACAATTCTTTCATTTCTTGCATACCATGCTCTTCACATACAGGCATACTCAGAAAAAAAAAACCCTTAGTGCTTACTCGGCTAATTATTTCTTTGGATTGGTGGTCCTGGTTGTTTTCCTTGTGGTTATCCATGGAGATCAGAATATATCCTTCCTATTCTAAAATTGTGTTCTTGCATGTAGGTATGTAACCCTGGAGGTGAAAAACATTCTTCTTGAATCTGCGTTGCACCACATCCTGCCACAGATGTTGAATTCACCTTTATTGCAACAAACTTCTGATCTTGTTAAGGATTATCTAAAATTTATGGATGATCATTTGAAAGAATCTGCTGATCTTACCTGTCTTGCATATAGACACCGTACTTACTCAAAGGCAAGCAACCAAATATTTTCCCTAGAATTGTTGTGTCGATATTCTCCCAAGAGGGCCTCTGGTCTAATATTTGGTATTTGTGCTATATTGCTCAGGTAATTGAATTTGTTCAGTTCAAAGAACGCCTGCAACACTCCATGCAATATCTTTCTGTAAGATCTGATTCCATAATATTGAGTCTGAAGCAGAAGGCTGAGTCTCTCGAGGAAGTGGAGGTTAGTCATGGCTTGTCAGTTCAAAACACAGTTTAGTCATTTGTTTTATTTTTATTTTTTTGGTAAAATTACTGATGCATCTTTTATGCTTAAGTTGTAACCATTCTCAACATACCGGTTTTGAAACTGCTAACTATGTTCTTGTAAGTTAAACTGGATATGCTGCTGTTAGGATAGTATTTCTTTTATGTCAATTAGTGCCATTATACAGTGATTGTGAATACCTGGTGGTTTTGTAATCCATAGAGTCCTTAACAATTTTGGTTTTGCTGCCCCCTCCCATTTGCAGTCTATTCTTGAAAATGTGAACCATGGGGCAAGGTTGGTTGAACTATCAAACGAAGACAACATGAAACGCTTTACTTTTAACGAAGATCTTCAGGCACGCCCTTGGTGGACACCAACAACAAGTGTTAATTTTCTGTCAGGTAATTGGTTTCTCCTACTATTTGTGAGTTTATCTTGTGTTTAACAGCATCATCCTCCTGAATGATTGCAGCACTTGGTGGCTATTTTGTTTTTTCTGTTCATTCATGTGTTTTTCTCAGACATTACAAGCGCAAAAATGCTTACTATTGTTTGATTTTCCAGAACCATTTGATGAAGGTTCTACATCTGCATGCTTTGGAGCCAAAGTGGTATGCCTCATTCATATAAGTTCATTTATGCAAGCTCAAGTATTATTTAACTTTCACTATGATAATATGATGTTCCATTATTAAAGGAAGGTCTTTTTTAACTAAATTTTACTTGTAGACAGCCATATTGTTTTTTCATTAAAACCATGTGGACAGTGAAACAACTGAACAGAATGACATGGTATATTTGTTGATGACAAGATATAAATATGTTTATTTTGTTCATTTAGTGTCCTCCAAAAATTCAAAGTTATGTAACTGCTAAATAGATATGCTATGGACTTTTGTGATGTTTTCAGAAATGCATGTGTATTTACATTGTGGTGAATTTGTATCATAAGAAACTCTGGACTGCGGATCAATCAATTCACCTTTAGGTAGTCATCATCTATGTCTGTCATGGTTCCAGTTGGCTGCCGCCTGTGTATGGTCAGGACAGAGCACTAAACCAGCAGAATAAGGCATTGGGTGCAGCATCCGTTAGATTATCTCATAGCTGGTTATTTACTAATATAGTTCCATTTGAGTTTTGTTTTGCTATCTCTTAGTTGGTATTTAGTACTCCATTGCTCATCTTGGTACAGACTCTTTTATCATTAAGTTCCAGGCTTCCAGCAAGCAACAAATAACCTTCTCTGAAGTTGTTCCTCTTCATGTGCATTTCTTCCTCATGTCCGTTGCAGCCAAAGTCTCATTTTCTGTGTCCTTCTGATGCTACATCATATCTGGACATTCTTATCTTTATCTTCACCCTTGCGCTTACTCAGAGTGATCCTACTCCTTGACAATCGAACCCACATGTTTGCCCATTCTGCTATATGAATTTGCTAGTACATGACATTATCACTATAAATTCGCTTAACATTACTGAAGCATTATGGCAGCGTGTTAAAAAAGTTTAGGAATTAGTACTAGTCTGCATGGGAAAAGTTGGCGAGCCCCATTGTAAAATGGTTGTTTTATTTGCCACTCGTGAATTATTGCCAGAGCAAATTTTTTGAGGGAAATTGCTAATTGGCATTTCATACCAGGAAGCTGAATACTGAAACCAATTTTAAATGCAAAAGCTAGAGAATATATGAAAAAAATACTTTTCAATGTACATGCTGATTAGTGATATGTTAAATTTCATAGTTAATTGATTAGGTTTTCTATCAGTTCTGCATAAACGCAGATATACACTTGCGTACAAGAATAAAACTTATACAAGAAGCCTCTTGTATGGAAAGAGAACAAATACATGAAACTGAAAAGAAAAACTATCATCGGCTACCATTTCTAACTGATGAAGCCTGCTATTACTAAATCTACCAAAAAATTTTTTACCCTGCTCTGAAATAACTGGTTATTTGCAGTGTGAACACAAATCTATTGAGAAGGATGACCCAAAGATAAAAGATGCTGAGAGAAAAGCTCTTCTTCCTCGTCTTGTTTATCTTTCGATGCATGGTTGTGCATCTTCCCTCAGGGAGACTGAACTCAATGGATCTGGTTTGGATACTGATGCCACAGAGATGAAACCATTACTTGTGAAATATGCTAGGAGTATTGGATGTTCCATTGATGATGCCCTTAGTGTGATTCTGGGTATGTCATCTGGCAAGAAGTCTGTCAAGGTACAATTCAACTGGTTATATATGTTTTTGCCTTTTAGCTTTCCGACCATCTACCTTCACTTCACTTCACTCAGCTCTTTTTCTACCATTATATCTGTACTTTTACATTATTTATTTCGATAATTTCTGCATTTGTACACTGGATTAATTGTGGTAGCAATTTTTAGAATGAATATGCCAGCAAATCTTATTTACATTTGAAATGAGAGTACTTCTGACTTGTCTATCAGTCTAGCCTATTTAACTCTACTTAACTGACAAGAGCTGTGCATTTGCAGGATTTTGCCCCTGATATAGTCAGTTGGATGAGCTTTGCTGTATTTATCAATGCATGGAACTTGTGGTCTAACGAATCAGTAATCCCCAGAGCTGACGAGAGCAGCCCAAGTTCTTGGCAAATTGTGGATAGCTTGGTCAAAATTTGCATAGAGGAGCAGCTGATTGATGCCAACCAAATCCTAACTTCTCCCGGCAATAACATTTCAGTCCTAGTGCAGATGATTACAGAACCCATTTCTTGGCATCTTGTGGTTATCCAGTCTTGTGTGAGGTCAATGGCTCCACAAGGAAAGAAGAAAAAGAAGGGTGGTCCATCGGAGCGACCAAATGTACCTCGGTTGCAGGCGATTCAAAGATCTGTGCAGTGCATGATTGACACACTCCGCAGCGTTCAATCCTGGCTATCTGACCAGATGAGGCCGGAGGAGCAAGCTTTGGATATTTTGTTGCCATATTTGCAAGGAGGTCGTGAGGATGGTCCAGGACAGATATCATGTATCTTGGAGGAGAATTCAGCAAGACATAACCCTGAACTTGGCGAACGGATTGCTCAATCTTTGGAAACATGGAGTTCTGCTGGTGTGGTAAGAAGAATCATTGGAGCAGAGAAGGAGCTGTTAGTTGAGTTAAAGAAAATATGTGACTCAAAACTAAAGCTGCTTGCTTCAGTATCGGCTTCCCTATCATCGGCCTTACATTGAAATTGAAAAATTTTGCTCGTGAATTTTGTTCCATTGTTGTGACATATGTTGTGAGTGTAACTGTTTGGCTTTGCGCCGTCCATTCTTTACTTTGTTTGTCCCTATGAGATTTTGCTGGAGTGATATCCCTGCTTCCCCCCGCTGTTTTGCATTCCTCCATTTTTTACTGCCGTTGCTGGTCACACATTGTTTTGGAAGTGAATCATCGAGATGTGGACTGGCAACCACGAAGCGTCTGCTGATGGCATCCTATGCTATTATGTTGCCGTAAGAAGAATGTCTATCCTTCGATTCTTTTATACTTGTAATCTTACCATGCTTGCCCATGCAGCGGGCAATTATTCGATACCCTGACTTTGGAACCTGCCTCCAGTGGGTCATGCTCATGCAGGTCTGTTTGACCCGGAATTGATCATCAGGCAACGCATATGGCAAATAGACCTACCTAGTATTTACAAATCTAGGCTTTCTGTGTTGGGGTTTGTATCACCTTCAAATAGCTTTGGTGCTGCGAATTCATTTTAACTAGACCTATAGGTTGTCCAAATTTCTGAAGATTTTACCACAGATTACCAGCAGGCAGCGGTAGTGCAGGAATGTGCAGAAGAAGCAAGCAGCGGAGCTCAGCTCAGCTCAAATGAAAGGAAGAGTGGTGCAGCCGCAGCGCAACGAGGGGGACAACCTGGGCAAGGCAATGAGGGGCATGCGGCTGATGTGCTCAATGGTGTGTGCTTTGCTTTGCTAGGCCGTCGTAGTGTCGTAGGCTACTCGAGCAAGGCCCATCCATCCATGTTTGTTTGCCTGCTTGCCCGGTTCAGAAACAGTAAAGGAAGAGCCAAGCAGAAAGCTACAAGGCGACGGCCAAAAGCAACCACACGTCTCCATCCATCTCTCTCTGAATTGCAGTAACAGTAAAAGCCATGGGTCAGTTCAGGGACTCGGGGCACATTGGCACGGGGCCTTCTCATGTCAGCCTGCCTGTGCTGTGCACGTCTCTTCTCTCGCGAGGCAAAGCAATTTGTTTACTGGCGTACTGGGTGATGGGAGTATTCCACTGTTCCTTTTCCAAAAAAAAAAAGAGTACTCCACTGTTCACTCACTGTGACAGACTGCCACTGGCGACACATGAGTACACTCTTGTACTCGTACCACATGACATGAGAATATGAATGATATTTGACTCTTCTTGTTTTTCTTTTCTTTCTTTTGACAAACATGAGACGACGATACAAACTATAGAGACTTGGAGAGGGTAGGAGTAGAAATCATGTCCACGCAAGAACGAATCGTGCAAAGTTGAAGCGTGACTCGCGCCGCTATCTCTTCCCTTTCCATTTTTTCTTCGTCGTCATAACTCAGAAGATCAAGTGTGTTCCTCATATTTATAAGTAATCGGTTCACGGATGAACGACCTCAACGTACGTACTACTCACTTTGCTAGCAGAAACGAATGGTTGGAGTAAATTACACCACGGCCATCAACTTGGGGTTGCTCCGAAAACAATACGGGAATTCCCGACCATACCGATACCCTTTTTGTAAAAATAACATCAAAATGGTATCGTTTTCAATCTTTTCTTGTTTTTAGCTATATAAAATTTAGTTTTTCTAATTTCTATTAGTGTCTTATTGAACTCACCACTAGATAGTTAAAATTATAAATATGAAAAATTTTCGACCATAAAAAACCGTTTTCACAAAAAATAATATAAAATGATATCATTTCTACATGCTTTCATCTCTAAGGATATGTTTGGTTGGAAGGATATGATGGCTTGGATTGGCGCGAACCCGTTTTTCATGGTGTTTGGTTTGGGGGACAGATAGGGTTTAATGATCCTGGAAATGAAATATTCCCTCTAACCAGGTCAGCTCCATTCCTCAGAAAATTGACGGACTAATCCAACCCACTTTCTCTCTCTTATTGACATGTGAGCCACATCCTTCAAACCCTCAAAAAATAGGATCATTTTAACCCTTGTGCTAAACACGTAGATTGGACCATCTTATCTAAAAAACTAGGATAGACCTAACCCATTCCACTTGATTTTCAAACCAAACACATAATAAAGGGGTTGTAAGTTAGTCACTAAATTAAACAAAGAGTCACATACTTTAATGTAAATGGGTGCATTTTAGCTACAAGTATATGCCACGTGTATTCTCTCCTCGTTGGGTGCATTTAGATAAAAGACCCACACCTCTATTCTCTCCTCTAATTATTAAGTTAGGGCACTCATAGTGTAGGACCTTTCTCACCGGGTAATGAAAAAGCCATCCATTTTCCATGAGGATGTGAGAGGCTTGTTAGGGGTACGCCAGTAGACGCGGAGAGGAATCTTCTAAGTGATATGTTTATGCTGAATATCATCTAGGTGTACTGTGAATGGCCTTACCTTTCCCGCGAGCCCAAGCTCCAAAATGGTTGGTGGAGCTTGCCTCTTTGCTGCTGCCACCCTCCCTGAGCCAGAGCTTGGGCTGCCATCGACGGAGTTCCTGAGCTAGAGCTTGAGCTTCTGCTAGCGGACGTGCCGTACTAAGCAAAGATAACCCGTGGAGCTTTTGACTCAAATGTACCATAAATCAAATTGCGTGACTTGTTTGTTCAGATTGAAAAAAAAATGACTAGCTTGCACCCACCATGCACATAAGTTATGGTACCGGCCGTGTATACTCTGGTATTTTGTACTCAAGTTATGCAAGTTATGGGCTGTTCTCAAGTTATGATTTGGATAGAAGAAATATCATGAGATTTTTGAAGGACACAAATTGTCTCAAAATGTTTTTTTTGTCACACAAATGTTGTTTGGAATAAATATTTGGACGTTAGGTAATATAATGTCATATATGGGTTGCTTTCATACACCTCAATTGCATATAGAAAACAAATATAGAACTCAAAGATCATTCTATTTTTTCCTTGAGAACAATGCTTCATTTATCTCTCATTTCTCTCTTGAAGCAATCAAAATCCTATATTTATTTTCCAATGAACAATCCAAACACATCATCTTTCAAATTTCTTTATTTTAGATTCATGTGGAGTTCACTGGCCCATAAATGACATTTCAATTATGTGTTTTTGTTCCTATATTTCTAAAAATTATACTCCTATATTCTAGGAGCGCTAATTGACTTCATTGAAAATTATCTTTTATGGATCCAACTTCTTCTAAGTTCCTAAGTAAATCTTTTTATTCTACTAGTGTCGTGTGTTGTAATGGATCCAAACTAAACATTCAGTAAGTCTAAGATATAAAATGCAATAAATTATTCCTCGCAAAAAACACAATAAATTATTAGCTATCCTAACATATAAAACTTACATACATAATTATATTAGATCCATTAACCATCTACGGATGCTCATAAGCAAATTTTAATATTTTTATAAAAATAGCATTACCGATAAACACATGCTTATATACTTACAGCATTTATATCCATATTATTCATAGCTTAAAACCTGGAAAAATAGACTATGAAGAAAAAGACCCAACATTAACTCTAATTAATTTTCAAAGTTTAAATTTTGGATACGGCTGATAAGCCAACATGTAGATGATGAGAATGTAAAGCAAATTTTGGAACAGATAATAGAAAAAAGACACTGAAGTGGCATATTTCTTTACTCCTATGGAAATCAGAAAATATGAAAGGGTGAAGCCCTATGGTAACACCAAAGGGAAAAAAACAAAGGAAAGACAAGTTTTCAAGAGGTTGGAATTTTTCTTATTTTCCTATGGAATTATGTCATATGAATGCAGTCCTATATATTGAACATTTCCTTTCATGTGAATCAAAGAGGTTTATAGGAGATTTTAGGAACTTATTAAATGTATCCTCAAAAAATGTGTTACTAACTTAACATAACCGGGACGCCCACGTCGCCTCTCCTAAGGGCGGCACAGGCGGCCGTAGCCCTAGCCGCCGCTACCACCCATCTTCCTCGCTGCCGCCTGAGCGAGGTGTCAGCAAAGCCAACAGCGTGCTAGGATGACGGTGGTGGGGCTCGCAGCAACCGCTTCTCCAGATCTAGAATGGGCGAATCTCAAGGCTGAGGATGGGCGACGCAGTGGAGTCGAGGCGGCGGTGTGCAACCAGGTGGGAGAGACAATGCTGTGCCTTTCGACGGCCGACGAGCTAGAAGCTAGAGCACTGGTGTGCGTGCACCCAGCGAGCGCACGACGCTACAGAGAGGAGGAGCGACCAAGGAAGAAGGAGGTGGGTCGAAGGCAGGGGCGAGCGGCAGGGGGCCAGGGGACGCTCGGTACTCGGATTCGCGGCCGTCAAGGCCAGATCCGTTCGATGCTCTATAGGAGACTGGTGATGATGGCGACAACGACGATGGAGACTGTAGCAATGAGGTAGTGATGGCAATGTCGGCGGCTGCACAACAACACAACACTGGCATGGTCGGCAGACGACGTGTATGACAGTGATGGTTGGTTCACCTCTAACTGATCCCCCACTTACCCAAGGAGCTCCTCCCCTCCTAGGGCCGGTATGCTTCAAGATTCGGGCACAGGGATCTCCATGGCTAGTGGAGGTGGTTAGGAGGGCGATCTAGCCCTAGAGGTTGGCTCATTGGCGAAGCTACGGTGGGCTGTGAGGTGCTGGTGTACAAAAGTGAGGCGTCGGCGGAGGGGCATCAATGTTGTGACAGATATGGAACGGAAAGCCCTTGCTTTCCGTCTTGGAGATGGGTGGAGGTTGGCCGACGGAGGGGTGCCGGTGTGATGGGATACACATGTTGGCGAAGATTAGATGGTGTTGCAATGTTAGGGAGGAGAGGGGAGCAACATGCAAAAGCCTAGCCTAGGTTCCTATGCTGATAATGGTGATGTCTTTGGGCATCGTATTCCCTTCTTGGGGCATTGTTGAGACACTCCCCTTTTCCTCCTTGGCTAGATTCTCTGGGTGAAAATCTTGGCTAGGTTATGGACAGGCGGCGATGACGCGTTGGCATTGTGACCTCCATGAAGGTGTTGTCTAGGAGATCATGTTGTTTGCCTTGCTCGCCTCCAATCAGGGCGATTTGCAGCAACGCTCTTAGTTGTCTTCATCATGTTGCATAAGGAGCGAGTGGATCTTCATCTCTCTCGCCCTCGGCCCTTGACAACCCTTCTACATGGGAATGTCCGGAAGTCCAAAAGTGGCCTTATACTGGAAAAGAGCGGAGCGACATGTTTGTTTCTCCTTTGAAGGGCTGACGGCGACTAGGCACGCATAATGATGCCTGGCTGGTGTTAATTATGTCTTTGAGTTGTGTGTTGAAGTCGCCAACGTGGTGATGTGTGCTTTTTCCATTTTTTATCATACCATCTAAGGACTATAATTTTGTAATTTTTCCTGCTATATCTATACTACTTCTAAAAGATTGCAGTGGTGGTGAGTCTGCTATCACCACCACCACTGGCATGTGGTCTATGATGCCTATATGTACTATTGTATAGTTTTCAGCTTTCTATTGCTTCGTTTTATCTCAATTAAAAAAATTCACAAACTTACTATTTTTTTATTATAATTTTAAATGTGATACACAATATAATTTATTACAAGTCATCGATCTATATATTTTATTTTATTGTAAACTAAATGAGAATTGAAATCCTAAGCATGACATTTTTCATTTATTTTTTAAGATGAAAGATCTTGTTTCAAAGTAAAAGATAATTTTTCCAACAAGAACTTAATTTTTGCTATTTTCAATAATCCGATGCAACCCACTGTCTTAGATACTGGTTGTTTAAAAAAAATACTTTACTAATCCGCTATTCTGAAGCGAGCGCTGAAGAGAGTACAGGAAACAAGCACTAAAATAAATTGAGGGTGACCCATCGGACGACACCTTTTATCTCCGGGATTGCAAGATGAACGCACAATTTACTCTACATTATACACACACAATGCTCTAGAGTATAGAACTGCTGCAAGGTAGTACTACGAACACTGATTCACTACAGTACAACTGTCAACTGCTGCAGTGTTCGTGACTTTTGAGTTTGATTCCAGCTGGACATCTCTGCCATGCAGAACAGCAGAGGATGTCATCGATCCATTTAAAAATGTACCCAAAAAATGCTTGCAATCAATATATTAATTTAAATTTGAACACTGACAAGCAAAGGTAGTGTTTTTTTCCTTGAAAACTGCAAAGGCAAATGATAGTACTAGTATAAAAAATTGTCTGGACTAACATGTTACTACTATCGCCTCCGTCCAGGATACTTATCGTTCTATATTGTTTAGCACATATTAACATTAGAAAAAAATATAATACTTCTCATTAAATAATGTTTAGCATATATTAAGATTAGAAAAAAATATAATACCCCTTATTAAATAATATATAGTTGAATGTGAGATGATGATTGAGAGTAAAATGTGAAGAAATTTGAATTGAAAATGGTTGGTGTGATAAATAGTATTTAAAAGTAATAATTATTTTAAAATAATTTTTAAATGCTAGGAATACAAGTATCATGGGACAGAGAAAGTACATAATACATGAAATCAGACAATAGCACCCTTTAAGTCAGAAAACTGGTAAAAATATTTCACAGATTTTCAAGAGGCATTGCTGATCCTGATTTAATACTAGGTAGGAAACATAATTGCCTTTATTAGAGTAACTAGTTGTAACTGATAGTAATCTAATTCACTGTGGTAATCGGCTGAGGTTTGAGTGGACACATCTTTTGAAGAAAAAGATGAAGGCATCAAAATGCTTTAAGTTTTTTTGCACAGAAAATTTAGCAAGATTTTTTGGGCTGTCAGTGTCCCACGGCCACTCCAACCTGCACCTAACTTGAGTTTGAACCCATCCCAAAAGAGCATGCAACTAGGCTATTTTCTCCCCAACTTTGATGTAGCCAATCAACCATGGAACCTTGCAATTGCAATGATGCAAACATGTAATGAGTAGTGATCATTCTACTTTAATTGGCTGGTGGTATCATTGATCCCATGTGCATGCTTGCATGCCTCTGCATGGTCGTCTTGATGATCCATTGGATTAGTACTCCCGGATTAATATAAAATAAACTCACGTGTTTATAGATCATAGTAGATTAGTAGTACCTTGTTTTTCAATATTTTGCATTGTGTGGTGAAAATAAATTCACATCTAACATCTGCATCTGCATGACTTGCGGAGCTGCAACCAATTTTAAATTGTAAGACTTAATTTTAGAGTTTCTCTATCACTTTCATCTCACAGAAGTGCAATATTTTAGAGCTTTTGAATTGCTAGTAGTATGTTCCCTTATATTTGGCTTCTATAACGTGTCTTCGTCTTATAAGCCATACTCTAATTAGGATCTGTTTGGGATCTCGAGATTGGGAGAAGCAACTGACGAGAATTTAAAAGAAGCTAGATTTTCTTATTTCTGATTTTTAGTTTATTTTTTAATTCTATAACTACATATTTTTAGAATTTGGGTAAGAAGCTAAACCGTTTTGGGAAGTTGGAAATTCTGGAAGGTGTAAGAAGCTTCACCAAATAGGCCTTATGCTGCCTTCAATTTGGCATAACAGCTAAGCTTTTCCATGCCACGCAAAACAAGAAGTGTTACAAGAAGTGTTATTAGTGCCTGATTAAGTCAGTATTAACTATTACAAACTTTAAAAAATTGATTTATGTGATTTTTAAAAGAATTTTTAGATATTTTTTTAAAAAATTTAGTAGTTTGAAAAACATGCTTAAAAAAATACAATAGCCAAATCAAAGAAGTTGTGACATGTTTGATGGAGCTCCACCTCTAGTTTCATCTCTTCGGTATATCATGGTGGCATGTCAGCGCACGGAAACGTGTTATGGGGATGTGTCTTATGGGTACAGTTGTACACCTCTGATCAGAGGTAAAACTATTCGAATAGTTGTGTTCGTGGTTATAAGCGATCGACCAGATTAGTTTCGTCCTGAATAACTTGACTTAATGAAACCGGTGTAGTTCAGGTGGATGGTTGGGTCTATTGTAACATGGTGTAACGTTGGAGAGTGATGATTAATATTGTCTAATTTAATATACCATTTTACTGCTTTCAACTTCTGATTTGTAACTGTTTTATGCAAATGAACCCCTAGCCTCCTTGATATTCCCTTGCATTATGCTTTCTCTTGGTATAACTTACTAAGTATAGTGGGTAGTTATTAGCCTTGCATAATCCTCCCTCAGAGATGGAGTACTTTTCTAATGGAGGCGTCTCGAAGGAATAGGCTTCGTAGCTATTGTGATATCCTGGCTCAATTTGGATTTGGCCTGTATGACCTATGAAAGTTGTGTGCACATATTTAGCACCACATTTTAAGTTTAGCAAGGGTCCAACCATATCACTTCCTGGTTAACCTTTTTATATGAAATGAGGATGAAAGTGTAAGTGGAATGGTACGTGTAAGTAGGCCCGCCTGTCGGATGGGCTAGGCTGTGTGGTTCTGGACAACAAGCTATTACAACTATCGTCAAGGATGCCTATGGAGTGGAGTCGTTGCGCTACCAACATCAGATGTTTTACCTTAGCTAGCTTTTACTTTTATGTTGTATTTGTAAGACATTTTAAATGTTTGTAAGACATGGATTCTGTATGTCAACTTTATCGTTTGTGTATCTTGGTCGGTCCTGTGAAGGGATTTTATGCATATTCTATTTGGAATTCTGGTTGTGAATTTCTTGATGTGACAATATGTCATATTTCAATTGTACATATATGTTTTTTTAGATCGGCTATATTTAGTGCGGAGTACTTTGATTATTTGAGTCATTATGAGGATACATGCATTAGCCTTTTTAGGAGGAAAAAGTTTTTTCTTAGTCATCTACTTGTTAGATTATTAGCCTTAGCAAAAATTTAATTTTTATAACTTAATTTTCCTAACTGTTTTTTAGTGATATCTATTTTCTAGCCTTGGCTGTTAGACAACTAAGAATTAAGATATAAAATTGTGCCAATAAATTATTTTTTTTCTTCGTAGCCAAAGCTGGCAAATAAAAACAAACAATCGCCAGAATAGTTTTTAAATAGAAAAACTTATACTTCTCTCATGTATATGCTCCCTCACTAAAGCAGGTTATGCCTTTTTAATCCGACCGGACACTAATACAAAAACCTTCATAGGTACCGATCACATAGGTGCTGGATTTGCTAGAACCGGCACCTAAAACATAATTCCCGCCCATGATCCCAAAAAGGTGCCGGTTTGTAAGAAAAACCGGCACCTATGATACCAAAAAGGTGCCGGCCTTAATTATGAACCGGCACCTATCACATAGGTGCCGGTTCGTAAGACCAACCGGCACCTATGTTACGGCCAAAAAGGTGCCGATTTAACCTAATAAACCGGCACCTACCACATAGGTGCCGGTTTTTAATAATAACCGGCACCTATGTGGTGGCTTCCGGTCGAAGGTACCTAAATAGGTGCCGGTTCAGTACATAAACCGACACCTATATCCCCCAGTCTATATATACCCCTCATTCACTGCATTCTCACGATTTTGAGGCTTCTCTTCAGCTCATCCAAACGGGGGAGGAGGTTTTGCCCAAAAATTTAAAAAATATAGAGAGATCTATGTGTTTGCATGCGTAAAGGTTAGTATATGTTGATTCTATATGTAATTCGCACTAATATTTGTCAAGTTATTATTTGCAATTTGTTTTGTTGAATGAGAAGCATGAGAAAGTATGATGACTTATTAATATTGGAGTAATTTAGAGATTAATCATCAATGAGTAATGTAACTATTATTAACATTTGTCAGAATTTCAATAGATATAGAGAATGATATATGTATGTTAGTGGTTAATTTAAGAATTTTCGTAGGAGCGATGGATGAAGGAGGGATGAACGTTCCGGAGCGCGGTACCTTGGAATATGCCAGGAGAGTAACCAACTTCGTGATCGCAGCCACGAGATCCAGATCATTGAACACGATGGAACACTTGCGTTGTCCATGCGCTGATTGCAGGAATGAGAGACAGTCTCCTGCAAAACAAGTTCATGAGCATCTCCTAACAAGAGGTTTTATGCCTAATTACACATGTCAAACCAATCGTGGTGAAGATGAGAATCCAGATGTAATGGACGGAGACAATGTGGAGTTGCCTGCTGACGGAGGTGGATATGATAGTGACGAATTAGATGGTTTAGATCAGATGTTACGTGACGGGGAGACAGCCTACGACGATGACAGGCAATACGAGAAGTTCAAGGGCATGGTGTAGGACTCAAAAACCCCGCTTTATCCAGGATGCAATGAGCAGCACACCAAGTTACACGTCGTCCTCTCGTTGCTGCAGATGAAATCCACCAACGGTTGGAGTGACAAGAGCTTCACAGAGCTTCTACAGCTGATTGGAGACCTCCTTCCAGCGGGTCATGTGCTGCCAGAAACAACATACCGAGCGAAGAAGGTTGTCTGCCCACTCGGACTGGAAGTGCAGAAAATTCAGGCATGTCAAAATGACTGTATCCTATATCAAGGTGACTATGCAGACTTGGATACATGTCCAGTTTGCGGAGCTCCGCGGTATAAGGGTGGAGTTAACGATGATGATGATGCTGACGATGACAGTGGTGGCCCAGTCCTGAAGAAGAGGAAAGTGCCCATTAAAGTTGCGTGGTATTTTCCTATAATCCCTCGGATTGAACGCATGTATGCAAACAAAAAACATGCAAAGATGATGCGTTGGCATCATGAAGAGCGTAAGAAGGATGGAATGATAAGACATCCTGACGATGGATCTCAATGGAGAAAGATAGATAGAAAGTACAAGAAGCATTTTGCGCAGGAGATTAGGAATATAAGGTTTGGGCTGAGCACGGACGGGATGAATCCATTTGGTGACATGAGCAGTCGGCATAGCACGTGGCCAGTGGCACTTGTTATCTACAACCTTCCTTCATGGTTGTGCATGAAGCGTAAGTTTATTATGATGCCACTTCTAATCCAAGGTCCCAAGCAACCTGGCAACGATATCAATGTCTACTTCAGGCCATTAGTGGATGATCTTAAGTTTCTATGGGACCGGGGTGTGCAGATGTGGGATGCGTACAAAAGAGAGTACTTCACCTTAAGGGCAATGTTGTTCGTTACCATCCAAGATTACCCTGCAGCTAGTAACACATCCGGGCAAACAGTGAAAGGTGGTTGTGCATGTGTGCAGTGAATGCGGGATACAGCGAGCAGGTGGCTGAAGTATTCCGGAAAGACTGTGTACATGCGCCATCGAAGGTTTCTTCCAGCCGGCCACCAATACCGTAGCAATACAAGGGATTTTGATGGCATGGTGGAGGAGGGTACAACTCCAACACACCGTACTGGCAAAGAGATTTTTGAAGAGGTACAAGATATTGAATGTATATTTGGTAAGGGGCAAGGCATTCGAAGTGCAACGAGCAAGGGTGGTGAGAAACCTATTTGGAAGAAGAAATCTATCTTCTGGGAACTACCATATTGGAAAGATTTGGATGTCCGTCACGCAATTGACGTGATGCACGTTGAGAAGAATGTGTGCGAGAGTTTGATGGGACTCCTGCTAAACATACCCGGCAAGACAAAGGACACGTTAAAAGCCTGGAGAGACCTCGCAGACATGAACATCAGGCCCGAGCTACATCCTCAAGAACGTCCCAATGGTCGCCAGTACCTCCCTCCTGCATGCTACACCCTTAGTGCCGCAGAGAAAATAAGTCTGTTGGAGTGCCTGCAGGGTGTCCGGGTCCCTTCTGGTTACTCTGCGAACATTAAAAGACTTGTCAACATGAAAGAGAAGAAATTATTGGGCATGAAGTCACATGATTGCCACGTGCTGATGACACAACTTCTTCCTGTTGCTATTAGAGGCATTTTGCCAGATAAAGTTCGAAACCCAATCATAAAGCTGTGCTCGTTCTTCAACGCTATATATCAGAAGGTGATCGATCCAAGCACGCTAGACAAGCTCCAAGCAGATGCAATCATTACCCTTTGCCAGCTCGAGATGTGTTTTCCACTATCATTTTTTGATATAATGGTTCACCTTGTGGCACATCTCGTGAAAGAGATAAAAATTCTCGGCCCAGTGTATCTGCATAACATGTGGGCTTTCGAGAGGTTCATGGGGATCATAAAGAAGTATGTGCGTAATAAAGCTCGACCAGAAGGCGGTATCATAGAGGGTTATGCAACAGAGGAGGTGGTTGAGTTCTGTATCGACTATATGGATTTGCATCCCATTGGTGTGCCGATGTCTCGACACGAGGGCAGGCTACTAGGGAAAGGGACACTAGGGCATAAGGCAATTTTCGCTCCTAGCCTAGAAACATTACGGCAAGCACATTTCGCAGTGCTCCAGCAGTCGGCCTTGGTGGCTCCATTTGTCGACATGCATTATAACACACTCCGCAGCGAGAACCCAAGCAAATCAGAAGCATGGATAGCTAAGCAGCATAGGTTGAATTTTGGCGATTGGTTACGGAAGCATATCATGGCTATGAATACTGATAGTGACCAGCTGTATGTTTTGTCTCGGGGACCTGCGAGCACAATTCATTCATTCCAAGGGTATGACATTAATGGATATACATTTTACATGAGAAACCAGGATGCGAAGAGCTCGTATCAAAACAGTGGTGTCCACGTAGACGCCTTCGACAGTAATGGTGTAGAACAAACCTACCATGGTTATATAGAGGCAATCTGGGAGCTTGAATATGGACCGCTGAAGGTACCACTTTTCCAGTGTCAATGGGTCAAAATTCCCAGTGGTTTGAGGATTGACAAGTATGGAATGTTAATCGTGGACTTAAACAATGTGGGCTATCAAGATGAACCATTTGTGCTCGCAAAATCCGTAACACAAGTATTCTATGTCAAAGACCCTTCTTCGTTGACCGATCGCCACGTGGTTCTCCATGGAAAGCGAAGCATTGTCGGAGTTGAGAATATCATTGATGAGGAAGGCTACGATCAAATCGACGAGCTACCACCGTTTGCAACAGATGTAGAAGGAGGTGAAGAAAGTCAGGAAGACGAAGATGAGAAAGAAGCACCATATGTTCGCAGTGACCATGAAGAAGGAGTAATTGTGATAGACCTGCATGTTTGAACTTTCTTGTAACAAACATGAATGTGTAATTAGTGCCGGCCCAGAACCGGCACCTATGTTATTTCTTGTAGTAGTGGCCAAGTTGGATAAGAACAATAGGTAGAAAAACAAGCAACAAACAGTTCACACTTTGTGTTAAAAAAAAGTGCGTAAAATTGTAATAACAGATGTTATTGGGACGAAAATCACAATTAAACACTATAAAATAGTTCTATAGGTGTAGCAGACAGCAAATTTCACCTAGACATTTGTGGTTTTGCCGCAAGACATGCAAACGTTCTGAAAACTAGTAATTTGCTGAGTAACACAAGACCCATTATTTTATTATTTTTGGTTAGAATAAAGAGAAACCATGTGGAAAAGACAATTTTGCCCCTGGGGCCAGAAGCTTGAATCCAACTAGGTTAGGTTCCGTCGTCGCCGACCCCGAATTCTAGGGTTTTTGAGAGGGATCAAGGGAGGGAGAGTGGCTTGGGCAAAATTGCTTTTTCTAAATCTTTCTCACTCCATTTGGACTGAATAGTACAATAATGGGTCCAGTATTTGTTGGAATGAAAGCCAACAGCTATGTTTAGCGAGATGATTTTTTTATATTTATTTACATATGCACATTTCAAACCAGAATATAAAATATGTTGGATCGCTGAGTATAACTATGTATGACTTGAGGATAGATGGAAGTTTAATTACAAACACAATGTAAAACCCCCCCCAGAAGGTCCATAGGTACCGGTTCGTATTTACAACCGGTATCTATTATGGTGAATAGGTGCCGGTTGTAAATAAGACCCGGTACCTATAATACACAAAAGGTACCGGTTCGTATTTACATCCGGCACCTATTCACCACAATAGGTACCGGTTGTAAATACGAACCGGTACCTATGTGGCTTATATATATATATATATATATATGCCGCCGTCTCTGCCGTCGCCATTTTCCCCAAATCAGCCCGCCGTCGCCATCGATCTTGTGCCCGCCGCACGCCGTCGGCCTTGACCGTCGTCCCCTCGCTCAGCCGCCAGCGCCATCACCGCTAGCCAGCGCCATCCCCGTCCTCCACCGCCGTCGGTCCTCCCCTAGCCTGGATCGATCTACCGCCGTCGCCGTCCACCTCGTCGTCCTCCTCCGCCGCCATCCACCTCCTCCGCCGTCGTCGTCCACCGTCGTCCACCTCCTCCACCGTCGCCGTCCACCGTCGTCCAACTCCTCCGCCGTCGCCGTCCACCGCCGCCGCCCTCCTCCGCCGCTGTCCTCCATCGTCGCCGCCGCCCTCCTCCTCCCTGCCATTGGGTATGTATGCACTCTTTGGAGTGATTAAATCGAAATATTAGAGCCAAAGATCTACCTAATGAGACTATCACTCAAAATGATCTACCTAATATCCCGACTAATAACTTTGGCTTGTATCTAATAATGAGGCCCTATTTAGGAAGTTAATATTCTGAGTAGTTGATGAGAAGGAAACTTGTGAGAATCTGAAATGGCTGGATTTTCTAATTTTGACTTCAGCTTATTTTCTACTTTTTATAATTTGAATGATAATCTAAATTGTTTTGGAGCTTCTGATAGAGATTATGTCACAGAGGCACTCCAAACCAAGCAGTAAACATTGTTGACTTGCATATTAGCATTTTACTGGCAAATCCTACTTGTCTTGTTCGTGAACCCTTATATCCTATAGGTGCCGCAAGGTAGTGAAGTCGATTAAGGTAAACTGGAATGACTTGGCAAACATGAGGAGGTTAGATCAAATGATTACATTTCTAGTTATAGGAAGCTTATACCATGATGGTTACCTTATCTTCGGTTATAGGAAGCTTATACCATGATGGTTACCTTACCATGATAGTTATAGGAAGCTTATACTATGATGGTTACCTTATCAACAAGCTAGGTTTCCATCTAATTTTATAGTAAAGGCAATGTTTTCCACAATGAGAGAAAGATGAGTAGCACATATTTCTTATTTTCTCTATCTGATATAAAAATTTTAAGCCAAATCTTTACTTAATCCAAATCTGAATTTTGCATCAAACTGTGTTACTTTATCTAAATAGTAAATATATATATACTTCAGGAATATGCAAGAAAAATTTGGGCCATGCCTACTACAACTGCAGGCTGAACTTTTCCTGCTTCCATGTAAACTGTTCTGTTTTACTATCCAAAAACACAGAGCACTTGAGCACTCACAATAGTGCAGTTTACTTGTTTAGTTGGAAGAGAGAGGGAAGGGAGAGAACTTGACACTTGCATCAGTATCAAGTTAGTGCTAGGGCCCAAGACAGCATTAACCGGACTATAGAGAATCTCATTACTATATAAAGCATATTGCAGGGCCATTATAAGTGATAGACAACATATTCATGCTATAATAAATCTATTGTGGGACCCTTTGGTAACAAGATTCAGTAACGAGCTATCGGACTGCTTTTTAACTAAAATATCCTCTCTAGTCTGGTAACAACATTATAGTAACAGCCTACTGAGAATTACCTCATGGTGGCCAAAGGCAGTATTTAAGAAATGTATTAAATAAAATTGCCTAATGGTGAACCTAGAAAATAATTTAAGTGGTTAAACAGAACAGCAAAGGATTAGGCCAATAAATCATTCTTATGTGGGTGTATAAGCAGTCAAGACAAGTATACAACCTTCATTCAAAACCCTATAAACTGATATAAGCACTTATATAAGTATTACCTGCACCGTTGCCCTTTGGTTGCATATATATTCTCATACCTATCATCATCGCACTATAAAAACTAAGCTAATTATTAAGTGCGTGTTGGGGTGGTGATGTTGCTACTAGCTAGGTTAATATGCATGGCTACACACAAGTCTATGGATGGCTAGGTTTTCGACTTGCATGGACCTTTTCTAGAATCATTCCATCCAATATATTCCCAAATGATTATCCTAACCATGCTTATTAAATTGGTAAATTTGCATATTTTCTTTCTTTCTTTTCAAGCTCAAAAATACTGTATTGTTTAAGTTTTGAAGCTGATGGCACTGTTTAATTAGACTGTCACTTGTCACATGTGGGTGAGGTCCAAAATATTGTATTGTTTAAGTTTAATTGATGTATGCACGCTGCTGGGTTAGCTACTACCTCGTGCAATTATTTAATTAGATCCTACTGGTCCAGTCAAGTTACGTATGGAATTAGATGGCATTAGTTAACTTTTGCTAGATTTAGAATAATATCATCAAGAGGACAATAAGTTCTAACACTAATTTCTTGTATCTATCTAGCAATGGTTCTAGCCTAGGTCTACAAATTTGGAAATGTCAGGCGAACAAGATAACAGTAGGCGAGCAAATTCTGGAGAAAGCGATGGTGGTAATGGTAGCCCAAGTGGCTTTCTAAACTTGAATCAGCCCGGTGATAACCCACACAATATGGAGGTAAATTAACCCATCTGGAACAAATAATACCTTAAAAGTACATATATCGTCAGATATGAATGACTAATTTATATTGATGTTTGAAGGAGGTTGATCCTTCGGCCAGGACGCACTCCGCGAATACTTCAACCTCATCGGCAAGAAGAAAGGCTAGAGGTCCAACTAGGATGCCCTCAGGTCTATACACTATCACGGAGTTAGCTGCAGATGGGACCCCTATAGCTCGAGAATCTACACTCACCCCATATGGCAATGCTATAGGTGTCATCGTGAAGGATGACATCCCCATCAAGTACCGGCACTGGAAGAGTAGTGATACAGACGAATTGGAGTGGACGGTACCAGACAGAGACTAGGATCTTGCTTGGGAAAAGTTAAAGCGGACATTCCAGTTTCCCGAGGGACAAGAAGAACTCGCAAAGTTCGGGGCTCTTAAGAAGATGTCCATCAGCTTCAAGAAGTGGAAGACGGACCTTAACAGGAAGTTTGTCAAGAAGGGCCTGACACCAAATTTTTAAGATGCCAATTATCGAAGGTGTCGTCTTTTCTGGGATGACTTTGTGGCCTATAGAACATCAGATGAGGCAAAGGAGATTAGCGAAAGGAACCAGGCCAATGTCCCCAAAAACCGATACCCTCACCGTCTCGGCCCTAGCGGATATGCTAAGAACATAGCCAAATGGCAACTCCGGGAAGATGAGCTGCTGCAAAAGGGAATCGAGATCAAGACGAAAGACTGGTGCCAACGGGGAAAGAATTACCAATATGCCCGAGGTTCAACACTCTCGGATACAGGCGAGTTGGTACACAAGGGTCCTCGAGAGCAAGAAGTATCCCAGAGGCTCCACGAGGCCCATCTAAAGTCCTCAGAAGGTTCTTTTGTTGCGAGCAGGGAGAGAGATGAGCTTACACTTGCATTGCAGAACCCTGAGCATCCGGGACGCACAAGAGGAATTGGCCTAGTTCCATGGAGAGAAGGTTTTCCTGAAGACAGACATAGGTATCGGTCTCGGAGCAATAAAATTTCCAGAGACCAGTCGGAAGAGATAAGGCTATTGAAAGAACAAATGGCACTGGTAATGGCAAGGCTTGAAGGTCAGGAAGAAGGCAATGCTAGCCACTTAACCAGTCCAGGTGGGAAGAAAAGCAGCTGCGCTTCAACTGAGGTTCCTCAAGAACCGGACACGGTTCATTACCCCGTGGACCACATCACTATACGTACTACGTGCAGGCTGCATGTGCCACTTCAAAACATCAGTCAAGAGGTGGCACGCGCTATGGCACATCCCGTAACGGAGGGAGGGACGATACACGGTAAGCCGATACCAAGTGGCTACTCAAGGGTCGAAGTGAAGGACGTGCCGAGGAGGTATAGGGCAGTGCAGCTTGATTTTGCTCCAGAGAAGGGGGTGAACACTCTTGGAGAAGCCATCCACAACATAATCCTGTGGCGCAAGCATTTCATTATCTTTCCTTCAGGAGATGGTGATGATGAGCCAAGCGATGGCGGGTCTAGCTCTGAAGGACTTCCGCCCTCCCCTCAAAGGATGCCAACTCCACCACCATTGCCACATAAGAGCCCGTCTCCTCCACCGGCACAACATAAGAGCCCATCTCCTCCAGAGGCAGCACATCAGAGCCTAGCTTCATCAGACCGGCCGAAAAAGAGAGGGCGCCTCTGTAAAACTTCCCAAATGTCTGAACCACCATCTCTGAAGAAGACCAAGAAGACGCCATTGCCTACCAGGTCGGAGCCATCTTTCAAAGTGCCAGTTGAAGTACAGCATCACTTCATTCGCATGGCAAGGCCACCTGCCCGAATGCAACCTATTACGGACTTTCGACGCACGATCAGGAAAAAGGGATTGCAAGAATTTTCCAAGAAAGAATTCGAGAAAGATGAGGCCAGGAAGACTATGCAAGACTTTCTAAAAGAGGCAGGGCTGAAAAGTTTGGATGATGTGGATAATATTGAGATGGCCCCATTGGCAGCTCAGTTCAAGCTTGGTCATTTTTTGACTACCGACGAATATCGCCACGTCGTTGGCAAATGTACTCAAATGAGAAGGGTAGAAGAGTGGTACTTACAGATGACCAAGGATGGTAAAGAGATGTTCCCCGTCTTTTACAGGGACGAGGACTTTCATCACTGTGATGGTATAGTTTGGGTCCCATTTAGAGAACTATTTCATCTATATAATCTGAGGGAGCTAGACTTATCGGTAATTCAGTTATGGGCATTGTAAGTATACTCGACCTCTCGCCATTTTTCTAAGTAAATATCCTCGTTGCGTGTCTATTTTTTTTCCTTATGCAGAATGGGGGCGCTTGAATGTAGAGCGACCCATAACAAGCTAGGATTCCTTGATCCACAAATAGTCAATTCCTGTAATATTGACGCAGGCGAATGGTCCTCCCAAGAAGTGCTGAACTACCTTTACACATCCTTTGTCAAGCTGCAGGACATGAATACCATCCTTCTGCCCTACCACTTTAAGTAAGTGTGGCATTATCGTTGTACCTCCCATCGTTGTACTTTAAGATGTTAATTGTTCTCTTCCCTTGTATGTAGGCCTCACTGGATTCTTATTGTGATCTATTTAAATGATTCCAAGATTGTCGTCATGGATTCAATGAGGAAACTGCAATCCAACTACCAATCCCTCATTGACATCCTAGATAAGGCACTTGTGAAGTACAAGAAGAAGTGTATTCGACACGTTCCATGTGCAAATAAATTCCGAGTTTGGTGCCACCCTTATTGCTCACGTCAGGATCCGGGCACGAGCACATGTGGGTTCTACGTGATGAGATTTATGTGGGTTTTCATGGAGGACGACAACTGGAACATTACAGATGTTGAGGTTCGCCCTGTCTCCTAAGACATAAATCCAATTTTCTAAACACATAGTATCTTTCCACATCTTTAATCCTTCCATTTGTAGAAATTAAAGCTCCCAACAAGTAAATTGCTACCACATGTTTGCTTCGGCCTCGCTGAACAGCTATGTGGATTCATCTTCGACCATATCATCTCGTCAAACGGCGCATACAACATTTTGAAGGCTCCTGCTAGGCTAGTGGGTTTCATTGAGGCTAGTGGCCCTAGTGACACTTTAGATAGCCAATCAACGCCAAAAGCATACAAAGACCTAGAATTAGTGGGCCATACCTTTCAAACATTTCCTAAGTATCTTGTAGATTAGTTATTTGGATTGATGTGGTTTTCTTAATGTCTTGAACATGCATTAAGTTTCTCTATTTGTTAATGTTTATCTATTATTTTTTCACACATATATCTAACCATGTATTCAATTTTCTCTATTTCATATTTTTATCCCTAACAGCAACAGGTGATCTCACTGACTGGATGTGGCATGAATGAGGGAGGCATCATCATTGTTGTCTCTGTAAGCAACAGGTGAGCATGTGTAACTAAAATTTTCATATGAGTACGAGTTTAGAGCATTTGAGATGTTGTAGAGCTCAAGCGAATTTTTGTCAAGTCTCCTGAGATGTGTAACACATCTGGTCGCCGCCTTCGTGTGGTTTGACGGGCACGTCTCAGGCTGAAGTTGACTGGCACGCTGAGTCCCAGCAATATCTTCTATGCTCTCTACTCGAGGCTTCGGGTTTTATATTATGGTTGCTACTTGACTTTATAGCATATATAAAGATATGATCAGTCTTATTTCCTTAATACATTTAGTAATTGCAAATCCTATTACTAGTTTTTAATTTTTTACTTCATGCCAAAACAAGTGCTGGTCTATATATAAAAACTTAACAATAGTATATGCACAGCTAGTTGGGTTAGGTGCACAAGCAAGATACAGTACTAATTGTAGTATAATTAAGCCTGAAACTTTGCATGTTGTACATGCTTGGTTTTTTTAGTTTTCATTCATTCCTTTTACTGTGAATGCAAATCCTTTTACTGTGTGCCTCACCACCCTTGCTCGTTGTGTAGTAGTGAGTATTTGTGTAGTAGTGAATGCAAATCGGACGGCTGTAAGCATCCCAAATTCACAATTACTATGTATGTGCTCCTGGATTGTTAACATCTTAGCCTTTTTAGAAAACATATTTTTGTAAATAGATCCTAAAAACTTTATTGCATATAGGGACCTATCATTGGTGTCGAGATTAATTGAATGTCTTTGCACAAGCTGGTGCATATGCCGAAAAGTCCAACCCTCGATCGGTCACCTACGAAACAACTTCCTTTTCTCCTCCCACCCCTCTCCGAATCCCTCTCCGAATCCTATAGATTTTCTATAAAATTTTGAAAAACCCGAAAAATCAAAATGTACCATGTATAATTTATTTTTGCTAACTTATTTTTATTTACGATAAACTTGAGTCTAGAGGATGTGGTCCCTCCCTCCTCCACCATCCCCTAAACCCTATTAATCTACAGTCAAATTTGTGAAAAAAAAGTTTGACAAATCAATGTACTGCCATTCATTTTCCCTAATTTGTTTTTATTTAATTAGGAATAAGACTTGATGGAATCTAGGATAGATGATGAGTGGGAAGTCAGGTGACTAGGTGAGGGATCGCACTAACAAGATTCATGTTTGAGATGTCATCTAATTTTCCTCGAGGCCAAGGACTCTGGCATAGAGTTTTCGGTTCATTTTCGTAATAAGTTTGTCAGGGTATGTGAAATATGTTTTTTTAAAAGTGCTACATAGGAAAAATATATCCAGATATATGTTCCTCTGAATTTACATGAAAAGTCAGATGATAAAATCCTTTGCAAAATGCAAATGCTTGTACATAACGTTTGATGTCGCCTGCAAAACGCTATATGCTTGTACATATGTATGTGCATGTGTGTAGTGTGGCTAGCTTATATTAATCAAGATGCCAAATCACATAAGCAAACAGTTTTTTTAGTTTTCATTCATTCCTTTTACTGTGAATTTGGGTCTTTCAGATATTTCTATTCTGAAACCTAAGTCTATGAAATGCAAATATTGTAGTAACTACACTCTGTTCATTTTCCTGGTTGAATATAGCGTCTTGTTTGGAGCAAGTAGCATGGTTATCATTTTGTAAGAGAGTAAATTTATTAGATGCGATGTTAGCCAGATCAAACTGTTTGTTCTTTATAGCCAGCTCATTTTGCATGGAGTAGCAGGTCTGGTTACCTCAATTACTGTTTTTTCTTTACTTTCTCTTTCAGCAAAATTTGTATTAATATTTTTCCATTAGATATTTCTCTTTCGAAAGGAAGTACTATGAAGTACTATGGAACCCATTTTTGCGGTCTATACAGTGTGTTTGGAGCAGCAGCGATGTGATATTCTGCGATTTCTGCGATGTGAATGTAATATTGTAATATTCTATGATTTCTGTGTTTTAAAAAATATTATATGTGATTTCTGTGTTTCTGGTTATCATTCAGCAGTGACCCTGAAATTATTTTTTTTATACTCCAGGACTATAGGTGCCGGTTCTTGTAAAGAACCGATACCTATGAGGCATCAAAGGTACCGTCCTATCACTTATAGGTGCTGGTTATTTATAGGAACCGGCACCTATAATACCATATAGGTGCCGGTTCGACATTTACAACCGGCACCTATCGTTTTATAGGTGCCGGTTGAGGAACCGGTACCAATAGCTTTTATCATTGGTGCCGGCTTCGAAACCGGCACCTACGAGACCTTTGGAACCGGCACCAATGACTATTTCTGTACCAGTGGGAGTTGAAATCAAAGAACTTTTAGCTCATACTCTCTCCATCTCTAAAAGAATGTAATTTAAGCCTAATTATTTGTTACATAAAGAATGTATTTTTAAGTAGGATTCACTAATCCTTTTTAATACCGTGTTATTATTTACTTCTTGTTTTAGCCATTAAAATAGTACTACTCTCTCCTCTTCCTTGTTGTCTTTTCTTTTTTTTATAGTACAAAAGCAGACGTCCACAATACACGCACACTCATCTCTATGAGCACATACGCACACCTTATTTTTTTTAGATAATAGATTTTCATTAATCCGGCCTCTATATATATAGCCAAAATATACACGAGTTATTACACTTTAAACCATGCTCAAAGAAAAACAAAAAACACAAAAAAAAAAGATACCAGAAGACTTAGCTCAAACTTTAAACACAACGTACTCTTATTGTCACAACACAAAGACGAAAGGGAGAACCAAAACTAGACTCCACTGCCCGTCGCCATACCATCTACGCCTCTACATATCACAACCAACATCTGCTGTCAATTATTGTGCATGCTGCCCGTTGTCATCGCCCAAATCCTCCTTATGCTGCCGTCGCATTCCGAACGCCTCTAGTGCGTCATGAAGCCGCTATGCCGTAACACCATTATCTTTCGCAAACCGTTGAACTCTTTATTCTTATGAGCGCCTTCGAAAAACTGGACCGACATATCTTGAGATTGACGAAGTCACCACAGACGATTCGTTATCGTATTAATGAATGACATAGAAATCTTTTAAACTCATATTTAATTTCTCTTTTGACTAGCCAAAACTATGATCTTTTATAGACTGATGAAGTAATACATTAGGTATTATGGGCCAACAAGTTCATTCACGAAATCACGACTGCACTGATAAAATGCAAATACTCCTTTATTTTTATAATACTCTGTCAGCAAAATATAATAGGGAAGAGTAATTGACAATGTTGACTAACTTGCTCTTATCATAAATCATAAATACTTAAAACTGTACACTATTATGAAAATATAAATTTCACCTTACAGAATAGAATAACATAAGAAAGAATAGTCTTAGTCAAACTTGGAGTAGATGAGTTAATTTTGTCAGTTTCTCCTTTTGTTCCTAAACAAAGGCATTTTTAATTCAAAATTTGTACATAAATATAGATATAAGTATGTTTATCTTACTATATTTCTCATCAACCACAACTTTATTTAAATTTTCATCCAATCTTACCTCAACAATCATCTCTCATTTACTGAGGAGTACCATAGTGTTTTCTTCCTCGTCCCTGCTCCACCATAGAAATACTCCGACATACGGAGTATACTACTAGTAGTATTTGGGAATGGAGAGAGTACTTAAAAAGAATATATATGAACAGTTTACAGCCAAAGAGCAGTGATACAAGAGTTTTATATTATATATTCTCGTCTCAAGGATACTCCCTCCATCACAAAATAAACCAACCTGATGTGACAACCTGATATGACAGTACTTAGCATTATGAATCTTCACATAGTGTACTAGGGCCTCGTTATTTTTCTAATTAAGATATAAATTTTACCTTAATTTCTTTAGCGTGTTTTTTAAATTACTAAACGAGTGTATTTTATGTGAAAACTTTCTATTTCCTCCGTCGGAATGTAAGTATTTTTTTTCAAAATGTAAGTATTTTTTTAGGTGAACATGGGTATGAAAAAGGTAGGTGAAAATCATTTTAAATTAGTTGAGAAGATAAAGTAAGTGAAGAAATTAAATGAAGTGATTATGATTGGTTGAGATGAGGGAGTAAGTGAAAAATAGCTTTATTTTGGGACAAGATGTTGTGTTAGAAATGGCTACATTTTAAGACGAGGTAAAATTATTTTAAAATATCAGATAAATCAATTTTTTTAAGCTTGAAATGATTAAAACTCAATCATACACGCTAATAGCTTTTTTATTTTACATGCCCATATCTAATGTTCAGTAAACTTAGACATGGTATTATATTGATTTATTTTTAGAACCGAGCGAGTAAGATAAGAGACATTTAAATTCTTCGTATTTTTTTCATCTCATAAAAAAAATAATATAGAATGTAACGTATCTTAATATATTTAAATGCGGTACTAAGATATTCAGAATGTAACGTATCTTAATATAATTAAATGCGGTACTAAGATATTCAGAATCTGAAGAAGATTATTTAGATTCGTAGTATGTTGTATTTTATATTAGATTCGTTTTACAACCAGGGAGTAAATTCAGAACTTTCCGGTGTACGGAAGCCCGGAGTAGTATTTCATTTCAAACGGTGCTCTCGCCAATCCTGCTTCCAGGACCAATGTTTAACAGCAGGAGGCAGCTTTATTTGCAGCGTTGGCGATGGTCCCCAAAAGAAAAAAGGAAAAGATAAAGAAAAGATAAAGCAGGGCATGAACACACATTGACCAGCGACAAAGATGCAAGCACACCTGCCTTCCTGTGACCCTGAGCTGTGATGTGATAAACATTTCTGTTTTTTTTTTTACATCTTTGTACTAGGACCAGCTCAGATAAGAGAGGCAAGAAGCAAGGTTAGTAGGACCACACCCCATCACATGCATCATGTAGGGCTAGTTTCAGCTTGGATCGTGTCCAATCGAAACTTTCATAGAACCGTAGGTATTCTGTATAAATTATTACATACAAGCCTATCGATTTGAGGACTTCTATTGGAGAACTACAGATTTACATTAGTTAGCACGTTGAAGCATCTCTAACAAAGTTACTAAATAACTCTTCAAGTTAAAATTTAGCAAGTTTGATAAAAAAACATTTTCAGCAGTCTTGTCAACCGATCCAGTTGACCAAATTGGCTTCCTGGCTAGCCAAACTAGGCTATTCTGCTTGTCTTGCCAAACCCGGTTGCTAATCATGGACCCCACGTCGCCCCCTCCAATCTTTCCCCGCACAAATCGAGCGCCGCCATCATCATCGTCTCGTCGTGTCATCGCCGTTTGCCGTCTCGTAGCATCGCTGCCTCCCACTCGCGATGCCACCGCTATCCGATTCTTGCCGTTGTCATCGTCCGATTTTCGTCGCAGAGGGGACGGCGTGATGACAAGGCACAAGGAAAGGAAGGTGTGTTGGCGATGATGACGAGGAAGGAACGAGGATGGGGAAGAAGGGGCTAGACCCCTCTTCGGTGGCATCCACCTCACCTCCACTGTCGCCGTCGACGGCTTCCTCCTCCATCACCAGCCGCCGCAGCTGTCATCTTGAGGCCTCTGCCCCTGCATGGACTTCACCACCTCTGCCCCCGCCAGATTTGGTTGACAGCGTGAATTCAGGGGGCCATGCGACCTCCGTCGCTATCTGGCTCACCAACCGTTGTGGCTACCCTCATCGCCGAGGTCTGGACCGCCATCCGCCACCGTCGTGCTTGCCTCGTCCATCGCTATCGCCACTGCTGGCGCCGTTTGTGTTTGGGCCGCCATCCACTGCCACCGATCTTGCCATCGCCATATGCCGTTGGGGAGAAAAGAGAGGGAGAAAAGAGGAAGAGGGGGAGAAAGAGGAGGAAGAAAGGGTAGTAGAAATTGACATATGGATCTCAATGTCGTAGACTCAAAATAAAGAGTGTAGATGAATATATAATTGGAGTAAGCAACGAGTTTGGCTTATCTAATCAATTGAATAGCTGATTATGTAGGTATTTAGGGAGTTTAATTTGAATAGTCTGTTGAAGATATTGTTAGCATAAAACTACAGAGTTTAGATTATTCTGTTGTTACTTTGGCGCTACCGGCCGTTGCACTGTTTAGCGCTACCACCTAGCTTGAGGAGGAGGAGCAAGCCTATCAACTTGGATTCCAACGTTGCCAGCGATAAACGGTGCATCTCGAAGCTTTGGGAGATTGTAGGTGGGGCCCGTCTACCAGGTAATTGACGAGATAATGAGATAACGCGCCTACCAAGGGTCCTTTGATTTGTAGAATAAAAGCTTCTCTAGAACGTGTGGTTCTTAAAATGAAATATGAAAAACACATTATTCGAATATCCTAGTTCCTTGAATCCTAAGAAATAAAAAACACATGAAAACTACGTAGAACATCGTTTGGATGAAGCATTTAAAAGAGAGAGGTAGACACGAGGATAAATTTCAAGAGCTTGGACCTCATGCTAGAAATTTCAAAGGAATTCTAATGACCCAATCCTTTGTTCTAAGGAATTTTTCTTGAATTCCTTTGAAATTATTTTATTGTAAAGAAGCTCTAAACATAAAAAATTTAAAAGATTTCAATTATTTAAAAAAATCATAGGAAGATCTTTGAAACCAACTGATAAATCATATCCTTTTCTTTAAGATCCGTATAGAATGGAGAATAGAAAGGTTAGTAAGAGCTCCAGCCTCTTAGGAAATAATTTTTTAAATGCGTGTTTATGTGATCTATTCAACACAATCACTATGTTTTGAATCTATTGTTATGCATTTGCATTCTTGTCGAAATCATATGTTTTTTTCAACACAATTATTATGTTTTTAAAGGAGCCATAAATATGTAAGATCTGTAGCTTTCGAATGGCAACAATTAAATTTATAGTCTTTTAATAATTTAGGCTTCGTATAAGTAATTTTGCAAAATTTAGTTAAAATTTTGTAGCGTTCGCAAGCAAAAACTACCTTAAAAGTTATGAATACAAAAGAATTGTTTCAAAAAATATATAACTATTTCTTTTACGAAAAATGGTACGTTATATTACATGGAAGAAGAGTTTACAACCTATTGTTTACGTAATATAAAAACAAAAACATATCAAAACAAAATACAGCTCCATATCTTTAAATGCTGCAAGAGACGTGAGAAGCGCAGCCACAAAGATGATAACTTTAAGAATATATAATAACTATATTAATGGCCAATGAGAAAGCTTCAATATTAATTAGAAAGTTCCTGATATTAATCTGTGAATAGTGCTAACAATTAAATGCATATCATGCTAAGAATCCGCGTTAAAGAAAACATGCATCTGGGGACTCCTCTAATTAAAACCTGCAGGCTGCATGCCTGCATCGGCCTAAACATGCCAATTAAGCACGCTCTTTGGACAATGTAATTAACCAGCAATCGCATGATTAATTAAAGACACCGCCAAGGAAGGAGCCCTCTTTATGCGCACCCTTTGCATTGCGTTGTGTTGCGCCACAAAGTGGTCAGGGCGATTGTAGCACGTAGACAGGCTTTGTACCACTAAGCCACTGTCAGTCACTTGTCTTGTTCTAGCTTGTCCCTAATGTCATAAGTGCAGTGTTGTGTTGCACATACAAAAAAGACCTCACATCCCATAGCATTAGTGGTTTTTACTCCTTACGCACAGTCTTTGCTGCACATTTTTGGATTAGTAGTACTACTCACTAGTCAGTGATTAGCACTACCAACTGCAGTGGCTATATGCAGATTAGCGTCATGAGACTGACAACACCTGAATTTATACTGTATCTCGACATACTACGGGAGTAGTGTAGTACTAGTAATTTTCAGAAACTTCATTATTATTTGTTTTGCATCTTTTACTACCAGTGAATTTTCAGAAACTTCAATGTATTATAAGATTGATTTCTGCAGGTATATATATGCAAGGACAGGGGTAAGTTAGCCAAAAAAACAGTGAACTCGAAGCTTTATAAGGATGACGATAAGTTCGTTGTGACAGCTCTTACAATTTATATTCTACATATGGCATTAGTACATGCACGTCGTTATAGCACTAATCAAGTAGCCCCTAAATTAATTAAACCTCTCCCTCTTCAAAGCCAAGCAACCAAGCAAAGCACTCCACTAGTCCGCGCCCATCCTCCCGGCCGGCGAGCCGCCGGCCGTCGCCGCCGCTGTCCAACACCCTCTACGCCGACGGCTTGCGCACGAAGTACCGGTAGGCGGCGACCTTCCGCTTCCGGGAGCCGGAGTTGTCGATGGAGAGCACCATCTTGCCGGCCTCCCTCGCCGTGAACGCGTTGTGCACCGGCTCGTCGGCGGCGGCCGGCACCTTCCTCGTCCGCTCCACGCACAGCGTGTAGCTGTCCTCCGCCGCCGGCACGTACTCCGCGCCGTACTCCAGCTCCCACCCTCCGACCACCAGGTCCCACGTTATCGTCGCGCCGGCCTGAAACGACACAATGCCCCAACGGCGATCAAAACCAATCTCCCAAATCAAATCATGGATTATTAACCCAGATGGGAGTAGACCAAAAGATTAGTACATCAAATTAACCAATTGTTTATGCGCTAATGATCGATCACGCTTGCATGCAATTATGCCAGGCACTCGAGTCCATGGCATCACAAGCTTAGCTTTCTCACCATTAGTATACTTGGTTTTCTTTACAAGGGTCCTACCATGTGCAACACGGTTCACATGAAACGCTTGGCCTTTGCAAGAATCCAATACAGCGGACGAGTTTTTTTACAGCGGTTAAAGAAAAGCAGCAAACACGGAATCACTGATCATCGACATCAACTGAACCCCTTCCAAAGTTAACCACCCTTTTCGGGTGAAGGTTAACATTACACCTCAGCCAGCCAATCGGGGAAGGCAAAGGCACCAGGGCAAAGACAAGGTTTAAGTAGCCAACACTTTTATTACCACTAATTTTTTACCCTGCTAAAAAATCTGTACAGTACTTAGTAGTACACGCAAGGAGTGACTCATTTTTTTTTCCGACTCATTTTTTCTTCACTTTTCACCTGTCTGTCATGCTGTGAGCGTGAGAGGTGACAGCGCGTGGAAACTCGCGCCGTGGCGTGAACCGTAAACAAAAGCAAAGCTACAAAAGGAGCACTGCGTCTGCTGCCACTCCCAGCACCATCGGCGTCGGCATTTATCTCGTCGTAGAAGAATTTCACGACGGTCTCATGCTCATCGGCTTGGGCAATTCAATCCATTGCCAAGGAGCTCACATGCACACACCCTTCAACTAGTGATTCCGCTCACAAGATGCATCTACTGATGTGCGTGAGCCCTGTGAGGCTGTGACGACGGAATCAAGCTGTATCTCTCTCTCTCTCTCTCTCTTCATGTGAACTGAAAGACTATTGTTGCAAGCAGGAAAAGGGAAGCGAGTAGTCGTCGTGTCAGCTACTAGGTGTGCAGCTGCAGAGGATAGTATAGTGCTAGTAGTAGTACTACTACTGTACTGTGCTCTACTGCTCCTACCACTGCTTGACGCAGCGTTTACTGGTAGCAACGCAACGCAGCTCGACGGCCCCCTCAGCTTTTGCAGCGTGCTGGCAATGGCAGTCGAGTCGTTGATCCTACCGCAATTTCCTTTCAAAAACCCCGAGAAACATCAAACATCAAATGGTGGGCGAGGGCCCTCACATGCGCCTGCGCCGCTGCCATTGGAGTAAGGAGAGAGAGAAAGAAACAGAGACAGAAACGGTAGTGCTGTGCTGGTACTACAAATCTTTAATCGCATTGGGGTTGGGGAGTGGTGAACCCAAAAGATTAAAGAAGAAGAAATTTGATACCTAGGACAAAGCAAAAGCGGAGCTCAATAAAGCCTCGTTGCGTTCTTGCCTTGACTGTTTTTGCTTCATCTCGAGCACACAACTTAATTAGTCGCTAAACATGGGAGTGATTGCAATTGTTTAGGCCCCGATTTGGTAAATGGCAACCCGGAGTGAGACAAGCAGAAGGGGGTGGTGGATAAGCCAAAGTAGAAGTAGTTGTGGTTAGGACTTAGGAGTACTAGTTTAAAGATCTCACTAGTCACTACTCAACTTTTGATGTAAACTATGCAAAATTTGTTAGAAGGATTAGTTAAAATCTGAGCTCCCAATGTGTGAAGATGACGAGCAAGAAGGGCAATACCTCGATGCCGTCGATCTCTAGGAAGACCTTCTCGCCGCCTTTGATGGTGAACTCGGACGCCGGCTTCGGCGGGCCGTTCTCCAGGTCGCCGGCGCGGCTCAGCCCGCCGTACTGCACCGGCACCAGCTCCGGCCGAATGAACCTGCAAGTGAGCAAACCGAGAATCAACTGCGTGTCATGGCGACGACGGCGACCAAAAGTGGGGGCAAAAGAAATGGTGTAATGGTGCTCACTTGAAGAGCGTCTCGGCGACGTTGCCCTCGCGCGCGATGACGAACTTGCTCTTGGTGCGCTCTGTGAGGAACGGCGAGATCATGGCGAACAGCACCGAGAAGTACCAGGGCACGTTGATGAAAACCTGCGAGGAAGCGGTGGTTGGTTTCCAGAGCCAGGTAGGTGTTCGACGAAATGCCTGTGGCGGCGGTGAGTAGACGAAAAAGTGGTTGGTATGTTACCTTGCGCGCGACCATCTCAGGATAGTTGTCCTGGAAGAGGGAGAGGATCTGGTTGGAGGCGGCGCGGAGCTCTCGCTTGGGCATGTCCTTGAGGTCGGTGACCTGGATGATGGCGTTGACGCCGCCGGGGCGGAGGTGGAGCGCGCGGACGCCGCGCTCCATGACCTGGACGCGCCAGCGGAGGAAGCGGGCGAGGCGTTCGCCGTCGCCGAAGACGCGGTCGTACATGTCCCTGTCCTTGAAGACGCCGTAGGCGTTGTAGCAGACCGGGTGGCCCTCCCGGTCCCAGCCGTGCATGTAGGCGACGACCCCCTCCAGGTCCTTGAACCCGAGGTCCTCGTCCAGCACGGCGTCGGCGCGGAACTCAGCCCGCCACGCGGCGCAGCGGAGCAGCATGGCGTGCGCGTCGCGGACGCGGAAGTCCCGCGCGCGGAGGAACTTGAGCAGCACGACGTCGGCGCGCTCGTCGGGGGCAGGGGCCTCCGCCCCCTCCCCCTCGGGCGCCGGGTTAAGCGGCACGCCCCAGATGGAGATTGGGTCCGGGTGCGTGGACAGCAGCGCCCTGAGGTCCGCGAGCGCGCGGAGGTCGGACGACGGGAGCGCGGACGCCACGTACGAGTCCTCCTTGAACGACGACGACCTGAGCAGCGCGGTGGCCTCCATCAGCGACGACATCAGGCTGCGCTTGGCTCCCGTCCCCGTCCCCGTCCCCGTCCCCGACGACGGCGGCGGCTTGGGCGCTGCCGCCACCGCGGCGGCCGCGGGGGATGGCGTGGCGGTCGGAGACATGGGGGTGCGCGGCGAAGGTGTTCGTGGAAATGCGGCGGGAGGAGGAGGAGGAGGAGGAGGAGGAGGAAGGGGTGGCGAGATTTTGAAATGGAGTGGAGCGGATGCGAGGCGTGGCGAGCGTGGCGGTGGCGTTATGATGGAGGCGTGGCGTGGTGGCGGGGCGCGCTTGCTCTCTTGCTGTTGGGGGGGGGTGGGGTTTTTATGAGAGAAGGGGGAAAAAGTGTGACGGGTTAATTACAGGATTTGTCCGCTGTGCGCCTGTGTTCGTCAGGCCCGTTGGGCCGACCTCGGCCTCTACCTGTTTTTCTTTTGTTCTGTATATGCCGAAAAGAGATAAATCTGGTTGTGGGTGGCACATGTATTGTTCACATTAAGATTTGTCTTTGGTTCATATCTCGATCTGTCCTTTACCTTTTCTTTTCCGGTTATGTTTACTCTACTTAAGAGTAGAGTTAATATAGATCGTTTATATTTTTCTAGCTCAATAAATCATACTATCTATTTATATTACCGTCTCAATTACGAGTAGTAAAATATAGGGATAGAAAAAACATAGGATTCAGGTACCTTATCATCTCAAATCCTCTAGATGAAAAAACACATGAAAATTTAGACACAACACAAAAAAAAACAAAGGAATTAGGGCTCCTTTGGAACCAAAGGAATTTCAAAGAATTGAAATCCTATAGAAAATTTTCATATAAGATCTTTGGATTATAGGAATGGGTTCCAATTCCTATAGGATTGCTTCCTTTCCTTCACATTTTAGAGGATTCTAAACATTTGATCAAAGCTCATAGTTTATATTCCTTTGGAAGTCCAAAGGCAACATGTCTCTTTATCTCTCATCTTTTATTCATTCTAATGAGGTATTTTATCCACAATTCTTCAAGTTTTCCTATCGACTACCAAAACTTTCTCCTTAGCAAATTCCTACATTTTCATTTCCCATAGGATTTGGCTAGAAATGACACTCAATTTCTGTATTTTTTCTATTTCTAAGTTATTCCTATTCTACATTATAAAGGAGTCATCGGAGGAGAGAGATAAACACAAAGAAATTTTTTCCAAGAGATAGAACCTCCTGTTGAGAATCCTCTAAAATTTCTATGATTTTAAATAATCATAAGGAACTTCAAAGGAATTTGGGAAAGCCATTCCTTTGTTCCAATGACCATATAGGAGAATCCAGCCCTTCAAAATTCCTCTTTAACTTCCTTTGTTCCAAAAGAGCGTAAGTGGTTAGCTCACCACACACCTAAAATATGATTACTAATCATTAGTAAAAAAAATCATGATTATAATATGAAGCAAGTTTTTATTAAATTTAATCTTAGGCTTGTTTTTAGGGGTTCTCTTCATTTTCCTTGCCTAACTCTCTTTAAATAATTGCAAAAGAATAAGTAAAAACTCCAACTAAAAATATTCTTAAAAACCAAACTTTCAAATCCAAAAATTGCTTTGTTATAATCCGAAGTAGTGTAAAGTATAGGCAAATTGTTTCTCCCATATTCTTTGACTGTCCGTATTTGATTTATCTCTTTTCCAAATTGGTATTTATTATTATGATGATGGCAAAATTGGTCGGAATATACAAGTCCTATAAAAGATGGAACTAAATCGTCACTTAATAGAAACAACCATATACAAGGAGTGTACCGATGAGTCCTTAAAAAAAAGAGTTTACTGATGTAACGGAAATAAATTGTTCATTACTGAAATCTAAATGTACAATCCCAATCCCTAGGTACATACGTGTAGATCATTTGTCTCGTAGATCTTTGCACAACTTATTAATCTCCACACATATTGTCCCTCTTTTATTAAGTTGTGCATTGGATTGCACTGAACGATGGATATGGCGGCTTGGGCCTTGGGTCCCACATGACAGACAGTAGTGAGGTAGGGGAGGAAGACCCACCACTAGGAACATTTAGGCTGTGTGTTCGGCAGCGTTGCGAACAAATTTTCTTCTTAGCACGAAAAAGAGTGACTCATTAACACATAATTAATTAAGTATTTACTAAATTTTTTTTGAAAAATAGATTAATATGATTTTTTAAAATAACTTTTGTATAGAAACTTTTTTTAAAAAACGTACCGTTTAGCAATTTAAAATGTGTGCGCGCGGAACACGAAGGAGTGTAGTTGGGAACACTCCCAACCGAACACACTCTTGAAGGTGTATTCCCTCCAATTTCATAATTCTTAATGTTTTGGACAATGTTAAGGTCAAAATTTTATAACTTTAATTATCAATAACTTTAAAAATATTCAGTTTAAAAGAATTAAAACAACATATACAAATTTGTCTTTCAAAGTATTATAATAAAAGTAAACATGTATTTATTTATTGTATATATTATAATAGAAAAACAAAATCAAAAATATATTTTGAAAATCGTATCATTGTTTAAAACGTTAAGAATTATGAAACCGGAGAAAGTATAGATTTGTGAATTTGTCATCTTGGTACACACTCGGTAGGGGTGGGTGGGAATAATCTCATGTATCATTAAATTACTATGAAAAATATATCCATATATGCATAATTTAGGACATTAAACCTGCTAGATGAATGATACGCCTACGATTAGATCATCATGCCTCTCTTGCCCTGTTTTTTTCTCTTTTTTTTCTCTTGATGTATAATCATGTTCTCATTTAAAATTTTATGATAATACATAGGCATACTGTACAAATGCTACTTTTACATGACTTTTAGAATCTTATAATTATTCGTACGGTACTTGAAATGTGAGGAGACATGTCCTTGATAATTCAATTTTTTTTCCCACCGCTGCAAACAGTACAGAAGTTAGAACACAGCAAAGGTGCATGGAAGCGGTGCCGAACTATCGAATCCAGCTGTAGGTTCTCCAACCTCTAGTTCTGCCGCTATTGTGCATATTGCCAGCTATTTTCTTCTTTCTTTTTTTTTCTCCACGAAGCATCACAAAAAGTTTTAAACTTCTTTGGCTCTAAACTTCGAGTATTTCCCTCGGAATCTGCTGCCAATTTTTGTCTATTTGTCAGCATTTGGTGGTGATTGGGCGACTAGTGGTACACTGTTTTTGGATGTATGTGGAGTTTGGTCAGCAGCACGCAGCATTTGGTTGTGGTTCAAATTTCGAACCTTCTGCAGGATAGGCATGCAAGGTTGAGTGATCTGAGGCTTTTTTGTATTTAGTTATGCTTCTCCTCAGCAAGGGATTTACCATGCAAAAAAGTTATCACTCACCACATATGGTTGCCAAAATGCCAACGGTGAATCTGCTTACTCCCTTGAAAAAAGACTCGAAGCTCGTGACAGATCAGCACATTTCGAGCTTAGCTCGGATCAGCCTGAACTCTAGCCATAATGATCAAGCTGGCTTTTACCCATTGGAGTTTGACGACGTCGCAAGTTCACCAGCAGGAGCAGGTAGCTTGTAGGTTCCATAGATGGCGCTGGTTGCACCTGCAGGAGCAGGACGTTGAACAACTTCTTCATGGTGTGTTCTTTTCTCCTATTTCATAACTTTGCTTTCTCATTTTTTATGCACACACTTCCTAAATTATTAAACAATATATTTTTTTTAAAAAAAATATAGGAAAGTTACTTTAAAAAATCATATTAATAGATTTATTAAATTTATTTTAGCTAATATTTAATTAATCATACGTTAATCCGTGGTTTTGATTTGTGCGCTGAGAGTAAAGGGTACCCAACCTCTCAAAAAATACAGCCGGCGATATTCTTTTATGGATGTTGAGAATCTTTCTTCTCGACATGTAAAACGGAACAACAAATTAGTACATATAATTAATTAAGTATTAGTTGAAAAAAACTTTAAAAATAGATTAATATGATTTTTTAAAATAATTTTTTATATAATTTTTTTAAAGACATATCATTTATCAATTTGAAAAGCATGCGCTAAAAAAAAAGGTTGGAAAAGTGTAGTATAGAACACAGCTGCCCTCGTCCATGAATCGGTCAACGACTCTCCTTCAACATACAATATCGCCCCATCTTTACGCTTATGTATATGCATATCCAAACCACTTATTACCAAACATTTTATATATGTGTCCTTAACGATTCAAAAGTAAATAATGTTAAATAACTATGATGAAATAACCACAAAATTAATTTCAAAATTAAATTTAAAAATTAGCTTATAAGCATAAATATATATGAAACAATGAGGCCGGTGATTGCATGATTGCTTCTACAGAAATCAAAGAGATAAAAACTAAGAAAAATCAAAAGCCACTTCTGATTATTATTTATTCAGTACTCCCTCCGTCCCAAATTATAGGGTGTTCTCTTTTTAAAAAAATCAAACTTGATAACTTTTGACTAATAGTCATATTAACCATATTTATGCTAAGTATTATACATGTTATATCACTAAATTTATATTTTTTAAGTATGTTTATATGATGCTAATTTCATATTCCTTGAAAACATAACATAAAATAAATAAAATAAATTAATGATCAAAATATATCATTAAAGACCGTGTAAAAAATATAGACCTTATAATTTGAGATCAGAAGGAATGCTAATCAGAAGGAAAAACACTTGAACTCCAACATTAGCTTGCTAGGAGTACTTTGATGAGTCAGATTTGAGTTCTCCCAAGTTACTCGTTAAGCTCATTTTAGAAGTCACCAGTTTTCTTTTATACAAGATGCTTCTTAATTACTTCCTCCATCCAAAAAATATAGAAACCTTACTACAAATCTTACAAATCTGAACATGTCTCTTGTAGATTCGTAGTCCTAATAAATGTCCCATCCGACCAATTTTTTATTTATAATAATAATAATCCTTGAATTAAATTAGTAGTAATTATTAAGTAAGATTTAGCAGATCAGGAAGGACGCTGTGGTATATAGCGTCCAGGAGTGGCTGCTATTACCAATGACTAATTATTTAATTAAGGGATCATTAATTATTGTAAATAAAAAAATCGGATCATTCAGATGTAGGTTTCTATATTTTGGGATATTTTGGAATGAAAGAAGTAGTACTTATACTTAGTACTTTAAATTACTAATTATTTAATTAAGGGATCATTAATTATTGTAGATAAAAAATCGGCTCATCCGGTTTTACTGAAAGAATAATTAACCGTAAATGCAATTAACCGTAAATGCAAGTACCCGTATCAAATCTAAAATTTGAATCAGATGTGTTAGTTTTATCAAAAAAAAAACCTAACCAATTAAGCTACGTTCATTTTTGTATTTATTACGCTTACTTTGCGTTTATTCTGATACCGCTAGGTAAGGTTCATGATCATAAAATCGATTCTTCCCAATAATTCATACTACTATTTATTCTGATAACGCTAATCCATGCCAGGAGAGAGAGAACGCAAAGGGCCTGTTGCTACCTTGTTTGATGTCTTGAATTAGATGCAAAGTACTTTTTACATGCTTGACTTTTAAACTATATATCTTACTTTAAAAATATATAAATATAAATTTATTTTATCATTACAAGCACTTTAAATATTACTTATATTTTTACATATTTAAATATATGTTTAAAAGTCGAACGGCATAAAAAATATAAAAAAAATAGAGTAAGTGCTCCCTGTATTTTAAAAGATAGGGCGTCGTCGGTGACATGAAACCGGGGGTATCGAGACCAAAGGGAAGGACGGCCACAGGGATCCACGTGGCCCGTTCCCCTGGAGGGGTCGGGCCCGAGGGTGACGTGGCGGCTGCCCTCCCGGTATCCCCCGGGGTTGGGCCGCTTCCATTTCTGCCCCGAGGCCTAGGGCGCCCCGACCCCCTGTGGCATTGGTGCCGAGCGCAGGTTAGGTGAGCTCGACAGAGCCCTCCTAACTGTGGACACCCCGAGTATTGTACCATCCAGTGTCCACCGCGACCACTACATACTATTGGAGGAGTGGGATCCATACACACATAAATAGCCACTCGTCCTCAATGTGTCCATGATCACGGTTGACACCTTCTGCTATAATAACCGGAATGCCGAGTAGTGATCGCAAGAGATAACCATAAGATAGCTTGCCAGGCTACTCCGTCATATGCCCGTCAACCACACGAAGGCGGCGACCAAAAAACAAGGCATACCCCAGTGCCTCGATCCAAAGCGCTATCCCCAATTATCTCAAGCAATCAAAACCTGTTACTCGTGCTCAGCTAGTCCCCAGGAATGCGACTAGCCTTACACTTTCATCGCAAGCAATTGGAACATCATCACAAGTGCATGAAAAGGGGTCAAGTACAGCAAGTATCTGGTATAGAATAGGGTCCGAGGTCCCATCTAACAGCACACAAGTAGCAGCGGAAGATTCAAACAAGAGCCAGAAGCACAAAACAAAAGCCGTTGGTGCCACAACCCCACAAGGGCAAACCAACCGGGCAAGAGCCAAGCTGAAGATAGCAGAAGATCATTCATTGCCCTCGCCGCCCCCGGCAGAACAGTGACCACACAGGAAGCACAATTCTACGCCGGAGTCCTCACCTGAAAGCAGCAGAGCCGGGTTAAGTACAGGATTGTACTCGCGAGTCTTACCCAAAATATATATATATACGGGGAGAGAGAAGCATGCAGGTTTACCTTAACCTAGAGTAACCTAAGTTCAACATTTGCATAAAGCCAATTTTATTGAGCAGATATAAGTGAAAGCGATAACACAATAAACTTATTAGCAACATTATAAAATTCTGGACAGCAAGCAAATTAATCTGAAAGGTACAAGTAAATGAGCCCAAACGGCGCTCACAACATCCACCATGGAACTACCAAAGTCCATACCATCATGGCATAACCTGCCAACATCACCATTAAACATAAACACACCAGAATAACCCAAGTTTGACGCTAACATAACTGAGGCACACATCAAGCATTGTCCATAACCGTGGACACGGCTATTCGAATAGATTATACTCTGATCAGAGGTGTACAATTGTACCCACACGAGATGAACAAGGATCAAATGCCATCCACCACACAGGTGCGACCTACAAGAGATTCAAGCTCATCACATGTCCTTTCCTAGCCCCACCCCAACCATTTAAACCACACCGGGGCCCCCGACGACTCAGTCACGTGCGTGGGATGTGACTAAGGCGGGCTCACCACGCGGGAGATACCCCCTGCTGTACCTTGGCCAACCGGGCACTCCGCGGATCCCAAATCCTCACGTTTCTCCGATGGGCGTAAATGATCACAGTAGGTCTAGTAATCAAACAAGCCGGTCCCATGATACGGCGTGTGGTAAGTACGTAGGGTGCTTGAATAGACGTCAAAATGTTCGGTCCTTAACGACCCAGACGGAGCTACTGCATCAGGGGAAACATACCTCCCATCATCACCCTACCACCCGTCCAAGTCAATCATGTTTCATCAACCATTATTTAATGTAAGTGCTCCAGTTTTAGCCCATTAACCAAGTTGTCCATATCCCAGAATTAAAAAAACTGTCCAGCCATATAGTTGTATCCCCACCAAGCAAAACTAAGCATAATGAATAAAACATCCCAACTATTCCCAACCAGGAGAGTGATAGGTATATGGCAGCTACATATAACTAAGGTAAATGCACCCATTAATTATCTAACCTGTCATCCAAAACTATTAACTAAGCAAATGCAGATATATATATAAATAGATTCGCAACCAAAGGAATTTAAGTAAAACATGGGTGCTAGATGCTTAGGTGCTCGCCTTCCTGCTGAGGGTAGTCACACTCAGGCTCTGGTTCTGCTTCAGCGCTCTTCGGAATCTTCGAATCTATCGAAAAAAAGCAATATGCAAATAAGAGCCAAATAAATATAAACATGCAAAATGATCAACAAATCAGAACAAAAACACAGTGGGTTCTACCAGTCCTAACATGAATTTAGGTGAAAGAATCCCCAGATTAACTTTTGTGGTTTGGGAGAGATGGAAATAATAAGGGCTCAGGCTGAAAAGGGCAGATTTGCAATTATACAAGGAGCTTGGATTTCAAATCAAGCTTTTATTCATATGGTTATTTTTAGGTGAAAGTACACTACTCACAGGTTGCAAGAAAAAATTCTTTCACCACCAGAGGTGATGGCATGAATCAAGTATGGATTTTGCAAGTTAAACAGCAAGAGGGTAAATAAATTCTTAAACAAACAGTTAAGAGGTAGTTTTGTCGACATCTTTTAAACAACAAAGAAGAGGATTATTTTACAACATTAACAGAGATGGTTTCATATTTTTATCATACTCCAGTATTTTCTTAAGCATTTTACCAGTTCTAGGTACGTAAAGGTACACAAAAAGTTAGCTATATTCATAAGTGTAATTCCAGTACAGAAGTTAGTCATTTATATTTTACAAAAATATAGAGAACATTTCTACAACCTAACAGAAATTTGGTTTGACACAAAAGGTGCTCAAAAAGAATTAGCTATGAATATTTGAAACAAAGGTACTGAGAGGACTAAAACTGCTGCTGTAACCTCATAGGCTGCAAGTTGCTTGTTCTTCCTTCTTCTCGATCTCTCTCACGAATCCATGCATGTGGGAGATTTTTGGATGGATGGGGAGCTTAGAGTGGTGGGGGTTTAGTGGTGTGACATGCAGGGCTTGATTCTTCCATTTTGTTGAAGATTTCGGGAGGGGAAGATAAGGATGAAGCTCAGCTCATGGAAGAATAAAAGACAGGCATGCAACACAATGAATGGGGGAGGAAGAAGAAGGGGTATGTAGCATATTGGATGTATGGGAGGTGGAAGAGAGGGCTGGGTGCTGTCATGTGGGCCAGGAGATGCCTAGGGACCCACACATCAGAGAGAGAAGAGGTGGAGCAGAAGAGACAAGGAGAAAAGGACAAAAGCTGGAATTATTCTCTCACTCACCTATGCACAAAATATTTCGAAATATTAAGGAGTGGATTCAAATTTTGGCCTCTGGACTAGAGATAGCATTTGGAACACACTATCTAACCCATTTGGTTTCATTCAAAAATATTGAGCCAATTAATGCCAGTGAAAAAAAGAAATTAGATAATCACACAGTTTGTTCGAAGTTTGAGAAGGTTAAAACAGGGGGTAAAAATTCCATAAAACTTATATTTAGTAATGATAAACAAACTAGTATTTAATTAAAATATTAAACATGTATACATCAGTTCGATTTATTAGTTATTTGGAAGTTGCATTGGTTTTACCGATTAGGTTTAATACTGCTCACATGAAAATACATAGCAGAAAAATACTTATGCAACCTAAAAGACAATAATGCACTCCAAGTACCTGGTAATTATGCTAGGGCTGTTACACTAACCACATTTATGGCGGTTCAGACGGGCGCACTGCGCCGCATTTAATGCGGCGTGGCGCGTGCATATCCGGTCCGTGACCGGTCACGGTGAGTGACCGGTCGCAGACCGGTCAGATTGTGGGTTAGGTGGTGCCAGGATGTCTGTGCGCCGCGCGCGCCAGGCGGCCTGCTGCACGCCATGCCCCGTCCCATTAGAATGATGAGAGCCCTCAGTCTCTCGTCTCTCAGCCGGAGTTGGTATGCCAACTCCCGGAGTTGGCATGTCAGCTCCGGTCAGATGCTTTCCCGATTCCGGCGCAGGCGAGACGTAGAAGTTGCCCGCCATTTAATGAAGGTTGAAACGGGCGTCCCCTGGAAGGGTCGACTGACCGAGCGAAGGCGTGCTGCGACGTCTGTCAGAGGCTGCTTCCGGCGATAGGATAGCCCTAAATGTAAAAGAATGCTTTCTTTCTTAGGCAGCTCATGGCCCATGTGGTAGCCCCTTGCCATATAAAAGGAGGCCCAGGCCTAAGAAAAGAGGGGTGGGCTGGAGACTCTGGCTGGACTCTCTCTGGATTCCATCAGACTCTCAGATCTACCAGAACACAAGAGTAGGGTATTACGCTTCTTAGCGGCTCGAACCTGTCTAAATCGCCTGCATTCACGCATTTTTCTCGCTGAGATCCCACAGATCAGGGGCTAAGAATTTCACCTTGCGCCCCCGGCCGAACCGGCAAAGGGGGACCTGCGCGGTCTCCCGGTGAGGAGTTTCACGCTCCGTCATCTGGCGCGCCATGTAGGGGGCGCGCACGCGTTTTTCTGAGCCCCCATTCCCTTTCGTGTGCGCCAAGCTTCGCCAGGTCAGCCCTATGGCCAAAGAGACGGTGGCGTACGATCCTTCCTTGAGCGCCAGCGGTGATGGCGGGGAGCAGAACCCGCGCCATCGGGTTCGCACCCCGTCGTCCCCCTCCCGCCGGAACCTTGGGCGGGGGAAGGCGCTTGAGGAAGTCGAGGGATCCACGACCTCACTGCCCGCAGGCGATGGAGGAGGACGGCGAGACGGAGTGCGTCGTCGCCTCGCCTATGGTGATGGCGGCACGCCCTAGGGCGCGCTCCAGGCGGCGGGCGCACTCTTGCGTCACCCGCCCATCGTCTCCGATCCAGAGACCCCGGCCCAACATTGGCTGGATGACGTGGCCAACCTGGTCATGACGGCGCAACAGCGCCTAGGCACCGGCAGACGGTCTTCCGCCGCCGGGACCTCTGGCGCTGCCACCGCCGGCTCTACGTCGTCGAGGCGGAGGGCACGACGGGCGACGGCCGACACCCGCCGTTCGCCCGCGCTTCCCTCATGAACGCCTCCAACTCATGAGAATATGCTTGGGGGGGCAGATGCCCGGCTCGATATCGAGCGCCGGCGCGACGCTCGTTGCGCCGCCCATGCAACGGAAGGCGCCTCCTCCTCTGGGGCGCCGCTCCGTTCCGATCACGAGGGCCGGCCCCCCGTGTCCCCGGTTGGTGGTGCCGGCTGTCGAGCCTTCGTGGCGAGCCTTCGGAATGTCCATTGGCCCCCGAGGTTCCGGCCCACAATCACCGAAAAATATGATGGGAGTGTCAATCCCGCTGAGTTTCTCCGACTGGAATAGAAGCCGCGGGGGGTGACGACAGGGTCATGGCGAACTTCTTCCCCATGGCCCTGAAGGGCCAGGCGCGGGGTTGGCTAATGAACCTGCCACCTGCGTCGGTCTACTCCTGGGAGGATTTGTGCCAGCAGTTCACTACGAACTTCCAAGGCACATATCCACGCCCAGGCGAAGAGGCGGACTTGCACGCGGTACAGCGGAGGGACGATGAGTCTCTCCGCTCGTACATCCAGCGGTTCTGTCAAGTCCGTAACACCATAGCTTGCATCCCTGCACATGCGGTTATCTACGCATTCAGGGGGGGCATGCGGCACAACCGCATGCTCGAAAAAATCACCTCCAAGGAGCCCCAGACCACCGCACAGCTCTTCGAGCTTGCGGACCGTGTGGCTCGCAAGGAGGAGGCCTAGGCCTGGAACTCCTCCCACTCTGGAGCAGCGGCTCCGGCTGCCCCCGAGTTCGCCGCTCGTTCAGGATGGCGGGACAGGAGGAGGAAGAAAAGGTCGGCCCATTCCGACGACGAGGGTCATGTCTTCGCCACTGAGGGCGCTTCGCGGGCCCCCTAAAAGGGGAGGCCCGTGGGTGACAAAAAGGAGGCCGGCGCTCCCGGTAGAGAGCGTCCGGCCGGCAAGTGGTGCACTGTGCACAACACCTCCCTCCACGACCTTGCCGACTGCCGCGTGGTCAAAAGCTTGGCCGAGCGAACGAGGAAGTGGGAGGAGGAGAGGAGGCAGGAACGCCGTGAGGGCAAGGCCCCGGCGACTTCCACCGGCAACCGGCGAAGTGAGGCCAAGCAGAAGGCCCCCGCTGAGGACGTCGACGATGGCGATGATGACCTGGGCTTTCAGGAGCCCAAGGCCACCGTCGCCACCGTCGATGGGGGAACGTGCGCTCACGCTTCTCGCCGAAGCCTCAAGGACATGAAGCGAGAGCTTTTGGCCGCAATCCTCAAGCGGCGGGCGCGTTGGTCGGAGGTCACCCTTACCTTTGACCGGACCGACCACCCGCCATGCGTTGCCCGGGGAGGACAGATCGCGATGGTGGTCTCCCCCACCGTCTGCAACGTGAAGTTGGGGCGCATCCTGATAGACGGTGGCGCAGCTCTCAATATCCTCTCCCCCGCGGCCTTTGATGCCATCAAGGCCCCGGGGATGGAGCTCCGGCCGTCCCAGCCAATCATCGGCGTGATGTCGGGGCACACCTGGCCGCTAGGTCACATCAACCTCCCGATCACCTTCGGTGGCCCCGCCAACTTCCGCACCGAGCGGGTGGATTTCGATGTGGCGGACCTCAATCTGCCCTACAACGCGGTCCTGGGAAGGCCCGCGTTGGTGAAGTTCATGGTGGCCACCCACTATGCCTACCTCCAGATGAAGATGCCGGGCCCAAGTGGCTCCATCACCGTCCACGGCGACCTCAAAGTCGCGCTTGCTTGTATGGAGCAGCGCGCGGACCGCCTCGCCGCGGTGTCCAAGCCCGTGGGTGGCGACGAGAGGCCCGGCGCCTCCACATCGCCCGCCCCGAGGCAGCAGATGGCCTCAGGCGACGAGGTCCCGGTGAAGGAGGTCGCCCTGGGTGACGACCCGTCCAAGACCACCCAGATTGGTGGTCTCTTGGACGACAAATAGGAAGACGCGCTCGTCTCCTTCCTGCGGGCAAACGCCGACGTCTTCGCCGGCATGTCCTAAGGTCGTCGTCCCCAAGGCGAACGGCAAGCTCCGGATGTGCATCGACTACACCGACCTCAACAAGGCATGTCCTAAGGACCCTTATCCCTGCTACGCATAGATCAAATTGTCGACTCCACCGCGGGGTGCGACCTTTTGTGTTTTCTAGATGCATACTCAGGATATCATCAGATTCGCATGGCTAGGGAGGATGAGGAAAAAACTGCATTCATTACCCTTGTAGGAACTTATTGTTATACAACCATGCCCTTCGGGTTAAAGAATGCAGGTCCTACTTTTCAGCGTACTACTCGTATTTCTTTGGGTAGTCAGATAGGACGCAATGTTGAGGCCTACGTCGATGACTTGGTTGTAAAAACGCGCAACCAAGAGACCTTGCTCTCGGATTTAGCGGAGACTCTCGAAAGTCTCCGCTCCGCCCGCATAAAACTAAACCCCGAAAAGTGTGTGTTCGGTGTGCCTGTGGGCAAGCTTCTCGGATTCTTGATCTCTGCCCGAGGCATTGAGGCCAACCCCGAGAAGATACGAGCTATAAAGCGGATGCACCCCCCCAGCAAGCTTAAGGACGTGCAATGCGTCGCCGAATGCATGGCTGCCTTAAGTCGATTCATATCGAGGCTGGGAGAGAAGGCGCTGTCCCTATTTAAGCTCCTTAAGCGCTCTGGGCCGTTTACCTAGATGGAGGGGGCTGAGCGGGCCCTCACCCAGTTGAAGGCGTACCTTAGTTCCCCCTCGGTCCTGGTCGCCCCGGAGCCCGATGAGCCGCTGCTACTCTACTTGGCGGCAACCCCGCAAGTAGTCAGCGCGGCGTTGGTTGTGGAGCGCGACGAGGACAGTCCTCGGCCCGCGAGCTCCCACCCTGTGTCGACCCTACCCGGGACAGAGAAGGGAGGAGAGGCCCCCGAGCCGGATGGCGGCCTAAGGCCCCTGACGACCGGATGTGGCCCTCTGCCCGCTCGTCCGACGGCGCCGACCGCCCCTGACCCCCAAGAAGGCCCCGGGGCCGCTGCGGGAAGGCCGCGCCCGACGCCCTCCGACCCCGAGGTCGTCGGCACAGAAGCCGAGTGGGCCCAGTAAGGCCCCTCGGATGACGAGCGCCCCGAGAACAGTGCCCTCAACGGAGAGCACAGGCCCCGCCGGAAGGTGCAGCGGCCCGTCTACTTCGTTAGTGAGACGCTGCGGGATGCCAAGACCCGATACCCTCAGGCTCAGAAGATGCTCTACGCGATTCTGATGGCCTCGAGGAAGCTGCGCCATTATTTCCAGGCGCATCGGGTCACGGTGATCACGTCCTACCCCATCGGCCAAATCCTACGCAACCGAGAGGGTACTGGACGAGTGATAAAATGGGCAATCGAACTCTCCGAATTCGACTTGCGCTTTGAGCCACGCCACGCGATTAAGAGCCAGGCCCTCGCCGACTTCATGGCGGAATGGACCCCGGCTCTCGAGCCAGATCTCGGACTCTCCGTCCCCGAGGCCAACATGAGCCCCTCGCAGCTGCCTCACGCCACCTACTGGGTGATGCAGTTCCATGGCTCCCTGGCCCTTCAGGGCGCCGGCGCGGGGGTCACCTTGACCTCGCCGAGCGGAGACGTCCTTAGATATTTGGTTCGCCTAGATTTTCAGGCAACCAACAACATGGCGAAGTACGAGGGACTCCTTGCGAGACTCAGAGTGGCGGCCGGAATGGGGTTCCGTCGCCTCCTGGTTCTAGGTGACTCCCAGTTGGTCGTTAATCAGGTCTCCAAGGAGTACCGGTGCTCCGACCCGCAGATGGACGCCTATGTCCGCGAGGTGCGGCGTATGGAGCGCCATTTCGACGGGTTAGAACTTCGGCACGTGCCCAGACGGGATAACGCGGTCGCTGACGAACTCTCGAGGCTCGCTTCGTCGCAAGCCCCGACCCCACCGGGCGCCTTTGAAGAAAGGCTGGCCCAGCCATCGGCGCGACCTGACCCTCAAGGGGAGACGAACGCACCTGCGCGGCCCCCGAGGCCCGTCGGAGTCCAGGCCTCGGGACCCGGGGGGCCGAGCCCAGCCCCCCAAGATTGATTGCCTGGATGGCTGAGATCCAGGCGTTCCTCAAAGATCAGACTCTACCCCAGGACCGCGAAGGGAGTGAACGCGTCAGTCGCATCTCCAAGCGCTACGTGCTGGTGGAAGGGGCCCTCTACCGGCGCGGGGCCAACGGAGTCCTCCTGAAGTGCATTCCTCGGGAACAGGGCGTCAAGCTTCTTGTCGATGTCCATGAAGGCGAGTGCGGAGCCCACTCCGCCTCGCGCACCTTGGTCGGCAAGGCCTTTCGCCAGGGCTTTTATTGGCCGACGGCGCTCCACAACGCAGCGGACCTGGTCCGATGATGCAGGGCGTACCAGTTTCACGCCAAGCAAACGCATCAGCCGGCTCAGGCCCTGCAGACCATACCTCTTTCATGGCCGTTTGCCGTCTGGGGGCTGGATATCCTGGGTCCCTTCAGGAAAGCCCCGGGCGGGTTCGAGTATCTATATGTCGCAATCGACAAGTTCACTAAGTGGCCCGAGGCTTATCCAGTCATCAAGATCGACAAGCAAGGGCATCACTACTCGGTTCGGGGTGCCTAACCATATCATTACGGACAACGACACCCAGTTTACCAGTGAACTTTTCGGCGACTACTGCGAAGACATGGGCACCAAGCTCTGTTTCGCCTCACCCGCCCACCCCAGAAGCAACGGCCAGGTGGAGCGCGCCAACGCGGAAATCCTCAAGGGTCTCAAAACCAAGACCTTCAACATCCTCAAGAAGCATGGCGATTCGTAGATCGAGGAGCTGCCAGCGGTGCTCTGGGCGAACCGAACCACCCCAAGCCGAGCGACAGGGGAAACGCCCTTCTTCCTCGTCTACGGTGCGGAGGCGATCCTCCCATCCGAGCTCACCCTGAGGTCCCCTCGGGCCACCATGTATTGCGAGGTTGATCAAGATCAGCTTCGCCGAGACGACCTCGACTACCTGGAAGAGCGAAGGCGGCGCGCGGCCCTCCGAGCCGCGCGCTACCAGCAAAGCCTGCGGCGCTACCACCAGCGCCATGTTCGGACCCGATCACTCTGCGTCGACGATCTCGTCCTACGCCGTGTCCAAACGCATGCTGGACTGAGCAAACTTTCACCAATGTGGGAGGGTCCGTATCGAGTGGTCGGCGTCCCCCGGCCGGGCTCGGTTCGATTGGCCACGGGCGATGGCACAGAACTGCCTAACTCGTGGAACATCGAGCATCTTCGCCGCTTCTACCCATAATGGGGTCGGGTGTCGTACCTCGGGCTCAGGCCAACCCCGCGTCCCCCTCGAGCACGCAGGGTTGGCCGGGGGCTCCCACATGCACATACTTGTTTAATTTTTTCCTAGCATTTCAATAACAAGCATTTTCAATTTTCTAAGAACTGCGCCTGTGTTATCGTTTCCTTTCGAAAAATTGACTTGAGTCAGTCTGCTCGTGCTCGTCCTTGCCCTCGGTAGCCCGGGTCGTCTAAACCGCCAAACGGGGCCCAGAACCGAGCCGTGCCCCGGGGCGCGATGAACTCCGGGGGGAATCAGCAATGGCCCACAATCGGGTCCCCATAACCCTCGGTCACCACGCTCCCGGCCTGGCCAGTCTCGAAATGCGGATCTCCCCAGGCACTAGCTCCGACCCGCGCCGCTTGAGGCTGGGGCCCGAGCACGAGCCCTCGCTCAAGCCAAAGATGCAAAGGGATCGCGACATAGACCATCCTTATCACGAGCATATAGCAAACATAACTAACATAGAAGTTAAAATCTTGTTTTTTTGCAGATAAGATGAAATCATATATACAAGCATTGGCCCAAAGGCCTCAGAAGATGAAGGAGTAAAAAGTTAAGATACGCGGGGGCCCGGGGGCTCACTCCGACGCACCCGGGTCGCCGGCCTCGCCGTCGCTGTCGTCGTCGGCACCATCGTCGCCGTCCTCCTCCTCGTCGAAGTCGAGGGCGAAGACGAGCCGAGGGGCCGTCCCCTCGAAGCCGTGGACGATTTGACCGGCGGCATCCCGGACTTGGGCGCGCGCGTTGGCCTCAGTTCCTGGGGGGAATTCTTCCAGCGCCGTCCACGGGGAGAAGTCGGGGTCCCAGGCTTGGTTGCTCGCCAGCACGAGCTCCACCGCCTCCCAGGCGAGGTCCCTTGAGGAAGACTTAACCATCTCCTCGATCTCCTCGGGGAGCCTTTCGAGGTCCCCGGCCATCTCCGAGAGGCGCTGGGCGAGGCCCCCCTGGTTGGCGACGTACTTTGCGTACCGCCGGCTCCAAATGCCCGCCTGACGCCCGGCGCGATCGAGGTGGGGGACGGCGTCCCGAAGCATGTCGGGCCCCACCTCGTTCGACAGCCGGAGGGCCTCAACCTCCCCGGCGAACGAGTCCAGGGCGCCCTGTAGCTTGGCGATGGTGTCCTCGGCGGCTGTGAGGCGGGCGGCCAGATCGCCGTAGCCTGCGGCTGCCCCGCCGCTGCGCGCCCGCGCGTCCAGCTCCCTTGCCCGCACCTCGAGTTCGGAGGCCCGCTGGTTCAGCGCGTCCCTCTCGGCGTGGGCGCTTTCTAGATTACGGCGCGCCTGCTCCTCCCGCGCCACCTCGCGGAGGAACAGTCTGTCTGCCAGCCGCTGCGCCGCGGCCTCGGTCTCCTCGAGGGCTCGCCCCCGCTCGGCGAGCGTGTCTTCGCGGAGGCGGAGTGCGGACTCCTGCTCGGCGGAGGCAGCCTCGTGCGCCGCCAGCGTCGCCTCCCGTGTAGCGGCGGCGGCCTCGCATGCCGCCAACGCCGCCTCCTTCGCGTCCAGGGCACGGGCGCGCTCCTCCAGCGCCTCCAGCTCCCGGGCGCGGAGGTTAAGGGCCTCGGCCCGCCGGCGCACGGCGGCCTCTTGCATGAGCAAGCGCGAGGCCCGCCCCCCGAGCATGGCGGTGCGCTCCTCCAGCGCCATGGTCCGGGCCTCTAGGGCCTCCTCGCGCTGGCGGGTCGCCGCCTCGATCTCCACCGCCCGCCGCTCCCGGGCGGCGGCGGTGTCGAGAACTCCACGGGCGGCGTCGAGCTTCTCCTCCAGCTCTGCCATCCGGCTCCCGTATTGGAGCGCGACGGTGGCGATGAGGACTGTCTCCCACTCCTCCTTCACTTCCCGGGCGATTTCCGCCAGGGCCTGCGACGAGCCTCGAGCTGCGAGGTGTGCAGGCTGTGCGCCTTACGGCTGGCCTCCACCATGGCCTCCACGGAGCACCGCCCCTCCTCGATGCGCGCCCACGCCGCGTCGATTTCTGCCCGCTCCGCTTGCAGGGCCTGTATTTGGGCGCTTAGCCCGTCCAGCACCGTGCTGTTGGCCGTAACCCAGGCCTGCAGGAGGGGCTCCGCGATTAGCGGGGTGGCAGGGGAAAAGGAGGAAGGCCGCCCCTGTGGTGGCGAAGCCCGGCTCGGCTCGCCGGTCGGTGTGTTGGCCTCGGGGGCCTTTCCCGAGGCCGGCTTGTCCGCAGCGCCGCCTGAGGCGTCGGGCCCCGGTTGCGCCCTCTCGGCGTCATCATGGGCCGCCTCGGTGGCGGCCTCCGCCTCCGGCGCGATCGAGTCGGGGACCTGGGTGGCAGGCTCAGCTGCCGGTGCCTCGTGCGCGCGCGCCACCTCTGCCTCCCGGGAAGCCTCCTCGGCTCGGCGGATCCTAGCCGCCTCCCGAGCAGCCTCCTCGGCCTGGCGGACTTGGGCCGCCTCCCGAGCAGCCTCTTGAGCTACCCATAGGTGGCCTGCGGCCTCCTGCAGGTCGGCCTCCTGCCTCTGAGCCTCTGCGGTCGCCGCCTCCCCGACCTCGTTGCCCGCGGACCGGCCAGCCTTGGAGTGACGCTTGGGGCGGGACGGAATCTCGGTGAGGCAGAAGAAAAATGTTAAACAGAAAGAGGTAAGTAAAAATAAGCCCGGGGGTTAGGGAATGAGAGTGTGGCCGCTATGGGTAAGAGGTCGAACCTGCGGGGTGGCCGGCTGAACGACCACTTTGGGGGCGTGATGAGGCTCCCCCTGCACGGCTCGGTCTCCCCATCTTGCAGAGCCGCTTCTTCTTCCGCTCCCCCTCGGGCTGGGGCGTCGGTGCGGCGTCCTCCGGGCGCCTGCCGCTGACGTGCTCCGCCCCACCCCCTCGGGGAGGAGATGGAGGAGAGGTCGCCTCTAGCTTCCTCTTCCCCTTGGCGTCAGCAGGGCGGCTACCCCCCGAACCCCCGCCGCGGGGCCCGGAAGCATGGCCCCCTCCGAGGGTAGATTGGTCCCCTTTGCGGCTGCCGCCCGCGCCATCATGGCCTCGGGGGGCCCGGCCCCCCGACGCCCCGACCACCTGCATGATGGCCAGGATGTTGGCACGCTCTGGATCGCTGCAAAGGGGGAGGATCCCCCGAGGGATGAGGGATTACTCCACGGAGCTAAGGTTTAGCACCCGTTGGACCACCATCCTGAAGTCCTCGGAGTCCTAATCCCACTTACGCCCCTGGTGGGTCCTCAGGAGGTCCTCCGTCCCAGCGTACTCCCAGGCGCCCCGGGCGCGTCGCCGGAGCGGCGCGATCCGGCGGCGGAGGTAATCGCCGAACACCATGGCCCCCGTGAGCCCCTGGGCTCGCAGGCCTGCCAGGCGATCCAGGACGGCGTCGTAGCCATCCCCTAGATCCACCGTCGCCCGCCAGCTTGGCGCCTACGCTGGGGGCTGGCTCGGGAGTCGGAGGCGCGCTTCGTCGGGGAGGGGGGTGTAGAACCAGTCGCTCTTCCATTCGTCCCACTTCTTGCGAAGGACGCACGGGATGTAGCGGTTCAACACCTGCCCCCCGCGGCTGGAAGTAGCAGCCACCGACCACCGTCGGCGGCGATACCGGCTGCACGGTGAAGAACCACCGAAACAGCTGAAGGGATGGGCGCACCCCAATGAACACCTCGCACAGGTGTGCGAAGATGGCCAGCGTCATCACCGCGTTGGGGGTGAGGTGCGCCATCTGGAGGCCGTAGAACTCCAGAACGTCCATGAAGAATGTGGAGAACGGCGGGATCAAGCCCACCATGGCGAAGGAGAGGAAGAAGACGGACCGCTCGGGGTAGTGCGGCGCCGGGCGTCCCTCGCCCAGCGCGACCACCTCTCGGGTGGCAGATTCCAGCATGAACCGGCTCGGTAGCCCAGCCTGCCTCTCGCTGGTGATGCGGGAAGGCGGCAGCACGCTGCCGTCAAGCGGCGCGGAGCTCCGCGTCATGGCGTCGGCGGAAGGGGAGCTTGAGGACGAGAGCGCGTGACGAGAGGAAGGCGAGAGAAACGAGAGAGCTAGAGCACGGATGGCAAAGGCAAGGAAAAAGTGGCGAGAGGAAGGAAACGAATCCCTTCCTCGGCGCCCTTTATGCCCTTGCCTCCGCTGCGCTCAGCTTCTCGTTTCCCGCGCCCATCTCCTTGCCCTCTCATTTCTCGCGCCCACGCCTCCACTAACCCCACTCGCCCGCTTACGGCGCACGCGTCAGTCGTGCGACCGTGACGGTCGAGAAGGGGCAGATCGTGCGCGCATTAATCGCGCTCCGTTACCGCGAAAAGCGCCAATCATTACGTCCCCAGGCGAAGTGGACCGACGTGTCCCGATCCGCACGCTGCCTCGAGTAATGTTGCGGTTACAAGGAGACCGCTCATTAATGTCCACTGGCATTACTTCACCGTGATGCGCGGCTCACGACCGTAGGAGTCCTGCTCGCCCTTGGGGGCTGGTCCCACCTGTCACCAGGACTGAGGGGTGACGTCAAGCCTGGGTGCCCCACCCTCGGGTGTGGCCACTCGGGCGTGACGCCGGGGGCTAATGTCGGTGACATGGTGTTGATGCAAAAAACACACACTGGCCTGGGAGATCTGCTTAGCTCCAGTGCAGGTCCAAATCTTGGTGAGATGCGGGCGTGCCAGTCAGTTTGATCCTGCAACTGACAAGATATACAAACGACAGATCAAAGAACCGATCGGCCAACATAGCCGATGTAGTAATTCCAGCCGATCCTGATGACAGCCGATAGCGATAGGGTTTTGAGCTATCGGCTATGTGTTCAATGTAGATTCTGACACTTGATGAAGAGACAATCGGCTGATGATAATATGCATTAGATCGGCAATGACTTGATAAAGTAAAACGAAAGTTAGACATACTCGATCGGCTGTAGATATCAATGATACATAATCTAAATCTCAAAATATATTTAAACCAAGTGATTGGGATAGATCGGACAGGGCGCCGAGACAGTATAAATCACTTACGTCTAAAAACACCGCAAGAGAGAGATTATATATATTCATAGCATAGCCGATGAAGTAAATCTAACATAGATCCAATGCAATAAAATCCACAAGATTAGATTAAACAGTGAAACCTTTGTTGTCATCGGCTAAATTCAACTTATATGCAATCCTTATAAGCCGATGCAACGTCCAGATAACTCATCGGCTGAAACCCCGATGAAACCCTTATCAGCAATCAAAAAGCAGGCTAGAGATTCATGGTTCTAAGCACGACTTAGTAGATCAAACTCAACTGATGCAGCACTAAGTATGTAAAGAAACACGGTATCTAGATGATCAAGCCCTTGACTGATTTTCAGGGTGGTAGATGCCTAAGTTAATCTAATCTAGCAAGACGATTTAGTCGATACCGGCAGAAACCCTAAAACGAGAAGCAGCCGATAAAGCTAAATCGAGATGCGAATACTAGATTAACAGAAGACATATGATAAATAGCCAGGCAAATATATCATCCAAACCAGAGCAATCCAAGAGATCGAATGTACTGATGCAGCCTTGAACGACGCCGACGTAGATGATACAATTGCCTGAACCGACGGAACATTGGACTTACCCCTTCGCCGGAGATCGACAGCCGATGCAGCCCCGCGTCAGGTGCCAAATTCCGCCGGTTGATAAAGAAACCGTAACAGAGTAAAAGGTGGCGATGCGCCGAAGTGTATTGATCGAGAGTTGATTCCTTACAATAGCCCCGGGTGTACATATTTATACCAATGGGGAGATACTAGTCCTTGTAGGACAAGAAAGAAACTTTCCTAAAGATAAAAGAAAAACATAAAGTCCTTAAGGGACACTAAACACACTTTCCTAAAGATAAAAAGAAACTAACAAATATTCTAATTAATAGATACAATTGCCTTCTTCGGACTCAACCCGCACGTGGCAATCCTCATGAAGCACATCAACCGAACCCGACAATGATCCTGCCATCTCCTTATCGAAATCGGCTACATCGGCTATCCTTGTCCGATTCTGTTTCAGCCGATGCACACCGTAGTCGATTTGGCTTGCAGCCGATTCATACTCTGTTTCTGTAATCGCTTATCTCCTCCAATCGGCTTCGGTTTTAACTCTGAATCCAATGCATGATTTACCAAATTTCGTCGTTAACACATGGGACCGGGGGTATCGACACCAAAGGGAAGAGCGGCCACAGGGATCCACATGGCCCGTTCCCCCGGAGGGGTCGGGCCCGAGGGTGATGTGGCGGCTGCCTTCCCGGTATCCCCCCGGGGTCGGGCCGCTCCCATTTCCGCCCCGAGGCCTGGGGCGCCCCGACCCCCTATGGCGTTGGTGCCACGAGTGCAGGTTAGGTGAGCTCGACGGAGCCCACCTAACCACATTTATGGCGGTTCAGACGGGCGCACTGCGCCGCATTTAATGCGGCGTGGCGCGTACATATCCGGTCCGTGACCGGTCACAGTGAGTGACCGGTCGCAGACCGGTCAGATCGCGGGTTAGGTGGTGCCAGGATGCCTGTGCGCCACGCGCGCCAGGCGGCCTGCTGCATGCCATGCCCCATCCCATCAGAATGATGAGAGCCCTCAGTCTCTCGTCTCTCAGCCGGAGTTGGTATGCCAACTCCCGGAGTTGGCATGTCAGCTCCGGTCAAATGCTTTCCCGATTCCGGCGCAGGCGAGACGCAGAAGTCGCCCGCCATTTAATGAAGGTTGAAACGGGCGTCCCCTGGAAGGGTCGACTGACCGAGCGAAGGCGTGCTGCGACGTCTGTCAGAGGCTGCTTTCGGCGATAGGATAGCCCTAAATGTAAAAGAATGCTTTCTTTCTTAAGCAGCTCGTGGCCCATATGGTAGCCCCTTGTTATATAAAAGGAGGCCCAGGCCTAAAAAAAGGGGGACGGGCTGGAGACTCTGGCTGGACTCTGGCTGGACTCTCTCTGGATTCCATCAGACTCTCAGATCTACCAGAACACAGGAGTAGGGTATTACGCTTCTTAGCGGCCCGAACCTGTCTAAATCGCCTGCGTCCACGCGTTTTTCTCGCTGAGATCGCACAGATCAGGGGCTAAGAATTTTACCTTGCGCCCCCGGCCGAACCGGCAAAGGGAGACCTGCGCGGTCTCCCGGTCTCCGTCTGTATTTTAAAACGGAGGGGGTACTTAATTAGCAACAAGTGTAGTACTAGCACGTTTTGAGCACAGCGTGCATGCGTGCCGAGTAGGCGTTCGTGCAACACACTAGTACATGAACATGTACAACGTTGCAGCACCAATCACATATGGGCAGCGAGCGTGCAGCAGGCTGCCTGCTGGGCTGCCGGCGACATAACTTCAATTCATCTTTTGTTTGCAACATATGGTCCAATCAGGATGCCACCTCAATAATTTCTTTGTGTGCTAAAGGTGTGGCGAGCACAAAACTTAACTCTCACCACTGTTTTCAGGTAAAAAAAAAATTGATCGTCACACTTATGACAAAGTTTTGACTTAAAAAAAGTATATAACAAGTAGGACAAAAGATAAGAAAATGCGACATTCCTCAGTTGTGACAACAAGCTAAACACTAACCAAATTTGATCAAACGACTCATCTACATCAATTGTGGCAAAATGTGACACTATCGTGTCATTTTCATCTTTGATCTGATATTATTTGCCGGTACTTAAGCAACTGTGAAGTTGGTGGTAGAGATCTCTTTTACTGGTTGATATCTCGTATTTTGTTGTGGGATATATGAATGAATGCATGTTATACATTATAGAAATAATAGATATATATGTTTAAATAATATAAAAATGATGTGAAGATAATGATTTGATATTATTTGTATGATATTTAAAATACTTTAAATTATATATATATATACTATATATATATAGAGAGAGAGAGTATAGATTAACAAACCAGCGCATGACCGTGTTAATATTGAATATAGAAGGAGGTGGTAAGAGATATATTGTATTATAGACTCTAGAGTGGGTGAGATGAGCACAGGCAAGTCCCAACATCAATGGTCTAGTTGGTACAGAGGAAAAACATAGAATTTTTCTAAAATAAAGTCATATGGGAAGATTTTCCAATACAAGTTATATATGATTTTTTTCTTCTTTTCCTTTCGAACATATGAGAACTTTGGAGGATTTTAAATATGAGGTTGAACCTAGCTCATAGGAAACTTTCCTTCTCTAGCTCTCTTCTCAAAATCCTTCATTTAATGCTTTTTTAGAATTCCCAAGGATTCAACTACATGACAAATCAATTGCAGTATTTTCTTCATTCTCCAGTGCTTTTAGATTTCAACATTCAAAAGTAACCTACATATTCCTAAGAATGTCTTTAGATCTTATAGATAGACACGGGAAATCGTTTGCTAATGTAGGGGGTTGTGCTGCTGCAGATAGTTATAAAATGATGGATTGGGCTCAGCCTTGTGGTCTTGTGGAGCTAAAAAGACAAGGGAATGTTTTTCTTTTCTTAGGTCGAGGATTGTTTTGGAACAAAGAAATTCTATAGATAAATCGGTTCAATATGTACCTGCTGTGTTCATACAGAAAGTCTATATTTAGTCCTCAACTATGGGTCGGATTGATTTTCTTCCATCAACTTTAAAACCGTTTAAGTTAAATCCCTCAACTATTAAACCACTTTTTTAATAATGAAATTTATTCTGGCCTTGACTTCAAAAAGCTACCGTTTATTTTTCATCCCTCCGACCAATTTGAGGCCCCTTTAATTTATATGAAAAACATAAAAAATTTGAAAAATTTCAGTCCCATGAAAAAAATTCCTATGAAAACATTTAAAACAAAGGATTGAATCATATTCGTTCCTTTCAAATTCCTATGGAATAAAAATCCTATAAAGATTTTATTAGAGAAAAGGTAGTAAGAACTCAAACCTCTTAAAAAAATCTCCTTTAGTCTATCTCTCACATTTAATTCCTGTGGTTTTTTAAGGTTTAATCAAATAATTATTTCTGTAATTTTTTTTATTTTACAATAATCTGTTTTGTATTTATATTCATATAAAATTATGTGTTTTTTTATTTATTTGTTTTTCTAATCTTGCGTTTCATCGGAAACTGAGTGTTTTTTTGTTTAATGTGGCAATGATGTGACATTAAAAGGAGGTGGTATTTGATGGCAAGGTTGCCACATATCAAAGGGAAGCAAATAAAATAAAAAACATGACCCACCTGTCATCTTCCTCGTGCTTCTTCTCCCTCCCTCTTCTCTCCTGATCAATCTGTCCCAACTCCCAGCAACTCACCGGCATCCTCTAGCTTACGCCATGACGGACAGTGAAAGCTCTCGGGTATCCAAAACCACTTTGAAATTAGTCAAGGATGAAAAATAAAATGGTACGGAAAGATAAGGGATAAATATTAGCTAGTTTTGAAGTAGAGGAATGAATTTTAGACTTTGATGAAATTTGAGGAATGTAAATAGATTTTACAAATTAGGGGCAAAGATAGCACAAGAATATGGGTAATGGGTGTACACATTTACACCGATAGCACAGGGATATGGGGGTACACATTTACACCCAAATTTTTGTGAAGAAATTGAATATATAGTACTACTATGTATGTATTAGCTATTTATACAACAAATGGGCCTAAGTGGTTGTCTTTCCACTTCAAAAATAAATTTTTAGCCTAGTTACATCCTATATCAATAAAAACAAGAAAATTAAAAATGTTTCTGCTCAAAATTTTGGTATGTCATCTTATTATGATACGATGTCATCTTTTTAAAATTCTTTACTATATATCTATAAAAACAAGAAAAGAGGATCAAAATTTTATCTAATTTGTTTAACCCTACCTGTTATTTTTTCATAGATCCGTCCCTCAGGGCTGCGGCATTGGCAGCGCCACCACCTGATCTGCTTGGTGCATGCCTCAATTAATGGAAGAAGAATACCATTGGTGGCAAGAAGCTTAGGCGGTGGGGCCCACAACCGGGGTGCAAACAGAACGATACCGATCGATGCAGCTGCAAACAGAGACACTGCGGAGAAGAAAACTGCATATTTCTGACGGAGTGCGATTTCACTGCATCTTCATAGAAAGAAACCCCAATGCGAGCTAAGCTTTGGATACCTACCAACACCGTCTGGGACGACGTCACAGACATTTCAGTAGTATAGATGCATGTGGGCATCTAAACATAGCACATCATCATGCATCATCACAGAGCTCTATCGGCTTCGACGACGACGACGCGCCGGCCGGATTGGATCAAAAGTTCCCTTCGCTGATCGAGTCGCCGGCGCAGGGCCTTGTCTTTTGTTCCTCTTTACGTCCAGGAGGAACCAACTAATACTACTACTAGCTGGAGTACTAGATAGGAGTATATTGATTGCCAGCTTGTGATGGCAATCAATCTGCAGCCTTTCGCGATGCGTAGGAATCTTGGATAGGGAAAAAAACATGCCATCGTTTTGGCCGTCGCTGCCTTTAACCCCGTTATAATCTAATTAAGACGTAGATTCTTTAGTTTTTGTTAGTTTTTGTTAGTATGTTTTCAAACTATTAAACGATATATTTTATAAAAAAAATTTATATAAAAATTACTCTAAAATATCAAATAATCTATTTTTTAAGTTTATAATAATTAAAACTCAATTAATTATGTGTTAATAGTTTATCTAATTTTACGTGCGCTCAAAAATCTTTATCTCCATCTAAGTCCAATGGGGCCTTACCATTTAAGTTTTAAGTTTTAAGTTTAGCAGTAATACTTCTGGAAACAAAACTTGTTACTGTATGTTACTCACTCCGTACAGGGCACCAATATATGCTTGCTTGTTGTCTGCTGCAATATAAAGTAGGAACTAAAAATATACTCTATGATCTGTTTGCGAATATTTGTTTGTTTTGGTCGGAAATAGATTAACTTTGATAGTTATTTTTTAAGCACTATCGAACATAATAATAAATATAAAGTATTTTTTATTACAACGGTAATATTATACAGAGTCAAAGGATTCAAAGCATTGTAATACAAGTATGGAGTCATGGCGTGTCAGCTAGGAGATCAAATCAGGCTCAATTGATGTACATACACCATCCTTAGGTATATATTTGTTCCAATGAAAAATCATGCACTTTGCCTTTTCCTATGAAGCAGTTCTGCAGTTGTATGATGTATCCAATGACTAGCTACTAGCACATCTTCGCCCTGAATAAAATATATACTGCAAATCATATATATATTGAAAACCTAAAAATTATCGTTGGATCGAAAAATAAACGTTTGAGATTTATCCATGTTATCATGAGTAAATCTGTGATGACATGAACAAATGTCAAACGTCTATTTTTTATTCAACGATAATTTTTAGATATTATATATATATATATATATATATATATATATATATATATATATATATATATATATATATATATATATACANTATTTCACCGTATATTTTCCCTCGTCGCCTGACCGGCCAGCAGCAACGAGATGATGAATATTCTCACCTGAGGTGGCAAAGCGAAAGGTGACTGCTGGAGCCGTTTGGCGATGGAGGGACAGATAATCCGTTGATTGATTCTCCGCGTATAGGATACTCGGTTGCACACGGCGTGTTGGCGGAATATAAATCACGCACATGCCCTGACATGGCGTGACGACGCACTTGTAAGTGTATCTAGACACAGCCAGCGGAATCAAATGATGATTAAATCCCTCGACACGTGAACGGGGGGAATTTTGGAATCCAATAAAACACCGCTCATACATCATCATACAGATATACTCTCCATTTCAAAATACATAAGACTCTCCATTTCAAAATATATGAAACTGTTTACTTTTCGTATAACGTTTGATCACTCGTTTTATTAAAAATATATATAAATATTATTTATTTTGTTGTGACTTATTTTATTAATAAAAAATATAATCTTAACTTATATTTATATATATATTAAAATTTTAAATAAGACGAATGATCAAATATTGTATAAAAAGTTAACGGTGTCATATATTTCTGAAAAAAATATGTATATACTAGCGCTAAAGAAGCTAGGAGTATATATATATTTGCATGCAGGATCACATGCGTTACGCATGGTTGCATGTAGGTTGTCGTGAAGAGGCCGGCACTGCACACGCAACGGCAAAACCCCAGCTGAGGAGGTATTTGGACTAAAGACTTTAAATTTAAATTTTAGTCCATGTCACATTGGATGTTTGAGTGCTAATTAAGAGTATTAAACATAGACCAATAATAAAACTAATTGCATAAATGAGTGCTAATTTGCGAGGCAAATTTTTTAAACCTAATTAATCCATAATTAACATATGTTTACTGTAGCATCACATAGGCTAATCATGAATTAATTAGGTTCAATATATTCGTCTCGCAAATTAGTCCAGGCTATAAAATAGGTTTTATTTGTAGTCTACGTTTAATACTTCTAATTAGTGTATAAATATTCGATGTGACATGGACTATAACTTTTTATAACCTTTTATAGTCTCATCCAAACGGGGAGCACAACACGGTAAGACCAGTGAGGCAGTGAGAGTGTACTGTGCCATAATGTAGGAGTACACCTGAATTTGCATTGGCGGAGACGACGATGGATGGATCGATGGGCCTGAAGCTGAAGCTGAAGCGAAACCTCGGATCCGGAGACGACGGAGGGGCGTATGGTCCAGGGTCGAGGGCGTGGCCGGCAGGGCCACGACAAGCGCTTTCCTGGGCCCCCAAACCGGCGCCATGTCTCCTTCGCTGTTGAGCTGAACTTGTTATCACCGTGCGCGCGTGAAGTTCACCTATCTGATCTATAAGGCTGTGTTGGTTTCCAGTGCGCAGTACGCAAACAAAACGGTCTATTAACGCGTGATTAATTAAGTATTAACTAATTTTTTTCAATAATGAATTAATTTAATTTTTTAAGCAACTTTTGTATAGAAACTTTTTAAAAAAAGTACACCGTTTAGTAGTTTGAAAAACGTGCACGTGAAAAAAAATACTATGCGCGCTGAGAAAACGCTCTCCCGAACACAGCCTTAAATCAATTAAGTCGATTCCTGGATCGACCCACTTACAGCATTAACGTGAACGGCATCATGCGTCTTTGGAATTTCTGATGGGATGGACAGCTTGCTATTTAATTGCATGGTGTCCTAATGGAGCCAGGTTTTCCTTTACCACCGCCGCTGAGGTGTGGTAACAGTAAATGACCGATAATCCTACGGAGTTCTTGAGAAAAATTTAAATTTTGGATAAATTTTCCGAAACTAAATTTTGGATAAATTTCGTTCGGTTTCTTCACTGTTTATCACAACCAGTTATTACCGGTCTTACCGTCGAGAGGTATGGTAACCCCTCTTTCTCCGATGAGGTCAATCCAGGATTACAAATTGTGGCTGCAAGGTGTGCTTTTATACATTACCTGCAGCCCCAAGATTTGAGTGGTACAAGTCCTAATTAATCAGCCGTCTGAGACTAGCCGCGAAGCATATATCACTGGCTGGCAGCAGGGTTAGATCTACCCCGATACCACTCAACGATAATTTATGTCTCTGGTCATCCTACATCTACATGGTACATGTCAGCCACTTTTTACGATTACACGTACGTAAGACCATGTACACGTACCAGGCAACAAATTTTTTTTGAGCCTTTTCTGATCACATGGAAGCGCTTCTCATAATGATCGCCCAATGACATTTCCATTTCTTCAAACGAGGTAATTTTGTGTTATTACTTGTTACTTGCTCTGTTTCATGTTATAAAACATATTGGTCTCTTTCTTTATTTCCTGTACATCGTATAGATTCACTAATATATATGTGTATATATACATACATACATACATACATACATACATACATACATACATATATATATATATATATATATATATATATATATGTATGTATATATATATATACACATGTGTATATATGTGTATGTGTGACACACACATACATCGATTCATATATAAATTTATTTAAAACCTGAAAACCCAAAACGCCATATATCGTGAAAGAGAGAGTAATTATACTAGTACACGATTTGATCAGCATGCCTGAGACTGATATGCGTCGCTCTCTGGCCCATACTGTAGAATGGAGACGATCAACTGGACAGCTTTCATTGATCATATATAATATACATTTATAGAGTACAAGGGTCTTTGGCCATGAACACACACGCACTACACATTGGAACGGATAAACGCAAAGAGCGGACGTGTGTGCGCGGCTGAGCGCACTCTCCGGAGGCCGTTGGCGAGGTGAGTGCGCGAGGCGCGTGCGGAAGCGCTGGACGCGTGAGAACTGGTCCGGCTCTAGCCGTTGGAGACGTTGATTCGCTGACACCCTCCCTCAGTCTTGACGTCGCCGTTTGTGACGGAGAGACTGTCTCAGAAGTCGAAAAAGAGCGCAGAGAGGAGCCCTTTGGTGAACACATCCGCTAGCTGCCTGGCACTGGGAACATGGGTGACATGGACTTCGCCAACGGCGACCTTCTTCCTGACAAAGTGGATGTCAAGTTCTATATGTTTGGTTCGCCGGTGGTGGACTGGATTCCGGGACATATACACCGAAGAAATATTGTCGCAGAATGCAACTGTCGCTGAAGGCACCGTGTAGAGCAGCTCGCCAAGGAGTTGTAGTTGGCACCGGACATGTTCGGCTGGTGAAGGGCAACTGTCATCGCCTATTGAGGCTGGAACGAAGGACGAGGGCCCAAGACGCCGGCGCCGGGCGCTCGAAAGGGCATGGGCCAGGCCTGCACCATGCCCTGCCACGGGTTATAGCCTGCAGCCCACGATGCAGCTTGGGTGTTGTTGGTGCCACCGCACGATGTCCAGCCGCCATTGCCGCGGCCATGGCGGCGATCGCCGCGATTGTTGGAACGGTTGCCGCCGCCATGGTTGTGACGGTTGGTGTCACGTGGCGCCGAGGGTCCGGAGGAGCCATCGTTGGAGCAGGAGGACGCGCCATGGGTGCGGGGGTTGGAGGAGCCGCCCGATCGGTCACTGTGGGACGCGGCAAGAGCCTATGTCGTCTTGGTGTTGTCGTCGTGGTGAACGCTAAGCTCCTCAAGAATGAGGAAGGAGCGGGCGCTCATGAAGGTGTGGGGCGGATACTTGGCGGTGATCACCGGCTTGACGTAGCGATACCGCGGATTGAGGCCGCGGAGGAGGTTGAGAACCTGGCTTGGTTCGGAGACCGGATGCCCGATGTCGCGGAGTTGATTGGCAAGGCACTTCAGCTTGGTGCAGTAGTCAGTGATGGTCATGTCACCTTGCTGGAGAGTGCGCAGCTTTGCCTCGAGATACACTGCGCGCTGGAGTTTGTTGTCCTGGAAGAGATCCTCGATGGCATGCCAAAGAGAGAAGGCGTCGGCGCGGTCACGGCGTATGGTGTCGAAGACACCTTTGGACACCGTGGCTAGGATCCAGTTGACGACGCAGGAATCGACCATGCGCCATTCGTCGTCGCGATCTGCAGAGGGGGTAGGAGAGCGGACATGGCCGAAGAGGCCAAACTTTCCAAGCGCGGAGTCGAAGAAACAGTGCCACTGCCCGTAGTTGCCCTCTTCCATGTCGAGGACGACTGGGACATGGTGACGAATAGAGACGCCCTGAATGGCAGAAGCTGGGGTGGGAACGACAAACTTGTCGTCAGAAGAAGGATCGGAAGGAGCAGGAGAGGCCATTGGAGGCGTTGGTGGAGCGGAAGGAGAAGCAAAGGGATTCACTGGGATCGAAGAAGAGGCTGATACCATGTAGAATGGAGACGATCAACTGGACAGCTTTCATTGATTGTATATAATGTACATTTATAGAGTACAAGGGCCTTTGGCCATGAATACACATGCACTACACACTGGAACGGATGAACGCAAAGAGCGAACATGTGGGCGCCATGAAGACCGGGCGCACGTGTGTGCGCGGCTGAGCGCGCTCTCCGGAGGCCGTTGGCGAGGCGAGTGCGCGAGGCGCGTGCGGGAGCGCTGGATGCATGAGAACCGGTCCGGCTCTTGCCGTTGGAGACGTTGATCCGCTGACACATACGTTAATTTGTAGCAGAGCACATTTGCAGCAGGAATAAGTCCACTTAACATCCCTCATCTTTCCATTGAGTTTAAATCGTACCCCTTAATCACAATATTGAAAATCTTCAGCCTCATCTTTTCACTTATGCTTATGCTTATCAGCCAAAATTTAAATTTTCAACCTTAAATTTGGAGTTGATTTTGGGATTTTTCATCGTAGTTTATTTTTTAGTCTTTGCTTTTAGATCGTTAAGAACACGTATATAAAAGTTTTATTCACAAATTATTTTTTATTTGCAAATATGCCGTTTCGCTTTTTCCTTCAATATGCCAAACGATGAGGCCGCTTAACCCTCCAATTTACAAAATCGGGTCAAATTAAGACCCAAGACAATATGGATATGTGGTTTCGTTAACATGACATCCTAGTCAGCAAAAATAAAATAAAAAACATTATAAGGGTCCATAATTAAGTGACCATCTCTAGCTACTTCCCCTCTCCTCTTCCCCTCGTCTCCTCCTCTTCCCCAGGAGCTCGTCGACGGGGCGAGGGGTGACGGCCGGTGAGCCCGTTCACGGGAGGCGGCAGCGGACTGTTTGTGGCCGACCTCTTATCGCCACCGTCATAACACAATCCCATCCCAGTGACCATGAGGTGTCTGCTCATCCCGGTGTTCCTCCTCCTGCTCGCATTGTCTATGTGTGAGTCCTTCATGTTGTCGGACACATCCAAGTCCGTCGCCGCCGGCCACACGTACATCAGCTACGACGACTACATCAAGGCCTTCCAGGCCGACAGTGCCAGCGCCACAGCCATTTAATAAGAAGGAAAAAATTTCCCCTTTGTGGCAACGAATACTGGAAATAGAGCACCACAATTCTACAAATACAGTGCCGCAAGACCATGGAAGCATCGTTGTAGCAATACAAACTATGCAGCACGGCGATAAGTAAGAGAGATGAGGAGGGGTCTTACACTCTTACGGGAGAGGGAAGCGGTGGATAGGGACAGATCCAACGTGGAGTTTCTCCCTACTCTGCTAGATCACCATTGATAGAAGGAGAGAAAGAAAAGCAAAAAGAGGAGGAAGAGAAGAAGGGGGCTGAAGGAGGAAGAAGGAAATGAGTCCCTCTATAATATTTTTTTGGATCCACCATTGGCGGTGGACGATGAGGGAGACTTTAGGGGCGTAGCGGTCAACGGCGAACCTGAGCGGGCCCCAGCGTTGGCGCGCTGCGGTTGTCGGAGCAGAGCAAGTCGAGGAAGGCCTTGACGAGGATGCTGTCCTTCTAGGCAACAGTTTGCGGCGTCCTTGTCGTAGCATGGCGGGAGGCCTACGCGTGGAGCACAAGGAGGTAGTAGGAACGCAATTTCGGTTCTATCGGACCCTTTGATATGATACTATTTTGGTCGAAATTTTTAAATTTTTTCTTTTTTATGAATTTGGTAATATCTGTTTAAATTTGATCAAATTTTGTTCAAAAATTCAAATAATTTCAAAAATTTTGGTATTTCGGTACCCCTCGATACAAATGCCGAAAACGAAAGATTGAACCATGGTAGGAACAGGAGGCCATGACCACGCACAGCAGCAGCAGCTGCCACAACAGAGGCACCCTTGGCGGCAGCAGCCTCGCCATGGGGTAAGCAAGTCAAATATCCTCTCCTCGAGACTGCGCACTGTGCAGTGTGTGCTCTTCTCTTCTCCCGCAAGTGTGGAGGAGGAAGAGGAAGACGATATGATCTGGAAGAGGTGACGCATGAGATGAGATGAGACCACCTACTATTGCTGCCGCCTCCAGCGAAAAGTCTCCCCGGCCGTTGCCCCTTGCCTTGCCGGTGCGTTCCTGGGGAAGAGGAGGATTGAGAATGTCTGACTTACTTCCCTTTGACATGGGTCACTGACATATGGGCCCTCTACTTGGTGGACCTATATGTCAGTGACTCAAAGTTAGAGGAAAGTAAGTTAGAATCCTCTTCTGAAGAGGAGATGAGGGGAAGAGAAGAGAATAGAGGGGAAGTAGAGGTGGTCACTTACATACAGGTTCTACATATTTTTTTATTTTATTCGTGTTGACTAGGCTATCACGTTAGCAAAACCATCTATCCATACTGTCATAGGATCTAATATAAACTGGTTTTGTAAGTTAGAGGGTTAATAGTTCAAGTAGCGTAGTTTAGGGATATAATTTAAACTCGATGATAAAATGAGGGACGTATAGTGCACTTATTACTTTGCAGCATGCCTCTGTCACCGTCTGTGAGAGAGCTGGGCCTGCCAAAGCCCAAACTGCAGATATAATTGCACTTTCAGCCCATGCTGAAAGCCTCGCTGATTTCCGAAATTCCGTTTGAATGCCAAAGGTCCTTGGAATGTTTCACCAAGAGGAGCCATGTACTTAACAGGTTATTTTTATGTATATAAAATAAAATGGAACAACAGATATATATGGGTCGGAGTGACACCGATGGATTCATTCAAACGCTGGAATTTTACATAAATTAGTGGGTGGGTGAAAGCGAATGCCGATCGATGGCGCTTTTAATTTGTGGCAGTGAGCAAGCAGGGGGCAGCTGCTGGTGCAATTCAGCGAGACTCGAACGGTTCGTTTATTTAATGGTGCAGGACTTGTTCTTCCGTCAGCTGAGGATGCTTGCTTAGCTGAACTAATGGCTTGTAAGGGAGTGGTTGAACTGGTCAAACAGATTGGAGTATCCAGGTTGAATCCTAGATCCAGACAATGCAGATGTAGCAAGAATGAAGATGTAGCAAGAATGCTTTAAGACATGACTCGAGAGATCATGCAACGTATGGAGGCTTAGTATAAGAAGTTGAAGAGGAATAACTCTTCTCTTTTCAGGAGGTAAAGGTTGGCTGGGTTCGTCGAACGGCGAATCAACCGGCGTATATTTTAGCACAAAATAGCTGCGTTGAAAACTGTTAGCAGTTTTTTGTCTAATGTACCTTCGTTCTTAGAGGAGACTCTTATTTTTTATTGTGATTCCAACAAGTAGTTAAAGCATGCAGCTTTCTCTCTAAAAGAACTGCTCTGTTCAGTTCGGGAAGGACGGAAGGAAGCCTGAGCATCAGGCTTTCTTAAGCAAAGAAGCAAGCTTCAGAATCAAATATCAATACGATGTAGCCCTCCATTTCAAAATAAATTTATTTTTTATCCATCTCACACATAACAATAAAACAAAAATAATTAGAATACCTCTACTTTATTAAATCCCAATACAATTATTTTCTATTTTATCTACTCTCCATGCATTTATATGCCCTATATTCACAAACTCCAATGCAATAAGTACTTAAAAAATAAACTTATTTTGAGACAAATAAGAGAGATAAAAAATAAACTTATTCAGGAACGAAGGGAGTAACAAAAACTCATAATCAAGTTCCAGCAAGTCTCATGTTTCAATGAGGCAACTTTTCAATAAGAAGGATTACTTGAAAGTTGTAGGTAAGCTCCAAAAAACGAACCAACATCATATCAACCTAGCTATCAAATAATGGCCGATAGCTAGCTAGTTTGTTCTTTTTTCCTTTGCTTTTCTTATTTACCTAGGATTTGGAATTAGATGCATTATTCATTGCTTTTCGTGAGAGGCCTGTCAAAAATAATACTACTTTCGATCCATGAAGTGATCAGTACAACCTAATCAGTACATGAGATTTGTTCTGCATGAGGAACGGGTCTGGCCGGATCAACCTAGATCCTCAGGCGGTAAGATTAGCAGTGCAAGGGGAGTACCCCCGGCCTAATGTGTTCGTTGAACACCTCTTGAAAGGCACCTAGCAAGAGAGATGCAAAAATGTAGTTAGATGTAAGTAGAAAATTTAGATGTTAAAATAATTCAAATCACTATCAAATCCAGACTATATTGTCCTCATCTTACTTTGAAATGATGAGTGCTTTACGATCGAAGAAGGGATGTAATATGTAATAGCATCTTAAGTGCATACATCATATTCCCTTCATCCTAAAATATAAGGCATAATCATCACACATACAAAAATCAATAAATAATTATTATCATCTACTCATTTATATTATTTTAATAAATACAATGTATGCATTTAATAGAATTAGAAATATTTAGGGTAAAAGATTTAAAAAAACAAATTTAGGAAAAAAAAGGCTAGTTAATTACATGTGCATGTGTGCCTTGTATAATAAAAAATAAAAAAATAATTGCGCTTTATATTTGGAGGTAGGGAAAGTAACATTCGTCACGTACGGTTACTCATTGTCCAAGAGTGAAAGCCACTAGCTAATCTCACCAAGAAAAGATGCGACTTAACTATATTTTTAAATCAATATAGCTAGTTTTTTTAGAACTCAATATATTAAACATTGAAAACACAGTACATGAATAAGTGACACATCTTCAGCTAGATTAGCTGGTAGTAGGGTTTCCTTAATAGGACAGACATTTTGACGACATAATTAAGTGAGAAATATTTTGACAAACTGCGCGCTTGAGGAGAATCAGAGATGATGCTTTTTTTGACAGGTAGTTCGTCATTTTATTCATTTGTCACGATATCCATTTGATATTGATTGATTCACTTCCTGAGAGTTGATTCATACCGGATAAAAGAGGTAGTAAACTCCCATGATGAAGTTTATTGATATAATCTGCCGAAGCAGACCAATCAGCTCCTGATTATCTGCTAAGTAAATTGGATTGGAAGTGTGAAGTTTATTGTATATGCAAATCGCCAGATTGATACCTGTCAGCTCAGCTTGATATCAATAAAGCTAGTCGAATGGTATTAAAAGAAAAAGGTAGCTAGCACTCACACAAAATTCAGTGACATGCATGCCTGCGCTGTCACGGAGCATAATATTGACAGACTGACAGTTACTTCAGCATGCATATCTCACGAGAGCGACGTGATATGATTTAAACCATACTATCTATCTACCTGTTAATTTTTGTTGTGATTGAAATTTGGAACATACTTTCTTCCTTTCATTTCATATTATAAGTCGTTTAACTTTTTTTTAAAAATTTCTTAGATTTGATTAAATTTATAAAAAAATTAAAAATATTTACAACACCAAATTAGTTTTATTTATGTTTGTTTTATATTAAAAATATTAGTATATTTTTCTATAAATTTAATCAAATTTTAAAAAAATTGAAAAAAAAGTAGATTTGTAATATAAAACAAAAGGAGTACATGATTAGGGGAGCTGTCTTGCACGGTTTGGCTTCACACCCGAATAAAGCCAGCAGCCTGTCAGTGGTGGTAGCTTCAATATATTCATTCATGTGGTTGCTTGGACGTCTTAACTTCAGCCGAAAGACGTTTTTTTAAGGTGTTTTTCATCCTACTTTTTTTAACTCATTTTTTTTATACATATATTTTTTAAATTATTAAATAGTGTATTTTTTTAAAAAAATTTATATATGAAAGTTGCTTTAAAAATATATTAATCTATTTTTTAAAAAATTAACAAATAATTAATTAATCATACATTAATGAGTTGTTTTGTTTTGTGTGCTATAAGTTAGTTGCCAACCCTAAGTTACGTACACAGCGTAGTGAAGAGCTGGAGCTTAGCATTAACAAGGCATTGATGATCTGGATGAGTTTGCTGGTGGTGGTGGCCGGTGGTCGCGGGTGCAAGCAAGTGAGCAACAGCGGAGAGCCGGAGAGGAGAGCAGAGGTCACGGCCTCACGGTGACATGGATCTTCTGCGGCCACTATATGTTCCAGCTTGTCTATTTGGTGCCGGCGTGCGGCTACTTCAAATAAACAAAAAAACTTCGACGTGAGGGTGCATTTGATTCCAAAATTACTTGGAAAGTAGTCTTTTATTGTTTGCTTATCGATTTATCAACTACCAGTAAAATTTAAATTTTAAGTCTTAACTTAATTTTCTCTTTCTATCTTTTTTTTGTTCATGTCTATTTTTACCTAGCTTACCTAGTCTTAACTTTCTCTTTCTCATGATCGCTACGATATTAAATAACTTTTTTCCTACTAATATATTGACATGTAAGGTTTTTACATGTTTGAAAAAAAATTAATTATAGTTGATTTTACGGTTTTTTATCGTAGTCTATTTTTCTAGCCGTCTTTTAAAAATTTAAACTACTAAATAGGGATATAAAAGGTTTACCAAAAAAATATTTTTGCTTAGCTAACTAGAGGCAATTGTTCTTTGTTGGGCACTTGGGCTTTGGCTATAGCTTAGCTAGCTAATCTAGCCCATTCATCCTTGCCTTCGCAAACTGTTTTCTTAGTTTACTTCATTTTGATGGCAAGGTATTGAGGGCCGAGGCTAGCTATTTGTACTTTTGTAGGACCGTGACTATTTGGTTCTAGAGCCAAAGCTTGGTAACCAGTACAAAATGTTTAATTTGTTTTTCATAATACATATACCTTACATTTTAGAGTGGCCCAACTAGAAAACAAGGTATAATTAACACGCCAACCTTGATACGTTAATTTTAAAATAATAATCAAATTGGAGGAACAAGCTTTGACTGTTCAAAATTAAACAAATGAAGAAAATTGTGTGGTTTGCCGTGCATTGTTTTTCTTCCTACGAAACAAGAACAAGAAGAAATAAATTTATTGAAAATCCTAGTAGAGATGATATCATAGAGGAGGATGCTATTCAAATTATCTATCATATTTCATGCAAAAAATATTTATCTTAGTTTTTAACTGATTTATCATATTGTTAAGACAAGACTATATAATAAGCAGCCCCTTTTGCATGGAGGACCTGGAATTTATCGTATGAACCAGAGAAAACAGGAAATAGTTTGCACCATTTAATCATGGATATGTAGATTATATGTATTGTACTCCTAATGATAAAGATTTGAGTTTTGCAGATATCACTATCATCTTGCTCTCCTGAAGTGACCTTAACGGGGGAACCATGTTCATCTTTACTTTTGTGAAAACAATCTATTTTGTTTTCCAAAAATAACGTCTAGCCACCATTTTATTTTGGCATATGTGATTATGTTAAGCTAATTTGAACACCCACAAGTTACGAAACAATGAATGAAGAGCCGACAATTCCATATTTGATATTTTCCCAGTAAGTCAAAAATTATGAAATCCCATCTTATCGGCATAATCTGTATGACATGTCCTATCACAACAAACTCATTTAAAAGATACTATTCATTATATTTTCAGAAATAGCTAATTCTGTAAAAACGAAGTTGTCATTTATCCTCCCCCACCATCTCTACTTTTCTAATGACGTAAAAAACCATTCAAATAAAAAAAATAGATAGGTAAAACTAAACCCATAAACCATAAAACCTATATTTTTTCAACCCGTCACAAATCGCAAGTGTAAAGAAAAATATATTTTTTAAAACATATATTCGAACGTGGAACAAATAAATCACAACAAATCATATGGTAAAAGTAGCTAGAAAGAACGGCGTCATGGGTACTCCTCCCTCCACTTGGCAGGTGACGTGGCGCACACGGCGTCGCCGTAGAAGATCCCTCGGCTCGCGCGGCCACATAAAACTCTCGTGAGCTCCCGCGAAGACGCCACACACGCCACCACAACCCAACCCATTCCTTTCTCTGCGCGCTCGCCAGCGCCGCCATGAGTGCCGCCGTCGCAGCCTCCTCTGGCGGGCCCGCCGCCGACGTCGAGAAGGGCGCCGCGGCCGCAGACACGAACGTCGATGGCGGCGCCCCGGCGGCGGCGTCGGGCGAGGGCGTGGTGGGCGCCGTGGTGCGGCGCTGGCGGCGGCAGGACCTCCTGGAGAAGTCCGGGTCGGCGCTCCGCGTCGCGGCGTGGGCCTTCTCCCTCCTCGCCTTCGTCGTCATGGGCGCCAACGACCACGGCGACTGGAGACAGTTCGAGCACTACGAGGAGTACAGGTGAGTGAGCTCCCTTATCCCGCCGCTCCATTTGCCACTACACTACTCGTCCTTGAATGATCCATGGATGCCAGCAGCCACACCGGTGCCGCGGCGGCGGCGACGGTGAATTGCTTGCGGCAGTGAACACACTTGACCGAACGGTTGGTGGGTGCTTTCTCTTTGTGCAGGTACGTGGTCGCGATCGGGGTGCTGGCCTTCATCTACACGACGCTGCAGCTGGTGCGGCACGGCGTACGGCTCACCGGCGGCCAGGATCTGCAGGGCAAGGTCGCCGTACTCGTCGACTTCGCCGGAGATCAGGTCAGCGCCGCACGCCGCATGCCTCGATTATGCATTCCTCGGTTGCACTCTTCTGGCTGTCCTTTGTTTAATTGCCGTGACATCTATGCAATGCATCGAACATCTGTCGCGTCGTCTCGCCGTAGGAGTTAAAACTCAAATTATTTAATCGAAATCATTAGGCACACTTCCTTGCACAATAGGAAAAGCGGATGGATACTTGGACACCGCAGTAAAACTTAAATTTGTTTATCAATTATTCATCATTTGAAGAGTATGGATCGCTCGTTGAGATCCAGTGTGGTAGTTAATTTAATTTGGTGTTAGTTAAGAGAGAAATTCTTTAGTTCGGGTGCATTTCAGAATTAACTCTGTATAATATAACGCTGCTAATGCACAGCACGATCGTCCTGACAACTGTTCATGGGATGCAGTTGAGCAGAGAATTATAGCGCAAAGCTGTCATGTGCTGGCTGGAATTTTAATCCATTCCTTTGGCTGATTGTTAATTACTTGTCCTTGAAAGAGACCTAAAGAGTCCACATGGCATTTCCAGTAATACAATTCAATTCATACCTTACATATATTACATTGCAGAATAGAAGTCGAAGTACTAGGATTAGTTGTTCTCTTCCTACTAATGGTCTGATGGACATAAACCAGCACAGATTTGTCTGGATCACAAATTACACATTTCGATCCACATGGAATTGTAATAAGCTTTTTCAGTCTGTTTCAAAAACAACTGACGTGTATTTAGATATTTAATTACATGAGCCCTTGGTTTGATGACATGATATCAAATCGATCTAAAATATTGTCAGAGTTTGATTAGGATCTCATATATGGTGACCACTGATCAGAGTTGATTGTTTACGGAATTGAGGTTATGGATAAAGACAAAATGTTAAGTTGACAATGACCTGTACGTTATCCAAGTAACTTCGCATCTAAGTTTGTTTGTCCAAACTCCAATTAAGCAAAATTAATGGCCAATGCTCTAGAACCTTTGACTTGATGACAGGCCTACCATTTTAAACACTACGAATTAGATACGCTAAGCATGTGCATGATGGCAATACGAACCTCGGAGTACCTGAACCTTTGTTTAATGTCGACAGTGACATATATATTTTTTTTAATAGATAACACAATTAACTTTCAAAGACCATTCATTTTATTTAAAAAAAATATGCAAATGTATAAAATATAAATCATGCTTAAAGTATTTTTAGTGATAAAACAACCCACAACAAAATAAATGACAATTAAGTATTTTTTAAAAACATGTGTGTAAAAATTAACAGCGTCATATATTAAAAAATGAAGGTACTATGTTACACACATGTAGGTAGGATTTCAACATAAATTTAATGAAATCAGGGATATGTCGTTGGTTTCCCGTTTCTTAGAGTATGTGTCAGGAGCCACTTTTACGAATGTGTGAGTATGATGTTACGGATATAGTATACTTATGTGTCTATCGTGTAATCATGAAAAAAAATACAAAACAGTATACATACAATGCAGTCTGAAACAGTAATGTTTTACCGTGGTGTCGATATGCATATGGTGGTACCGCAGGTGACGGCGTACCTGCTGATGTCGGCGGTCTCGGCGGCGATCCCGATAACGAACAGGATGAGGGAAGGCGCGGACAACGTGTTCACCGACTCGTCGGCGGCGTCCATCAGCATGGCCTTCTTCGCCTTCGTCTGCCTCGCCCTCTCCGCCCTCGTCTCCGGCTTCAAGCTCGCCAAGCAGACCTACATCTGATCATCCATCCATCCATCCATCCATCCATCCGTACATACGTTTCGCCGTCGTCTGATCCTGTTTGTACAGCTAGTTGATTGTCGATTTCTTCGTAATGGTGTTGATGTGGTGTACTCGTGTGGTACGTATATACGTACACGGCTTTGTTTCTTGTTTACGGTTGGGATTGGAATCGGCCGGTGGGGTTAATTTGAGTGTTAGTAGAGGAATTGATCGATTCATTTCATTGGATGATTTGATTGTCTTGCGTGTGTTTAGGCGTATATATGCAATGGCGAACCGAATTAAACATGTACTTAATTCATGATGTGATTACACAACAGATTGGAGACGTCAGTGTGTGCAGCGTGCACCCGCATCTTGCAGAATGAAGAGTGTGTGTGTGTGTTGCTATATATGCAGATCGAATTGCAGATGCAGGTTACTCCACGTTTGGAATCCGGAAAAGTTTTCATGTTTCCATGTACCGTTCACTATCAAATTCATGCGTATCATCTGTACGGGCCTTTGTTTTTTTCTATAAAAGAAAATCTCGTCCAGTGCCCTGTGTGAACAAAGGTGGACCAAAATAGTTTTTTTTCAATAAAGTAGATAACGATGGTGACGTGGAAATGTGGAATTAACAAGTCGTCAACCTTGCTCAAGGCTCAAGATGAGATGATTGTAGAGGATGGGATCGATGGCGTGCACTGCTCTATACTCATTTTCTCATAGATGGTGTAGGTCCCCCGCTCTCGCCAAAATGGCCCGGCCCAAATGAGGATAACTTGGGCCACACATTCGAGACTTTCCTTGCTGGATTTTTTTAGGAATAAGTCCACTTGTCGTCGCTCAACTTTACGTCAAGTTTGTTTGATATCCCTTATCTATAATACCATAGATCTTCACCTCTAAACTACATAAAACCGTGCAAATTTGGTCCTATGACAGTATCAGCAGCTCGTTTAGCTGACATGGCATCCTAGTCAGCAAAGCAATCTAAAAAAAAGTAGTAGGGCTCACATGTCAGTGTCCTTCCTTTCTCTTCTCTTTTTCCAACGCTGGTGCAATACTCTTCACCCTGGCGCCCCTCTCGCGTTGCAGCGCCACCTCATCGATGTCAGCGAGCCTGAGCCACGACAGTGTCGACGGCGACGCATGTTGGAGGAGGCAACCTCAGATCCACGAAGGGCATCGAGCTCCCTCACCACCAAGCCACTCCTCGACCTCGTCATCTGCGTTAGAGATGGTGGCCCTAGGCACCCCATCAGGGACTGCCGACGAGAGGAGCTCGTCAAGCCGGTTCGCCGCCGCAGCCGCTGATGGACCCCATCCTCTTCCCATCTCCTCCCTTGCCATGGGAAGCCGCCGCCTCTACCTAGGGACTTTGCCAACCACCACCCACCAGAACCAGCGTTGTGGGGAAGTCATTGGTGCAGAGGCGTTGGGGGAGCAAGCAGGGTTGGTTGCGGCGGGCGGTGCATGCACGAGGTGCGTGGCCGGAGGACGGAGGCAGCCTGGCGTGATGCGGCGCAATGGCCGCTGCCTCCGCCATGGTGCGGTGCGACGGCCACCGCCTCCACCGCGAAGACACAAGCAGGGTCGGTTGAGGCGGAGGACGGAGGTAGTCCAATGTGGTGCGATGCGACGGTCGTGGCGGGGGCGTTAGCCTTCGCCGTGAAGACGTGTCATGCCCTGAATTTCATCTGGGATAAAAACTTATTAAAAAACATTTCTAGAAATTATATTAAAAGTTAAAGCAAATTGTAAGTGAATTAAATGTGGGAAATTAAATTTCCTTTAAAAATTATGGCTGAAAATATTTTTGTAATATTCTCCATGCCCTAACATACACTCTGGAATTTCTCATGAATATTCAGAGCTAAAGAAGTAATTTTAATAGTACAAAGTTCATTTAACCAATTAACTAAATAGACAAACAAATTGAGATCTTCTCCTTGTCCTTGTCCCGTTTCCGGCCCAAGTCTATTTCTTCTCCCCTGGCCCTTCCCCTCCTTCCCTTTTCTCTCTCCCGGGCCGGGCTTCCACTCCTTCCTCGGCTTGTCTCCGCTTGGGCAGTGCCGGCCCGCTCGCTCCCTCTCCTCGCAAAAGTCCACTTCGCCTCCCTCCCTCTCTCCCTCTCACCGACAGGTGGGACCGGTAGCCCCACCTGTGAGCTCCCTCTTCAATCTCCTGCTGGCAACCACCTGGGCCACGCTGCCACCCGTTTCGCGCCTCCTAGCACATATCCCTGCTCCCGCATGTGTGTGCACTGGTCACCGCCCACGTCCTCCACCATCTCCCCCACTCTCCCGCGAAAACGGTGCCAGATCGAGCCCCACTCTCCCATGGCGCCGCCTTTCCCTCCCGCTCCAAATCCGCTTGCCCCGAGCATGATTCCGACCTTCCAGTCCTATAAAAACACTCCCCGTACCTCCCTTTCTCATTTTCCTACTTTCCCCAAGCTCATCGCGCCATCTCTCCTCCCCACACTGCTCTTGGCTTTCGCCGCTCTCCGCCGTGCTACGGCCGAGCACTGTTGCTGTTAGAACCGTCATCGCATCGTGCCACCACCACCATTAGCTTCGTCGTCGCGAGTGCAACCTTGGCCCCTGCTTCGCTCTCTCAAATCGCTGTCAAAGTGCCGCTTCCACCACATTGCTGAGCCACCGCCGCCCGTTGCTGCCTCCAATCCATCACCGCCGGTGCCTAGAGCCATGCCGATGCCCCTGCCACCTTCGTGTGGCCAAGGAGCCCCTCGGTCGTCCCTCCATCGAAGCCAATCACGCCAGAATCCCTTCGGCACCACGTCCAGTGAGGACCGCTGTCGTCCTCGAGCTCCGATCGTTTCTCCTCGTTGTTTAGTGTCGTGGCTCCCCTTCCTAACCAGGCCTCCATTTTTCCCAGGTCCTGAATGGCCTAGGCCCCCTTTTCCTGCTCGTCAAAGCTCACCGGAACTCCACGGCCGCCGTTGCCTCACACCAGCTGCCATCGCCCCGCACTGGCTGACGTCCTTTCCTCGTCGGTGACTTCTCGCGCCGCCTCTTCTACCGTGTGCACTCGGTGAGCACCACTCTCCCCCATCTCCTTCCGCCGCTTCCCGCGCTACCGTTGGAGCCCCTTGGGCCCGGGTGCCGCCGCCACCACTCGCCGGCCGGTCGCTGCCGCGTGCCCGCCCACCGGGTCACACCGCCCGGCCGCTCCCGCATCCCCGCCGCTAGATCACACTGCTTGGCCGCTCCCGGCCACCCGATTGGCCTCGGGCCAATATGGGCCGTTGGTTGCCCGTGGACCATCTGGTCCCGATCCACGGTGCACCCGGCCGTCTCCATGGACTTGGTCCACAGAGGGTCGGTCCCCTTCAGTCGCTAACATGTGGGGCCCGCGTGTTGGCGTTGACGCCCCTTGATGACGTCAGCTTCACCCTTTTCCTTTGGGAAAATAATTCATAATTGCACAATAAATTGATTTTAATTCCAGGAATTCATTTAAATGGCTCAATGACAGACTTAATTACTTTGCTAAACCTATCTTTATTATCTATGTTGGACCTCTTTTGTTTTTATGGTGGATCATATTCTGGGATTGTTCTATCATGGATGGTAATCTATATTTTCCTGTAATGGTGCCCCATTGCTTATTTGTTTCATCCATTCATGACTATGGCATCTTTTATTACTGTGAGGCTATGCCCTGTAGCCTTAAGATCTTCTCCCCAATTTGCCATGACAACAAACAATAACAGAAGAGCATGTAACATTTTGTGTTGGAACGTTCGTGGCATCAATTCTGAAAAAAAGTGGCTGGTTGTTAGTGAAAAAATCGCTGAAAGCGCGTGCGCTATAATTTGTTTACAAGAAACAAAAAGAGAGGCCTTTGACCATTCATACCTAAGAAAGTTTTGCCCTAGACGGTTTGACAAGTTTGTTTATCAACCATCAGAGGGTGCTTCAGGAGGTCTAATAACAATTTGGAATAGTAATTTTTTTTGGTGGGGAGGTTATTCAATGCCTCCCATATGCAATAACAGTGAAATTTACCTCTACCACCAACATGCTTGATTCCTAGTTTTTAACCAATGTTTATGGCCCATGTGATGGTGAACAGCGAGATGCTTTCATAAACTGGATGAATGAAATTGACATTGATGATCAAACAAATTGGTTGTTTATGGGATATTTTAATTTCATAATATCAGTGGAAGATAGGAATCTCCCAGGAGGCAATATGAATGATATTTTGATCTTTAATGAAGTCATCAGCAATGTGGGACTGGTAGAATTACCTATAAAAGAAAGAGCATTCACTTGGAGCAACATGCAAGAAAACCCTCTTCTCCAACAGCTTGACTGGTTCTTTACCTCAACATCTTGGACAATCAGTTATCCCCATACAATAGTCTGTAGGATAAAAAAAACAAGAACTAAACCAACCAGAGGAGAGGGTGAATGGTTGTAGTACTCAAAAACCAAAATTTTTAGCGAAATTAAAAGTTACCCTCAAATCGATATAGATTGATCTGACCAAAATAGATCGGCTGGTCTGACCGTGCCTATGCCGTCGGTCTGACCGCCGTGTTCCCGCCGGTCTGATCGCCATGATGCCGCCGGTCTGACCGTCGTAAAGCTACCGATTTGACCGCCGTGAAGCCGCCGGTCTGACCATCGTTGTCTTGTCGGTTAGACCGCGGTATCCGGGAAAACACAAATTGAAGATCTATTAAAATAGATGACTACTTTATTACTTCTCTCTGTGTTTACAAAGTGCAACAACAGCACTCCTCATAAAAATTTCGACTAAACTCGAAACCCTAACCAAACTTACAACTCAATGCTCTCCAAAAGAGATTACGGGAGGCCACACCCTCCCTCTCTATTTATACATGAGGTAGGCAGCATAAAGCCACGAACCAAACTCATACAAGAAGTCCTAATCCACCTAGAAAACCTTCCCGTAAAAGAAACCAACTTTACATATTCCAATTGTACCAAATTTGGACTCCTTCCAAATTCGACTCCGCATCCCATACGCACACAATATCTCTATCGTATGCCATATGAAATCTTCACCAACCACGTGCATTGATCTTTAGCCTAAGTATCCCACATGATATCTGACCGTCCGGACATTACCTTATCTCCAAGTTGACTCCTGATCCATCACCAGCAATACTCTCCCGAGACGTAAAGATTACCTACACATGAATCAAACAAAGAAACCATATCCGAGCATAAGCTATCACAAACTTGACTCATTGTTAGCACACAACAGTATTACATACGCATAGTATCCATCCAGAAGTCATAAACATGAATTAACCACGGATATCTAATGAAACAACCCGAAACCGAAACCGACACAGAGTCGGCCAGTCAGACCGCACACATATCGCTGGTCTGACCGGCCATGCCTGCCCTGTCTGACCGGACAAAACAACGGTCCTTGTTCACCGTCTGAAAATTCAATCATCTCACAAACCACTTCACCAATAATCTGCAAATATCAAAACCAATAATCTCAGAGGCCAATTGTTCATCACAACAAAAGAATCAAAGTATTGATTTTACATAGTCACTGCCCTGAGCAGATACATATCAGATCATGCACCATGTGTGGTTTCAATAGAAACATCAGTACCAAAATCTACAATTTTCAGATTTGAGAATTATTGGATAGAAATGCCAAACTTTCATCAAGTAGACGGTCAATTCTGGAATCTCCCTATGGATGTCACAAATCCTGCAGTTGCACTCAACAGAAAATTCAAGAATTTAAGAGAGGTCTGAAAAGGTGGAGCAAAAGGCTATCTAATCTGAATACTCTGATCACAGATTGCAATGCAATTATGGCTCAATTGGACAATCTAGAAGAGATAAGGCCTTTATTCATACAGGAAAGAAATTTCAGAAATATTCTCAAAGACCATATACTGAAACTATTACACTATAAAAACATCTTTTGGAAAAAGAGATACACCATCAGATGGGTGCAATTTGGTGACGAAAATACTTCTTTTTTCCATGCCTCGGCAACTGAAAGACAGAGAAGAAACAAAATTTCGCACTTGTTACTTGAAGATGGAAGAACACTATGCTCTCATGAAGAAAAAGCGCATGCCCTGCTTACAACATAAAGAAACAGAATGGGGGTGTCATTCAACCCAGAAATGATTTTTGATCTGCATAACATCATAAACACTGCAGAAGATCTAAAAATTCTTTCTTCTGTACCAACAACTGAGGAAATGGACAAAGTAATTAAGCAAATGCCAAGTGACAAAGCTCCTGGATCAGATGGTTACAACGGTATGTTTTTAAAGACCTGTTGGCATTATATCTGTCATGACTTCTACTCCCTGGCTATTTCTTTTTTTAATGAGGAAGTCCCTCTAGAAAATCTCAATAGTTCTTACATCACTCTTGTTCCTAAGAAGCAAAACCCTGAAACAGCAAATGATTTTAGACCAATATCCCTGATGAGCAGCTCACTGAAATTTATCACTAAGATAACGTCTGATAGACTGCAGACCAAAATTTTGGATATAGTTCATGAGAATAAATATGGTTTTATTAACAAAAGGACCATCCAAGATTGCCTAGCTTGGACTCTAGAATTCCTACACAAATGCCACCAGAGCAAAAGAGAAATTGTCATCATAAAAAATTATTTTGAGAAAGCTTTTGATACAGTAGAGCACTCAGTCATCTTAAAAATGATGGAATGTAAAGGCTTTGACCCAAAGTGGATACACTTACTCCACGATGTTTTATCCACAGCTTCGACTTCAAATTTACTCAAACGGGTGCCCGGTACACCTCTCAAATGTAGAAGAGGAGTCAGGCAAGGAGATCCACTCTCTCCTCTTCTTTTTGTCCTAGGTGCAGATCTATTGCAAACTCTCTGATCAATGAGGCCTGTAGAAGAAATATTTTATCACTGCCTTTACCTTAAGAGAATGCCCCTTTCCCTGTGATACAATATGCAGATGACACTTTGATTATAATGAAAGCATATCAGAGAGAAATCTTCTTCCTAAAAACAGTTCTACAGTCCTATGCTATGGCCTTTGGCTTAAAGATAAACTTCCACAAATCGTGCATGATTCCTATAAATGTTGCTGAAGACAAAATGGAGATCCTGGCAGGAACCATGGGCTGTCAAGTAGGGAAAATGCCTTTCACTTACCTTGGACTACCAGTAGGTACCACAAGATCAACAATATCAGACATGGCACCACTCATTGATAGAATTGATAGTAGATTATCATCTATAGCCTCTCTTTGAACTATGGGGGAAGACTACAAATTGTAAATTCAGTCCTATCAGCTTTGCCAACTTATTATATGTGTACATTGAAGCTTCCAAAGAAGATAATCCAACATATTGATAGAGCCAGGAGACATTGTCTATGGAGGAAAAACACAGATATGCAGGTAAAAGCAAATTCTCTGGCTGCATGGGACATGGTATGTGCACCAAAGAATAAAGGAGGACTGGGAATAATAAATCTGCAATGTCAAAACGTTGCTTTACTGATGAAACATCTAGATAAATTTTACAACAAGAAGAATCTACCTTGGGTCAAATTAATTTGGAGTCACTATACAAATGGAAATCCTCCACATGCATGCAGACAAAAAGGATCTTTTTGGTGAAAAGATATTCTTAAGTTAACCCCCCTATTCAGAGCAATTTCAAATGCAACAATTAGCAAGGGAGACACCACTCTGTTTTGGAAAGATCAATGGAATGGACATGTCATGTCTGAAGAGTATCCAACACTCTTTTCTTTTGTTCTTGATGAGGACAAATCGGTGAAAAATTTTATACAAACAATGCAGCCATCTCATAACTTTCACCTTCCACTTTCATTGGAAGCAATGCAAGAATGGAACATTCTATCAAATGTAATACAAGAACGAGTCAAACCAAAATGAAGACGTTTGGGCTTACTTTGGAGAACAAGAATTTCAGTACAAAGAAACTATATAATCTATATTTCTCTCATATTCAGCCGCCTCCACCCTATCTATGATATGGAAAAGTAAGTGCACAATGAAACTCAAAGTCATTTTGTGGTTATTAATGGTCGATAGACTGAACACTAAGGATATGCTACAAAGAAGACACTTTACCATCCAAAATGGTCTAGAATGAGTAATGTGTACAGATCGCAAACATGAGGATATCAAGCATGTCTTTTGTAGTTGCCCGTTTGCAAAGCAGTGTTGGCAATTTCTAGGAATCATTTGGCATGATCAATTGGTTTTAATGGACATGATAGCAGATGGAGGCACTCAATTCAGATTCCCTTTCTTCATGGAATTATTAGCAATTGTGTGGAGATTATGAGGATCGTATACCCTCACGGCTGGCTTATCCGATTGATTATAGGGGATAGGTTATGATTCATGATATGTAATTGGCTTAGGACTTAAGTATTACGTTACCTTGTATAATAGGGAACGACTTATAGTCCTGAGTCGGGAATAATATGGAGTCCTATACTGTATGTAGTTAGGTCTCCGACTTATGAGCCTACCCTCTAAACCTATATAAGAAAGGTAGGACGTCCCTTGAGGGAGAGGAGACAATAGCAATTAGCTAATCTTTTCGCATACTCAACCTGATCAGGAGATCAATAAACCACTCGGCGGATCAAATCCCTGAAACAGGAGTAGGGTATTACTTCTTTATAGAAGGCCTGAACCTGTCTAAATCCTTTTATCTACTAACCCATCGTGTTTGGCACTTGACTGCTACCCCCAGTTTCTTATTGCAGAAACCAAGTTTCGACAGTTGGCGCGCCAGGTAGGGGCAACGTCAAGTTTTCCTTTTCATCTCGCCGACTAGCGCGTTGGGATCTTCATCAGGCATCGACGACTTCGCCTTCCCCCCAGGGCAGGCGTTCCGCTTCGGCAGCCTCGACTTCATCACCGATAAATTCGGCAAGATTTCTCTCCTTGACTCGGGTTCGAACCAGTCGGGAGGGGAAAGTTACTCGGCGCCGTTCGGGTTACCAGACGACGCTGAGATCTACTTCAATTTCTTATCTTTCGAGTTGGAATCAATCCACTCGGGAAAATCTTCTTCATCATCGTCATGCTGCGGTTCGAGCTCCAGGGAGATCGCCGTCATGATTCAACCACTCGGATCGCGCTCATCCACTAAGATCGCTGATTACCTCAGCTCCTCCGACTTCGATGACCTCTATGACATCTCCACGGAGGAATTCAACGACTCTGACTTCGACGACGACTACGCTCCGATGTTCTTCAACGTACTCATGGCCGAATTAGCAGAGACGGACACAGCTGTGGCCTGCAGGATTGCAGAAGAGGAACGAGCCAAGATCGAGGAGGAACGCAAGCGCAAGGAGGAGGAGCTCAAGCGAAAAGAAGAAGCTGACAAGAGCAAACGAGATCTGAGGGCGGTTGGACGCTCCGCTCGCGAGGCCATACTTCAGTCCCAAGTCGACAACACCAACATCTTCCTCACGCCCCAACAGAACGCGGTCGCAGCTCTCACCCTCATCGACACCGTCATCGAAGTGGCACCCCCGCCGTAACTCCAATTCTGGACAAAGTCAAGACTATCGTCGCAGCCACAGCCGCCAGCGCTCCCACAAGCTCTGCTCGGAGAGGTACCGAGTCCATCGCCGAGACACCCAAGGGCAGCCGCCTACCACCGATGTGATCTAAAGACTACTGGAGACCCGAGCTCAGCAAGACACCCGCCAAGTCCAAAGACCCTCGTCATTATGCAGCGTGGAAGCATCAAGATCAATCGGCCGACTCTCGTGAGAGAGGTCACGGCTGCCCACCTGTCCATGATCGGATTTGTTATGGTAATAACTCCAACTACCAGAGCAGCTCTCGAAGGCCTCCGCCGAGTGACTTGAGGGAGGTACTTGATCGGCGTCATCACGAGCGCAACAAGCCCTATTACGAAGACCGAAGGAGTTCACCCGACAACTATGATGATGGAGTGCCCGCATTCACTCGGGACCTGCGTCGAGTGGATTGGCCGAGTGGATTCAAGCCCACTGGGATTGACAAGTATGACGGCAAAACCGACCCTGAGTCATGGTTAACCGTTTACACCCTCGCCATCCGCGCAGCAGGAGGAGACAGCAAAGCTATGGCAAACTACTTGCCCGTTGTTCTCGCCGACTCAGCCAGGAATTGGCTCACAAGCTTATCAAGAGGTTCGATTGATTCATGGAGCGAGCTTCGGGACCACTTGATCGCCAACTTCTAGGGCACTTTCGAAAGGCCCGGGACCCACTTCGATCTTTACAATGTGATTTAGAAGCCAACGAGTCATTGAAAGACTACATTCGGCATTTTTCGGAGAAGCGAAATAAGATCCCCGACATCACCGACGACGTCATCATAGCCGCGTTCCAGAAGGGTGTCCGCAATGAGTTGCTGATCGGCAAATTCGGGCGTAAGCCTCCGAAGACGGTCAAGAAGATGTTCGAGACAGCCAACTCCTACGCCAAATCGGACGATGCAATCAAAGCCTCATGGCAGGACAAGCATGACAAGCAATCCGGGAGTAGCTCGCGCCCCAAGAAGGACAACTACAACGGCAACGTTAATAACGGCCAAAAAGATCGCAAGCGTAAGCCCGAGGATCTGGTCGCCGCAATGTCTAACTACCAACAGCAACGTCCCCGAGTCGCCGCCTACGACAGGATCATGAACGCCCAATGCACTCATCACCCGAATCACAAGCACGCGGCCAAAGATTGTTTCATCTACAAACAGTTTGCCAAGCAATACGCAACCCAACTACACCAGAAGCCGTCAGATGGAGCCAACACTTCAGGAACCAAGAAGGACGACCTAGCTGGTGGCTCAGAGCCTTTTCAAGACCACAGGACCGAGTTAAACCACATTTTTGGAGGATCGCTGGCGTATGAGTCGAAGAGGAAGCAGAAGCTGACCGATAGGGAAATCAACGCAGTACAACCTGAAGTCCCACGTTACTTACGATGGTCGAAGGTGGCTATCACGTTCAACCGCTCGGATCATCCTGACTGAGTGGTTCACCCGGGGCGGTATCCCCTGGTACTAGACCCGGTGGTTTGCAATGTCAAGCTCAAGCGTGTCCTCATCGATGGCGGTAGCGCCCTTAACATCCTCTTTGCTAAGACTATGGACGAGATGCAAATCCTGATATCTGAATTGAAGCCGAGTTCGGCCCCTTTTCACGGAGTCATCCCAGGGCTGTCATCTACGCCACTCGGGCAAATTACCCTTCCAGTCACTTTCGGCACTCGGGAAAACTTCCGGACAGAGAATGTCAGCTTTGAAGTTGCCGACTTCGAAGCAGCTTATCACGTAATCATTGGAAGACCTGCGCTTGTCAAATTTATGGCGGTCCCGCACTGCACCTACCTCATGATGAAGATGCCTGGACCCAACGGAGTCATCTCCTTGCGCAGCGACGTCAAGCAAGCTTTCACCTGCGACAAAGAAAGCTGTGACATGGCCCAAACTCGTGAGAGATTACTTGGCCAACAGGAGGTCCGACTGGCTGCATCAATATCAGGCGAAGGCGAGATCCTAGCGAAGAAGATCACCAAGTCGGGAGAAGGCGACGCCAAGACAAAGAAGATTCCCCTTGATCCCTCTGATCCTGCCAAAACTGCTATAATAGACACTGAGTTAGATCCCAAATAGGAAAGTGTGCTCATCACCTTCCTCTGAAACAATAAAGATATATTTGCTTGGAAACCGTCTGATATGCCTGGTATTCCTAGGGAGGTGAATGAGCACTCATTAAATGTTAAAGAGGATGCAAAACCTATAAAACAACGACTCTGCCATTTTGCCCAAGATCGAAGGGATGCTATCAAGGAAGAACTCGGCAAGCTTTTGGCAGCTGGATTCATCAAAGAAGTTTACCACCCCGACTGGTTGGCCAACCCGGTCCTAGTTCGGAAGAAGACAGGGCAATGGCGCATGTGTGTAGACTACACCGACCTCAACAAGTCTTGTCCCAAGGATCCCTTTGGATTGCCCCATATTGATCAAGTCGTCGACTCAACAGCCGGCTGTGAGCTTCTGAGCTTCTTGGATTGTTACTCGGGATACCATCAAATCAGCTTGAAGGAGTCCGACTGCCTGAAGACATCATTCATTACCCCGTTCGGAGCTTATTGTTACATCACGATGCCTTTTGGCCTCAAGAATGCCGGAGCTACTTATCAGTGTATGATCCAGAGATGCCTTTAGACTCAACTCGGGAGGAACGTGGAAGCTTACGTCGACGATGTCGTCATCAAGACCAAGCAAAAACATGATCTGATCACCGACTTAGAAGAAACTTTCGCAAACATTCGGGCTTTCAGAATGAAGTTAAACCCGGAGAAGTGCACTTTTGGTGTGCCGTCAGGCAAGTTACTCAGCTTTATGGTGTCTCATCGCGGCATTGAAGCCAATCCAGAAAAGATCAACGCTATCCGGAATATGAAGCCCCCGAGTACCCAGATGGATATCCAGAAGCTTACTGGTTGTATGGCAACGCTAAGCCGCTTTGTCTCTAGACTTGGCGAACGAGGCATGCCCTTTTTCAAATTGCTCAAGAAGACAGACGAATTTCAATGGACCCCGGAGGCCCAGAAAGCTTTTGAAGACTTCAAGGATTTTCTCACAACGCCACCCGTGTTGGCATCACCTTATCCTCAAGAACCTTTGTTGCTCTACGTTTCCGCAACCCTCCAGGTGGTCAGCACGGTTTTGGTCGTCGAACGCGAGGAGGAAGGATGAGCTCAAAAAGTTCAAAAGTCGATCTACTTTGTTAGCGAGGTTTTGGTCGGATCCAAAACGCGTTATCCTCAGATACAAAAATTACTATATGGAGTCTTAATTACTGTCAGAAAGTTAGCCCATTATTTTCAAAGTCACTCGGTTACTGTGATCACGTCTTTTCCACTTGGCAATGTCATCCATAATCAGGAGGTTACTGGGTGCATAGCGAAGTGGGCTTTGGAATTGATGCCACTGGATATTACCTTTAAAGCCAGAACGTTTGTAAAATCTCAAATCTTGGCTGACTTTGTGGCCGAGTGGACCGAGCGACAAGAAGATGTACCTAGGAAGGAGCTGCAATATTGGACCATGCATTTTGACGGGTCAAAACGAGTCACCGGCTTAGGAGCAGGAGTTGTCTTGATTTCCCCGATTGGGGAGAGGCTGCGGTATGTTCTTCATATACATTTTCCTGCCTCACACAATGTAGCCAAATATAAAGCTTTACTTCATGGCCTACGACTTGCTGTGTCTCTTGGCATACGTCGGATGGTTGTACAAGGAGATTCCCAGTTGGCGGTAAATCAAGTAATGAAGGATTGGTCTTGTTTAAATGATAATATGGCAGCCTATCGTCAAGAAGTTCGCAAGCTGGAGGACAAGTTTGATGGCTTGGAGTTATCTCATGTTTTAAGGCACAATAATGAGGTGACAGATCAATTAGCACAGTTTGGGTCCAGGCGAGAAGCAGTTCGCCCGAGCTGTTGTGTGCTTTCCTCAATAGGGAAGTAGTACTTGGCATCGACATGGTATGCCTCTTGAACAATGTACGAAGAGAGGTTGCCGATGATGAGTTGTTGCGTTCCATTGTTGTCGAAGAACTTCAAGCATTGATGAAGAGTAGATGGTACAACTCGGTACTTGTGGATCCATGGTCGTCCCAAGAGGGCGGAGTACGAAGTGTTGGCTTCAATAATGAAGAAATGTACCTTGAAGCTGAACGTGGACATCTGGATCTTGACGGTGATGGCGCCTACTGTTGATTGGCCTTGGTTGTCCAAGCCCCAGATCACTACGTCGGTCAGCTCCAGGTGTTTTGTTGTGAATCTTGCCCGAGTTAAACTCCGAACGAACAAGATATTCATAGCAGATCCTGGGTAGATTAGAATCCAACAAGGATGTGCAAACTTGATGTTTCCTTTGATATAGAGAGGACAGTTGTGATCACCGTATTGAATGATGTTATCTTCATTAGCGAAGGTGATCTCATTCACGAACAAAGGGTTGTCGAAGAGGCGATGCTTGGCCATATCGACCTCGTAGATCTCCGGAGCTTGCAATGCCTTCATAAGAGCTTCCCACAAATCTGGCACGAACATGAGAGCATCATAGACACTCAATAATGCTGGGATCCACTTAAGGTGAACAAGGACATTGTAATCAATATCAGGTTTCTTCATGCCCCCAAACTTTGCTTCTGGAGCTTCTTTAGGAGAAGATGCTTCCTTGGTAGGCTTATCTACCTTTGGCGACTTGGCCTTGTGTGGATCTGGCAAGGTCTTGCCCCCTCACAGATTCATGTTAGCTTCTTCTATTCTCGTCTTCTCTTGATCTAACTCGGCGTGAAGTGTTTCTTGCTCTCTTGTCATCAACACCTCATCAGAGTCGGTACTCGTGGTGTTAATGTAGGTGAGGACAACGTTGCATGGAGCCATATCTGGAGTCGGGGTAGAGTTGTTTGCTTCCCTTGTAATTGAAGATGTTTACCCCTAGCCTTTGCGTAAAAATTGTGCCAAAGTTGGTAGTCCACGACCCTAGCGAGGGATAGACTCGTCTCCCTCCGAAAAGGGGATGAATCGAGGTGGTAGGCGTCGTCGACATGGATCTGGCCATCTTCTTGTTGTAGGGGGAACATGCGATGTTGACTTCATTGGTGGACGATGAGGCGGAGGGCCCGTTTGTCGAGGCCTTCGTCGCACCGCACTCCAAGCCTGCATGTTGATGTCGTTCCCATCTTGGGCGACCTTCCTATGAATGACTGGTCTCGCCGTCAGCATCATTCTTGCAAGTTGATGCTCAACTTGGGCAAGTGGTATGCTTAAGTCTTCCTGTCCGCCACCTTTTTGTGGTCGTGAGCTAGGCTCAACGGTTACCACGGTAATCAGGGCTGATGGCGTCGGGGTCGAGATTGATTCTCTTCTTTTTGAGAGCCCTTTGAAGCCATTCTTTGAAAGGGACGCAGTTCTCGATGACAAGGCCAACATACCTGTGGTATGGACAATACAACAAGTTGTCAGTCATCGTTACCTACTCGGGTCTTCTTGATTCAGGCAAGTTCACAGTGCAGTGTTCCATCAGTTGGTTGAACATATCTTTCACTAGTTCTCGATGAAAGATGTATTGCTTCTTGAGCATATCATGAAAGGAAGATCATTGCCCACCTCTAGCTTGCTCATTTCTTGTCCCCAATATGAGAACTTGGCCTTGAGGTGGTGGAGAAGACCCTTGTGGCATTTGCTTCTGCTGGCGCCTTGGATTTGCTCCCATTGTTGCTAGGCTTTGTTACATTAAAGCGCTTAGTGTGGTCAAAGGCATTTGCGTTCTTGTACAACTCCATTATCTAAGTTGACTTCTTGAACTCGAGCTTCGTGGCTGCTACTGCAGAGCTAAGTGCGTTGAACGTCTTTGGTTCACGTCGAGAAACTTTGAGGGACTAGTGTTGCTGCATCCCATGGACACACATTTCAATGGCATCTTCAAGGTGCATCTCCCTTGCGAGCCACACAAAGCTATTCTAGAAGCGGATGATGTTGTCATCTATAGCCTCATCTTTTCGTTGTCGAACTTGCGATAGTTCGACTATGGAAAAATCTTTCTTCATGGTGACAAATGTTTCTTGAAAACTTCCTTCATGTTCGCCCAACTCACTATGCATCGGGAGATGATTGTACCAATGAAATGCTGGGCTAGTCAAGGATCCTGAGAATTGGCGAAGTAGAAGAGAAGGATTGTTGGCGGTGTCACCACAAGCTGCTTCAAAGTATGCGAGGTGCTCCCTTGCATCACCAGTTCCATCAAATTGACGGAATTTGTTTGGGTGCCACCCTGCCGGGAAAGCAACTAAATCATGCCAGGCTTCATACGGCTTCTCAAGTTCACTCTCCATTGGTTGGGAAGTTTGGTTGATGGAGAATTGTTTCAACTTCTTGTTCACCAAGTCTTCAACTATGTCATGGTGTTCTTTCAATGTGGTAGGAACTGGCGCCATGTTGGCAGATGCAATGGGAATGTTAAAGAGTGAGGGACGAACGCTTGATGTAGAGCGTCGTTGAGGATCAATAAGTTGTGCAGGTTGACGTGCTGCAATTTCTAATTCTTCAAGCTATGGATCCACATTGACCAGGATAGCACCAACTTGGGGTGGGTTTGAAATAGGTCCCGTCATGATGTCGATGAAGCGATCTAGCTTGGCTGCTAACTGGTCCACCACTTGTCTTTGTTCTTGGATCTGTTCTTCTAAGCTTGATTCGTGTGTTCTTGATGCACTTACGTTGTCTCCAGGAGGCGGGTTAGTGCCTTGTCCAATGAATACCGATGTGTCTTGCTTTGGCTCTTCATCTACCGCCATATGGGCCAGTGCACTATCAAAGTTAGCGGGATAGTCTTCTCCATCCAAAGGTATGGACGGGTTGAGATTGTTGTAGCAAGGAGGATTGAGGTGTATCTCCAAGGATGATGACGACGACTCCGGTTCGCTAAGACTTTCATCATCAGCGTGATCTTCTGGCTCTTCTCTTGCTTGAGATGTATCTTCTTCAACGCTTCTGCTAGCGATGGCCTTCACGCGAGTATTAGCACCAAGTCGATTTGCAACCTGTGTGAGCCCATTTCGATCTAGGGGAAGATGTGTCGTGATGTTGATGTAACAATGAGGGTATGCACTTGACTGGAGAACTTGGTCTCCATTGGATGAAGATTCCTTTCCTGTGCCAATAGGAAGACAAGGGGGCGAAGCTCTAGCCTCCTCTTGAGACTAAATAGTGCTTCGTCTTGAGTCTTCTAGGCTTAACCACGAACGGACTTAGTTTAGCCGTGGAAGAAACGTCTTGGTGAAGTTTACCGTTGGATTTTGTACAATCTCCTCATCGAAAGGGTAAGTGAGTTCTCGAGTGACAGGTGGGGGAACCCATGCAACACTAGACTCAAGCTCGGAGTGCGCGGCTAGTGCGCTGCACATGACGACATTCTTCTGTTGGTCTTCTTGGTTCTTGCTTTCCATCTCTTGCTCAACTCCAGTAGAAGGAATGGAGGACGGTTCCTTCTCCAGGATCGTATAACCTTGAGTATTGATGATGGTCTTCGCTTGATGAGGAGCCTTGTCAACATGCTCCACCTGCCTTCCGGTCCTATAAAAACACTCCTCGCACCTCCCTCTCTCATTCTCCTACTTTCCCTAAGCTCATCGCTTCCTCTCTCCTCCCCACACCGCTCTCGGCTTTTGCTGCTCGCCGCTATGCTACGGCCGACCGCTGTCGCTACTAGAGCCATCGTTGAGTCATGCCACCACCGCCATTAGCTTCGCCACCGCGAGTGCAACCTCGGCCCCCGCTTCACTTTCTCAAACCTCTATCGAAGCACCACTTCCACCAGATTGCCGAGCCACCGTTGCTCGTTGCCGCCTCCAGTCCATCGTCATCGGTGCCTAGAGCCACGCGGTCGCCCCTGCCACCTTCGTGAGGCCGAGGAGCCCATCGGCCTTCCCTCCATTGAAGCCAATCACCGTCGGAATCCCTTCGGCACCACGTCCGGTGAGCACCGCCATCCTCCTCAAGTTCCGGCCATTTCTCCTTGTCACTCAGTGTCACGGCTCCCTCCCAAACCGGCCCTCCATTTTTCCCAAGTCCCGAATGGCCTCGGCCCCCTCTTCCTGCTTGTCAAAGCTCGTCGAAACTCCACGGCTGCCGTCGCCCCGCACCGGCTATCGTCCCATCCCCGTCGGCGACTTCCCGCGCTGCCTCTTCTACCGTGCACACTCGATGAGCACCACTCTCCCTCATCTCCTTCCGTCGCTTCCCGCGTCGCCACCGAAGCCCCTTGGACACAGGCGTCGCCGCTGCCGCGTGCCCGCCTGCCGGTTCACGCCGCTTGGCCGCTCCTGGCCACCCGATCGGCCTCGGGCCAATATGGGTCGTTGGTTGCCCATGGTCCCAGTCCATGGTGCACCCGGCTGCCTCCATGGACTTGGTCCACAGAGGGCTGGACCCCTTTAGCCACTGACGTGTGGGGCCCGCGGGTCAGTGCCGGCGCCCCTTGTTGACGTCAACTTTGCCCTTTTCCTTTGAGAAAATAATTGATAATTGCGCAATAAATCGATTTTAATTTCAGGAATTCATTTAAATGACTCAAAACTTCTAAAATTCATAACTAATTCATACGAACTTCAAATTGCACCATTCAACTTGCAAAATTCATCTAAAATTGATCTCTATATGTTTGTTTACTTTCAATGTACTGTTTCCTTGGTTTTTATTAGGGTTTTTCCTCATTTTGTGTGCCAGCATGTAGATTCTGTCGTTTCGAAAAATCGCGTCTGCAAGGAAAAGAGTTCGGAAGATTGAGTGAAGAAGCAAGACAAGTCACACATTCCCCCTTGAGAATGTTGAACCTAATTTATGAAATGTTTTACCGTTTGCAAATAAAATACATACTTTGCTAATTACATGGGAATTGGGACTACCTATCTGCTTGCTTGTGCCATATTTACTTGTATCCATTCCTTTGTCAAACTTGGGTGATAATTTGACTAGCTTGTGTCACATATGTTGACATTGCTAAAATTATGGTATGTTTAGCCATGCTTAATCACCACTAGCTCACTTAATGGGATAATCACACTATCTATTCTTAGCATCTTGATGAGCTATGAACTCGAGACATCTGGCCATGTGTACTGGTCGTAATTACCCAACTAAAATATGGCTTAATGGGGGGCTGTGGGTGCATGATTTTGCTTGTCGCACCCATGAAAATTAAGGACTGGTTCACGGGAAACACTAGAAGACTTACCGTAATTACCACAAGCAAGCGTGGGCAAATGCTGGACTTGTAGTATACCTGGGTGGGTCTGATGGAGTTTGGATGGACCCCGCGATGGTCCATGCGGCTTTTGGATTCACCTTGGTACAAGGAGGGGCTGCTCTTCTTGGTTTTATTTTACAGGTGGGGGCGAAACTTGCAATGTAGTATGCTTGGTTAGGGGGAGTTATGTGAAGGGTCTTCTCACAATCACTCGCATAGTGATGTGTGTACGCAAGCACGGTGAGATGGAGGTGGATTGTGTCTTGTGAATACAGCTGTATACCTCTGGTCAGAGTAAAACTATTCGAATAGTCATATCCGCAGTTATGGGTGATCAATTAGCTTCATCGTGATTAGTCCAACTCTATTAATTAACTTGACTTAATGAACTGGTGTAGTTCAGGTGATTTGGTTGGAGCTTTTCAACGTGGTTTAGTGTTGTTCAGTGTAGATTTAATCTTGCCTTAATTAACCCATTGTTTTACTATTTTAAACTATAAATGTTTACAACTGCTTTTATACAAATAGCCGCAAACCTCCCTTTGTCTTCCCATGTTTAGGACGGAAAATAAACGGATCTCTCTATGTCTAGAGATAGATATATGCGGGCATGCCAGTGTAACTAAGTACACAAAATAAACAAAGAACATAAGGAACATGTGCTTTACTAGTCTCAAGGATCATAACTGCAAATTCCCAATGTAGTATAAATATATGTGCACTCCATAGCCACCGTTGGGTAGATCTAAACTTGGAGAAGTGGTCCTCTGGTTCCTGGGTCTCGAGAGACTCCCAGTTAATTACCTCAATAGGTCTAGGCCTGCAGAGCTCCTCCGATTAAGCTGCTTGTGATCGTCTTGTCGTCTTCGCTTTGCGTTCTCCATGCATGATGAGTGTTGAAGATGGTAGATATATGTGGGCACTAGCAACACATCCACGGCCTCATCGGTTTGTGCGCCAATGTTGGTGACGTAGCCTTTATATAGGCTCCGCCCGCCCTCGTCGCTCCGCCTCATCAGTCTTGAGCGACGTGGTGGTGTAGATGGGTTGATCTTCAGCATGCATGGATCTCAGGAAGCTTGGACAGCTTAGACGTCATAGCAGAATACGACGGTTGTACTTAGTCTTGCTATATTCTCCCTTTTTAGAAGTTTAGTGCTTCTGAGTTGAAGACGAAGTTAGAGGACCAAGGCTTATACCCCAGTTGAGTTTTTTGCCTATGGAGTGGAGTTGAAGCCCCGCTAGGATCATCCCCTTTTCCACTATTGCTGCTTTCTTTTTGGTTAAGAACTAAGTGCCTCTTTGTAAGTATTTACGTTTGGATTTGTATATTAATTTATTATTTTGTGTATGCTAGTCTGAAAATTTGGCTAAATTTCTAGGCGTGACAAAATGCGAGCGAGGTCAGCTGCGGCGGACGGTGCGTGCACGAGGGTCGTCGCCAGAGGGCGAAGGCAGTCCGGTGTGGTGCGGTGCGACGATCGCCACGGGGGCGTTTGCCACCACTTCCGTCGTGAAGACACGAGCGAGGTCAGCTGCGGCTACGGTGGGCCGCATGGGTCATAGACGACGAGCATCGGGATCGAGCGCGTAGCATGAGAATGGTGGTGACGCCTGATGTTGCCTTTCCCTCCCTCTCCCGCCTCTACCTCCCTCGCATAGAGGCCGGGCGAGCTCGGACGGGCTTGCCAGTCGCCTTTCCCTCCTTCCTAGGCTTGTCGACTGCCTCTCCCCCCGTCTCCTGCCGGTCACCTCCCCCTCCCTCCCATGCTCTCCTCCCCCCTTCTCCCGCCAGCCACCTCCCCGTCCTTCCCAAGCTTGGGAAGAAAAGAGAAGAAAGAAGAGGGTGCTGACACGTAGGCCCCATATTTTTTCTCACTTACATCTGAGCCTTACATATTTTTTTTCTGACTAGGATGCCACGTCAGCAAAACCAGACATCCATACTTCTATGAGACCCAAATTACATGGTTTTGTATAGTTTAGAGGTGGAGATTTCTGATATTGGAGATAAGAGATGTCAAACAAACTCGATGTAAAGTTGAGGGATGGTCAGTGGACTTATTCCTTTCTTATAACACTTGTAGATAGGCAATCCCCCTCCCCCCCAAAAGAAAGTGCACCCCAATCTATTTCACCGGACTGCTTAACCTCGCAAAGTCTTTTTATTACTCATTTCACCCTCAAATTATTTAAATCAGTTAAATTTACTCTGTAACAAAAATTACCTTTATAAACTATATATAAGTTGTAGTTTGCAATAAAATTTAATAGAATTGATATATGCATTGCAACTTATTTGTCAAACATTATTTTGTAGTTTGCAATAAAATTTAATAGAATTGATATATGCATTGCAACTTATTTGTCAAACATTATTTTGAATTTTTTGTCACTATTTCCTTTGATAATGATGTCATTTATGAAAAAAATAATCCGCTTAAACCCAACTTGTACAAGGAGAAATAAGTGAACCTCTCTAAATAGTTTTGTTGGTTCTTTGCTACAGATAAAAAGAAAATAGATTATAATATTTTCTGAAATAAATAAAAATAAATTATCCATTAAACATGTTACCCATATGTTTTTATGAGGAATATTCACCTTTTTAATTTTATATATGATTATTCATTTAGGTTTAGTTTCTTTCTTAGTAGTACGAAAGTTTCGACGTTCATGAATGAGAAATGTAGACTGAGTCAGGTTAATAAAATGGTTTTGCTATCATCGCCGTATATATGGGGCGTTTAATCGTCGGTATGGTCGTTTTCCACAACACTGTTTAGGAGAACAATTATATCTATATTTTTTAACAACCCACATAAAATAATGCAAAATTTCATATTCATACAACAAGAAAAAATTATAAGATTATAACCTGGAGGTTATAACCAGGAAAAAAAACACTTGCCACCCACCTGCTAGCAGCTCCTCACACAACCCAGGAGAAGGCATTAGCTAGCACCAAACCGACCACTGCTAAGTGTGATCGATCACTGTTAGACCTACAATGGGGCTATCACTTCTCGCCAAACACTGACTCTACACAGAAGCTTGAAGCTTCTAGTCATCCTCACGTAGAAGGGTTGGGGGACAGAGAGGGTGAGAGAGAAGAAGGAATCCACTCTCCCTCACGCTAACCCGATGACAACAACCGAGAGGTTGTTGGAGACCGAACTGCAAAGAGGAGGCAAAAACGAGAACCAGATAACTCCTAGACGACGCCTCCAGCGAGGTCATGATGCCAAAGGCTCCATTCAATTGGACTAGGTTTTCACATGGAGAATCATGTCAAGAAAAAGAGGGTGATAACTTGACAACGCCCTAAAGGGCATCACGGCGTCCGAAGACGATGTTGTTGCTGGCTCGAAAAACCCCAAGATAGGCTTTCACTTGCAGAACCCTCCCCTGCACTTGTCATTGACACCCAAAGCTCTACCACCCAACGACCTCCGCAGGTACTCAACTCATCCACATAGTTGCCCTACCACCGTCCAGCCCAAACCGCCACTGTGGCTCCTCCGAGAAAGGCCATCCAAGCAAGAGTTATCTTGCTTACCTCCGCTGCCGATGCCAACACCTTCACCCTTGCCACGCCACCCGAGCGCCACAACTATCGTGACCCAAGCAGCACTAACGCCTATCAATGCCAGCAGCCACTCCCACGCACATCGTCGTTGCAACCACCATACTCATCGCCATCATCGAGAGTTGTCGCGAGGGTCCGATCTCTCTCGCTGGGGAAATAGATCCCGATGGGAGAGCACCAAATCTGGCCATGGGTCCGCTAGATCTGGTGGCTCACACCCTCTACCCCACTGCCTGCCACTCCACCTCCCTCTGTCCTACCGTTCGCAGGACACCTCGCCGATCGGACTTCCTTCGCACCGTCATCCAATAGCCTTGCCAGGCATGGATTTAGGCTCTCCAACTGAGGGGGCACCAGAACAAGTCGTGGAACTACTGACCGCCTCACGTCGCGTCTGCCCTCGGCCGGCTGACCTGCACTATTGTCCCACTAGATCTGGCTGCCGAGCTCAACGGGGAAGCCACCATGCACCACCACACCGCTCGTCATCATCACCGCTGCCGCTGTGCCATCCCCGTCACCTTTCTACGACGCCCTCTCTTTGTGTTAGAGCCAGGAGGCCAAAACAAGTCCGCTGTTGTCATCCTCAACTCGCCACATGGTTTCGGCAACAGCGAGGCGAGGAAGGAAGGAGGGTGGCGGCAGTTAGTGTTAGATTGCTGCCGAAACCTTATTTTGGCAATGAGAAAAGGGGATAGCACACAAGCACCAAACACGATGGATTATAAGACAAAAAAATTTATACAGGTTCAGGCCTTCTATAAAGAAGTAATACCCTACTCCTGTTTCGAAGATTATATCTGCCGAGTTATGTATTGATCTCGTGATCAGGTTGTGTATGAAGAAAAGCCTAGCTAATTGCTATTGTTCTATGCCCCTCAAGGGGCGTCCTGCCCTCTTTATATAGGTTCAGAAGGCAGGCTCATAAGTCGGAGACCAAACCACATACGGTATAGGACTCCTAAGCATTATCCATAACACTACTGACTTAGGACCATAAGTCGTTCCTTAATACACAAGGCAATGTAATACTTAAGTCCTAAGCTATTACATAATCATCACCTATAACCTATCCCCTATAATCAGTCGGATAAGCTAGCCGTGTGGGTATATGGGACTCATAACCTCCATAGTAGCCCTGAGACCTTCACAGTCAACAAGATAACTCCGCCTCGAACCAAACTAATCCATAGCTGAGTGCTTCCATCATCTCTGCGTTGGTCTCCCGAGTACTTTAATCAATCCAATAACAAGGCTGTGAAGGGCTGAAAAAGTCATAAGAAATATACCTAGGTGCATTGACCAGATGCACCTAATTAGGTGTAGCCCCCGACTATATGCTTAGTTGAACAAACTAAACATATAGTCAAAAACTTTAATAATCTCAACCATTCGAGTGATTTTATAGAGATAAATGTCTAACCAAAGCATCCTGAAATATCATATAGCACATAACCTTAATAATAAGACACGGTGCATAATGACCCTGAATATTGACATCACATTGCGCACAGACCACCAAAGCAGTCTCACCCGAGTCTCCTTGATACATACAATTTCACCATCCTCAAAGATATACAGCATTCGTGGTATAAAATCTGAGTTAATAAAACCCATAAATGGATTTACCAACCGCCTGAAGAGTATGACCAAAAGATAATCAGCCTAAGCCATAATATTGGTCTTAACCGGAAAAACTCACCAAGATGGCAAGATAGCATTGATATAATACAAAACCAATTGCTTTGTAAAAAATCAAACAGCTCCTGCAACCTATAGAAAAGTTACCAGGACAGTTATACAAAACTTTACTGTTTGTCACCTTCCAAATTTCATCGTACCAACTCCTAAAAAGTGGTGTAACTGCTGTATGAAAGGATTTTAAAGGTATTGGGTAATAAAGCACACGCATATTGCCAGCCAAGGCAAATTTTCTTAAATCCCTAGAGACACGTGACAGGCCACACCTGAAATATGGGTTGTAAGCTTCCCGTGGGTTTCGGCCCAAACAAGGTAAAACCTACCGATACCCTAATAAAATAACCACCGAAGCACCGTCATCTCCCCCGCCGCTTTAACTTCTGAAAAAGTTCCCTTTCGTGCTCCTGTTCACAAGCACCACCGTAAAAACCTAGAGCATGAAATCTGCCAAATCCATCCATCCAAGCACTCTTGTTCCCATCAAAATCTGCTATGCCATCTTGTTCTCCTTCCTCTCCAAGAATCCTAACCTCCAACTCTATATTCGATCCACCCCAAATCTCGCTCATGACAGAAGAGAGAGAAATCCCCCTCGAGCAATGGGCAACCTCCGATGTGAAGGAATCAACGTTGAAGGAAATGGTAAAAGAAGGAGTTCTCCCAGCAAAAGAGATCATCGGCTAGAGTCCGGCATACGACGAGGAATTCCCAACTCCAAACACTGGTGAGATTGTGGTCTTCACCCACTCTACTACGGATTTGCTTTACCGACCTCTGAGTTCTTCCGTGGCATCCTTGATTATTATGACATCAGAGTCTATCATTTAAACCCAAACTATGTTTTACACATTGCCATCTTCATCCATGTTTGCGAAGCCTTTCTTGGAATCCATCCCCGCTTCGACCTTTTCCGCCGCATGTTCTCTCTCAAAGCCCATCCGACCAAAGATAACCTATGTGTTGTCGGCGGCGCGGGATTTCAACTCCGCGGTACTCTCCACAGAGATTATTTCCCTCTTTCTTTGAAAACCTCCAACAAGGGCTGGCACGCAAACTGGTTCTATATCTCCAACCCTGCTCCCAGCCTGCCCGAATTTATCGGCCTTCCACCAACTGGAATGAGGGCCAAAACTGGAATGCCTTGCGTGAGGGCCAAAACTGGATTGAAGCCAATAATCTAATGGCGAAGATCCTTGAAATGAAGAATAAGGGACTTCAAGGAGAACAAATCACTCGGCACTTCATCAAATCCCGACTGGCTCCTATTAAAGAAAGATCCAAGTCGGCCTTTGGATATGAAGGATAAAGTAACCCCAATCGGGAAGATCGTGAGTCACTAAATTTTCAAGTCCTGTGTTCCCGCATGTACAAGATCTTCTCCACCGGGATTGTGGTCGACTACAACAACAAACTGCTAGTCCTCCCTTACAGCATTCATCAGCCACCTCCACCGGTATGTAAACTCTGTAACCTTGATGTCCTTTGTCTTGCCACACTCGCCAATGTCTCTTTAAAAGGATATTTTTGGCAGGCAAATGCTCTGATTATTTCTCGGCCATATAAAGTGCATCATGACACTTTGCCAGCCCAGCCGACTATCAAGCAACCGACTGGTGGACCAAAGATCAAACCTCAAGCGAAAAGCAAGAGAGCCGCAGCCGCAGTCAAAGAAACCAGCAAACGTGCGAGCAAGCAGAGGAAATTAATCATCGATGACTCGGACGAAGAAACTGAAGAAATTCAAACTCCCAAAGTCAACGTCAGCTCGCCTAGGCCATCTACCAGATCGGCTCCAAATATCAGAAAGTCCAACATGTATCCTTCGCATGACTTGTGTCATCTTCTTATTGAAAACTCGTTTGATTTCATTTCAAACCCCATGCATCATCTTCTGTAGAAAACCTCAAGGTATCGATCCCACCGGCTAGACTAAAACAACAACTCCCGCCACAAGGCCAGAAAACCAGGAATCTACAGAACAAGAGGCCCAAAACCCACCTCCAAGTAATACAACTCCAAGCGAGGAGCCCCCGACTGCCAATCAAGATCCCCCGACTGAAAACCAGTTGGGTTCGTCCGAGCAAACACCAGGACAAGGACTCCCGACTAGGAACCAGTCAGGTCAGGAGAATCAAGCTCCGGTCAACCAGGAAGCACCAGTTGAAGATCCATCATCAACCACTAAAGATACCAATAAGGATCAAACAACTAAGAACGCCGCCACCCAAAGAGAACAAGATCATCCAATTCCTGATTCAAACCAAGATCAAGGTCTTTCACGCAGTCATCTAGAAGCAACGACATGTAAGACACTTAATCATTAAATCTTCATCGTAAATGCACCTCTTAAAGTCTATCAACTTGGTCTCTCTCAAAAACAATGACTGGAGAAGATGAAGAGATCCTCCGACTGAAATCAGCCGAGGACTCACTTCCACCAATCAAAATCAAGTGGCGTGACGCAGAAGGCAAAAAAGAGAGCATCATATTGAACAAGCAAAAAGAAACTGAAGAACGAGATCTACTTGTAACCAGCCTCAATGAAGCCACCCGACTGATGAACGTAAGAAAAATTCCTTATCCTTCAATTATTGCTTCTTATGTAATCAACTGACTTGCCTCTTGTGATGCAGAGAATATACCATCGCTCCCAAGCTAAATCTGATACATTGGAAAAGCTTGTGCCTCATGTAAATTCCTTAGAAAATATTTAACAAGAGCTCAAAGAAGCTTAAGAGGAAACCATAGCGGGAAGAGATCAACAAACTGTGAGATACAAACTTAGAGCTTCGTGGTTCAATTGGGGGTAAGAAAAGTTAGCTCATCTGTTCTTGATTGATCCATTTATCATTATTAACACTGTGCCTTCATGTATCAGCCAATTTAACTGAGATTGAATCACTTAAAGCCCAATTGAAGAAAGCAGAGAACGACAATGCCAAGCTTGAGTCAGATAAAGCCAAAGCTATAGCAGAACTTGAAGGTAACCTCCTAGAACTCAGATTCTTGATTTAACTCATCCTGGTCATTGATATAATTGGACTACTATTAACTCTACAGCCAACAAGATAAAATCACGTGCCCAATTTGAAGTTTTCGCCAAAAGAGTCCAAAGAGCTGAAGGCATTAGAGATGACATTGCCAATGCAGCCATACCAATTATAAACGCACTATTCCAGAATGGCCTAGGAACAAGTGCCAAAGATGCTCCTGAGATATTTGACAAACTCAAGACACCTCCCAAACGATATCTGGATAATATCACTGATGCTGCAACTATGAGTGCAAGTCAAGCTCTGGCGATGACAAAATCCTTGTATCCTTGAGTAGATATAAACTCCATAGGTGATGGCTTTGCAGATGGCACTTCTGATGAACAAGCTTTGGAACTGATAAATGAAGCTCAGGAGTCTGCCAAGAAAATAGCTGCTGACGTAGTAGAAAACTTCTAGGGCTAGATACTTGATGTAAAAAATTTTTGTTACCCAACTTGTAAATTATTAGTTTATTTATGTTTATGTCTTGATTTGAATCTTACTCTTAATTTCTTAAAAATTTTCGTCCGACTGTTACCAAGCCTAAAACCTGATTAAGTCATCAAAAAATTTTCAGTCCTTATCTACTTGGCTCAAATTAGAAGAAAAGACAATGATAAACCAAATATAAACAAGTTATATTCAAAACAAACTTCATACTTTATTAATACTTTATTAGTCGGCAGTCGAGAAGAACAAAATACAGAAAACTGAAGTTAAGTATAATATCGACGACGGTGTTTAATATTCTATGAATTCTCCACAATTGATCCATCTTCACGCTTTAAATGATACGCCCCTGGCCGAGTGACCTCAGCAATTATGAAGGGCCCTTCCTCTAATGGATAGTTTGTGTCTATTCTTTGTCTCTAAATTTTTCTCAAAACCATATCGCCAACAATAAACGCCCGTGATCAAACATTGCGATTGTGATAACGCCAAAGTCCTTGGAGATATCTTGCCAACTGAACAAGTGCAACTTCACAAGCTTCTTCCAGTCGGGTTAAATCGTCAACGCGATCTTGATCATAACGCTCATCATTGAAATTACGAACTCGAAGAGATTTGAACTCCATCTCACTCGGCAACATGGCTTTAGCTCCATAAACTACGAAAAAAGGCGACTGACCCGTAGCCCGACTGGGTGTAGTTCGCAATGACCAAAAAACTGAAGGCAACTCTTGAACCCATCGTCCAGCATAAGGGCGCAATCTATCAAAAACTCGGGCCTTAATACCTTGAAGAACCATACAGTTAGCGCGTTCAACTTGTCCATTGCTTCTGGGATGTGCTACTGACGCATAACAAATCTTGATTCCAAAATCTTCACAAAATTCTTTAAAAACTCCTCCAGTGAACTGAGTCCCATTGTCGGTAATAATCCTGTTCGGAACACCAAACCGATGCACAATATTAAGGATAAAATCACGTGCTTTGTCTGCAGTAATTGTAGCAACCGGCCTAGCTTCAATCCATTTAGAGAACTTGCCAATTGCAACGAACAAATGTGTAAAGCCTCCTGGAGCTTTCTTAAAAGGACCAACCATATCCAGATCCCAAACTGCAAAAGGCCATGAAAGTGGAATTGTTTGCAACTCTTGGGCTGGAACATGACTCTGTCGAGCAAAAAATTGACAACCTTCACAAGTCCGAACAACTTTGTCTGCATTAGTAACTGCCGTAAGCCAGAGAAAACCTTGCTGATAAGCTTTGCCCACTAAAGTGCGTGTTGCAGCATGACTACCACAAATTCCCGAGTGAATGTCTTGCAACAATTGTTGGCCTTCCTCAGGTGTAACGTATCTTAACAAAACTCCAGACGGGCTTCTCCTGTACAACTCGAAAGCAATCATGACATAATTCTGACTAAGACGTCGAACTCGTTCTGCTTCACCTCGATCTTCGGGTAACTCCTGCCGAGTCAAAAACTTGATAAAAGGTGTCCTCCAGTCGGCGTCAAGCGTAAAAACCTGGTTCGTGACATCCTCTTCAATAGCTCCCTTTTTAACAACAGTCGGTTCATGAAGATGCCCAACAAAAACATCTATCGAGGCAGCCTCTTGTCTAGATCCAAACTGAGCTAGTTGATCTACCGCTTCGTTGTTATACCTTAGGACATGTGATAACTCCAAACCATCGAACTTGTCTTCTAGCTTGCGAACCTCCTAACGATAAGCAGCCATATTGTCGTTCAAGCAAGACCAATCCTTCAATACTTGGTTCACAACCAACTGGGAATCTCCTCGTACGATCATACGTCGTATACCAAGAGATATAGCAAGTCGCGGCCCATGAAGTAGTGCTTCGTACTCAGCTACATTGTGAGAGGCCACAAAATGAATCTGAAGAACATACCGTAGTCTTTCACCAGTCGGGGAATTAAGACAACTCCAGCTCCCGTACCAGTAACTCGCTTATATCCATCAAAATACATAGTTCAATATTGCAGCTCCTCCATAGGCACATCTCCTTGTCTCTCGGTCCACTCAGCGACAAAATCAGCCAAGATCTGGGACTTGATTGATGTCCTTGCTTTGAAACTGATGTCTAACGGCATCAACTCCAAAGCCCACTTCGCAATACGCCCAGTAGCCTCCCGATTATGAAGGACATCACCGAGTAGAAAGGATGTAACCACAGTAATCAAGTGACTTTGGAAATAGTGAGCTAATTTCCTGACGGTAATTAAAACTCTATATAATAATTTTTGTACCTGGGGATAGCGTGTTTTGGATCCGGCTAGTACCTCACTGACGAAATAAATTGGCCTTTGAACTTTCTAGACTCGTCCTTCCTCCTCTCATTCTATGACCAGGACCGTGCTAACCACCTGAAAGGTTCTCGATACATAAAGTAGCAATGGCTCTAGAGGATATGGTGAAGCTAACACGAGTGGCATTGTAAGAAAATTCTTGAAATTTTTAAAGGCTTTCTGGGCTTCCGGTGTCCACTGAAACTCATCTATCTTTTTGAGCAACTTGAAGAAAGGCATGCCTCGTTCCCCGAGTTTAGAAACAAACCGGCTCAAAGCTGCCATGCATCCAGTAAGTTTCTGGACATCCTTCTGGGTACTCCGCGGCTTCATTTTCCGTATGGCGTTGATCTTCTCTGGATTGGCCTCGATACCACGAGGAGACACCATAAAACCAAGCAGCTTCCCTGACGGTACTCCAAAAGTGCACTTCTTTGGATTTAACTTCATTTTGAAAGCTCAAATATTTGAAAAAGTTTCTTTTAAATCGGCAATCAAATCTTGTTCTTGTTTGGTTTTAATGACAACGTCGTCAACATTAGCTTCCACGTTCCTCCCGAGTTGAGTCTGTAAACATCTTTTGGATCATGCGCTGATATGTAGCTCCAGCGTTTTTAAGGCCAAACGGCATCGTGATGTAGCAATAGTCTCCAACGGGGTAATAAATGACGTTTTCAAGCAGTCGAATTCCTTCAAATTGATTTGATGATATCCCGAGTAACAATCAAGGAAGCTCAGAAGCTCACAACCAGCGGTTGAGTCGACGACTTGATCAATGCGGGGCAAACCGAAGGGATCCTTGGGCCACGACTAGTTGAGGTAGGTGTAATCGACGCACATGCGCCATTGTCCTGTCTTCTTCCGTACTAGAACTGGGTTGGCCAACCAGTCGGGGTGGTAAACTTCCTTGATGAATCCGGCCACCAAGAGCTTGGTGATTTCCTCCTTAATAGCATCTCTTCGATATTTTGCGAAGCGGCGAAGTTGTTACTTGATGGGTTTTGCATCCTCTTCAACATTCAATGAGTGCTCAATCACCTCTCTCGGAATACCAGGCATATCGGATGGTTTCCACACAAATATATCTTTATTATTTTGTAGAAAGGTGATGAGCGCGCTTTTCTATTTACAATCTAGCTCGGCGCCTATTACAGCAGTCATGGAGGGGTCAGAAGAATCGAGAGGAATCTTCTTGGTCTTAGCGTCGCGTTCTCCTGACTTGGCCAACTCTTTTGCTGGGATTTCGCCTTCTTCAGATGTTGATGCGCCTAGTCGAACCTCTTGTTGGCCAAACAACCTCTCGTGAGATTGGGCCATGTCGCATCTCTCTTTGTCGCAGGTGAAGGCTTGCTTGACGTCGCTGCGCAGGGAGATAACTCCACGAGGTCCGGGCATCTTCATCATCAGATAGGTATAGTGTGGGACTGCCATGAATTTGTCGAGTGCAGGTCTTCCGAGGATGGCATGGTAAGCTCCTTCAAAGTCAGCAACTTCCAAGCTGACGTTCTCTCTGCGAAAATTCTCCCGAGTGCCGAAGGTGACTGGGAGGGTAATTTGCCCGAGTGGTGTAGATGACAACCCTGGAATGACACCATGAAAAGGGGCTGAAATTGGTTTTAATTCGGACCTTGGGATCTGCATCTCGTCCAGTGTCTTGGCGAATAGGATATTGAGAGCACTGCCACCATCAATGACAACACGCTTGAGCTTGACATTGCGGACAACCGGGTCTAGTACCAGGGGATACCACCCCAGGTGAACCACTCGGTCAGGATGATCCGAGCGGTTAAACGTAATAGCCATCTTCGACCATCGTAGATAACGTGGAACTTCAGGCTGAACTGCATTGATTTCTCTGTCGGTCAATTTCTGCTTCCACTTCGACTCGTATGCGAGTGGTCCTCCAAAAATATGGTATAACTCAGTCCTCTGGTCTTGGAAAGGTTCTGAACCGATGTTTCCATCATCCTACTTGGTTCCTGAAATTCTGCCTCCATCAGTCGGTTTCTGAAGTTGGGCCACATAGTGCTCAGCGAATTGCTTGTAGATGAAGCAGTCCTTGGTCGCGTGCTTACGATTCGGGTGATGCGTGCATTGAGCGTTCATGACCTTGTCGTAGGCACTGACACGTGGACGTTGCTGCTGGTAGTTTGATGTTGCGGCGACAAGATCCTCGGGCTTACGCTTGCGATCTTTTTGGCCACCGTTGCCATTGCCATTGTCCTTCTTAGGGCGCCAGCTATTTCCTGATTGCTTGTCTTGACATGATGCTTTAATGGCATTGTCCGACTTGGCGTAGGAATTGCATGTTTCGAACATCTTTTTAATTGTCCTTGGAGGTTTACGCCCGAATTTACCGATTAACAACTCGTTACAGATGCCCTTCTGAAAAGCAGCTATGATGACGTCGTCGGTGATGTCAGGGATCTTGTTTCGTTTTTCCGAAAAACGCCGAATGTAGTCTTTCAAAGATTCGTCGGGCTTCTGGATTACATTGTAGAGGTCGAAGTGAGTGTGGGCCCCCGGTTTTGTATACCGAAAACCCCATGTGTATTACAATACCATTCCCTGGATCAGTAGATGGTACACACATGGCACAGTTGTATATCACAAACTGACATCGTCATACAGGTCTTAAAATCTATTAATAATACAAGGATAGCCCAAATGAGATCCGAATAGACCAAGCATGGTCGACAACAGCACAAAATACCAACACAAATAAATGAGGAAGCGGAAGCGAAGCAGTGGCAGTCCATTTTATCCCACACGCATCGACTGGTGAACCTAGGTCCCTATTCCGCCATCCTCAGTAACTCCTTGCCAGCATAGCACATGCACAGATCGACACCAACACCTTTTTTCTAAAAAAAATTTAAATAAGCAAGAGTGAGTATCAACCGTACTCAGCAAGCCACCACTACAGAATGCATATAATGTTCATAGGGGTTCAAAGATGGCTTGGTTTATTTGCATAAAGCTAGTTTTCACAAATTATTTCACAAACCTATGCCATAACAGTTTTAACTGAAAACCACGCTAAGTTGAAGTTGTCATTAACCAGCGAGGGTTCATCCATCTTCCCCAAGCCTCGCTTGGTCCGGTTTACCCTCGCATCCAATTTCCACAATTTTAACCACTACGACCTTTTTGCACCTCAGGCAAGCTCACACCTTCCATACCCATCATATTTTAAGCAATATTACAAATTGACGAGGCTAGTCAAGAGTAATACAAGTCCCGGCGCTCATTAACCGCGAGCACGACTATTCGAATAGTTTAATTTACTCACGCTGCAGCGGATGTACGCTTTTAATCCCACACTCCGTGACGCACCCAACACATGAGACTTGTCACGGCCCAGTTTTTCAGTTACCTTCGCATGGCGGCACCCGCTCCAAGGACTATGAATCTCCATTGCACCCCTGGCACCACATTCCTACCTCGAGCCGATTGTGAGGGGAGTCCTGGCGCTCCCGAGATTGAAGGTTACATTATACATATATAAAGCTTGACGTCATTAAACCACACACTTCCACATTTCCATACCGATATCCAGAACCTACCATGTCTGGGGTGCCACCCCACGAGAATAACCTAGTTCACCGGGTCTAACCCCACTCAAGAAGTGTGGTCGTACTCGGTTCGTTTCCTGCTTAGCTTCTTGACTCGGTCCTTAACTGACCAGGGTCGGCGGCTTACCGTTCCCAGAACCACCCATATTCTATCTGTGTCGCCCCAGTCGAAATCACTTTTGTTTAATTAAGTTTTTTTGTTTGGGTTTTCGCAAAGGTTTTCATGCTGTGGGTGGCGCTTATGTCTCCACCCGATCTCTAACAATCACTCCCATCGAGTGATCGGTATAACCACATCCACTATCACACATATGGAGTGTATAACGTCAATGTAAGCAGGGCTAAGTAGTGAATAAATAATCACGCGTAAAGTAATATACTCAGGTAACAAAGGTGTGTAAATAAATAAGGATAAACAATATCAAAGGTAAAGCTTAAGCAAATGTAGGTACGCATTTTATAATTAGTATGCAATTTTATTTGTAATCAACACATTTATAAAAATAGGATCAACATGTTCGAGGAAGGGGGCGTAGTGACTTGCCTTGCTCAATTGGGGGTTCGTTCTCAATTAGCTCAGTTTCCTCCTCGCAGATGTACCCTGTCCGGTTGAATACTAACGTCACAAACTACTAGCTAACACAAAAAGAGCCAAAAATTCCAGAACAATCAAAAAATAACCAAACTAGTGCCATTGCGTAGATCTTGATTTTAGAAAGATTTTGACGAAAGTTTCGTACAAATCCGACTTAAAACGAGGGAGATACGGAATTCGAAAGATTGGAAAAGTTTTAAACAAAGAAAAGGAAAAAGGTCTGACGGGTGGGACCGCCCTTAGCTCCTCACGTACAGTTTTTGTTTTTAAATGGGTGTGCGCATGGTGAGGTGAAGGGCTTGGGCGAGCTACAAGCATGCATGCATATGCATACACACGGCTAGCTAGCTGCATGCATGTGAGCTGCTTGCATGCATGCACACGTACAACCAGCTAGCTGTATGGCGCATGCATGGTCGGTGGTACAGCGGCGATCGCTACGGAGGGCAACCGCGCAGGGAACGGGTACGGTGTTGCGCCTCACGACGTCACCGTGCCGCGGCAACAACGGCGGTAAGGAAACAAAAGCAAGAGGAAGAGTAGGAGAGGAACTCACCTTGCGACAGCTGGGTAGCGGCACACCGAGCGGTGGACCTCACACGAAACTACGGTCGTCGATGTACAGCCTGGGGACGATTGGCCCGCGGATCATCCTCGCACACCACGTGTTCGATCGGTGGTAACAAACGAACACACAGCGTTAAGGAATAAATGTTAGCGGGTTAGTGCAAGTTAGGGGTTAGGGGTTAGCGAGTTAGAGGTCAGTGAGTCAGTAAGTTAGAGTGTCAGCGGGTTAGTGAGTCAATGGATCGAATGTTAGATGTTAGACGTTAGTCGTTCAATAAGTTAGTCGTTCTCGGGGTTCAAATGATGGCGCGGCACGCGGCGACGTCATCGCCGAAAGCAGTACCGGGGAGGAGCATTAGATTTTATTTTTTTATTACCAACCCAACAGGAATGAATGACTTGGGGAGGCAAGATGGACTTCAATAGAGGGGTTTGGATGAGTAGAGGGATATATGTTAGACTTTGGTGAGGAGGACGGCTTGTTGGTGGACTTCGGCCTGGAGGATATGATATAGACTTTTTGCAGAAAAGGATTTTCTTGGGCTCGGCCCGAAGAAATGAGGGAGGCTTTATGGACTTTTGGATAGATTATCAGGCCGGTTGGCCCAATGAATGCGAGGATGTTTTGTAGACTTCTTATGGAGGACTTATGGGCTTGGCCCGACAACGTGAGGGAGGTTATATAGACTTTTTGAAAGTCTGCGGTCAAAGGCTCGCCAGGAGATAGTCAAGACAGTGGGGCCCACCGGCGGGTCCCACCTACCTTCTTTTTTTCTTTTTTTCCTTTCTCTTTTTCTTCTCTCCTTCTTATCCTCTTATTTCTCTTTCCTTCTTTCTTTCTCTCTTTTCTTTTTCCTGCCTTCTCTGCTTCATCCCGTGAGAGGAGAGACCGAGCGGGAGCGCCGGCGTGGCACGGCCGGGCGGAGCGGCGCCGGCGGTGGCGCGGCTTGCGCCGCCTGGTGGCATGGCTGGGAGGCGGCGCCGGCAGGGGCGGCAGCATGGCGGTCGGGTGCGGCGCTGGCGCAGTGGTGCGGCGCGGCGGCTGCGGCCAGAAGGCCGGGGCAGCTGCGGTGTGACACGGCGAGCCCGGCTGGGGTTGCACTGGGCGGGGCGGCGGCGCGTCGGCATGGCCCGGGACGGCGCGCAGGCGCGGCGCGTTGGCGCAGCGCGACGCGCTGGCGGCGCGGCTGGGGACGGCGCGCGGGCGCGGCGCGACGGCAGGGAGCGGCGTCGGCCGGCTCGGCAGCATGCTGCCAGGTGGTGGCCGGGCAGGAGGAGGCCGGGGCGACGGCGCGCGACACGACCGGGGTGGCGCGTGCGGCAGCGCTACAGGTGGAGCTCGCGTGGCCGGTGTGGCGGTGCGCGGCGGCAGACGAGGATGGCGAGGTGGTGGCGAGCTGCTATGGCTTGGCGGCTTGTATAGCCGTCGCTCGGCCTAGCGGCGCGGATGGCTTCGAGGAGAAGGATGGAGGCGAGGGCAGTGGTGTGCAGCGGCGTGGGCTTGGTTCACGCTTTCGGCGTGGACCAGCGGCTGCGGCTGCTGGAGTGCGAGGAGGCGATGCGATGGACCAGGAGCAGCGGCGTATGCACGGGCGACGACTAAGAGGCAACGCAGTGACCGCCGGTCACTGGGCTTCCCCCGGGGCGCGTGTCAGGGGCGGATGGGATGGATGGCGTCGACGCGGGGCCGGGAGGAAGAGGGACAAGAAACAGACTTGTTTCGCTGGACAGGCCTTGGGCCAGGGGAAGGGGAGAGAGTACTAGGCTGGCCTAGAGGGAGATGGGGCTGGCCCAATAGGGAGAGGGAGGGAGAAAAGAGTTGGGCCGAAAAAGGAAGGAGTCCAAAGGAATAGGATGTTTTGTAATTTTATAGGAATTTGGATTATGGAATTTGAATGAGATTTTGATTGGACATTAAATTCCAAAATTGTAAAGTGCTGTATAAATGGACATTTAATTTTGAGTTTGAATTACAATTGGACTGTTAAGTGAGCTCTTGAATTTAATCTGGCATTTAGATGGGCAAGGATCAGACTTAGAGATTTCCCCAAATTTAATCGGATGGATGGACCGTGTTACCGAATCAACGTTCGATATACGAATTCATCAGTAGTCCTAGGATTCCGAGGAAAGGACTAAATTAGGGAATTTTGAATAAAATGATTTATGAGAAAAAAGGATCCGAACAGAGAAAATTTCGATTAAAAAGAGTTGGGTTTAATATTCAATTGTGGTAGTCGAGGATGTCAAGGAGGGACGTGACATTTCGATAATTGACAATAGCTCTCGAGACTTTGATTAGAGAACCGCAATTACCAGAATAGATGGATGGTCGAGAAGACAAAGGAGGGATATTACCCCGAGAGGTGTTCAATTCAGGAAGAGGATCGATTTACGAAATTCGAACACTAAGGAATTCAATGCATGGCAAGAATTTAGGTTCTCAAGGATGGATTTAATCGAGATCTTTGGCACATAATCTAAATACACTCAAAGAACCAAATTTTTGAAAATAGATGTTTTAAAAAAAAATTTCGACGGGCGAAAATCGGGGCGTTACAGTGAGTCCTAGGCTTTTCAAAGGTGCCCTGAAAGTTGGTGATCAAGTGGTCTCGAAGCTTGCTCTAAGAGTTGATTGAACCCCTTGGTAGACTGGCGAGCCAATTCCTGGCTGAGTCGGCGAGGGCTACGGGTAAATAGTTTGCCATGGCCTTGCTGTCTCCTCCTGCTGCGCAAATGGTGAGGGTATAGACGATCAACCATGACTCGGGGTCGATTTTGCCGTCGTATTTCTCGATCCCTGTGGGCTTGAAGCCACTCGACCAATTCACTCGACGCAGGTCCCGAGTGAATACGGGCATTCCTTCATCGCAGTTGTCGAGGAATTCCTTCGATCTTCATAGTGAGGCTTATTGCGCTCGTGATAACGTCGGTCGAGTACCTCCCTCAAATCACTCAGTGCGGGCCTTCGAGAGCCACTCTGGTAACTGGAGCTATTATTGTAGCGGATCCGATCGTGGACGGGTGTACGGTTGTGGTGCCTCTCACGAGAGTCGGCCGACTGGTCTTGACGCTTCCAGGCTTGATGACGACGGACTTCGTCGGACTTGCCGTAGGTCTTGCTATGGTCGGGTCTTTGATAATCCTTAGATCGCAGCGATGGTAGACGACTGCCGTTAGGTGTTTCAACAATGGACTCAGTGATTCCCTGACTAGTTTTGGCGACAACACCGAGTGGGGCTGTAGTAGCGACCATGGTCTTGACTTTGTCTAGAATTGGGGTCACGTTGGGTGAGGCCACGTCCATGATGGTGTCGATTAGGGTGAATGCGGTGACCGCGTTCTGCTGGGGCATGAGGAAGACGTTAGTGTTGTCGACTCGGGTCTGAAGTATGGCATCACGGGCGGAGCGCCCGGTCGCCCTTAGGTCTCACTTCCTCTTGTCGTTGTCTTTCTTACGTTTGAGTTTCTCCTCCTTGTGCTTGTGCTCCTCTTCGAACTTGGCTCTTTCCTCTTCCGCAACCCTACGGGCAACGGCTGAGTCGGTTTCTCCTACGTCGGCCATGAGAACGCCGAAAAATAGCGGAGTGTAGTTGTCGTTGAAGTCGAGACTGTCGATATTCTCCGTGGAGATGTAAAAATCATAGAAGTCTGAAGAGCTGATGTAGTCGGCAATCTCGATGGATGAGCAGGATCCGAGAGGTTGGATCATGACGCCGATCTCCCTGGAGCTTGGATCCGACGTCTTCTTGAGGGAGCCGTAGCGTGACGTAGGCGTAAAAGACTTTCCCGAGTGGTTTGAAGCCGACTCGAAAGAGAAAAAGTTTGAGTAGATCTCAATGTCGTTTGGTAACCCAAATGGCGCCAAGTGGTTTTCTCCTCCCGACTGGTTCGAATCCGAGTCGGGGAGAAAAATTTTGCCGAAGTTGTCGGTGATGAAGTCGAGGCTGCCGAAGCGATACGCCTGTCCTGGAGGAAAGGCTAAGTTGTCGATGCCTGATGTAGATCCCATCGTGCTTGTCGGCGAAAAAACTTGACGCTCTCCTACCTGGCACACCAACTGTCGAAACCTGATTTCGCCAATGAGAAAAGGGGTAGCACACAAGCACTAAACACGATAGGTTATGAGAAAAAAGATTTATACAGATTCAGGCCTTCTATAAAGAAGTAATACTCTACTCCTGTTTCGGGGATTGTATCCGTCGAGTTATGTATTGATCTCGTGATCAGGTTGTGTATGAAGAAAAGTTTAGCTAATTGCTATTGCTTTATGTCCCTCAAGGGGCGTCCTGCTCTCTTTATATAGGTTCAGAAGGCAGACTCATAAGTCGAAGACCAAACCATATACGGTATAGGACTCCTAAGCATTATCCATAACACTATCGACTTAGAACCATAAGTTGTTCCTTAATACACAAGGCAAGGTAATACTTAAATCCTGAGCTATTATATAATTATTACCTATAACCTATCCCCTATAATTAGTCAAATAAGTTAGCCGTGTGAATATATGGTAACCATAACCTTCACAATTACCCCCGTGTCACCTGGACGACGACCAAAGCGGTATGTGTACTCTGGTTTGCATGTAGTGCTTACAATAAACATCTGGTCACCGAGACCATGATATCCGTGGTAGTGCTGCCACGATGAGTCGCCGGTTGTTACGATCCGTTTACTTACCTCGTAGTTACTGGTCGTATGGTATTGCCTGTTCATCCCGTGAGTTCGATATTTTTACGTGGTTTTTCAACAAAACCATGAGGTTTACCGTGGGATATGCGGTAAAATCCGTAGCGGAAAGCCGGGAACCCTGCTCCAGCTCCAATGTTCCACACTCTCTCGTCTCAAGCAGGGTGTGAAAAACCGGCGGTAACCGCGCGGTTACCGCGGTTACCGCCCGTACCGCGGGGGTACGGTTACCCGTACCGCGCGGTACGGTTTAATAAAATTCGTCCAAATTCAAAAATTTAAAAAAAAAAGAAAAAAATAAAAAAAAATAGTGAAGATAGTGCTTGATTTATAGTGTTTTATGGTGAAGAAATTTCTCAAAAAAGAGTAATATTTATTCAAATTTGAGAGCAAAACGGAGAATAAATTTGAAAATTGGAAAAAGAAAAAAAAATGGGCCGGCCCGTTACTGTGCGACCCATTACACATCGCGCGGTAACCGCGCCAAACCGCGCGGTTACCGCGTCAAACCGCGCGGTAACCGCGCCAAACCGCGCGGTTTGCCCGAATTTTTGAATTCAAATTTCGATTTGTAAATTTGTCGCGGTTTTGCGCGGTTACCGCGGTTACCGCCGGTAACCGCCGTACCGTCGGGTGGCGGTAACCGGGCCCCCGGCGGTTTTTGAAACTGGTCTCAAGTCGGCCAGGGTGAAGCCGCCACGCCAACGACGGCGAAGACAGCGACAGGCACGTGCCCACGCCCCAGAGAAGGACCCCGATACTACTGACGATAGGGATGTTTGGAAAGAAGGAAAACGTAGTGTAAACAACACAATACCGTGGGCCTCTGCCCCTCGATCCACCCATCCACCCGCCGCAACGGATAAGACCGAGTGGCCGCGACAAACACGTCATCCCCTTCCCCTTCACTGCACCGTACTAGTATACTGCTCTATATTACCCTCTCTGTCTCCTCCATCCATATCCATATTCCCCTTTGTCCATCAGCGAGTGAGCAGAGCAGAAGGGATCGATCGAGATGGAGGTGGCCAGAGGAGGCGGCGGCGGTGCCGGGAAGCTGAACCCGTGGGCGGAGCCCTTCGTGCCGGCGGGATGGTCGGCCACGTACCGGCGCTGCGGCGGCGTGGCTGTGGAGGCGGCTGAGGCTGTGGCTGAGGTGGAGGACTTCTCCCCGGAGTGGTGGCGCCTCGTCGCCGCTTCCCCGGCCTTCCGCGACCGTTGGCTACGCGACTACTCCGCGCTGGGCCTCCTCGACGACAACGACGACGACCTCGATGGGTTCCTCCTCCCCGACGACCTCTTCTCCTCCACCCCTCATCTGGGAGAAGCGGATGAGAAGGAGAGCAAGGGAGGAGAGGTGGGTTTCGGCGGCGGGAAGAAGCTGAAGGACGGGTCCGCGGAGGTGGTGGCGTGGGGGATCGACAAGTGGTGGCGCGCGCACTGCTCGCCGCCGGAGGTGCCGAGGTACGCCGACAAGGCGCCCAGGAGGGTCGCCGCCGGCGCCGCCAGGGTCAGCCCCCGCCCCATCCAGCAGCCGCGCTGAGCGACCGTCGCCGCGCGTAATCATCCATCCATCCGCCCATCTTGACACAAGCAGAAAAATTTAGGGGAAAAAAAAGGTTTTGTGTTTTTGTTATTTTCGATCTAGCATTTTGCTAATCTCGTCGCGTCGTCGTCGCCGTCAAGATCTGGGTTTTGGTCAGGATCTATCGAGCTGCGAGAGATCTCCCCTGTGTTGTGTACAGATCCCTGTAAAAATGCTGATGTAATAAAGATTGCAGAGAGATTTCGCCGTTCCCCTTTAGTGTCTGAGCTGTGATTTTTCATTATAATTTCGCCTATCTGCCACCCTCAGGCCTCAGATAAGGATCAGGTCTTACTATTTGGTAAAAGTAGTAAACATTTTAGATAAACAGAGAAGGTTAGTACAATTTGGTAAAAGTAGTAAAAACATTTTAGAAAAACAGTGTTTTTAGAAAAACAGAGACTGCACAAAATAATGGAAGCCCAACCTGCCACAAGCCCACAATCGCTTGTTGACTTGTGTATGGGTTTGGGTAACCAGGCCCAGCCTAACTGATAAAAAAATTTTATTTTTACATTTTTTATTTAAATATTTAAAAAATAATTTTTCGTTTCAAAGATTTACAAATGTAGACCCTCACGCCTTGGGCGTTTTTTAAAAATCATTATTTCAGAGGGCGTTAAGAAACCTAAATATAAAATTTTTATTTTTGTTCAAACTTTTTTCGTTGGGTTTTAATTGTTTAAAATACTAGTAATGTTTATTAGGCATTACAAATGATTTTAAATAAAAAATAATAAACTATAAAGTTGTAGATATTATCAAGATCTATAACTTTTATATAAAGTTTATCTTCATCCGATGTCATTTTAAACGTAAATCTAATATTTTATTAAAATAGGTTTTAAATTTTGTAACGAATATTTGAATATCTAAACGATTTGTTACCTACAAAGTTGTTGTAGATCTTTTCGAGTTCTATAATTCATCAGACTTTATACGATATATTTTAAAATTACAAAATCATATATGTAACCAGTTATATTAGAAATTTTATACGTAGATCCTTAACGTTTTTTGAAAGGGTCTTTTTTAAAAAAATACTCTAAGAAGATGTGAAGCGTATAGATTTGTAAATTTTTTAAACGAAAAATTATTTTTTAAAAATATTTTAATAATAAAAGTAAAAATAAAAAAATTCTTGGTTGATTCATGTTGGGTGGGCTGCGGGTGGAGCCCATGTATTTGCCAGGCCCTGTTTTTCTTTTTCAGTTCTTCGTTGCTTCACGTCTATAAACAATAATAACTTTTTTAACTTTCTCGTATTGCTTGTTTTAAACTATTCGTTAAATTTATTTCTAAAGTATTTAGTTTACCCGTTGATAAGTAGATAATATGTGAAATAATCTATTTTGAATGGGCACTGGCCCCTGTTTTTGGATGTGGATAGCACTAGCCCTCATCTGAAATTCTGTATCGATGCTGGGTTAGGGCAACATGCACTAGCCCAACCAAATAAATGATCCTTAACTTTTGATTGAGAGAAGGAAAAAATAGAAAAAATACAAAATTTTAATAACAGAAATATAAGTGTAAAAGAGAGAATTACAAAATACAATAAATATATAAAAAATGTGAGATAAATTCAACGTAAATTATTCAAGAGGTTGGAGCTTGTTAACTTTTTTCTTGGACAAGCTTGGTCACATCGCCAGCTGAATGCACAACCCGGCCCTTACCGCTCCCTTTGCCGCTACCTCCCGTGATTATGTCCTTGACTTTACCACCGTCAATGACTCCCTTGCTGTTGTCACGAAGACTCCTACTTTCGCCTCGTCGATGACAAGACTCCACAGTGGCACTCGTGGTTTAGTCCTAAGAGGAACTTCAAAGAACGCCCACAGCGCTGTGACGAGAAGGTGGAGGCACACCACCGCACGCGAGGACGAGAAGAAGCGGGTCTGTCACAAGTGTCACTTTCACAACCATCGATCCCACCACCACTGTGGCACCCACGTACATCAACCGGTCGTTGTTGTGGAGTGGTGGTGGCGTGTGGAGGGACGAGGAAGATAGCGGAGTGATGGCATTGTAGCATTGTGAAATATCGAATATAAAATACGGAAAAAACTTAAGTCCAGAACTTTCAATTTTTTTTTGCAAAAACATGATGATGAATCTTACTGATTTTTTACTTTATTACTATTTTTTCAAGTGTCAAATGAATTCAATTACAAATGCAAACAGGTAAATTCAAATATTTATAACTGTATAGTAATATTCCTCCAAGAAGAAAATAGTTTCCAATGGTTCCCTTTCTGGCCCAAGTCACACAGGCCAGCCAAATCAGCAGCTATGCCCACCCATGCTCGTAAGCATGGAAGCCTAGCCTAGCCAAGTCAGCGAGCAAGGTGGCCAAACCGCTGCTTGTTGCCATTAGCCGTCGAACGCCGCCGCTCGTCGGAGTCGTGCTGCCCATCGCAAGGCATGCCCGGCCGCTCCCTTTTCCTCATATTGCCGTGCGCCACGCGGTGCACCGCCGTCCAGGCGTCAACCAAGCACCGGGCGCGACCGGGCCTCCCTGCCTTTCGCGGCGAATCCCGCTGGCATGCACGTCTTGAATGGGCGGGCCAGCCTAGCGTGCCGACGAGCTCCCTCCACGCCGGCCAGCCGCTAGTGTCGCGCCACCTCACCAAGCCGTCCTTCCACTCCTTCCGCGCGTCAGCTGAGGGGACCACCTCGCCGCGGCCTGCAGCCTGCTTCTCCTGCCACCCCGCTCAAGTGTGGCCACCGACTCCCCAGCTTGTGTGGGAGTTGGCAGCGCAGGGCCAGGTAGACATCCCGGCGACTTGGGCCGTCCATCCTCGGCTGTCGTGTCGTGCACACCGCCTCTGCGAACCATTTTAGCCTTCCCCATAAGCGAGTAGCCCGATTGCAACGCCGGCACTGCCGTAATTGGCGCGCCGCCGCGCGCTCACCGTAGCCCTCCACTAGGACCCTGGAAGGCAGCCTGGTGCTCTACGCCGTGAAACGCGCCCCACCCCATCGAGAGCGTGAAAAAATCTATTGTATTATTATGTATTACATTAACCGTCTAATAAAATATATATAGGAGGACATATGAGATGGAGACTTGGAGTACAAGACAAGTTAAAATAGATTTACGTCTAAGATTCTATCTTTAGGACTCTATTTTATCTCTATGATTATATCTTATCTCTATGATTTATATTTGACTCTTATCTCTAACCGTACATATATGTATTTCTAACATTTCCCCTCAGTCAATCATAACGGTAGCGAAAAGAATGATTGCGACTGGATTTAAAATCTTATATTTCTTCATCTTCTTTGATTCACCGTCATCGGTTGCATCTCTGATGGACACTCCTCCACCTAGTGCCTACGTCCTCTTTGGTGTCGTCCCTTGACTCTTCTCTATTCCCTTCGCAGTCATAGCGGGAGTGTCATGGATGATAGTGATGACACGAACGCTTTGACTGGAGTTACTGTGGATGATTTTTGCTATAGACACATGTTGATGTAGCCGATCATATAGTAGCCGTGGTCATTGTAGTCATGATAGTTGTAGCCACACATAGGCAAAGGTGAAAACAAAATATTTACACCATGGTAGCATCTTGCACCTTGTAGGTGTCAGAGAATGCCATTGAAGACATTATCTTGCACCTTGTAGGTGCATGTCAGAGGATGCCATTAAAGACATCTTAAATGTCAGAGAACGTCGTTGGTGATGAGGCCACCACTCTACGTCGTGTAGCGGTCATCACAATGATGATATCGAGTTGATGCAGTCGTTTTTGTTATAGATGACGTGATCGATGTCGTCATCGGTGATGTAGTCGTTGTTGTCGTAGAGAACGTGATCGACGTCGTCCTCGATGAAACGCATTGCAGATCAATCTGTCAGAGGATGCGAGATGTCCATGACAAAGCGGCAACGACGTGTTACCATGTTGATGAAAATCATCGACGATGTATTGTCGGCGATGTCAATTGAGCAGTTGATGTAGTCGTATAGCTGATGAGGACGTATTGATCTGCTTTCCAGACGCGAGATTGATCTGCTCTGCTTCAACTTTCTCTTGGTTTGCCTGCTGTCTTCCCGATCCATGCATGCATGCGCACGGATCGATGTGCCTGACCGCCTTGATGGATCGCAGGCTGCCGGAGAGGTTGGCGATCTCCTCCGTGTTGGTGTTGATCATCCTCGTGCGGCACAGCGGCAGGAACGATGGCCGTGTTGACGATGCTGATCTTGGACGAATCGCAGAGATGTGGATGCTGTCCTGGTTCGAGCTGAAATCATAGGGGTTTATGTGGCTATAGAATTGATCTAATACTAATATTGCTAAAAAATCTATTCTATGAATAATTTGGTAGCTAATTGATGTGGCGCCTCAGGGAGATTATAGGATTGATGTCATCTCGCCAGGCGACACGAGAGGAAGGTAGGAACGGATCACGCGACAATGATTTTGACTTTCTATTGTATTATGATATATTACATTGACTCATTGACTTTTTAACGAGATATATATAGGAATACATATGAGGTAGAGACTTGAAGTACAAAATAAGTTAGAGTAGATTTAATCTCTAAGATTTTATTTTATCTCTAGAATTGTATCTTATCTTTATGATTTGTATTTGATTTTTATCTCTAACTGTACTGTATGTACATATATGTACTTCTAACAGAGAAGAAGTCTGGAATGTAAACCGCTGCATCGAGAATCCCAGATGGAGCAATCAAATTCAAACCCGCACACAAATGATGAAGATGAAAACTACCCGGTTGTTATAACTATATATNAGTATATATATATATATATATATATATATATATATATATATATATATATATATATATATATATATATATATATATATATATATATATATTTGTATTTGTATTTATATATTTCTATTGCCTGCTGCTAGATGAAAAACAAAAGAAAATAAAAAATATTCAAGCTTTGCAGCAAGTTCAGCTCTCAACAAACATGTGTATCGTCGTCAATTGGCCACACCAAACTGATCAGGGCCAGCTCCAAGAGCTATCTCTCGACAGAGATTCAGAAACTCAGAAACAAGACAATAGCCCTGAACGCGCAAATCATGTAAAGAAATCACAAAGGAATTGGTTTGGGTTTAACGACACATCAATTGGCCCAACTGATCGACATGATCAACAAAGGAATTGGACAAATTAACTTCAGTCACTTACCAATTTAAATTTGGTAAAATCAACTAGGGAAAAATCAAATTATATTCAGATTATATTCATAACTAGAAAACTTGAGAAATTGAACTACACTACTCCATCTGAAACTAAAGTACTCATTCTGAACTATAGTTTCAGCTTAAATTCTGGACAAAATCTGTAAGCACTGTAGCGATTAGACAAAAATTGGTTAATTCATCTACTTGTAAAACTATCCAACTCTTTCGGGGAGGAAATATCTATCTGAATATACATTCATGTACTCCTTGTAAAACTTTTTTTGGGAGATAAATATCTGATGATTCATGGACCTGCCTGCCTGCTTCTGTAAGCCAATATAAACAAGGTAGCCTGACTGCTACTCTGAGCTTTGTTGAAGCAGCTGGCATCAGGACAGTACATTGGCAACTAACGATGACAACTTGAGAACAGTAAAATCAACTAGGGCAACAAATTATACTCAGATTATATTCGTAACTTCAATAGCTGAGAACTTGAACCACAGCACTCCTTAAAGTAAAGTACTCATTCTGAACTAAAGTTTCAGCTTAACTTCTGCACAAAATCTGTAACCACTGTAGCAATAAGACAATAGCTCTAGCCTCATCCTAATCAATTGCACCTTCTAAAAAACAAAAAGGCTTACCATCAATTTCAGAACAAGTGCTAGTACGATTTCAGAATTTAGGACAAACTTTAAAATTTTCAGAAGTGCTAGTACAGTTTCAGATTTTCAGATTTCAGAACAAACACTAGTACAGTCAGATTTCAGATTTCAGAACAAATGCTAATACACTTTCAGATTTCAGAACAAAGATCAAAACATGTACCGTGTGATGGAACTGGAAGAATTAGCAAATCCTCTCTCTCATTGTTCATCTCCATGAGTTCCCTCCACTGGTTCATCACCATGGGTTCACCTTGTTCATCTCCAGCTACGACAGCAAAAAGAAAAACAATTAAGCACGGTGGATTCAATTTCACTGTAAAACCAGAAAAAAAATCTCTACAACCGGTGCTTACCTTCATCTCGATGGATGAATAGTTGTACCGTGGATGGTAAAACAAGCATGGAACTATCAATTACAAGTATCTTCTCTGGTGCTAATTCAGTGGTCTATGTAGTGAATGGCTTATCAATGTTTTTAGTACCGGGAAAGCTCAACTACTGAGGCAAAGTCATAGTTTTCAGTAATGCACTTGGGAGGTAAAACACACAGAACTGAATTTTTGAGACATTGAGTCCCCACATGTTCTAAGCATGACACTTTTTTTCTGTGTGTTTTGTCTGCTGTTCTCCACAGGGAGCTAGTAAATCAAAGAAGGGGAACCAGATAGAGAGATGGAAAGGTCAGTGCCTAAACAATTTCAGATAATTGGAGGCCAGCTGAACTACTGACTACTGAGTTGACAATTTTCAGAGATTTAGTACTGCAACTGGAGGTAAAACCAAATCTGAACATTCAGAGATCCAGCTCTTTCTATGCATATTTTTCCGAGATCTACCATACCCAGAAGATTAATAACTGCGTTACTAATCTAAGATGGAATCATTTTTTCAATAACTCTATTCATCAATGTCAATTCTACAGTGGAGTTGTGCTTTAAATTTACCTTGCCCATGTCAGCATCAGCCTCCTTGGTCGCGGTGAGGGAAACCGGTGTCGCCATGGCCGTCGATGAAGTTGAGGGTGCAGATGAGGCCGGAGTGGCTGGGAACACACGTTCTAGTGCGACTGCAGTGCTTTCACTTGGTGGGTGTCACATCGGCACCATTCGAGGGAAGAACTACGCACGCTGGACATCAAGTAGGCAGCACCCATCGTAGACGCTGCGTCCATTAGTGGCAGACCGAGCTCTCTCCGCGTCGTAGCTTGACTAGAACCAGATGAGAGCCTCACCGCCCCAAGAGCTCGCGGCGAGCACCTGCACCGCCACTGCATCATAGGCGTCGTATACCTGACTCCGCACCTCGTGGGTGACCGGGTAGAGAACATGGCTCACGGCGGCGTGAAGAACAGCACTTGAGTCGCGTCCCAACTGTCTTGGCATTTCACAGAACAGGTGGTGGGCATCACGTCCGGAAGCACCTCCACCAAGCTGCTGACCGCTCCTTCGGCCGCCAGTGCTCTCCCACACCAGAAACCCCACGAATCAATGGCTCTGATACCATATTGTGATGAACCCGCTTAATTCTCAACAAATCAAGCACAAGAGATAAATCCACCTCCAAATGCAAATACTTGAGTGACTAAGCATAGCAATTGGGAGAAATAGCTGTGTAGGGTGGGAATAAGTAATAGATTAGGAAGAAACAGGGGATTAGAGGGCTAGAGAATCAGAGTTTGAGGTGGAGAAGCAGTGGGAAGGAGGAGACGATGCAAATCCTTCGTTGTATGTGTTCAATTCGACGATGCAAATCCTTCGTTGTATGTGTTCAATTCTTGATTGATCCCCACCCTTGGTGTATGTGCTGTTGCTTTTGTAGCAGCCACTCTCCCAGCCACATAGAGGCCCAACGTCCATGAACAGGAAGAGAGCCCGGCAGCGCCGCACAAGTCACAACACAAGACACAAAACAGAACACACATAAAAGTTGAGTTTTTATTTATTGCAAAATCAATGATTAAATACATCAATGTTGTTAATAATGATCAATTTCTACAATGAATAATTAGCTTTACATCTACAACTACACTATAAACGTACAACTACATATCTACAATAATCAGAAAGTGGAAAGTTTTCGAATCTTTGACTCGAATTGGCGCCGTCGCTTCTTCTTCTTCAGTCTTCACGCCTTCACTTCTTCTTGCAGATGCGCTCGTGCACCACCCCGCGGAGATCGTCGTGGACCTTCTCCCAGACGGCGGCCGGCAGCGCGGCGCTCTCCGTCCACAGTCCGGGACACACGTACGCCTGCCGGCAGAGGGTGTGCGCCACCGAGTTCCCCTCCCTGTAGATGTGTCGCACCTCGACCTCCGCGAAGCAGCGCAGCAGGGAGAGGATCTCCTCGTGCATCGCCGCCGGGATCCTCGCCGCGTATGAGCTGGACCAGCACCAGGTCGTCGCCCTCCACCACAAGCCGCTCCACGAAGCACGCCAGCGCGAGCCTCAGGCCCCGGATCATCGCACGGGCCTCGACCACGCCGACAGTCCAGTGCTCCGTGGTCTCGGCGAAGGCCAGCACGACGCCACCGTCGCAGCCGCGGATGACGCCTCCGATGCTCGCTCGCTGGGACCCGTCGTGGAACACGCTCCCGTCGAAATTGAGCTTGCACCACCCCGGCGGCGGCCGCGCCCACCTGACGATCAGCCGGGCCGGCCGAAATGGTGGCGAGGAAGGGGAAAGCGGCGTCGAGCAGCGGGGAGCCAACGGCGGCGAGAGAAAGATCGGAGACGGTGGCAGCAGGAGGGACGGAGGTAGGAAAGCCATGGTGGAGATTAGGGCGGGAGAGAAAGGGAAGGAATGAACTGCGGGCGACGAGGCTATTTATCACCGGCAGGGCAGGGCGACGATTCGGAGTCCGACTCCGACATGAAGCCGTTGAGGCAGGAAACCGCAAAAACCTTGGGGCCCACTCCATCTTGAACGGGCGCGCTACGGTATCGTGCCTTAATCCGGGCCCACTATATTCGGGAAGAATCCACCGTGGCCTACTATATTCGGGCCTAACAGAAACAGGGCTTTTGGCCCAAGCTACGAAAGCGCATTAGTTGCGTCTACTGGGCCCAATTGGAGAATCTTTAGCTGGGCCTATACGTTTTCCTGGTCTTCACGATTCCATTTTCTCCACGATTTTTTTATTCAGATATGAATATATTTTTTTAATTTATAGAAACATATTTTTGTTTCAAAATTTAAACAAGTATACTCCTCTCTACTATGAAAGAGTCATTTTGCTTATAAGAGTAAGAAAAATAGTTTTTGACGGTCAAGTACACTTATATTTCTCGATAGAGGTAGCATAAATATAGATTTGCACTGCAAAATGCTTTGATAATATTATAATTTAATCCATTACGAATATATACAGGAATGAGAATTAATGGTTGCAAGATTGTATCTTGAAAAAAAAAACATGTTTCTACATAAAAATTCTGTCGCTCCTCTCCATGGGCCCACTTGTCACCCTCATGCTCTGAGTTCCCTAAAAAAAAAAGTAAACACCAGGAAAAGAGATCAAAGGAACCAACCCGATGCAAATCCAGCGCCACAAATAATCAGCCGAGACAGTTAAAACGCATGGTTAAATTTAGCAACCCAGAGGCAGGGGCGACCAACTAATTTCGCGCCAAATCAATCTCTCGCGCGCGCGCACCGCGGACTACTCTCCTCCCCTCCTCCGATCCTCTCCTCACCAAGTCACCGTCGATCGCTCGCTGCCGGCGCGATGTGGTCGCCGTGGGTCCGCCGCGGCCGGCCCACCGGCCGGCTCACGCAGTCCCCGTCCTTCTCCCCCTCGTGCGTGGCGTCGCCGCCCGGCGGCGGCCGCGGCGGTAAGGCCGACCACCAGGGCATCGGCTCCGTCCTCGACGACGACGACGCCGCGCCCGCGCCCGCCGCGCCGGGCTCCCGGAACGTCCTGCACCGCGTGCGGTCGTCGACCAAGCTGCGGGCGTGCAAGTCGTTCGCCGTCGCCGCGGAGGCCGCGGCGGCGGCGGTGGCGGGCGAGCGGCGCGTGGTGCTCTACTTCACCTCCCTCCGCGCCGTGCGGGGCACGTTCGAGGACTGCCGCGACGTGCGCGCCATCCTGCGCGGGCTCCGCGTCGCCGTCGACGAGCGGGACGTGTCCATGGACGCCGCCTACCTCGCCGAGCTCCGGGCGCTAATGCGCCGGGACCGGCCGGCGCTGCCGCAGCTGTTCGTCGGGGGGCGCCTCGTGGGCGACGCCGACGAGGTGCGCCTCCTCCACGAGAGCGGGGAGCTCCACCGCGTGGTGGCCGGCGCGGCGCAGGCGGCGGCCACGCCGTGCGCGTCGTGCGGCGGGTCGCGGTTCGCGCCCTGCGGCACGTGCGACGGCAGCCACCGGCGGTACAGCGAGAAGACCGGCGGCTTCCGCGTCTGCACGGCGTGCAACGAGAACGGTCTCGTCCGGTGCTTCGCCTGCTGCTCCGGCGGCTGACACGTGGCATTCATAGATAAAAAAAAGGGGGGGAAATCTAGCAGCTGGATAATATTGTCCCAAACGGAAATGTGCTTCATTCGATTCAATTCCGAGGAAATGTTTCATCAAAACAGTGTGGTTTTCGTGCGCACGGCGACGGTCATATTTGACTATGTTTTGGCGTAATTTTGTGTTCCAAAGATTAGTGGATGCAAATGAAATAGATCAATCAAGATCAAGGTCCATATGTTAACTTATCATTACTGTCCCCAGTTTTCTTAGGAAACAGTAGACGCCCTGCTATTACTTCGCAGACCATGGATGGATAGGGAGTGGATTAACGTCTCCTCGTTATCTATATGTCATTCAAATAGTTATGAAAAATTTAAAAAAATCCAAGAAAATATATTAATATATGATAAATCACTCCACAATCATGTAAGTTAAAATTTAATTTTTATAAGTTGCAACGAAAAAACAAATTAAACTATGGCTATAGTTAACGTATATTCCTAGTCAAATTTATTATTTTTGTAACTTATAGAAATTAAATTTGACCTTGCATATTTGTGGAATGATTTAACACATATTAATCTATCTTGTTGATTTTTTAAAAAAAATTTTCAAAACCATTTGTATGACATGCAAATAACAAGGATATCCCAGAGTTTAAAATAGTTTCCCTGGATGAAAATCATGGAATGTTCATTTCCATCTAACCTTCACTTATTCCACATCTTAGGGCTATGTTCATTTGGGGAGGTTAAAAACTCTTCCCTAGTATGTAAAACATAGTGATGGATTAACGCATAATTAATTAAGTACTTTTTCCGTCCAAAAAAACTCATCTAGACAAAGGCAATTAATACTTCGGAGGGAGTATTAGTAAGAAAAATGAGTGTAGCTTAACTGGTTAGGTTTCTTGTGGTGAAACCAGTTCACCTTGGTTCAAATTCTAGACTTGACAAGGGTGTTCGTATTTACGGCTAATAATTACGTACCCGTCGATAACGAAACGTACCCTAGTTTTTCGGAGGTGCTTATAGAGGGTGAGGGTGCACGCGTCGTAAGCGTCTGTATTGTATTTTAAAAAATAAGTATTAGAAAAAAAGTATAAATTATATTAATATGATTATTTTAAAACAACTTTTCTATATTTTTTTTAAAAAACATACCGTTTAACCATTCATAAAACATATGCATGTAAAAAACAAAAAAATAAAATAAAAGTTGAGAAATTGTACGGCTGAACACCCTTATTATTAGTAAAAAGGTGCAATCCCTTTTGGCTCATCAATGCCATTCAGCTTAGGCCAGCAAGATCCTGTTCGTGAGTGCTGGTAGTATTTTCCGTCCAACCCGTCGTAAACATGTAGGGATGCTAATGTATTTCTCAAAACATTGATAGCTAAATTTGAGCAATGGATGAGCCGGGGAAATGGCTAAAATCCCATTCCGTTTTAGACCTCCTAAATTAACGAGGTCTTAGGGCTTGAGGCCTTCAGGGGAAATCACGAGGTTGGCAATCATCCAGCGCAGAGAACCACAGTTGCTACATTGAAACGCTCATGTTTTTAGAGGAAAAGTTATATGTGCCTGTCGTGCTGTGATTCAACTAATGCACGGAATAGTGCCATGATACTGTAGCAATAGCCTTCTTGTTAGGTACAACATAATTGTACCCCGACATTTTACTTAATCCCTCAGTTTCTTTTTATTTGTCAGTAGGTACTACTTTTTTTATAAAAACTTTGATAGTTTGTCTTTTCAAAAGATATAGATATTTGAAAAGATGTCGTATTATCAAAAATAAGTTAGATGCTCAATATATACAAGTATACTATGTGTGCTCACCAAAACATCATAATTTAATGTTTTTATAGATAAATTTATATTAGTTAGCAGTGTCAGATAATAAGAAACGAAGAGAGTTTGACTCATAGATCGCAAATTGGAGCGTGTGGAGAACAATATATGCACCTTTAAGTCGTTCCTAGCTAAACTGGCAAGTGCTTGATAGGAACATAAGAATTTTATAATGTTTGTATAGGATTAGTTCAATTACCATGAAAAATTAATCCTTAAAATCTCTATTAGCATAAACACGGACGGTCCCGCCATTGATTACATATGCATATAAATACGTACGATTATTGAGTTGGTTAGCTCTCTTCGAGTTTACCCTACTCCTTAATTGATGTCGCCCCAGGAATCATCAATTCAAATAAATTGCTTGTATTAACTAATTTTCTCTCAACAAATGTTACTAATGCTATATATCCATGCAGAAATCGTAACGGAACAATGTGTCGGTGTTTTCAGTAAGACATACCTTCTATATATGGGTTCATTGTATATAGAAATACCTTATACCTAATAGTATACGAGAAGGTATTTTTTGGTTAAGAAAATACGATGGATAAAGAAGAAAATTATCTTTTCTGGAATAGAAGATGTTCCGGATAAGAAAGGAGAAGCGGAGTTTTACTCAAACACTATAAGGACTACTGGTGTTCCGGATAAGAAAGTAGAAGCGGAGTTCTACTCAAACACTATAAAGACTACTTGGATCGTATTCATATTTGTCTTCCTAGTTTTACTTGGACAAGGAGACATCCGAGAGTATAAATATAAAGACCCTCTAAGAGGAGAGAAGAAAGGCCAACACGCCAAGTCAGAATACAAGCCAACATAGCCTAGACAAACCTAATCTAGAGCCACAAAGGCCAACATGAGAGATCTAGAGTTACCTCCAATCTCGTCGAGTTCATATTCGAGGAAGAAGACTACATTAGCCATCGACTATATGTGCATGCCGTCAAGCTGACGTCGACTAGATTAGTTATCTCAAATATTGTATTCGTGTGATATCAATATATAAAGGCAGCACCAGTTTCGACCAACAGGAGTAGAGCTATTACATGTCAGTTAAGGGGCCTGAATCTGTATAAAAATCCTGTCTTCTGTCTCTTTTACCTCAATCTCGTGTATACCCTGATTCCAACAATTCTCATACTCTATAAATACCGTGATCGACGTATAGCCCATCGACACTATGGTAGTCAATTATACATTTTGTGATTATGGATCACAATATGCCCACAATTAGTTAAGAATTCCAAGCCCGTCCTAGATTTGTTTGGAGTTGGTAAATTAATGCTTTCTAAATATTGATTGTTCTCTGGTATACGAATTCGATCTGGGGACATCTATCTATTACTCCCTCCGTTTCATATTATAAGTCATTTTGACTTTTTTTTTAGTCAAAACTTTTTTAGTTTGATTAAGTTTATAGAAAAAATTAGCAACATCTATGATACAAAATTAGCTTCGTTAAATACAATATTGAATATATTTTGATAGTATATTTGTTTTGTGTTGCATATGTTATTATATTTTTCTATAAACTTAGTCAAACTTAAACAAGTTTGAGTAAGAAAAAAGTCAAAATGACTTATAATATAAAACGAAGGGAGTATCTATCTATTATATGTTAAAAGTCCATTAAACTTTTTATAAACGCTCTCATGCTGTCACGTGGTGCTCTACAAACGCTCATAAACCACCATGTGGTGTTATAATCTCTATCTCTACTATTATAAAAATTAAAGATGTTTTCACTGGGATTATGGTACGTCATCCATGTTTAAGTAGGTTTTCTATTTCTTCTCCCTGCTATAAAATTGAAGATGTTTTTGGACATATTTTTGTAGGTCGTCGTCCGTTTTCAATTCAATTCTGCTTCCCGCGCGTTTGAGAAGCAGAGTTTGATTCTGCGTCGATTTCTGGAGATGACGCGCAGCATGCGTCCGATTCTTTCCTTTCCTCTGTATCGCACGTGGCGTAAGTCAAGCCGTCTCACATCAAATGACTCTGCCATCTAAACCGAATCTATTTCGGTCCGGAGCAACTAATCAGCAACGGCGCAAGGCCAGCGATGGGATAATAAATAGAAAATATTTTCATCAAGCAAATAATGGCCTGTGACCTTGTGCTTATGTGATATCATACTCACACTGCTAGAGAGAAATAACTAACATGAGATTGACTCGACTTTTTGTTAATGTTAATATTTCTTATTCTATGCCCCACTAAATAAAAATATTTGAAAAAACATCCTTTAATTGGTGAATTCATGACTCATACATGTTAAACATGAAGGACCTTGAGAATTCTTTGTTTGAATGACGAGTCTCAGGATTGACATAACCATCTTGGTGACCATGCCTGGTTTCGTCTAACAAGAAGCAGTTGGAGGTTTGATACACATCTTCCAAATTGAAACATTCTACATTTTATACACACACTACCAAAGTGCTTTCGTTATGCACCATTTTGGTCGTTATGCATAATTTTTGTATATTGTTCTCATCAAAAACTATACTAGCTCTCCCTAAAAACAATAGTTCTTCACTCCTGTTTGTGTTACGTTATGAGATTGTGCTCAATTCTTGGTTTTCTTTCACTATTTAGGGTGAAGATTTTTTTGATATTGTTGTTGTTGTTGTTGTTATTTTGGTAAAATTACAACTTGCCCATCAGATTACTAGGTTCATTTGAAGAATGTATCTTCTTAAAGAGCTCATACTATAAAAACTAAATCTAATCATACGATAATTATTATAAATTTTTTTTTGCAACGCACGTGCATATTTGCTAATAAATTAGAAAAAAAACCTAGAAATTCTAAAAAACATCTTACTATTAGATCGATTTTAAGAAATAGATAACTCAAACCAACCGGTGTGCCTATTAGATGAGTCTCAAAGAAATTGTTTTTCTCCCCTTCCCCCACTGTACATGCCACCGTATGTATGTAGGTACGTACATATGTGCTACTAGAAAAATAGTCCCGTGTGTTGTAACGGAAAATTAAAAAGCACTGCTACACACACTAACTTTTTTTTTAGAAAACTCTTACAAACAATGATCTCAACCATTCGATTTAAGTACATAGAAGTCTAGATATACTCACAGCGTGACACATAGTGGTAGTAAGAGTTTAGTAAGAAAAAATTTATAATGTATAGAGTTTTCCAAAATTAAGTAATTTATATTTAATTTTTATGAACTTGAAGAGATATTATTCATGTAGAATCTGTTTCTTTCCACCAACTTGACTTTAACTATTTTGTAGAAAGTAAAAAAAAAATTCTTATGTCTCTCTGGTCCGATTGGAGGGCGAGCAAGAGAGACAATGAAGCGATCCAAGCCAATCAGAAATGGACAGAACCAGGTCGAATCTCTCTTGCTGACGGACGAAAATCAACCGATGAAAGCCGATATAGATGTATTCCCTGCTCTCTTCTTTTCTCCTATTTTCTAACAACTCATTATAAATAATTTAGATTTTAAATAGCTAAATAATCATGATTCTCAATTTATATACAGCATTAAATTCATTTGTATTGTTTTTATATGTAATTAAATAAATACTTCAAGATCCGTATTGCATATATTTTTCTAGGTAAAAAAAATAAAATACGTTTGGACATAGACCCCTAGCGTGGCAGTCATAAAACATTATAAAAAAATTAACAATAATTATGCCATCTTAAATCATTCTACATATAAATATAAATATGTATATTAAATATCTTGTATTGTGCAAGCCGTCACCCATCACATCTTAAAAATTAAGAAATATACTAACAAAAAATTACATATGACTCTAGCAAATGAGAGAAAAGTCCAAGCATGGCAGGGGTTGTGCGAGCTAGGGAATCATGACAACGAAATTGCCAAAGCATCAACTAGATCTATTTTGTATTAACAAAGAATTGCATAGGAACCAACTCCACTGTTGAAAAATAATTTTATCATAAATTCAAGATTTCACAATTTTGGTCAATTTTAATTTAGAATTTATGTGTTCTAAGGGTCATTACAAACAAAATCATAACCAAATTTAAGAGCAATCCCAAATAGAGTTTTGAGAGAAGGATCAGAAGTTTAAATATGATAAAAAAATCCAAGTAAAAATACCCAAATTTAAATATTCACATATCTATTATATACTAAAAGTCCATTAAACTTGCTATAAACGCTCTCAAGCCATCACGTGAGACTACTATAAATGCTGCTAAACTGTCACGTAACATTCTAATAAATTAAAAAAAATTCTAAAAATTTTGAAAAAGAAAATTCTGGCTCTTGATTGTCACTTAAATTGGTCGACCCATTATTTCCAACTATTAGATCTAATCTTTATAAACTAAAAAAGTAAATTGACAAGGACAGGTGCTGTGAGTCTCACCAAGACGAGCTAATGCGGGAGCCCTTTATATTTGGTGAGCTTTAGTGTGCATGTAAGTGTTGAAGTGAGAAGTATGGTGATGGTGAAGCTAATGTGTTTATATATGTTGGAACCATGACTTCAAGGTATTGGAAAACAATGAGGTGAGCCAATGTGGGGTCCTTGATGATAAAGATTAAGTGTTTTACGCAAAACGAAGTGGTATTGACATGATTAATTGAGTTTTAATTATTACAGACTTGAAAAATAGATTAATCTAATATTTTAGAGCAACTTTCATATAGAAAGTTTTTGCACGAAACGTATCGTTTAGCAGTTTGAAAAGCATGCCACGAGGATCTAAATTTTCATCCTCTTTTTTAGAGGATTCGAACGGGACCTTAGTATGGGATGAGACATAATATAGTATAATATAGTACAATGAATCTAGACATGAGCATGTCCAGATTCATTGTACTATATCTCATCCCATACTATGTTAGATTTTTTGGACGGAGGGAGTATGTGAGTAGCTTGAGCAGCTAAGTGGATACAAACAAAGTAATAATTATACGAGATGTTAAATTCTTATTTATTGGTAATATATTACAAAAGAAAATAATGGTGCTTTAAAAACACCTTATATTTATTTTGAGAAGCGATTGGAGTGGTGGTTTAGGGTTTGCATACACCTAGCAGCAGCAACCATGGTTTATAAGTGAATATCATATGTATTCTTATTATTTGATTTTTGATAGATCCAAGTTCATGACCTATTTGACAGCATATTTAGCACTTTCTTTTTTTCTATGATAATGAGGTAATTAGTAATGAAAATATGTAGACTATTTTATGACGTAGATCGTCATAGAAAATAATAAAGATGTCTACGCGAATGCTAATGGCATGTCAAAACTAGTTGTTCTTCAATTTCCCAGCAGTAAACATGTCAAAACTAATGGCATGTTCTAAATAATCCGTCCATCCAAAGTATTAGATATATTTTTTATCACTAAAATCAAAAAGAAATTAACCCATCCCACGTGTAAAAGAGATCTAGGATTATACGCATGCATAAAATCAATGGGTATTAAGATGGTTGCTTAGGTTTTAGTCAATAATTTAATATAGCACTATATATAAAGACAACCTTTTTATATAAGTCTTGAATATATGAAGACTACAAATATGATAATCTTATTTAGAAAAACAGAAAACAAAATATGCTCAAGTCTTTTGGATGAGGGGAGTAGCTAATTGAGATTACCTATGCTCTTTTTTTGTTAGTGCATTTTTAAATTGTTAAATAGTAAACTTTATATATATACTAGGCGGTTTACAAAATCAAAAAATCCATTTAATAATTTTTTAATAATTAATACTAAATTAATCATACGACAATCATGTTTCTCGTTTCTCTTCTTTACTGTTGAGAGTTGAAGCAACCTGAACGTCGATCAAGATAAGATCGAGCGCGCTAGCTCTGCTAATTCTATCTGGTTGACTGATGATAGTAATAGTGCGCCCGTAAACAAATATGTATAATGCCCAAATTTAAATTAATTAATTAATTAATTAGTGGTGCTCTCTCTGCCCACCAAACTTGTAGTACAATCGATGGATGTTTCAGTTTTATCTGCCACGCAAATTAAAGCTGGACCGTCGTGGTTTCAGTTTTAGCTAGAACGAATAAATGTGGACCTTCTTGCCGCTACTTTGAATTTCCTTTAATAAATTGAGACACGGAGGGCTTTTTTCCATATGGGAAGTGCCTTCTTGTTTGTCCTTTTTCCCTAATAATCTATATCCCGACATGAAAAGGGTCATTTTTTTTCTTCCCCTAATTAGCTTATCTTTTTTGCATATCTTAGCTTGGCCGAGTTTGAATGGTACTACGTGTGAAAGGGGTCGTTTATTTTCTGGTGCTGTTACACTTACATTTGAAAAAAAATAAACAGCCTCTGAAAATCAAATTTATAATTTTACCATTGCTTGCTCAATCAATCATTTTTAAAGTCTGTTTTTACTGTCTGAAAGTTCCAAGAGTTATCCCCACGTACCCAAATCTCCAATAAGGATTATGTTCATGAAAACCTTACTAGAAAATGGATCAACAAGGAGGAAGAGGGAGAGAGTTGGTGTCTGGTGACCAACAGATCTGAGGATGAGAGAGGAGAAATGATATATGGAGGTTGAGAGGACAACTCCAAAGCTTGAGGTTGGCGTATGAGATGACTTGGGAGAAATATACTCCTTGCGTTCGTAAATAGTATATGTTATTTGACTTTTTTTTTGGAATCTAAGGTGCGACTTTGACTACAATTTATTTATTAGAATAATAAAGTTTTGTTTAAAAATTTAATGAACTAAATTTCACAAAACTTTACATACTTTGATTAAACCATTGTAAAGTATATATTTAAGACGATGCAACATAAAATTTAATATAAAATTTATCAAGAAGCTACAAATTTAAGACGGAGTATCATAAAACTATAAATTTAATAATAAATTTATTACAGAACTATATGTTTAGAGTTAAGATCCCTAACCCTCCTATTTTGTTGGAGTTACAAAAGTTTTGTGTTAAAATTGATATTAAATTTGTAGTTTTGTGATACTATATATACCTTAAATCTATACTTTCACGATAACTTGATTCTAAACTTGTAGTTTTATGGTAAACCCCATTAAATATATAATTAAATATATAGTTTTATGATAATTAGATCAAATAGTTTTGTGAAATATACTCAAATTATACGTTTATAAGTTTATGATATTATAAAGTATTTTAGTTTTCCTGATAAATATATGCATTATATTTGTGTTTCCAAACTAATTATTTTAAATTGCATCCATGGTCAACATTTAAAATATTTATTAAAAAATTTCAAACGACATACACAAAGACACACACTTGTGGGCGGAGACCGGAGAGAGTATTGTATTTTAATTATAGACTATCGAGTCCTACACTACCATGAGAGGAGAAACCGGAGCCAAGAAACAACATGTGTATTGCAGTCAGGTTTACAAAATCTATAAAATAGGTGGTTTTCACGAAAACCAGACTTTCTGGGCTAACTCAAGAACATAAATCATTAGTTATTTTGTCAAGTTAAAAAAATCAAATTGAATTTTAATTATTATTTTTTACAAAATTGGATGGCCAGATTTTGTCAGGAGTCAAGGTTTTAAACAGTTCTTGTGGAAACGAGAAAACAGTTGACTCCATTTTTTCTCAGAAACAGTTTGGTTGATCATGTGGAGTATGGTCCCGGCCCCCGCGTCGCTCTAGGGTTGGGCGACATGAACAGCGTCTCCCTCCCCCGCTGCCACCCCCCACCTTCTCCCTTCTCCGCCTCGTCGCCGCCCGAGCAAGCCGCTGAAAACCACGCAGCAGCAAGGACGGCGATGGCAAGGCTTTCCCTCTTCCCTGTGGAGGTCTAGGCCAGAGCCCGTGGCCTCAGGGATGGCCACCGCGGCGCCAGGCGGTGAAGAGGGAGAGCAGGTGGCACTGTTTGGGAGATGGCTCCAGCGACCGGTGGCACACACAGAGGAGTCATAGGGTGGGCTCCATGGCGGAGAGGACACACGACTTGATCTGGTGTCTCCTGCCAGATCTGGTCGAAGCTGGCGGCAACGACGACCCGTCGATAGGTGCTAGAGGCCGCACGGCCGACGACGTGCGAGGCGGCGGTTGGCGGCACATGAGGATGTGGCTAGAGCGATGTGTGGCCATGGCCTATGGGGCACGACTGGCGCAGCGTGAGGCCGTGGCCGACTAGGGTCGCGCATGGTCACCCGGGCGGCTGTGAACGGCGGCGCGGGTCGCCAGCGGTGGCGGCCGGCCACCAGTGGTGACCACAACGGCTTATGGCAGCAAGCAGGGAAGCAGTTAGGCGGTGGAGAGTTCATTTTCTCCGTTGTCGGCCAAGCATCCTCTTCTCCATAGGGCTCCTCCTCTTCTATGGCCAGATTTTTCAGTTTTGGTCGTGGGGAGCTCCGGGAAAATAGGGAGACGCTGGCTCGTGCCATTGGATGGCAGCGGCACTGGCTGATCCAGAGCAGCCCTGCGAGCCCGCTTGAGCTGCGAGGTGGTGGGTTGAGCTTGGGCGCTGAAGGGTTGGTGCGGTGGTCCAACGACGGTCGTTTCGTTGTGCAGGATGGTTGTGTGAGGCTTTGATTGGGAATCGCTGGCGAAAGCTTTGCTAGGCCATGGGCCAGCTTGACAATGACGACACCATTAGGTGTCCTTCTCCTCCTTGGAGATGTCGTTATGGCGCTAACCCCTCCTAGCACCAAGAACCTTCCGCATGCAATGGTTGCCATTGGTGGACTCCTGTAGCGGCTTTGAAGCTCTACATGCTTAGGGTGTTTGACGAGGCCTTCACTGTCTTGGTTTTGTTTCTTGCTCTGCGGTGGGTGACCATCATTCTTACTTGGTTATTGCTGGGTAGAGTCGGAGCTGCTTTACTATAGGGGTGCGACGAAGCTTGGCAACAATGTCACACTGCAATCTCTACATAGGGTTGTTGGTGCTAGCTGTGTGTAGGAAGTGGTTCCTTAGCAGCTTGGGCTGATGTCCTTCGTGGGTGTCGAATCATTTTGTTTATTTTGGCGTTGGGTAAAATCGCAGTGAAGTTAGAGCTGTCGTATCGCTTGGGCCACGTGTGGGCCGTTGTGTCGCCTCTATAACAAGCTCGGTGTCAATGCCTCGTGTTGTTATAGTTGTGGTTTTTACTCAGTTTCCCTAATTAATTGGGCGCTATAAAGTTTGTTTCCGTTTATTTCTTAAGTGAGACATCTTTTTCTTTATATAAAATGTCGGTAACGGCTTGACCGTTTGAAAAACAAAAGATCATGTGGGCTATAGGTGAATTGTTCCACCCTTATCCATCTGTTTATGTCTTTTTCTTTTTCCTGGAGCATATAACCTATAGCATGAATATATGCTACACTAGTCCGTCGTAGCTCAGCACACTGTGACAATGATCCAACTTCTGACGCAGGGAAGAAGATGAAATAAAGAAGAGGAGATGAGTTACATACATATATAACGCTCGCCACTGATCATGTTCGATCTGGTCCTTATATATATTGACTTAAGGAAAGGGAAAAAATATGATGTCTTAATTATTCTTCTCAGACGCATTATTATTCCACCTACTTTTAGGCTAAAAAAAATACCTTTGCCAAACAGAAAGCACCTCGATCTGACCATGACATGTCACATTCCAAACACCTTAGACACATCTCTGTCTTCTCTTTTTTTCCTTTCTTTCTCGCGGGTATCTCTGTCTATTAACTAAACTACATATGCAACGCAACCAATTGTACCAACTCAGTACTAGCTCTATCTACTACTCCCATATAGTATAGAACGTGACATAACTATGTTGTCCATTTAACAAATACAACTTATATATTACTCCTTCAGGTTTCAAATAACAGTCACTGTTAATCATTATAATTAATTTGAACTTTAACGATCAATAAATTTTAAAAAGATAGCTCATGATTTATAAAAGTTTTGTAGCTGTTAAGGATACGTGCAAGTACAACACACTTCGTTAATATCGAATATTTTTTAAGTATCCATGCATTTTCTTAAAAACGAAGGCCGGCGAGCAGTTAAAGTTTAAAAAATAAATAAATAGTATATATCCAGTGACAAGTATTTGAATAAAAAAATTTATTATCCTTGAGAAAGTATCTCAATGTACCAATATTTTTTATTAAAAATTTTAGTACCTCGAAATATCTAGTATTTAGAGGTATCATATTTTTACACTACAAAATACGATACCTCCCGGTACCTTCTAAAGGATGATAAAATTGCTTATTTGAATAGAGTACTTGTCCAGAGACTGTACACTCACGTACGTACATTACCAAATCTATATATCCATCCCAGAAGCTGTGTTTGCTTAAGCTTAAAACCTAACTGACACTACTATATAGTAGTACCACGTATTACGTCTACAACTTGCATGGTTATCAGCCACCGTACCATGCATGCATGCATGCAGCGCAGGATGGTGGAGGAGCTAGCAGCTATCGATCGATCGAGGAAGAAGACGATCGACGACGACGTTGCCGTCGTTGGATAGCTGCACGTACTGCATTTGCATACGTACGCGTACGAACGAACGACGCGGCGGGCGAGCGATCCCCATCTATCGCAATGAGGCGCGCGCGCGCGGCAGCGGCGCATGCAACTGGCTATAGCAACGCTCCACCCTCCCCCGGCCTACATGCGGTCCCGCCTCCACGGCGGGTCGAGAGAGAGATCGATCGACCGATCGAGAGCGAGAGTCTGTGTGCGTGTATGTCCGTCTTCCTGTACTCTCTCCATTTCATATTATAAATTATTTGATTTTTTAAGTTAAAATATAGTAGTATTTTCAACATAAAACAAACATATTATCAATATATATTCAATGTTAAATTTAATAAAACTAATTTGATATTTTAGATGTTGTTAATTTTTTTATAAACTTAACCAAACTTAATAAAATTTGACTTAAAAAAAATTAAACGACTTATAATATGAAACGGAGAAAGTAGTTAAAATAATCAATGACTTTGTATGCGTGTGTCTTTGAGGACGGAACTAATTAATCTACATTATAAGAGGTGATCGATCAAGTGTAAGAGTACTTTGTGTGGTGTATGTCTTTTATGTCATTAAAATAATCTAACTTTGTATGCGTGTGTCACTACTACAGAAACAGCCTTTCCGTGCGGGCCGAAAGGCATCTTTCCGTGCGGAAGGCCTGCCCGCACGCGCGAGAAGGTCTGGGAAAAGACCATTTTCGCGTGCGGGCGGCCCAACCGCACGGGAAGATCCATTATCCCGTGCGGGCCGCTTAAGCAGACCGCATGGGATAAGCGATCTTACCGTGCGGTCGCGTTAAGTGGACCGCACGGGATAATAAACCAACATATAAAATAATATTTTATATGCACATAAAATAATGGGTGGATCGCTTATCCCGTGCGGTCCACTTAATGCGACCGCACGGGATAAGCGATCTGCCCATTATTTTATGTGCATATAAAATATTATTTTATATGTTGATTTATTATTTTATGTGAATATATTACCTTATCTCTCCCTCTCTCCTCTCTCTCCGTCTCTCTCAGTAATAGTATACATACACATCGCACGTATTAAGAATTGAACGTAATTAATTATTTTTTCATGGAATTAAGATATTAAATTGTACGCATGCATCACATATGTATATACATATCATCGCGTCTCGCAATTTACAGAAGTTTAAAAAACCACATAAAATATATCCTTAATTAGAAATATTTGTACTAGCTACTATACATATGTTCTTTTTCCCACTCTCTAAGTCGTTTGAAGGTATTCTCCGTCGCAAGCTGGCTCTTCGGATCGTAGAAATCGCCCAAATGGTTGCAGACATCGCGGCGGATGAAGCGGCAAATATCTGCACACAAGTTTAGTATGGTTCGATCGTCGAACCGGTTCGCTACAACTGGAACGGACGGGATCTGTTTCAGAAGGAATACACATTGTTATAGTTAGGAAAGTTATACAAGATCTTATAATGTGTGAAAAGATATTTTCTCTCGACTTACTTCTTCAAACTTTGTAGTGTATCTCCCGTTGAGTCTAAGCATCTCGCATACGTAGTATCCGCATAAATTAGTCTGTGGTGGTTGTTTAAAACACTATGTTGAAAAAAATTGTATACATCAATATTTTGAGTGAAACAAGTATATGTAAGAAATGTCGGAACAAGAGACATGTAATTACCGGCCATCTTGTCTTCACGAGAAGCTTCTTCTTTTGTGGATTATTGATTGGTCCACCGTGGTCTACGTAATATGTGTGTGCTCTATAAAGACAAAACAATTGTTTGAGTCAATTATGTGTCTTCGAGAGTACAATAGCCAACATTTAGTAAATGGTGCATAACAGGACTTACAAATTTAATATAACGAGAAACTCTGTAAATGTTTCCTCGCCATAGTGCATCGGATCCAGCACTACGGCCAGGTGGTCCCGTGGATATACCAGAAAAAGTATGTAGTGATCGCTGCAAAGAAGATATGTTAGTTGTATGTGATATCGTACTAAAACATAAGTACTACGGAAGAATCATACGTACCGCAGCGCGTAAGGGACGAAGAGGACAGTTTTGTCTTTGTGCGCGACCATCGCTCTGCCCAAGTACAGTGCTACGCTGACCATCTTTTTCTTGTGCATTTTTTCGACGACCTCTTTTTTCTCGGACGTCGTTTTACCTTTGAGCTCAGCGGAATCTGCACGAGTATTCACCGTGTGTTCCGTCCAGCAAACCCTTCTTGGGTTGATGTATCCTACTGGATGGTTGGTCTTTTCAGCGGTGTGGAATTGCATCCTAAGTAATAAAGCGGGTAATTTATCAGAAGTTAGTTAGTAAGTGAATTAATATATGACAGTAATTACGAATGACTTACAGGCAAAATGCAGCAACGAGATTTATATCCATTTTGTCCAGCTTGAATAATGCGTGAAGGTCGTTGAAATCGATTACCAGCATCCCATTTGGCCCACTGGTGAAAGCGTTATCCGAGACCTTCACAGTAATCATGCCCAGGCCCTTTTTAGATGCCTTCAGATACCAGTCATGCATCAGCCTCATTTCCCAAGGCAGGCCTTCCATGAGCTTCGGGGGCAGGAACGGCTTCCCGTGCACGTACTTTGTTGGCACTTCATCGGAAGTCCAGTTTTGCAGGTCCTCCATTTGATTTTTCACCGATTTTTGTGAATCCGACAACTGTGGAGTTTCATCCTGCTTCTTGTCAGTCGACGCTCTCCCCCTAAAAGCCTGGAATACTAACCTTTCCTCGTATACGGCCATTTTTTCCTTATCATAAGTTGACCTAATCATTGTCGGGATAAGCCGACGAGGTTCAAGCTTGGTCGAACTTGGAAGACTTGAGCTTCTCATAAGAGGCCTTTCAGGTAGCGCCAATGCAGACTGTGGTGTCGGAGGAGGTTGTTCTGCGTGGACTTCAAGGGCTGATAGATGTGGTGAACCTGGACCTAAAGGATTAGGGGAGGACGGATGTGGGGAGGCAGGCCGATTAGTTGGCGAATCTTGCCTTGGTGGAGAAGGTGGTGCAGGCGCAGCAGCAATCTTTGGAGCCGGCGGGCGTAGGGTTGAAGGCGATGGACCGACCAGTAGGATATCTCGTCGATGCCATAGTATAAACTGATTCACCGCATCCCCAAGCAATTGTATCCCTTCCGGTGTTGGAATATCTATCTCTAAACTGGTATGCTCTGCATGCACCTTGGCCACTTGCACCCTTGCATATTCTTCAGGGATTGGCGTGTTCTGAATTTGGCGCCCTGGTATCGCAAGTCCTGTACCCACCTCCTTTCTCTTCCCGGCCCTTCCTATCGGCACGAGCAGGCTGCACGGCGTCGGGGCAGTTATGTTGTCTACTGGATAAGGTGCGGTGTCCACTGACCCGACACTGCTTGGCACCTGTACTGTGGGTTCTTCGGATTGCTGGAACAAGTGCGGGAAGGCTTGACGATTTTGAGCAACAAGAGAGTAGAAATGTTGTTCAACTTGTTTTGCTATCCTCTCTTCCAATTTCTATTTGTACCTGTCCCGTTTCTTGTAACCCTTAGCTTCCTCTGGAAACCCTTCCTTCCAGCTCGTCCTTGACGATAGGCCCCTTACTCGTCCGGAATGTTCAGGGTTGCCTAATGCAGCTGTTAGTTGATCATGTTCCCTCTTGGCAATGAATTCCCCTGTTTTCTCTTTTTCCGCAATGTCCTTAAGACTACTGGTCACACCCTCAATATCCGGATCCTAGAACTGGATCTCTCCCTCATCGGTGACTTGCCTTGTGCTCCGTGCCCAAACCTAGTTTTTGCTTCTTTCCTTTAGGGCATCTACAAGCAGGGGCTTGCCTTGGGCGTCAAACTTCTCTTCAGTTGCTCGCCACTTCTCTACGTGGCCATCGTAGCCGCTCGAGCCCAACCGGTGCGGGTATTTGTTCCTTTTAGCTAGATCGGACATCTTTTTCCTCCGCGCTAAGGCTTCCGGGCTAGTCATCTTTGCCACGAAGGTGTCCCATTCGACGAGCGTAATACCAACGTAGTCGGCGAATGGAGTCTTGTTCTTTTACACGTAGTGAGTGTTCAAGTCCGATTTCCACTGCCTCCACCGATGCGCCATCGTTTTTAGGGCAAATTCTTTTCCCATAGCCTCTGAACCAGGCGGATAGACAAGCCACTTCTGCAACTCGTTCCACATGAAGTTCTTCATGTTGTTATCCACCTGCTCCCAGGAATCTACATTTAAAGGGCCGTGGGTTCTGGCCACCACACCGCAGGTGGTGCTGAATTTAGTCATTGCTACCTTGTGCTCTACTGGCATCCCATCCTGGTTCAAAGAGGTGATGTAGTATGTCTCCTTGGGGGTTTGGGTCTTACTTCTCTTAGCACGTCTTCTCTTTTGACCGGACGTTTCTCCGATGTCGGTTTCTACCGGACCGGACGTTGTCGTGTCCATCTCGCCTTCGGCTATTACGGCAGACTTGGCAGCCTTTCTTTTTGACTGGCATCTTGTTTTCATCTGTTCGTACATCAGAAAAAGTTAAACGCGACCGAGAGAGAGACGGATTAGTTTATAACACTACAACTCGACTTACTGCTTCCTCCATAGGGATGTAGTCGGGGTCTTCTTCAACCGGTGGTGCTGGGTAACTTCGATATGGCACATCGGATCGCTTGGTGTCTGCCATGTGCCTTCGCTCGAAACCTCTTGCGTTTGTTCGACGTTGGGTGCATCGGAGGGAGCTTTCTCGTTCAACATTTGATCTACGGTTGGTCGTAACACAATTAATTCTAAACCTGATTAGTACGCAGTTTTTTAACTATCTACTTGGTTAAATTGATAATTAAATGTATAATACATGTATATGTATGTGCATTTATATATATGAAATGGCTTAATTAATTTAGTACGCACCACGTAATTAAACATATCGAGGCATATCATCACATACAACAAAAATTTCCATATATATAAACCTAATTATATACATATATAAATATCATCACATATTAATGTATATATTAATGTATGTATTAATTAATCCATTACATACAACACATACTTACATATATATATATATATGTATATTCATCTATGTATATATTAATGTATATATTAATTAATCCATTACATATATCTACTTGCTTAAATTGAATATGTCCTGAATATGTATCTAACCTAACATCGAAAATTCATCAAAAAAATTCACATCTATCCCTTGTAGGCATTTCGTCGAACAGTTGACGTGCCATCCCAACACATCCATCCATTCCATTCCATTCATCCATCCATCAAAACACATCCACCCATTCCATTCATCCATCCCACATCCATTCCATTCACATCGATTCATCTCACCTTGTGAGGAGGGACGTCGGCGTCGGTGGGCGTCGTCGTCGGTGGGCGTCGTCGTCGGCGGCCGGGGCGTCGTCGTCGGTGGGCGTCG
>BDMV01000005.1:24596641-24620842 GCA_008326285.1 Oryza officinalis
GCTAACGAAGTAGACGGGCCGCTGCACCTTTCGGCGGGGCCTATCCTCTTTGCCAGGGGCCACGTCTCCAGGGCGCTCTTCGTCCGAGAGGCCGTGCGGGGCACACTCGGCTTCTGTGCCGACGACCTCGGGGTCAGAGGGCGACAGGCGCGGCCTTCCCGCAGTGACCCCGGGGCCATCCTGGGGGTCGGGGGCGCCTGGCACCGTCGGACAAGCAGGCGGAGGGCCAGCTTCGGCCGTCGGGGGCCTTAGGCCGCCGTTCGGCTCGGGGGCCTCTCCCCCCCGCTCTCTCCCGGGTCGAGTCGACGCAGGGTGGGGGCGCGCGGAGTGAGGGTTGTCCTCATCGCGCTCCACGACCAACGCCGTGCTGACCACCTGCGGGGTTGCCGCCAGGTAGAGTAGCAACGGCTCATCTGGCTCCGGGGCGACCAGGACTGGGGGAGAACTGAGGTACGNGCCATCAAACTTTTACTCCAGCTTCCTGTCTTCAGCAAGGTACTTGATTAACTCGGGGTTTGAGCACTTGTAGTCCTTATGCTCTTGGTAGGCGACTAACTCTGAGTCCCTTATCACAATCAATCGCTTCACTCCAAGTGTTGCCGCGGCTCGTAACCCAGCGAGTAGTCCCTCATACACTGCGGTATTGTTTGTCGCCCAAAAATTCAAATGTATGGCGTGTTTGAACTGATCTCGATGGGTAATGTCAGGATGAACCCTGCTCCTACTCCTTGGCTATTGAATGCCCTATCAAAGGCCATCGTCCATGTCTCATTATCCGTATGACTGATTGTAGTGTTCTTGGGAACAGTCCAATCAGCGACGAAGTCTGTGAGAACTTGAGACTTGATGGTTGTGCATGGGATGAAGTGAACATCAAATTGGCTGAGCTCGACGACCCGCTTGGTAATGCGTCCTACAACATCTTTGTTTCTGACCACCTCGCCTAGGGGGAAGAAGAGGCGACCGTGACTTTATGGGCCTGAAAAACTAGTGCTGCTTCCGTGATGTCATGACCACAGCATAGAGCAGCTTCTAGNTCTAGTAACACTAGTGATATTTTTGGTCTTTCTAAGCAAGTTATCAATAAATGAAAAGTTTGGGTTAAGAATGTTACCATTGGGACAATTTTTACCAATATGTCCCTTTGACCGGCAATTATAGCAAAGTCGATTCTTGTCTTTACATGGTGCTTTCTTCACCACATCTTGCATCTTACTTGCTACTTTGCTATTAAGCTTCTTCCTTGATGACACAAAGCCATCCTTCATGTGGGGGCAAGATACAACTTCATGACCCTTCTCATTGCATCCATAACACTTCCTATTGCTTCTTCTTGTTTTCCTCTTTGGAAGTGTGGCTTGGTCATCAATCTTGTTGGAACACATCAACGCATAGTGTCCCACTTTCTTGCACATGAAGCAAGTAATGGGAGTTTTGATCCTACTTTGAAGTTGCCCCTTACTCTTGTTGTTGGACTTGTTGTTTTCTTGATAGAACTTGGTGCAAGCTACGGTTGATCCCTTCTCAAGCTTCTTCACCATGTTCCCACGGTTATCTTGAGAAGGTTGAGCATTGCCCTTGAACATAGTCAAGTCCTTCTTGATATTTGTATTGTTGGGCTTGTTCTTCTTGTTATAATTGTCACCTACATAATCCAAGTCACATATAGTGCTCGGGGAATCTTTTGCTTGAGAGCAAGATGGATTAGCACAAATAAGGTCAACTTGAACATGAGGCCCATAGGATTTTACCGTTGCAACTATCACTTCATGAGCTACCTCTAGCATGACATGAGAATCTACAACATTCTCATGAGAACACAAAAGTTCGTCATGTTTTTCTTGTAAATCCACATACTTGCTAGCGATCTTCTCAAGTTGAGCTTTAAGTTCTTGATTTTGCTTCTCCAACGATGCTACACAAGCAACAGAATTAGTGGCACAAGCAAATTCATTTTTCAATTTATCATACCTCATAATCAATGAAGAATGAGAATCCTTGAGTTTCTTGTATTCTTCAATTAGATTCTTGACTTCTTCATTCTTCTTGATGAGGCATGCTTGTTGCTCCTCAATGGCCTCCATGAGCTTGATCACCATTCTCATGTCCTTTTTGCTCAAATGATCAAACTCAAAATCCACATCCTCACTCTCACAATCTTCCTTTCGAGCCGACCACTTTTTACCTTTTGCCATAAAGCAAGCGTGGGCTTTGGCAATGGAGATGGAGTATGAGGTGGATTCTTCACTTGGCCATTGGCGTTCATATACTTCTTCCTTCAAAAGGTTAGTTCCACAAGTACCATAGGAAGTAGAGCATCCATCCATATCATCCTCATGCACACACTTAGTGCTAGGTGATATGCACGAGTCAACAACACAATTAAATAAAGCAATTTCATTATCGGTGTTGTTGGAGTCCAATGGGAGAGTTGGAAGATCATCAACCTTACTCACCAATTTATTACCTTGGTCATAGTTATATGTTGGTGAGATGGATGATGAGGTGAGACCTTCTTGGTCGGAGGAGATAGTCATTTGGGACTCGTCATGATGAGGCGATGAAGTAGAGCAATCCCCAAATGATGCTTCCACAAGAGCATCCTCTCCATCACATTTGGACTTGTCATATCTTTTCTTTAGTGTTGTCCAAATGAGATGAGCATCTTCAAGTGGCATGATGGTTTTGAACACATCTTCACTCAAAGAACTAAACAAAACATTAGTAGCTTGAGCATTGAGATGTGTGCATTTCTCTTCCTTTTCAAATGATAGCTCTTCATCATTAGGAGGAAAAATACTCACATCTACAACTCGCTCTATATGAGGACCCATGGCCCTAAACACATTAAGCACGCGAGTACTCCAAGATATGTAATTTGAACCATCTAGTAAAAGAAGTTCTAGGAACATTTCACCTCTTGTCGACATCTTCTCTCAAGGCGGTGAAGCCCGAAATGAGAGACCTTGCTCTGATACCAATTGAAAGGACCTTGATGTCGCCTAGAGGGGGGGGTGAATAGGCGTTCCTAAAAATTATCACAACTTCATAGCATATTAGAAAGATAAGAACTTTCGGTTCAAATCGAAACTTCCAATATAGGATTGGAAGTTTCGGTCTCAACCGAAAAATTCGGCGGATAACGAAATAAAGCACTAGCTAAGAAATTGTAGCTCGAACAAACAAAATGTAAATGAATCAAAAGGTGACAAACAAGGTATCTAAGCAAGATATTAGGTCACCAACTATATCACTTAAGCATACAAGTAGATCGGGTTGAAACAAGCTCAAGCACAATAAGAGAGAAAGCAATAATGAGCGAACCAAGAGAGGAGACACGTGATTTGTTTCCCGAAGTTCGGATCCACGGATCCTACGTCTCCGTTGAGGGGCCCCAAAGGCCGGGTCTATTTCAACCCTTTCCTCACGAGGTTGCACAAATGCACTCCTCGATTTCACTCTTGATTTCTTCCCTTGCGGAGGCGAAATCGAAGCCTTCACAAACTTTCCGAGGCACACCACAACCTTGGGTGCTCACCGGCGACGCCTAGCCGTCTAGGAGACCTTAGTCCCCAAGAGTAACAAACACACTCGAAGATTTGCTTGCTATGAATTCTAGTGCTCAAAGTATGGAGTGAAGCTCACTAGCTCTCAACTTCTCAATCCCTCAATCCAACTCTCTTCCCTTCTCAAATCCCTCTCACAAAGAGGCACCACAAAGGTGGGGAAATGGAGAAGGCTATTTGGCTTTGGATGTGTCTAGTAATGCCCAAGAACAGCAACATCTCAATGGAGGGGTGGAGGAGTTTATATACCCGAGCCTCTCAAAACTAGCCGTTAGAGGCCAAGATTCCATTTTTCGGAACTTCCGAAATGAATTTTCGGAACTTCCGAAAATCAACAGAAGGCAATCTCAGTTTCGCAGACATTTTCGGAATTTCCGGTATTTTTTCGGAACTTCCGAAAAACACCAGGAAAAACGGCCATAACTTTTTGCTCGGAAGTCCGTTTTTGATGAACTTGGACTCTATGGAAAGCTCACTCAGAGAACTACCCAACTCAACCAAAAGTAAGGTCTAAAACCACTCAAAGGATGGGTTAAAACTTAGGTTTCTCTCAAGGTAGCACTAGGATAGGTCACTTTGAGCACCGAGACATACACAAACATATCGACGTTGCATCCCTCTTGATAGTACGGCATTCCTATGCTCAAAAGTAAATAGGATGAGAATTATACTAATAGGAATGCTTTCTTTCCATCTTCATTTCTTTGTCTTAAGGGACGCCAATGCCAAAACCGTTTCACCATATATTCTTCAAATGATTGATGCGGTTACTTGTAGCTTCAAATGACCTCGCACGGTGCATCATGACAAAGCCGTCACTCGTACTTCACCACCGGATTTGGTTCTTCGGCGCTAAGCTTCATGCTTGCCCTTCACCACCGCATGGTCCATCGCGACCGAGCATCGCTTGCCTTTCACCGTCTTGCCATAGTAGCCACTTTGTATCCCACATATTCAATATCTTCGTATTGTCATCCTTAGTATCTTTAGGTGTAATCATATCTTTCTTGAGTATCAACTCATTTTTTTTTCAATCTTGGGACCTATTTCTCTCATTCAATTCAATGAAATTGTTAGTCCCAATGATCCGGTTGTCAACGTTTACTTGTTGACCAACCGATTGCATGTATAAAAGGATATGAATAAATGATGAGTATTAATCAGCACCACAAGTGTCATATACTCAAATATATGCTCAAATGTAAAGATCTCAATTAAATAAAAGTGAATGACTTGGATCAATTACATGCATAACTAAGCTATAGGATTTGCTCCCCCTAAATGTATGCATACAAAATGTTTGTGTGAAGCAAGAGTATGCATAAAAAGATATGAAACATTAGGAGCTTATCCTATACAAGAATAGAAGGCATTTATCAAATATAGACAATAAAATAAAGACATACCTTCATCATCTTCATGTTCTCAATGTAAAGAGACTAAACAAGATATGGCTCAAACAAAACATTAGTCTCACATGCATATGTAATCACATGAAAATATTATATATGAATATATTAATATGTGCATAGAGAGTAGAAATGATACATATAACTTGGTCTCCGTGCACTTCATCCTTGTTGTGATTTAGGTCCACCATCAACGAATATTTCTATCTCAACTCATATGAAGTCCGTGAACCACCTCTCACAATTTCCACATCCATATCCACATGAGACTAGGACAAACCGTGAACCACCTCTCACAATTTCCACATCCATATCCACATGAGACTAGGACACAGAAAATACTTATAAAAATATTAGTCTCATATAATTGGATTTGTCATTAATCACCAAAACCAAATTAGTGACACTTGAACTTTCACCCTCTTTTTTGCGATTTTATCTCCTTTTCTTGCTGGACTCTAGTGCGTCTTTCTTAGTCGGCTGCTTCTCCTTGACTGCTTTCTCTTTTCCCTCTTTCCTCCTGAGGGCGTCATCTTCATGGGCACATCTGCCAATGATCTTGAACAACTTCATGGCAGTAGTAATTCACCTTGTCGCGAACTCTTGGATGGTATAGCGATCTCGGATGCTAGACTGAACGCACGTATGGTAGAAGCATCGGTGATCTCGGGGATCGTATTGTGGCATTCGTTGAAACGCCTTTTTATAGTCCCTTAAGGATTCACCTGGGTTCTGTCTGAGGGCGTGTAGGTCGTCTTGGACTGCATGCCGCTTGTATGTTCCTTGAAAGTTCGCGACGAATTGTTGCCATAGATCTTCCCAGGAAGAAATCGATCGAGGAGAAAGGTGTACCAGTCATGATCAAGCAGATCCTTTCAACGCCGCTGGCAAGTAATTCACGAGCACGTTGTCGTCTGCCCCGGTTGCATAAACGACTGTAGAGTAGACGTACAGGAACTCCTCTGGGTCAGTGCTACCGTCATACTTCTCTATAGGGGTTGGACAGAACTTGTTTGGCCATCGCACCTCTTGTAGAGCAGATGTGAAGGCCCGCCTCTTGGTATGGGTTTTATTTGCCATAAAGTAAGCATTTAGAAACAGTAGTTGAAAGCAGTGGTAAAACGTTGAATTAATAGAACAATATTACACCATCACTGTCTAACGCTACACCACGTTGCGACAGGCCCAAACCAACCACCTGAACTAAACCAGTTCCAATAATTCTCATTATTAAGAAAGTGAGACTAATCACGATGAATCTGGTTGATCGCCCATAACCGCGGGCACGGCTATTCGAATAGTTCTACTCTGATCAGAGGTGTACATCTGTACCCACAAGACACAGCCTCAACATCATGTCAACCATGCGTCGCGATACTGGAAAGTACCCGAATAGAGACTGTGACAGGACCCTTCGCATAACCCCCTCTAACCAATCGTATCACACCACAGGTTTCGCCCCCACCTTTAAATCCAAGGTAGGCAGCCCCCTCTCGTGCCACGATGAATCCGGCAGCCGATCAACGGGTAAATCCCCCGCCGACCCAACTCCATCACGCCCACCCTAGCCTGGGTACGTCAGCTAGAGACGAGCTACACTACAAGCCCAGCCGTTGCCCACGCTGGCTTGTGGTACGCACGGTAATTCTTCCAGGGTTTCCCGCGAACCGGTCCTTAATTGCCATGGGTGCTTGCATCAAAACCATGCACCCACAGCCCACCATTAGCATATTTTAATTAATTATTATTACCATGGTGGCTCCTAAACCAAAGTGTCACCGTAGGGACTACATTAATTAAATATTTAAGGTGATCCCCTTTAGTGAGCTAAGTTAGCTAAGCATGGCTAAGCATTCCTAAAAATCAGCGAACACTTAATTAATTACCCAAGCTATCAAAGGTACATGATAAACAATATGAATGGCTGAGTACAATAGGTAAATAATCCCATGAAATGACATTACGAAACAATGCATCATTTACAGAAAAATAAGGTATTTGTAAATTTGGGCACAATATAATCAATGTGAAGCATGACTTGCCTTGCTCTTGAGCTGAAGCTACTTCTGCGACGATCTCGAAATAAACGGGCGCGTCGGAAGTATCGGAATCTACGCGACAAACAAAGCAAACAACAATACATGCTATAAGTCTACTGAAACAAAGCACAAAAGTATTTTTAATGGATTCTCTGCATTTTTATGAATTTAATGAAATTTGAATGGACTTAAACGGAGCTCGGATGAATTAGTTATGAATTTTTGAAGTTATCTGTGTTTTTACTACAACAGAAAAATCCTTAATTAATTTATTACGCAATTAATCCCAGGGCTGACGTCATCAAGGGGCGGCGGCCGGTCCACCGTGGACTTGGTCCACGGGACCGTGACAGCGGCAGTGCACCACGTGGCGCACACGTGGCGCCGACGCGGCAGCCACGTGGCAGCCACGTGGGCGGCCACGCGAGACGGAGGGGGACGGCCGAGATTGGCCCGAGTGGCCGATCTAACGGCTGAGGCACGCGGGAGGGTGGCGGCCGGGGCGGCACGGCCCGAGCTCGGGCGGCTCGGCCATGGCGCGCGGCGGCCGAAGGCGGCGGCCGGCGGCGCGACCGGTGGCCGGAGGCGGCGACGCGAGGGCGGCGGAGAGCGGTGCTCGCGGGCGCGCGCACGGGAAGGAGCGGCGCGGCCGGGAGAGGGAGAGGGAAGAGAGAGGGAGAAAAGGGGAGGTGCTCACCGAGCTCACCGGAGGTGGGGAAGAAACGGCGGCGGCGGTGCTCCGGCGCGGATCCGGCGGCGTCAAGGCACGGCCGGGAGGTGGGACGATGCAGCTAGTGCGGCGGCGGGGTTGGCGCGGCCCGGGGACGGCGCAACCGGTGGGAGACGGCGGCCGGAGATGGCGGAGACGGCGGCGCACGGGGTCGGCGGTGGCGCGGGCGCTAGGAGGCACGGGAGCGACGGCGGAAATGGGGAAAAAGGGAGAGGGGGACGCGGGGGTCGTTTATATGGGCTCGGGGAGGAGAGATCGGGGCCGAGTGGGCGCGGATTTCTCGCTGGAGTGGGGAGAGGAGAGAGGGAGCGGCGGGGATTCGAAAATCCGAACTCCCCTCTCTCAGATGCGGCGCGGGCAGGAGAAAAAGGGGCGGCGGTTGCGGATGGAGTGGGCGCACGCGCGCGAGAGAGGCGGGACGGAGTGGGGCGTGCGGGCGCGAGCGGGAGAGGCGGCGCGGCCGTTGTGGGCGCAGGCGGCCGGAGGTCGGGGACGACCCCGACAGGTAGGGCCCACCTGTCGGTGGCCTGGGAGGGAAGGGGGAGCGGAATTGGACTTCGCGGCGGAGGGGGAAGCGTGGCGCTAGCGGGCCTCGGCCTGCGGCCGGCCCGCGGAAGAGGAGGGAGGCCGGCACGGGCGGGGAGAGGCCGGGCGGCTGGGCTGGGCCGACGGCCCAAGAAGGAAGAAGAAGAGGAAAAAGAAAAAGAAAAAGGAAAAAGGGAAAAGGGATTTTCCTGGGATTAATTAAATTCCGAAATTGATTTTAATTGTTTTAAAATTATTTCTAGGGCTCTGAAAATTCCACTAAAAATCCTGTTAATGTATTTTGACATGGGGAACTCAACAAAAATTCCACCTTGCCATTTCCACTTCTTTAATGCATTAATTAATTGGATTTTTCTCCAGATTAATTAAACAATTTCTCAGATAAATTATTAAATTCGATTTTTTTACGATTTGGGAGAACTTCAGGGTGTGACACAAAGCCACGATGACAATCGCCGATGATGAGACTCGAGATCCCCAAGCTCTAGGAGGGACCGAGAACGAGGCCATAGATCAAGGGGTTGCACCCCCAACTACAACGACCCATCATCGTCATCATCAGCGGGAGGCGGTTCTCATAGGCCGCGAGGACGCCATCCACCCTTCATACCAAGAGGCGGGCCTTCACATCTGCTCTACAAGAGGTGCGATGGCCAAACAAGTTCCGTCCAACCCCTATAGAGAAGTATGACGGTAGCACTGACCCAGAGGAGTTCCTGTACGTCTACTCTACAGTCGTCTATGCAACCGGGGCAGACGACAACGTGCTCGTGAATTACTTGCCAGCGGCGTTGAAAGGATCTGCTTGATCATGACTGGTACACCTTTCTCCTCGATCGATTTCTTCCTGGGAAGATCTATGGCAACAATTCGTCGCGAACTTTCAAGGAACATACAAGCGGCATGCAGTCCAAGACGACCTACACGCCCTCAGACAGAACCCAGGTGAATCCTTAAGGGACTATAAAAAGGCGTTTCAACGAATGCCACAATACGATCCCCGAGATCACCGATGCTTCTACCATACGTGCGTTCAGTCTAGCGTCCGAGATCGCTATACCATCCAAGAGTTCGCGACAAGGTGAATTACTACTGCCATGAAGTTGTTCAAGATCATTGGCAGATGTGCCCATGCAGATGACGCCCTCAGGAGGAAAGAGGGAAAAGAGAAAGCAGTCAAGGAGAAGCAGCCGACTAAGAAAGACGCACTAGAGTCCAGCAAGAAAAGGAGATAAAATCGCAAAAAAGAGGGGAAGCAGAAGGCGGAGACAAAGGTCCTTGTTGCAGAACAAGCAAACCTACCCCCAAAGCACCCAGCCCTTCAAGATGATGAACTAGTGAGACAATGGAGCCCAATACACAAGACCGAAACTCACACCTTGGAGGAGTGCCAAGTCTTCCAAAAAGTTTTGGAAAAACGACTAGCTTTAGAAAGGGGAAAGTGAGTTCGCGTAGTCAAGAAGAGCACTGATGATCTCTTGTCCGACGATGAACTCGAGTTCCCATATTTTGACCAGCACGTAGCCCACATCTTCGGCGGTTCTACAACGTACACCTCAAAAAGGGAGTATAAAAAGATAGAACGTGAAGTCTGCTCTACATCACGGGGAGTTGCTACCAAGATGAAGTGGTCTAGCCAGAGTTTTCTAAGACCGACCACTCGACACCAATGATCATGGCAGGCCGATATCCGATGGTGGTCGAGCCTACTATTCAAAATATTAAGGTCGCACTCTCGATGAAATGGGTATTCCTAGGAGCGAGCTCGTTCCCTTCGAACAACCCTTTCATGGGATCACTCCGGAGTCGTCGTCGAGGCCGCTGGGGAAGATCACGCTAGCTATGATATTTGGGAAGGCCGACAACTTCAGGACAGAGCAGATTACCTTCGACTTAGCGGAGTTCGACACCGCATAAAACACTATTCTCAGAAGGACTGCCCTAGCGATGTTCATGGCAGCGTCACACTATGCGTACCAGATCCTTAAGATGCCAGGCCCAAAAGGGACAATCACAATCCCCGGGAACACCAAGGTAGTGGTATAGTGCGACAAGATGAGTCTCGACATGGTTGAGCATACTCCCACGCCACCCGCCGCCGCTGAACCTCCTCAGAAAGTGAACAAGCCCAGCATGGCGCCAAAGCCCGATGGTGCAATCAAAATCGTCCCACTGATAAGCAGCAACCCCGACAAGACATTCAAGATCAGGGCATCACTCGACAGCAAATAGAAACTCAAGCTCATCACCTTCCTCCGCTTCTCAGATGCCCTTTGGATGCCCTTTGGATTAATCAACGCAGGCAACACATACCAGCGAGAGATCCAGGGGCCTCCGATGACCAACTCGGCAGGATGTGGAGGCCTACGTCGACGTTGTTGTGGTCAAGACGAATTCAAGGGACAAGCTACTCGATGACTTAAGGGAAACATTCAACAATCTCCGACGGCATCGACTCAAATTAAACCCGAAGAAGTGTACGTTTGGAGTACCATTGAGGAAATTGCTCGGATTTCTCGTCTCTGGGCGAGGCATTGAAGCAAACCCTGAGAAGATTAAAGCCATTGAGGACATGAAGTCACCCACAAGGCTAAAGAAAGTACAGAAGCTCATGGGATGCATGGCAGCTCTAAGCCATTTCGTGGCTAGGATGAGAGAACGAGGACAACCTTTCGTTGTTCTACTCAAAAAGTAAGATAGATTTGAATGGACACAGGATGCCGAGAACGCGTTCATCACACTTAAGCGGTACTTGTCCAATCCTCCTGTACTGGTTGCCCCACAACCAATGGAAGAGTTATTCCTCTATATTGCCGCCACGCCTCACTCCATAAGCACGGTGATCGTCGTCGAGAGGGACAAAATACAACAACCTGTGTACTATGTCAGTGAGGCCCTCCATGGTACCAAAGCCCGATATCCACAAATCTAGAAGCTGCTCTATGCTGTGGTCATGACATCACGGAAGCAGCACTAGTTTTTCAGGCCCATAAAGTCACGGTCGCCTCTTCTTCCCCCTAGGCGAGGTGGTCAGAAACAAAGATGTTGTAGGACGCATTACCAAGCGGGTCGTCGAGCTCAGCCAATTTGATGTTCACTTCATCCCATGCACAACCATCAAGTCTCAAGTTCTCACAGACTTCGTCGCTGATTGGACTGTTCCCAAGAACACTACAATCAGTCATACGGATAATGAGACATGGACGATGGCCTTTGATAGGGCATTCAATAGCCAAGGAGTAGGAGCAGGGTTCATCCTGACATTACCCATCGAGATCAGTTCAAACACGCCATACATTTGAATTTTTGGGCGACAAACAATACCGCAGTGTATGAGGGACTACTCGCTGGGTTACGAGCCGCGGCAACACTTGGAGTGAAGCGATTGATTGTGATAAGGGACTCAGAGTTAGTCGCCTACCAAGAGCATAAGGACTACAAGTGCTCAAACCCCGAGTTAATCAAGTACCTTGCTGAAGACAGGAAGCTGGAGTAAAAGTTTGATGGCCTCGAAGTGCGACATGTCTATCGCAAAGACAACACCGATGTCGACAACATAGCACGACGCACGTCTAGAAGAGGACCTGTTGAACTAGGAACCTTTCTGGACATCCTCACAAAGCCATCAGTCATGATAGCCAACGACGAAGGAACCCTAGCCAACACCGAGAATAGCTCGAGGGCTACTCCAGAGGTCAACAAAGTCGTGGCGGACATTGAGATCACCGAAGACTGGCGTACGCCGCTTATCAACTTCTTGGATGCCGACAAACTCCCGGATGACGACACCGCAGCAGAAAAACTTTCCCGTCAGGCGAAAGTGTATTGTATGAACGGCAACGATCTATACAAGAGAGCCCCAAACGGAATTTGCATAAGTGTGTCTCCCTTGAGGAAGGCAAGGATCTACTGCTCGACATCCATGAAACGGCAGGTGAACTCTGGTCGAGAAAGCCTTTCGACAAAGATTTTTCTGGCCAACGGCTCTAAAAGATGCTTGTGACTTGGTGCAACAGTGTGAAGCCTGTCAATTTCACAGCAAACACACCAAGATGCTAGCTCATGTGCTCCAAACTATCCCTCTCACCTGGCCGTTCTTGTGTTGGGGGCTTGATAACCTCGGACCTTTTCCTCGAGGACGGGGTGGCTACAAGTTCTTGTTCATGGCTATTGACGAATTCACGAAGTGGATTGAGGTAGAGCCAACAAGAGAAATCAAAGCTGAACACACCATCAAGTTTATGAAAGGGATATTCTGTCGATANGATGAAGGCTTCGATTTCGCCTCCGCAAGGGAAGAAATCAAGAGTGAAATCGAGGAGTGCATTTGTGCAACCTCGTGAGGAAAGGGTTGAAATAGACCCGGCCTTTGGGGCCCCTCAACGGAGACGTAGGATCCGTGGATCCGAACTTCGGGAAACAAATCACGTGTCTCCTCTCTTGGTTCGCTCATTATTGCTTTCTCTCTTATTGTGCTTGAGCTTGTTTCAACCCGATCTACTTGTATGCTTAAGTGATATAGTTGGTGACCTAATATCTTGCTTAGATACCTTGTTTGTCACCTTTTGATTCATTTACATTTTGTTTGTTCGAGCTACAATTTCTTAGCTAGTGCTTTATTTCGTTATCCGCCGAATTTTTCGGTTGAGACCGAAACTTCCAATCCTATATTGGAAGTTTCGATTTGAACCGAAAGTTCTTATCTTTCTAATATGCTATGAAGTTGTGATAATTTTTAGGAACGCCTATTCACCCCCCCCTCTAGGCGACATCAAGGTCCTTTCAATTGGTATCAGAGCAAGGTCTCTCATTTCGGGCTTCACCGCCTTGAGAGAAGATGTCGACAAGAGGTGAAATGTTCCTAGAACTTCTTTTACTAGATGGTTCAAATTACATATCTTGGAGTACTCGCGTGCTTAATGTGTTTAGGGCCATGGGTCCTCATATAGAGCGAGTTGTAGATGTGAGTATTTTTCCTCCTAATGATGAAGAGCTATCATTTGAAAAGGAAGAGAAATGCACACATCTCAATGCTCAAGCTACTAATGTTTTGTTTAGTTCTTTGAGTGAAGATGTGTTCAAAACCATCATGCCACTTGAAGATGCTCATCTCATTTGGACAACACTAAAGAAAAGATATGACAAGTCCAAATGTGATGGAGAGGATGCTCTTGTGGAAGCATCATTTGGGGATTGCTCTACTTCATCGCCTCATCATGACGAGTCCCAAATGACTATCTCCTCCGACCAAGAAGGTCTCACCTCATCATCCATCTCACCAACATATAACTATGACCAAGGTAATAAATTGGTGAGTAAGGTTGATGATCTTCCAACTCTCCCATTGGACTCCAACAACACCGATAATGAAATTGCTTTATTTAATTGTGTTGTTGACTCGTGCATATCACCTAGCACTAAGTGTGTGCATGAGGATGATATGGATGGATGCTCTACTTCCTATGGTACTTGTGGAACTAACCTTTTGAAGGAAGAAGTATATGAACGCCAATGGCCAAGTGAAGAATCCACCTCATACTCCATCTCCATTGCCAAAGCCCACGCTTGCTTTATGGCAAAAGGTAAAAAGTGGTCGGCTCGAAAGGAAGATTGTGAGAGTGAGGATGTGGATTTTGAGTTTGATCATTTGAGCAAAAAGGACATGAGAATGGTGATCAAGCTCATGGAGGCCATTGAGGAGCAACAAGCATGCCTCATCAAGAAGAATGAAGAAGTCAAGAATCTAATTGAAGAATACAAGAAACTCAAGGATTCTCATTCTTCATTGATTATGAGGTATGATAAATTGAAAAATGAATTTGCTTGTGCCACTAATTCTGTTGCTTGTGTAGCATCGTTGGAGAAGCAAAATCAAGAACTTAAAGCTCAACTTGAGAAGATCGCTAGCAAGTATGTGGATTTACAAGAAAAACATGACGAACTTTTGTGTTCTCATGAGAATGTTGTAGATTCTCATGTCATGCTAGAGGTAGCTCATGAAGTGATAGTTGCAACGGTAAAATCCTATGGGCCTCATGTTCAAGTTGACCTTATTTGTGCTAATCCATCTTGCTCTCAAGCAAAAGATTCCCCGAGCACTATATGTGACTTGGATTATGTAGGTGACAATTATAACAAGAAGAACAAGCCCAACAATACAAATATCAAGAAGGACTTGACTATGTTCAAGGGCAATGCTCAACCTTCTCAAGATAACCGTGGGAACATGGTGAAGAAGCTTGAGAAGGGATCAACCGTAGCTTGCACCAAGTTCTATCAAGAAAACAACAAGTCCAACAACAAGAGTAAGGGGCAACTTCAAAGTAGGATCAAAACTCCCATTACTTGCTTCATGTGCAAGAAAGTGGGACACTATGCGTTGATGTGTTCCAACAAGATTGATGACCAAGCCACACTTCCAAAGAGGAAAACAAGAAGAAGCAATAGGAAGTGTTATGGATGCAATGAGAAGGGTCATGAAGTTGTATCTTGCCCCCACATGAAGGATGGCTTTGTGTCATCAAGGAAGAAGCTTAATAGCAAAGTAGCAAGTAAGATGCAAGATGTGGTGAAGAAAGCACCATGTAAAGACAAGAATCGACTTTGCTATAATTGCCGGTCAAAGGGACATATTGGTAAAAATTGTCCCAATGGTAACATTCTTAACCCAAACTTTTCATTTATTGATAACTTGCTTAGAAAGACCAAAAATATCACTAGTGTTACTAGAGTGATTAGTTCACCACATGCTAGCACAAATGTCATTTGGGTGCCGAAGTCTCTTGTGACTAACCTCTATGGACCCAATTTTGTTGGAAACCAAAATGTGTTAAAATGAGAATGTAGGTACATGGAGAGGCATTGGAGATATGGCTTAGGCAAGAAAAGGTGGATCTCACCAAGTTTGGAATTTGGAGCCAACCATTGCAAAATTTACATCAAGAACCAATGTCATCTCGGTAACATGTATCTACATTGAATTATCTTTCATATAACCTTGTGTAGGTTGCATTGCATTCTCATAGCATTTTCAAATTTGCATTCCTTCTATATGTAAAAGTCATCATTTATGCATTATTGAGCAAGATAGGTTGTGGCATATGAGTGTTTAGTACTCAATCATGTTCATGCATATCACATCCCCTATATGTGCTCAAGTTGGCTAATTGCTAGTTGGTAATTTCAAAATAAACCTTTTAGCCAAAAGTGAAAATTTTTGAAAACTATAGCTTTTCTATGAAAATCCAATTGAAATTGATCTCAACGTGTGTTTAAAATATCTCTCAATACTTTTGAATTTCAAAGAAGAGCTAATTTCCAAATAAAATGAATTTCAACCAAAAATGTAGTTCTAAGCATCTTGTTTTAGCTTTTAACTTCAAACTCTTGTTTAATTAATTCTAAAAGGAATTTGGAAATGGTTTCAAAATGAAAATGATAGGGTTGGTTATTTCAAACATATTTGGTATTCAAAGTTTCTCTAAAAGACCAACCAATCAATAGAAATTTAGATTCCAATCTTATCCAAAATATTATCTAGACCATAAATGGTCACCTACTAGCACTTAGATGAGTTCTATTGTGGGGGTTGCATAAATGCATCATACTAGCTCAAATGAGTACTAATATTCATTCCTACTCATTTTGCTCCAAAACCATCTTATTTGTTTGTGTTTGCATTTTTGGAGAAAAATGGTTAAAATAGAAGCTTATGTCGCTTTTGCTCAAACTTGGTCTTTTCTTCTAAACCTTAACTTCATGGAGTTAAAGTGTGAAATACATTAATTGGGAGTGGTCTTAATCATATTTTTATATCCCATGCTTTCAAAATATGAATGATTTCAAAAATTGGATTTATAGCTATTTCAAATAGCCTATTTGGTCAAAAATCAAAAATCCATTTTCTTTAAGTGTTTCTCCTCAGTTTCAGTGTTCTGGAAATTTTCGGAATTGTCCGAAAAAGATTTTCGGAACTTCCGAAAATAGACAGAACCAATTCTTCACTTCTGGAAATTTTCGGAGTTATCCGAAAGTGATTTTCGGAACTTCCGAAAATAACCAAGAAGCAAAGTTGGGTTCTGTAAATTTTCGGACTTGTCTGAAACCACTTTTCGGAACTTCCGAAAATGGCAGTGAAGAAAAGTTGCTTCTGGAAATTTTCGGAGTTGTCCGAAAAATATTTTCGGAACTTCCGAAAATAGACAGAACCAATTCTTCACTTCTGGAAATTTTCGGAGTTATCCGAAAGTGATTTTCGGAACTTCCGAAAATAACCAAGAAGAAAAGTTGCTTCTGGAAATTTTCGGAGTTGTCCGAAAAATATTTTCGGAACTTCCGAAAATAGACAGAACCAATTCTTCACTTCTGGAAATTTTCGGAGTTATCCGAAAGTGATTTTCGGAACTTCCGAAAGTGATTTTCGGAACTTCCGAAAATAACCAAGAAGCAAAGTTGGGTTCTGTAAATTTTCGGAGTTGTCCGAAATTATTTTTCGGAATTTCCGAAATTAATTTTCGGAATTTCCGAAATTATTTTCGGAATTTCAAAAATGACATGGTTTTGGGCTGATTTGTGAATTTTGTATCTCAAAATGCATTGCAAATTGGGAGGAGCTTCCATTATGACTTTTGATCCCCTATGGTTGAACCTTACTGGTGAATTTTTTTTAATTTTTGAAGCTCATTTGGATACTGATTGAATGCTTTTTCAAAGCCCATCTTGAGTTATGAAAAATTGTGAAATTTCAGTTTGCTGAAGCCTTGTGATTTTTGTTTCTTCCATATAATTGAGAAATGAGCAAGACTCCCAAAATAAAACTTGTGCATAATTACATGAACTATCTCCAGGATTTATTGCATATTTTTTGAAGTTCTTTTCCACAAGTTTTATGTTGCTACAAGAGCCTGCTTGGTTATATCTTTTTGGTTAAACTTCAAAATTTAAAAGTGGATTTCATTTGTTAAAAATCTGAGTCGGTGGCTTAATAAAATTTGTTTCAAGCAGTGAGCTCTATGTTACATGATTCTTAAATCAATTTTGAGCTATTTTGGATTTGTTCCTTGCATGAACTCCTATTGCTCTCAAACACCCTTTATTTGAGCCAACTTAAACTTAAATGGAATTTTCATTGACAACCTACATATTCAATTTCCTTTGCTTTTGAAATTCAAATTGATCATTGTTGCCATTTTCAACTACCATTTCTTGATTCCAAAAGTGGTGTCCATATAAAATGGTAGTATCCTTTGATCATTTTGAACTCGGTAATTGCCAATTTTTGTCTTTTCATTGCTGAGATTACACACTTGACCAAGAATCTCTCAAGTATCTTTGACCAAAATCCACTCATTGAGAAAATACTTGATGAGTACATTTCGAGAGAAAGTTCAAGTTCTCACAATTACTCCCTCCTACAAATGAAATCCATTCTAATTCTTCTTGTCTAAGTGACAAGACTCCAAGAGTAAGGGGGAGCATTTCTTAAATGGAACTTTTCTAAAATTGTTGCTTTGAGCTTTCATCTAAAAATTTTATTTGGTCTTGTGAATGTTTGTTCTTTGCAAATTTTCCTTTTTGTGATTAATGCCAAAAGGGGGAGAATATTTGAGGATCCCACATTGGATATGATTGTCGATATACAAGGGGGAAATATTCTAAGATCCCACATTCATTTGGTGTATATCTTGAAAAGAAGCATATCATCATCTATCATAGCATCCAACATACACCATATGCAAAAGCATGTCACATATAGATATAAATCAATTGTCAAATATTCATATCATGTTGATTTATATCATCAATCTCACATTTCATATCCAAATGTGGTCATTATTAATGGATTTGTCATCAATCACCAAAAAGGGGGAGATTGAAAGTTCAAGTGTCACTAATTTGGTTTTGGTGATTAATGACAAATCCAATTATATGAGACTAATATTTTTATAAGTATTTTCTGTGTCCTAGTCTCATGTGGATATGGATGTGGAAATTGTGAGAGGTGGTTCACGGTTTGTCCTAGTCTCATGTGGATATGGATGTGGAAATTGTGAGAGGTGGTTCACGGACTTCATATGAGTTGAGATAGAAATATTCGTTGATGGTGGACCTAAATCACAACAAGGATGAAGTGCACGGAGACCAAGTTATATGTATCATTTCTACTCTCTATGCACATATTAATATATTCATATATAATATTTTCATGTGATTACATATGCATGTGAGACTAATGTTTTGTTTGAGCCATATCTTGTTTAGTCTCTTTACATTGAGAACATGAAGATGATGAAGGTATGTCTTTATTTTATTGTCTATATTTGATAAATGCCTTCTATTCTTGTATAGGATAAGCTCCTAATGTTTCATATCTTTTTATGCATACTCTTGCTTCACACAAACATTTTGTATGCATACATTTAGGGGGAGCAAATCCTATAGCTTAGTTATGCATGTAATTGATCCAAGTCATTCACTTTTATTTAATTGAGATCTTTACATTTGAGCATATATTTGAGTATATGACACTTGTGGTGCTGATTAATACTCATCATTTATTCATATCCTTTTATACATGCAATCGGTTGGTCAACAAGTAAACGTTGACAACCGGATCATTGGGACTAACAATTTCATTGAATTGAATGAGAGAAATAGGTCCCAAGATTGAAAAAAAAAATGAGTTGATACTCAAGAAAGATATGATTACACCTAAAGATACTAAGGATGACAATACGAAGATATTGAATATGTGGGATACAAAGTGGCTACTATGGCAAGACGGTGAAAGGCAAGCGATGCTCGGTCGCGATGGACCATGCGGTGGTGAAGGGCAAGCATGAAGCTTAGCGCCGAAGAACCAAATCCGGTGGTGAAGTACGAGTGACGGCTTTGTCATGATGCACCGTGCGAGGTCATTTGAAGCTACAAGTAACCGCATCAATCATTTGAAGAATATATGGTGAAACGGTTTTGGCATTGGCGTCCCTTAAGACAAAGAAATGAAGATGGAAAGAAAGCATTCCTATTAGTATAATTCTCATCCTATTTACTTTTGAGCATAGGAATGCCGTACTATCAAGAGGGATGCAACGTCGATATGTTTGTGTATGTCTCGGTGCTCAAAGTGACCTATCCTAGTGCTACCTTGAGAGAAACCTAAGTTTTAACCCATCCTTTGAGTGGTTTTAGACCTTACTTTTGGTTGAGTTGGGTAGTTCTCTGAGTGAGCTTTCCATAGAGTCCAAGTTCATCAAAAACGGACTTCCGAGCAAAAAGTTATGGCCGTTTTTCCTGGTGTTTTTCGGAAGTTCCGAAAAAATACCGGAAATTCCGAAAATGTCTGCGAAACTGAGATTGCCTTCTGTTGATTTTCGGAAGTTCCGAAAATTCATTTCGGAAGTTCCGAAAAATGGAATCTTGGCCTCTAACGGCTAGTTTTGAGAGGCTCGGGTATATAAACTCCTCCACCCCTCCATTGAGATGTTGCTGTTCTTGGGCATTACTAGACACATCCAAAGCCAAATAGCCTTCTCCATTTCCCCACCTTTGTGGTGCCTCTTTGTGAGAGGGATTTGAGAAGGGAAGAGAGTTGGATTGAGGGATTGAGAAGTTGAGAGCTAGTGAGCTTCACTCCATACTTTGAGCACTAGAATTCATAGCAAGCAAATCTTCGAGTGTGTTTGTTACTCTTGGGGACTAAGGTCTCCTAGACGGCTAGGCGTCGCCGGTGAGCACCCAAGGTTGTGGTGTGCCTCGGAAAGTTTGTGAAGGCTTCGATTTCGCCTCCGCAAGGGAAGAAATCAAGAGTGAAATCGAGGAGTGCATTTGTGCAACCTCGTGAGGAAAGGGTTGAAATAGACCCGGCCTTTGGGGCCCCTCAACGGAGACGTAGGATCCGTGGATCCGAACTTCGGGAAACAAATCACGTGTCTCCTCTCTTGGTTCGCTCATTATTGCTTTCTCTCTTATTGTGCTTGAGCTTGTTTCAACCCGATCTACTTGTATGCTTAAGTGATATAGTTGGTGACCTAATATCTTGCTTAGATACCTTGTTTGTCACCTTTTGATTCATTTACATTTTGTTTGTTCGAGCTACAATTTCTTAGCTAGTGCTTTATTTCGTTATCCGCCGAATTTTTCGGTTGAGACCGAAACTTCCAATCCTATATTGGAAGTTTCGATTTGAACCGAAAGTTCTTATCTTTCTAATATGCTATGAAGTTGTGATAATTTTTAGGAACGCCTATTCACCCCCCCCCTCTAGGCGACATCAAGGTCCTTTCAGTAGGGCTCCCACACTACGTCGGTAGGCAGAAGGCAGTCGAACTCCATAACAAACTCCGCGTACGATCGCCTAACCTGGACGTGAGCCCATCGGCGCTGCAATACAATAAGGTCGATGTGACGTAGGATGAACTTAACAATAGTAGTATAATATCAACGAGTACTTGCGACGTACCTGACGCCGGCACCACAGAGTACCCATCGTTGGGTAGTCAACCGCCGGTCTGTTCTCGTACAGCGATGGCTCGTACGGGTAGTGCTCCACAAGGGGGCGGCCGATCGCAATCCTCTCAGCCGCCCAAATAGAAATGAAGAGAGGGCACCCACCGAAGATCGCGCCAGGGTCCGTCCTGGTGCAAGCCTCGCAGAGGCCACGGTACTGAGCCGCCAGCAACGCGGAACCCCAGCTCCACTAAGGCACCTCGCCGACCGCGGCGTCGGCGATGCTCCTGGCGTAGTGCACGAGACCCTTGTCGACCGCGTGCCCGTGACTGCCACAGAACATCACCCACCCAAAAAGCCACAGCAAGTACGCTTCCAAACAACGGCTGAAGGAGTACTCGTCGGCCTCATCCTGTAGCTGGTCTACCTGCAAGCGTTGGATGAAATGTTAGGCACCTTACAAGTTACATACATAGTACGCTAGTCATTTCAGGTAGAAAGAACTCACAGTGAACTGAAGCAGCCACCTCTTCGTAGGTCCGGTGTTGCGGTGCTGTTGCAACGGCTCGAGCGGTAGAGCTAGTGCGCGCTGTACGGGTGCGAAAACGTGCCGTCAGATCGTCCTTCCAGTCCGCACCCGTGTCAACTGGCCTGACAGCGTCTCCCGCGAGCGGTAGCCCCAACAAGTACGAGACGTCCTGCAGGGTAGGGGCTACCTCACCGCACGGCAGGTGAAAAGTGTGCGTCTCCGGCCTCCACCGGTCGACCAACGCTGCTAGGAGGGACCTGTCCGCATCCCAACGTCTGGTCGGGTCGGCGTCGCCGGTGGCGGCCTCAACCAGCCGAGACAACGGTAGGAGGCCGGCCTCACGCAACCTGCAAAAGCAAAATAATACGTCATTTAAAAAATTAACACAGTGCAAAATTAACACAGCAAATCCATACCTCCCGACGAAGGAGTCGTGAACCAAAAGTCGCTCGCGTGACGACCGTGGCCGGAACGTCCCAAGCTGAGCCCCCTCCACCGCAGTAAGGTAAGACCGGTGGCGGTGATCTATCGCCGGATCCAACAACTCAGGTGTGTGCTGATGCGCCATCTCTGAAAAAAATGTGTTACATGTTAGGGCAAGTAAGAAGGTAATAATATAATCGTAAAAACAAGTTATCTAAAACGGAAGAATACTTATAGAGACATCGAAGAGTGCAGGTTATTTATAAGATAACTTTCATAAGAAAGAGGCACATAACGAGAATGAAAAAACATAAAACAAAATTACAAGCCACGAAACATAAAGACATTACATGCGGAAGTCTAACAAGTGGTTCGCAACACAACACAATGCGAACACATCGATAAGTTCGAACGAAATTACAAGCAAAGCCTTTTGCCAACATACAACACACGAACTACACCACGTAGCCGGACGTTCCACGAGGACGTCTAGGACGGGGTCGACTTGAAGTAGTGCCTTCACCCGTAGGGCGAGCTCCATCTGCTGCTGATCCTGATAGTCCTGCCTCCGCCGCACTTGGTTTTTTCCTTGTCTTTAGGACAATACTTGTAGGTGTGGCCACGTTCATCGCATTTGCTGCACCGCTTCACCCTGCCTGCCTCCGACTCGTCCATATCGTTGCGGATGCGACGAGTCTTCCTCCTTCCCGCCTTGTCTCGGAGTTTCGATGGGTCAGGAATATAGATTATCGGATCGTTAATCTTTGTGAACTCCCCAGCTACACCGAAGCCAAAAATCTCGCCACTCCATGTGTGACATATTGCTTGCTTAGAGAAGTATTGTGACACATATACTCCATCTTGGATGCCACACTCCGATGCCGCGGCAATGACATGGGTGCATGGCCTGTGGAGCAGCGTCGGCTTTCTACAGGAGCAATGACATGTGCCGTCGGCTTTGAGAACACACTCCTGCTTTACTCTCTTGCGGTAGATACCCCTGCCTGCCTTATCTTGGCAGAGTACCTCAAACCTGTGCTGTTGGGTACCTTGCACTAGAGCTCGATGTTTCATGGCCTTTGTACGCCACTCCGCTAGTTTTTTCTCCATGAAAGTTCCAAATAAAATGTTGTTGTTCGGCATAGAGGGAAGAACTGCTTGGAACCGCTCCCTAAAATACCTACATGTCCCATGTAAAATGAACTCCACTATACCAACTAGTGGGAGTCCACGGACACCGCGCATCACCCAGTTGTAAACTTCCGCCAAATTTGTTGTCATTATACCATATCTAGCACCACCTGTGTCATAAGTCTTTGCCCATTTCTCTTTTGGCTCATTCTCAATCCACTGAGAAAATTTCCGAATTTGCTCCCCAGTTCTTCTAACCAATGTTACACTATCTGTTGGGAGAGCTCCGAGTGCTTGAGGAGGGTCAGGAACGGCGGGCGCTGGTCTCGCTGCACGCTGATCACTGCATTTGCCTGTCAACTCGTCTAACCTCTTCCAAAGCTCATTGAATTTTTTCTCCTGGTTCTGATTGCATAGCCTCTTGAACATGTTCATCAGCTCCTTGTTCTTGAATTGCTTGAAGAAATTAGCTCCCATATGACGCATGCACCACCTACTCTGTACATCTTCCCACTCGCCAGGGTATCCTCTTTCCATACTCCCAAATTTTAACTCTTCTATCGCTCGAAGCATACCGGCGTGCCTGTCATGTATTAGGCACACATTGGGCCTCATACCAACAACTTCTTTTTTAACCAGATGGAGGAACCAGTACCAGCTGTCGGTGTTCTCACTCTCAACAAAAGCAAATGCCAAGGGCAATACCTGATTGTTCCCATCTACCCCAATTGCTGTTAGTATCTGGCCCCGATACTTCCCGGTCAAGAATGTCCCATCAATGCAAAGAACTGGACGACAGTGCACGAATGCCATCTTGCATGCATGTAGAGCTAAGAACGCTCTTTGCAGCACAGTCTTGCCAGGATGTTCAATTGAGGGGAATGTCTTGAGTGCACAAGAGGTCCCAGGGTTTCTTTGTTGGATAACAGATAGCAGACGTGGCAAATTGTCATATGAGGCTTCATAAGTTCCAAATCTCATCTCTATTATTTTCTGTTTGGCCCTCCACGCCTTGGCATAGCTAATAGTATACTTGAATGTCTGTTCGATATGTCGGATTATTGACTTTGGTTCATATGCCAGATTGTCCACGACACGTGCGCATACATCTCAGATGCAACAAATGCACATGTAATATTCCTGTGGTATTTCTGAACACCAGGTAGATAACAAGTATGTTTCGTAACGACCGACACTGTCCAGTAATCCTTCCATTTCCCCTTGTAGGCGTGCACTCTTGTCACCGGCCCGAAAATTCACAAGTAATTTCCAAACTAATTTGTGCATTAAACCCTCGTCCAGGAATCAGCCGAGTACACAAATCGACAATTTGAATATACAGTACCAAATAAAACTAAAGCGATAAATACTTACAGAAAGA
>BDMV01000005.1:24637407-25074092 GCA_008326285.1 Oryza officinalis
CGGGCTGGTGCAGGGGTGGGCGGCGGGGTTCCTCCGCGGGGAGCGCCGCCTCAGGGACGTCATGGACCCGGCGCTGCGGGGCGCCTTCCACGGCGAGACCGTCGACCGGCTGGACGCCGTCGTCCGGTCCTGCGCCGACCGCGACCCGAGGCGGCGGCCGTCCATGGCCGACGTCGCCAGGCGGCTCAGGGAGATCACCGCCATGCCGCCCGACGCCGCCACCCCCAAGGTGTCGCCGCTCTGGTGGGCCGAGCTCGAGATCATCTCCACCGAGGGAGCCTGACCGAGATGCCTCTGTATACTGTAACTTTGCTCTTAAAATGAACCTGTTTTGCATCCATCTGTAAATATGACATGAACAAGAGGGGATTTCTTATTTAGTGTGCATGCAATTCTTGTGAGGTGTTTAACGAGACTGAAATATAAAACCTTGTGTAGTTTCACCACAGTTTCACAAACCAATCTACCTGAGTTGTACAGCTTCTGCATAACATTCATCCTGCACATAATATCTGAAACCAAAGTATAAGTTCAACAAGTATCAACAAAAGTAAAGTTGTGGTAGTATCACAACGTCTACATAACTAAAACCAACATCTTGACAAGCTTAAAATTACTTGCCAACAAGGATGACAATTGACAAAACATTGCATTTGCAAATACATGACAGGCTGAAAACTTTAAATATCACCTGAACATGATAGGAGTATTAGGCAGGCAGTAACATCAGCACCATCGAATGGATAAACACCACAGGTAGAATACATTAACATTAACAGGTTTAGCTGTTCAAGACATTCAATGCCAGAATCCACCCACGCCAAATGCGACGCATAAACTGACTTGACAGACTGACAACAAAAGCACAGAAGAAGCCTACGACAGAGATCCTACGACTGACGCTACATATATGTTGGTATCCTTTCGTTCATCTGTGGCAAATGGTCTTGGCACAGCCACAAAAGAAACCTCCCCAATAACTGACAAAACAAAATAATCCCCTCTTAAGAAACCAGTGCTTGGTTTATCATTCCCTGGGCCCATGACGCAGTGTCCCTAACTTCATCATCCAAATCGTGGCACTCCCTCAGGAACTCAACATGGAAGAGGTTGCTCTTGAACAGATCCTTTGAGCTTGAGCCGAGTGTGTCCGCAAGATCCCCCAGGACAGCAACTGCAGCCTTTGTCACGCTCTCATCCCTGAAAGTATACACACAAATGTAATGTAAGCCCTAAGCAGCTAAAAACTTACCAATATAACATAAATTGCAATGTGCATGACATGAACCTGCTGCGGTCCTTGTAGACAGCTTCAGTGAACTGCAGTAGATGGCTTGCATAGGGTATCATCAACTGAGCTTTTGCACCCTTTATACCCTGGAGTATGCCAGAGTAAGCTTCAAAGATTCCCCGTCTGAGCTGGTTACCATAATCAACCATATCCTCATCTGTATGGTCCAAAACAGCAAGAAGTTCGGCAGCTCCTTGAAGCATTGGCATAGCATAAGGAAGGTATTTCTCAAAATTATCACCAATAGCAAGAGCAATGTCTCCAAAGCATGAGAAAATCGGAGGCTTCACAGAACGATTAAGCATCGAGTTTGACAGGTCCTTGAGAAGAACAGTCATAATCCCATCACAGAAAGGTAAAATTTTATCTTCCAAGGCACGGCAAATATCACCCACCACTCCAACAGAGATGGAACAGACTTGGTACTCTTCATAATTCTGCAAGCCAGCTTCCAGATACTTGAAAAACTCAGGCATGTATTTCACAAAATCTGTACCAGTGGCATAAGCAAGAGCACCGATGGCAAGCATCGCTTCTTCGTGTACAGTCGAGCTGTGGCAAGCAAAGACACGCAGAAACAGAAACATCAACTGATCAGCAGTCTGGGCAATTATGGACTTGGCATCCGAGCTGCTCAATTTCTGAATGATGACCTGCAGTACACCACAAAGTAATGCCTGAAGATCACTTTGCTTTTCCTTGTCACCAGATGAAAGTATATGGAGATCAAACGTCAGATTCAATCTCCTCATGATCTCCTGCAGTAACTGACCTATAATGCCTGACGTTTCAGATATGTTGCTGACTCTCACAATCTCATTCAATGCTTCATAAGCTGATGCACGAAGCCTGAAGTGGGTGGTATCAGCACGATCCGCAGCAGAAAGGAGAGCAGCAATGAGATTAGGAAGGAAAGGTGTAAGCACAGATGAGATCGACTCTGCATCTTCATAACCTTGGGCAAGAAAATATATGGCTCCACAGACTTTCTCAGCCACATTTGGAACATCCTTACTACTTTCCAGCAAGACAGTCATAATACGAGTAAGGTTTGCGCTTGTTATAATTGGATTTGCACTGGCTGGAGAATGCAGGAGCTCAAATACCCTCCCAAGAGTCCATGCAGTGGTGTCCCTCACCTGACTGTTCGGATCTTTTGTTGTGTTCAGCAGGAAATCAAGCCCAGCCTGTACCAGGGGAGCAAGTTTCTCCACAGATGGACCTTCAAGGATAGAACCAAATGCAAAAGTAGCTGCCTCACGACAATGCCAATCTGGTTTTGTGATGTTACCCTCGACAAAAGGCATCACAAGAGGCACAATTGCATCACCAACAGTTCTAGCAATGAGCCCAAGGCATGTCCCACCACTCATGGAAATGTTCCATACATTATCATCCTGATCTTGATCTTCCTCTTGCTTTAACAGAGTTTCTAGCAGCATCGGAACAAGTGAAGGGAGGGCCTTCTCAATGAAGCGATAATTTACAGTAGAATTAGCATCATCAGATCCCTCATATTCTTCTTGGAGCTCAATCTCTTCATCACAAATAGTGCTCCAGAACTCAATAGCTTGAAGTGCAACTGCTTCCTCATCTCCTTTGACAGCATTAGATGTCAGGTTGAAAATGGTTTGCATATAAGGATCCAAGTGTACATAATATGTGGACGCAATTGCAACAAGGCATTCAAAGGCTGCCTGCCTGATCTCCACTTCCTTCGATACAGCAGTATCACAAATTACCTTCATTATATAATTCCTTTCCATTTCATTTGCAAAGTTGCTCTCAGCAAAATCAAGAGCATTATATAGGGCTTTAACAGCTGCAAGACGGACTTCAGGGCTTAGCTCTGTCTGGTTCATTCCCTGGACAACAGCAGTTAGAACAGCATTCACCTGATCCTGCTCCAAGTGCTCAGGAGAAATCTCCTCACAGACATACCCTAAGGCCTCTAGAGTTGCTTGCTTTAGTGGAGCAGGTGCACCCTGTTGTGTCATGTTGCCCAATAATTTGGCAATGAGTTCTTGCCATTCACGCCGAGGGATCTCAATGGATGCAACCTTGGCAATGACTTGTGATGAGGTATGCCTGGCATCATGCACTGAAGATCCTAGCGTTATCAGCAAGGACTCCTTTATCTTCTGTTTGATTGATGGATCCAGGCTGACCCATTGCTGAATCAGTAGTTCCTTTTTTGCAGAATCCTTTGCATCCAAGGAGTTCTTAAGGACAATACCAGCAAGTCGTCTAGACTCTGGTGGTTTTTCATTATCCGAAAGTTCCACCGACAAGGAGAGAAGGAAGTTGGGAAGATTTTGCTCCTGGAACTGCTTGAGGTTCCCTTCTGCTACTGTCCGAAGGTTACCATCTGCAGATTGAGCTGCTAGCAGAATCTGAGTGATATTCATGGCTGTACCAACTGTCCTAACAGACATCAAAGAAACAGATTTTAGCTGTTAGTCATGTTAAGTGAAAAACAATTACAAGCTGATTGAAAAGGCACATCAATTAACAATCCTAACGACTAAAGGCCACTGGGCCAGTTTGACCTAGCTTAGGATCCTTCATAATAGAATCCTTTTCCATCCACAGATACTTACTAATTTTGTCAAAAGAGCTATTGACAAATTATATGGTTACAAGATGTAGCACTTTCACCATGTAACATTTATGTTATCAACATTAGCAACACAGTTAAGCTCTCCTAAAGATTCTTCAAATTTAATTTACCTTTACTTAAAGATTGATTGTTTCCCATAAGAAAATCTAGTTCCTCAGTTAAACAATTGGATAAGCACCTCATTTGGCCATGAGTTTCATTTATTTCAACAAGGGACCCAAGCTAAGTACAATTAACAATGCAAAGCTCAAGTAAACTAACTATGCTGTCGGCAATTAGATATTCATCAGGCAGCTGCACGCTTACACTGTCAGCGGAACACATTAGATAAAATACAAATAACCAAATCAAAGGGCAACACCCTGACATACAATAAAGAAGTTACTCAACGAAAGTAAAACAGGTTGAATAGGTGAATACGCTATTAGTACCAGGATCTTCAACAGGTCAAACCAATTTGTTATCAATCAACCACAAGAAAAGCAAACATATATGCTGCAGTATAAGAAAAAAAAATGGTCCACACAACAAAGCACAACATAAGCATGTGAACAGCCACAATAACCAGACCTTGGACAACTCCACAGGTATTATGTTTACACTGAACAGCACCACCCAGAAGCAACTCACAGAACAAAAAGCGCAAAATAACCTAAACAGCTAGCGCAAGCGCAGGTAGACCTGGGCAGTATACAATGATATCTCGTGCACTGAAGACCAAAAATAAGAGATGGACCAGTATATTCAGTGCCAGGTTATCAGAAAAACAAAGGGTTAATAAAATAGGACCAATCAAATAGCGGGCACTCATCTACACAAACTTAGTGGATGGAATATTGCAGAAAGATCTGTATTACCTTTCTTGCAACAATGAAGAGAAAAATTTAGGTCAAAGTAAATCAATATACACTTCCAGGCACATGTTGACCTAAATTTTAACATCTAAAACCGTCAAAATGAGCACCCCTTCCCCTCCCTTCCAACTAGGGCATAATCACTTGCAACATGCCTACCGCAAAATACCTACACTAACATCATAGTAAGCTACCAACAGCAAAAACAAGGTTACTAGAAAGACATAGCCATCAATCCACCGCAAACCCCACCCTTCCCTTCTAAAACCAGCGAGATATAATCCACACGATACACGCAGGGAATCCCAGGTGAACTGCACAACCAGTGTTCTCCGCTTTACTGAAAGCAGAAGATTCGATTTCGGTAGCTCACAGCGCGCGCAAGTGAAGAGAAAACGGATTAGGGCAAACTTCCCCACATGAGGAGAAGGAAAAAATAAATAAATCATGGCACGGAGGATTCAATCCGTCCAAGAGAAGTAGACCGTACCGGCGGGAGACACCTTCCCGTGCAGATCTGGATCTCCGGCTCCGCTCCCCTCCGCTCGGAGGAAGAAAAGAACAAGTGCCCTCCGGTCAGAGCACGGCGATGCCGGCGGCGGCGGCGGCGGCGAGAGGGGGAGGGGTAGGGGGAGGAGTAGGGGAATGCTCGCGCGCTCGCCTGATTCCCAAACCGAATGGATGGAACTCTGCTCCGGCGGGCGGAGGAGGGGAAGCGAGGAGGTGGGGGATTTGAGGAGGAGGAGGCGGCGGAGGCGGCTAGGGTTTACGACGCGGGCGGGCTCCGGGGTTTTGGAGGTGGGCTTTTGGGAGGGAGACGGGGGGGACGCGTGGCTTCATCCCAGCGGCCGCAACCGATCGGACGGTCGAGGGGGATCCTATCCGGTGGTCGCCCTTGCTGGGGAGATCGGACGGTCAGTGGAGGGGGCCTCCTTTTGAAATTCAAAAGAGACAAGAAAAGGTATATTTTGTACTCTTAACCCCCAAAGTTTCATACTATATCTATATGTAGACGCTCGAGTTTAATGGGTTATTTTATTGCCAGTCATAGTTTGTCATGTCTAAATATTAGGCAAATTTGATTAGCTTAGGCAATTGTTTGGTTACAATCACAGTTATGGCAAGTTATAATAAGGGTCTGTCTATATACATCATGCGACACAAAATCAAAAAAGTATGATAATATTGTCTTAGGCTTGCTAAGGACCTAAGATGTGACCATAATTTTGAACACTTAAACTTAGACAAATGTGGCAGCTTTTATTGACAAATAGTGGTAAATTATAGCAAATGAGTAAATTGATTGGAAAATATATAACAAAATTCTAAGTTGTGCGCTAGAGTATTTGGAATATAGATAAATTTGGTCAAAGCCTCAAAGGTGTATTAAATTATAATTGTCTCATAAATTTTTAGTTTTATTTAGTTTTAAACACCATTATGTTTGGTCAAATTATGTTATATTCCACTAAAAGGAAGTTTTTATATGTTTAAATGTTTCACTATTATGTTTGGCTAAATTATGTTATATTTCACTAACAGGTAGGTTTTAAATGTTTGTAGTGGCACGTTTAAAAGTTGTTAGGAGAAGACCTATTAACATGTTGCGAGAAAACTATCCTAGTGGGTTTTACGAAACTCAAATTCAATATCGGGATGCATGTAGATAAATATTATGGTATTTGTTGATTACGCTTATATTTCATATTGTTTCACCGGATTGCAAAACCCAAAAACTTTTTGGAATATAGTTTCAGCTAAAATAGAAAATAGTCCATATTTGGCCTCTCTACTGCGATATCAGTTCATTCATCTCTCAAATATGAAATCGGTTACTGCTGGACTCTCAAAACCATATATATTATGACTTATAAAACCCATATGTATTATGTTTTGTGTTTTAGATATTGCTGTGATACATAACCACATGTTTTATGGTCTAAGTGTTTCATAAAACCTCACCCTTTGTCAAATAATAACTGATTTTAGAGTAAATTTCAGGTAACCAAGGGTATTATGGTCATAGTTACATAAAACACAGGGATTTTAGCACATGGCACATAACCCTAAGTATTACAATTATAGTGTTTCATAAAACCACACCCGTTGACCAATTGATCTTTCACCCCCATCGCGTTTATGAGTTCTAAAGTCAAATATGAAATTTATGAATTCTTTGGTCCATCATATAAAAGTCTTATAGTCACATATGTTAAGCATTTTCTTAATTTAGCTATAGTAGTAACTCAAAATAGTTAATGGTGTGGTTTTATGAAACTATAAAAACATAATACCTGAGGTTATGTGTTACGTGTCAAAACGTATGTGGGTTTGTGCAACTTAGACTATAATACCTGGGTTTTATGAAATTTACACTTAACTAGAAAGATCGCCCGCTCGAATGCGCGGGCATACATCTTATGTTGTGTTAGAAGGTTATGTTGTGTTAGAAGGTGTAAGAGAAAAAAAATATATCAATTGGATTATTCGTGCTGCAGTTCGAAAGTATGATTTCCCAAAAACATTCTTCACCGGTATTGCTTAAATATTTTTTTCCAATCTATTTTATATCTCTATATTATATAATATTTAATTTACCCCTATAAGTAATTATCTATGATTTGCTTAATCACTTTTAAAATAAGAAGATATGTTTAATTTGTTTTCGAAGCAGATTTCACAAAAGTGTAAATTAAAAATAAGGTGTTCTCCTTTTTATAATTGATTGTTTAGGGGCTCTATTTTTTTAACAAATCTTAAAAACCATAATGTTTAACAAACATGTTTCATTTGTACAATCAAACTATCGCCCTCTAATTGATTATGGTAATGGGTACATACTTACAACATACTATCTAAGCACTCAATTAAAAATGCTACAATGGTTATGCTAATGGGTGTTCTAGTTTAAGTGAAAGCTAAGAACCTTTTTTTTCTAAGAATTTTCTAAGTTTTTCTATAATTAGTTCACTTTGCTCCCTTTTGTATTTTCTATTTTATTTTATACAATCTTATTTTAACTTCATATTTAGTGAGATGATAAAATAGTGACAAAGTGTTACACCTTATATATCAACCATTTTCTGAAAAAAAATGAATCTACTTTTGTATAAACATTTAAGACTAAACTAGGGTTCTCATTATTTATTTATTGGTGGATTGGGGTGATTCGAGACTATGTAGGGTGTGTTCGTTAGACTGGGTTGGAAAGACACACTTCAAGCACGGAAAACGAAACGGTCCATTAGCACGTGATTAATTAAGTATTAGCTTTTTTTTGAAAAATGGATTAATTTAATTTTTTTAAGCAACTTTTGTATAGAAACTTTTTGCAAAAAACACACCTTTTAGCAGTTTGAAAAACGTGCGCGTGGAAAACGAGTGGGGTGAGTTGGGAACTCAAGCAAAAGAACTCAGCCTAAATACACATGTTTGTAGAGTCCAATTCTATTGTGTGGTGTAAGAGACAACCCATATGGGATCATTTTTTGCAAGTGCATGAGGGTCTACACAGCCTAGAGAGAATACAATTGGCCAAATATAACTACTAAGGTATCATTATTTTTGGAATGTGAATTTTAATGATTGTTTTCATGATTTAAATTTTTGTATGAAATTTATAATTAAATGTTATGAATTATGCACTGGAAACCAACCTCTCTACAAATATTTTGTTTAGCTAGCATGCACTGCACTGGGCATGACTTATCACTGGAAACCATCCTCTCTACAAATATTTTGTTTAGCTAGCCTGCACTGTACAATGAGATTATATAATAGTTTATATGATGCTTATAATGTCTATCCACCTACCATAATTATCACTGTTTTCATGTAATATTAGTTAGAAACCATAGTTTGTGATAATCTTTTAAAATAAATAGCTACTTTTTTCTTGGCTCATGCCATTGGATTATTTATAACTATCTTACAATTAAAGACCTATATTAACTATATTTCAACTTCTAAAAGAAATATGTTATTATAAGTTACATTCTGAATTTTTTTATATCATTTAAACAACTATTAAAATATATGGAAAAAGCAATGATATATATTTACCGGTTGAAAATATTTTTGGTGATTTTTTTCACATCTATGTATCATGCAGGCTTATGGCTGTTGAAATACCAACCTGAATAGTTTCGAAAAATTCCAAAACAATTTGAGAATCTTAACTTGCACAAATTAAAATTTAGATCAAATCTACTTGAAAAAACACAACTAAATTATGTTATTTGCATTTTGACATATGTAGATTTAAATTAGTGTTGTATTTTTGTTAACTAATATTTGAAACCATAAAATATGATTTTTTTTTTAAATTTGTTATGGAATTAATTATTACATGTCAACGTCTTCTATCGGTTATCGCAATGTATTTTGCACTAAAATATAGCCAACATAAGTCATCAATGTAAAGTCATAACAAAAATAAGTGATAATTATGTATTTTCTTTTAGTCAGACGAATGATCAAACATATAATCAAAAGTTAATAGCGTAAAAAATAAAGGTAATATAAATATATCATGGGGTATCCCAAGTATAAAAACAATAGAAGAGGATGAATGAGAGGGAAAAAAAGAGTTGGGGTACCTGCATATGTACGTACGGGGAGTGACGCGTCCGTACGCATGAGGGAGAGGAGAGGGAGGGACTAAAATTTGTTTTAATCTAATCTAATCTAATGGTCTAAAACGATGGACCCAATAGTATAAATAAAAATCAAGGGCTAGATTTTTCTAATCTATTTAAAATGCCACGTGGCAGTTTAGGAATGTTTATAGGAGTGTCACATGGCGACATGAGAACATTTGTAAGATGTTTAATGGACTTTTAGTATATAATAACTAGAAAGATAACCCGTGCACATGCGCAGGCACCTTATATAATGTGAGTAAAATTTTATTACGAATATTTATGTGCGGATGAATTTTTATTAAAATATTTTTCTACTATATTCTAAACTAAAATTAAATTTATTTAGTGTGCTTTGAACACTGGTTATTTTCTTATAATTGCCCTTGCAACGTATAAATTCTAAAATAAAATTACTTGAGATCATGCAGAGATCGTGCAGTTTTGAATTTATGAGAAAATATTATGTCGAAACAATGGAGTGGTTCCTATGAGAAAATTTAGGGTATTTTGACTCCCCAGAAGGAGATCTTACAACCCAAAATAAATCCAATAATATCATTTTTTTTGTTTGATTCCATTTTAATTTTTTTATGTATTTTTCATTCTAACTGTACTCGTAAAATGTTTGATTTTTTCTGTTTAGAATGGTTTTAAATCCAGCAACATTTGTATAATTTTCAATTTATTTCATGTTCATTTTTAATTTTTTTTGGAGGCTTCCATTCTATGAATCATCCTTGAAATGCTTTAATGTTTGCAATTTGGGATGAAAATATAAGTGCATATAACCTGGCAAGGGGTAAAGGCATACGTTCTAAATTTTCTCTGATGAAATATTGAAGTAATGGTCATAGCATTTTTAGTGAATTATCACTAAACTAGAGTGTCATTATAAGTATATGTTCTGGATTGTTCTACGTCAGGAATTTATAATGTACTGTAGCAAGTTTTACCAAGAATAAAAAAATGGATATGGTCTTCAATTTCTTATATGGAATTGACTTGATATATTGCTAAAGCCACCTCAAGGTTGTGTCACTGTTAAGATTCCTTGGTGCAATCCACATGCTTATCGGTATGATGTTCAACCGACCACACCTTTACTTTCAACATGTTGTCTATAATGCTATATGAGTACATGTTATGATTAAAAATGATATCACTTAAAATATTTTCTCTAATTTATTAGTGACTTCATAGATCATATGTGTAATTTGGATGCTATGATCATCTTTCTTAAGAACATATATTTATTTCCTAAAAAGATCATTTTAAAAGTATCAAGGTCAATTTGTATAGGTACATCGCCCCATATGCATGTTAAGAGAAATTAATTAAGTTGGTAGAAAGTCTTAGATGCCTAACGGGATATAAGTAATAGATGGAGGTCCATTTGTGTGTTTTTTGCCTGTATAGAAAATTTTAATTTTAATTGTCAAGGAGATAAAAAAACAGAGAAAAGAATGGCGCACACCCTACACAGGCAGGGAGGGAGGGAGGTTTGGGATGTTTTCTAGATGTCAGATGTTTAAGTCAAAACCGATGGTCGGATGTTTTTGTTTTCTTGTCAAAATTTTTAGGAATTTCTCTAATTTAAGAGAGAGACGTAAAATCTTAAAAGCATCTATAGGATGTGTAACCTATAGGATGTGTAACGGATTTTAACACCGCATGCCGCAAAGGAGAAGGAAGGAGGGAAGGAGGTTTGGGGTGTTTTTTTTTTAAAAAGTAAATCTAATGACCTAAAATAATGTATCAATCGATTGATAATAATGTGTCCATCAATTTAAATAGAAATCGGATAGTCAGATGCTTTATTTTTTAAGACTTTCTATTTTCTCTAATTTAATAGCATCACGTAGCGGCTTAGAAACATTCATAGGATGTTTAATGTGACAGAGGGAGAGCTGCTAGATCTAGTAGGTGGAGGTCTATTTGTGGGTTTTTTGTATATAAAAATAATTTTGATTTTAATTTTAATTTCACATGAAAATAGATAACAGAGGAAGGAAAGGGAGGGAAGTACGTACGTTCATTCCTACATGATGAGGAGGTTCCGGCTGTGTGTTTTTTTTACAAAAATGATCTAGCCATCTAAAACAAAGTGTCCACCTATTTAAATGAAAATTGATGATCAATTTTTTCTTATTTATTAGAGTGTCACTTGACGACCTAGGGACATTTATAGGGCGTCACTTGACGGCTTAGGAGCATTTAAAGGATGTTTAATAGACTTTTAGTATATAATAGTTTTTTAAAAAGAATTTCTAAGATTTTTCTTTAATTTAAGAATGTCATGTAGCAACTTAGAAATGTTTATAAAATGTTTAATGAGCTTTAACGTCACTCGGGGGTGGGAGGGAGGGAGAGAGGTTTGGGATTTTTTTTGTTAAACAAAATCTAAGTAGAAATCAATAGCTGGTTGCTTTGTTTTTCTAAAGATTTGTTAGTATTTTCTTTAATTTTATAGCACCACGTAACGACTTATAAGCAATTCGTAGGATGTTTCAAGTGACAGAGCAAGAGTTGCTAGACCTAGCTAGTAGGTAGAGGTCTATTTGTGGGTCTTTTTGCATGTAAAAATAATTTTGATTTTAATTTCTCATGAAGATAGAAAATAACAGAGGAAGGAACGGGAGGGAAGTACGTACAGTACATACGTTTGTTAGTTTGTACGATGCCAAAACTACTAATTTTGTTGTTCGTACGTTGGTTCCGGATGTGTATTTTAATAAAATAGATCTAACGATCTAAACTAATAGACCAATTTAAATAAAAATCAATGATCGAATTTCTTATTTATTAGAGTGTCACTTGATGACTCGGGAGCGTTTATAAGGTGCCACCTGATGGCTTGAGAACATTTATAAAATATTTAATGGATTTTTAGTATATAATAGATAATAGATAGATTTTATCATGTTTAGAACATTAACTTTTTTTAAAAAAAAGTAGTGAAAAGTTAAACTGACTAAAAATCATCAATTAAAAATTTTAAGTGTATGCTCAACATGTATGGGGTGGATTTTCTAAAACGTTAGAATCATAATACGTGGTTATGTACCACCAATCATAATATTTAGGGTTTTATATAACTTTGACTATAAACACAATAAATTTAATCATTTCTTTATTAGGAAGGTTCAAAACAACAAGTTTTTTCGGTTTTGCTTTTCTAATAAGCCGGTTTTGGTAGTCGCTACATGCATGGTTTGATTGGATATACTACTGTTTAATTTATTGCGTATATTGGAGATGCCTTATAGTACAATGATGTGTCATCCCGATTTACTCATGTAGACTTAATAAAAAAATCATCCTAGTTTATGAGTGGGACGGAATATGAATAATCTTACGAGAAGTGAACAAAACTATGGCCAACTCACCTCCTCATAGTTTCTTAAAAAAAGTCATCTCCTCACAAAGAGATATCTTATTTCTCCTTTCTTTTTCCTATGTATAAAAATACAAGGAAGTCAAGATTTATTTTCTCTAAGCTTGCCATTATCCATAACTAGTTGTGCTCTACTAAGCGAATGTCCTCACTTATCATATCTATCTAACTTTCTATATTGCTTCCTCCTTTGGGGTTACTCAACTTAGCTGACTGCAGCTGCACAACCGCAACAGAGCTCTATTGCTGGTTACTTTAGCTACAAAGCAGCTATAGCTGCAGCCAGCTGAACCATTGAGGGCCTTTGACCTCTCAACCCCATCAGTGTAGTTCGGCACAATTTGAATTCAAACGTATGCTTCCTTTGGTATACATGAGTTTTTTTCGTTGATTTCTATTAAAAATGAGCTCCTTGATGTAAAATCTCTATAAATAATCATAAAATTTCTACCTGTCCAAGGATGCCCACTATAGATATTGTACAATGGTTCAATAAGAATTTAACACTTCGTTCGTGAGCATGGGTTGGAAACCCTTCCTCCCTTCATACAAAACGAAGCGACTGTTTATTACACGATTAATTAAGTATTAGCCAAACAAACTTGAAAAATAAATTAATATGATTTTTAAAACAATTTTTGTATATATTTTTTAAAAAACACATCGTTTAATACTGTAAAAAACGTGCGCACAAAAAACAAGAAGAGATGAGTTAGGAAACTCACCTAACAAGGTTGTGTTCGGCGGTCATATTTCTCAACTCATCTTCATCGTTTTTTATACGCACATTTTTAAACTGCTAAATGTTATTTTTTTGTAAAAATTTTCTATAGAAAAGTTGTTTTAAAAAATAATATTAATCTATTTTTTAAAAAACTAACTAATACTTAATTAATCTAATTAATCATATATTAATGAGTCACTTCGTTTTTACGTGCGTGTGGTATAAGTTTTGAATGTCAAACTCAACCTAAGAAGCATAGCTCACCTGGTGGAAGAAGGTGTGTGTACAGCTTCACCCTCCAAGTTCAGCTTCAGTAAGCAGTATGACTCTTTTTTTTTTTTAAGATGAAAACCCCTACTAAACTAGGAATCGTGAATTCGCAATGCAGATGCCTTCCTCCTATCGTACCTCACCTGTAGTGCATATCTTTGCTCGGTCGCCACTGCCACTCCTGATTTATATGTTACAAACTTTACAGGTTGCTCCTTTTTCTTTTCCCATATATACCAGGACTATACAATTAGAAAGTCCGAAAGGCAAAGTGTACATTGATCGACAGTATCGTGTACGATACCCTACACCAACTATTGTCCTCGTTTCACCACCAACCGGTGATGGCAGCACTGAAAATTTACAAATTCTGTATGTACTCTCGCAGTCTCGTCCAACAAATAGCTCCGACGAGGATAAACAACTCGTATCGAGCTCCTTTTCAGCCAAAAATATACGAGGAACCGTAAATATGCACCAGCTGCTTAACCCTCCCAGTTGGAGTTTTCTAGCGTCTCCTTCACCGGAGCCCTCAAAAGCATTTGAAGCTCCAGCAGTGTGTGCCTGCGCATGCTCGATGTTCACATGAACATAAGTAAATTCAGAGCCAGATAGGCTCACAGCATGTGCATCATCCATAGTTTGAACTTGCGCACGTATAGATATATGACGCATGGTCCAATCAGATCCATTTCAGAGAGTCGCTTGCAGAGTTTCATGTAGGACTCCAGGCTGCCAGATTCCTGTATGTTTCTCCGCAGGGCGGTCAGCACAGCAGCTCTGTCTAGGTACTCTGGATACAAGCCCATGTCAAGCATCTTCATGAGTGTTTCTGAGGCGTCCAGATAGAATCTGCCTTTGACATAGCCTCGTAGGAGCCATGACAGAGACTTCTTCCTTCTTCCAGCACTGGTTGACTCGACTCCAGCGAGCAATCGACGGACGGCAGCAGCTTCTCCCTGAGAAGCACAAATGGCCAAAACAACATCATAGAGCTGTGTGTCAGGCTCCCTACCAAGAAGCTTCATTTCCCAAAGTTGGTGCTCAGCTTCTAAGCCACAACCAGCACAAGTGTACAATGAAAGGAGCCTCTCGTGCACAAGTCCTAGGACATCACTGCTGCCTTCCTCAATTGCCCATTTTGATAAAAGAACGCCATCTCTTAATAGTTCAGATTGGTAATTCTCAATACTATGCATGGTCTCATAGTCCAGTTGGGAAATCGATCCCTCCTTCACCGATGAATTCAATTTCCGCAAAGCCTTTGAGAATTCCTTTTGTTCTTTAACCAAGGAAGTCAACCCAATAAGATAACTATACACTTCAGGTTTCAAGCCACTCTCCTTAAATTCAATGATCAATTTAACAGCATCCCGGTAGTCCCCGTCCATCTATCAGAAGAAAAGTAAAACAGAACATGAAAAGAATTGGCATTGAGTGATATATATATGAGATAGCATGGGATAGTGTTTACAAGCAGGCAGGATATATTAAGTACATAAGCTACCATACAGACATCTATACCGAAGAAAATAGAGAATGACTAGTAACTTTGTGAAAAGAAACTGTCCATTTCAGTATTTTAGTAGCATCAGGCTACAGCTTTTTTTTTTATATTAGCAATGCTGTCAATCTAAGTCATCCCAACAAAAAAGTACTTGTTGAATCTTAAATTATCACACAGTTGCCCCGAAAGAATAAATGAATGCTTCTTAAGTCAGTATAGAATGATCCTCTAAGAATTCAACTAGCATGGATCAAACAAAATTTAAATAATATAAGATGAATGCCATCAGTCTAAGTTACCCAAACCAAAAGGACCACTTAGTTATGGAAGATTAGAGAAGGGTTAAAATACAAGAGAACTAGACTGGTGATAGTATACCTCTCTAATATCAAAATGTTTCAGTCAAGTTCATCCATCAAAAAAGAAAAATCCTTCAGCGCACTTAATACTCTTAGGTTTCTTGCTGTAAGGTACAGAAAAGATGGATCCCAACTATAAGGATCGCTATTTCATAGTGCCGCAGGTTTACTATTTAATATCTTGCTGTGTTGCAGTAGTATTCATTATTCAACGATAAAAAACAATTTATTCAAAATGATGCAGCAGAAAGCGCTAAAGCAGTGATACACTGGTCTCCGCAGGTACTCTCAATGTATTCTGAAAAGGAAATTTAGAGACACCTCAAGTAGGTTTTGTTTGGCTTGTAGACCCAACTTACACCTGCAAAATATTGAGCCCCAGTTCAAGTCTCCTAAAGGTTGGTTTCATCTTTTGCCTGCCCCATGGAACATCGTAACACAACAAAAAAACATTATAATTCAAACTTGGACATTTTCCGTTGCAAAATTGTCCCCACTCTCTTTCTTAAAAAATAATCCATGATGACTAACAAATCTTGGTATCTGTTTGATTCATTATCAAAGGCGAGTTCGGTTGGTACAACCCCAGGTATGGGCATGGGCAAATCCATGGGCAGCCAACGACCATATTGAAAATGCTTTTTTTTTTCACTAGCTTTGAAGAAAAAAGGTGCATTTTTAGTTCAGTTAGTGGATCAATGGGTACCTATCAGTGGACTCACTCCCATCGCAACACACCCCAGAACACACCAGCAATGTTGGGCTAAGAAAAAAGATCACTTATGTCTACTTAGCAACCAGCTTCCAAATTATTGGGTGACCAAAAATTTGAAACCAATGTGGTCCCTACTTGTCATAGAGATAGATGGGTAGGATTTTTCGAGCCAAATCTGCTAGGTGCTAGCCAAAAATCTAGCAAGTTTCCTTAAAGTATGGCCAAATTACATGGGACCAAAATTGAATTTTGGAAGAAAACTAAACAACAGCTCAACAATGGGAATAACCAACAATTGGATCAGGAATCTTGACACACCCAAACTTTTGTGATGAAACCAACATATATATCGCCAAATGTTAAATACTTTGTTAAAATTTTCAAGGATGATACACATGCTGGCTAACAAAATTAATCATATGAAACTCAATAAACTACAGTACATCTAAACAAGTGATCAATGTGGGGATTTAGTTGTTATGATTATTTTATAGGATGACACGTGATTACAGTGGAAAATTCATACGTTATTCTATCAACATATAATACAAACAGCCATGAGATATCAGATCTACCAGAAGCATATATTATAATGATCAGTTTAAAGTACTGTACACCTAATGTGCACATTGATTTAAAGACAGGAAAGCTGATAACCCAACCAGCTATTAAATACAGTAAAGGTTACCTTCACGTATACTAGTAGTGATATAGAGCAGGTCAACTATTCAGAATCAAAATAAGGATGTGACCTAACCAATGCCTAGTACACAGATACACATGATGTATTATGTCAACCTCGTGATTTCGAGAAGTCTAAGTTCTCAGCACAGTAGCACACAGTTTAAAGAACCAAGAGATACAATAACCCAGGCTAGTATACATCAACCACACAAACAATTCAATTGAGATATAATTACAAGCATAGAAGTGGGTAAAAAACATTCACTTAAAAAATGTTAAAATTCCAAGGGAAGAGAAATCCAATTACCATCATCCTCCACGCGAGGTATCCGACGGGCCCTCCGCGCTCGCCGTCGCTAGCACCGCCGTACTCCCCTCCGTCGCCTGCGCCGACGCCCCCTCTCCTGAGAACGTCCCTGACGAAGTCGACGGCGCTGCCCCTGTCGCCGCGGTCACAGTAGAGCGTGACGGCCTTCTCGACGAGGCTGAACCCTGGGCGGAGTCCAACGCAGTCCATCTCCCCGAGCAGCGCGGCGACGTCGGCGACGTCCCCGCCGCCGCCCACGAGGCGCTCGATCCATCCGCAGGCGATCGCGGCCATGAGCTCCATGGTCTCCCCGTCGACGCGGTTGGCGCGGCGGAGCCAGTCGAACACCTCGAGCGCGCAGTAGGCGTCGCGGCCCTCCTGCGCGAAGTAGACCAGCACCAGCTGCAGTTCCCGCGGGGACAGCGCCGCGAGCTGCGCCGACGCCGCGGCGTCCTCCCCTTCCCCCGCGAACGCCGGCTCCCGCTCGAGGTGCTCGATGGCGGCGGCGAGGAGCCCACCACCGCCACCGCCATCAGGGCCCAGCTCGGCGGTGGTGTCGGCGACGACGCGGTCGAGGCGCAGGGAGCGCGGGGGTGGTGGTGGTGGTGGGCGGAGGGAGATGCGCGGGCTAGGGGAGGCGAGGGAGAGGTGGGGGAAGGCCGCGGCGGCGGCCGCGGCGCGGGAGGAGAGGGCCATGGTGGGTGGAGCTAGGGATGGGAGCGCATTGGGATTGGGGGATTTGGGGAGAGGAGAGGAGGAGAAGCGGAGACGTGGGCGAAGGCGCGAGGACGGGAGGTGGAGGCGATGGGGATGGGAGGGAGGAAGGAATGAATAGGGTGGGGCCGGGGGGAGGGCGGGGTGGATAGGTAGGCTAGCTGGTGCTCTGTGGGGTGGACGACTGGACGGTTGGTTGCACGGACCGCCGACGGTTGTCGCGTGCGTGCGTGCCGTTTGGCGTGATGGGGGAGTGTGGAGGTGAAAACGTTCGCCGGTATTACCTCCAACCACATATTCCACCTTCGTAAATGCAGATTAAAAAAAGATTTATTTTCGACCAGAAATTTTTTTTTTAATTGGTAATGTTAGGAGTAATTTCAATTGTATAGCTACCTGCTAGTTCTAAAAATTTCTATATTAGTAAAATACTCCTAGAAGATAATATGTACAACAGTGCGATGTAAATATCTCTATGTGCAGTCCTTTAGCATATATCTTTTGCTTGTTTACTCTAACCAGCCACTGACGTGTCACTTTTGGCTCTCTGGATTAAGCAGTACCGCATGCAAACATAAGAGGCTATGCTTAGCCGACCCTTAATCTAACGCTCGCCTTTATCTCTCTGTGCCCTCTTTTTCTTCCCACTTATCTTTATATCTGACGTGTTTATTATTAGAGCCGACTAAGATAAGTTATTGTACCTGTTCTAAGTATTATACATTTGGTAATTTTGGTTGCTTCATGTATCTCCAGCTCTATAAAGACGTGTTTGGTTACTCGAACAATCTCAGCCTGCTCGTATCCTCCATCCAGGCTAATCACAAGTCAACTCTAAGATTATATAATTGATCTTATTTGATTGTCTATATTAGTATATTAGTATAGCCTAAATGAACTTACATATTATCTGGTTATTGTATCATATGATGTTATATGTAAAAGATGTTTGGTTGGGGAGTGTATCTTGGTTGAGTTATCATTTTTTTCTTTCGGCTTTATTGGCGGATTTTAAATTTAATTGGACGAACATTTTTTTTACATAGGAGTAGCTTTTATAAAGAATTACTGGGTTTTCTTACCAATTTTGGAGGTTTGGATCACAATCCAACGGCTCAGAACTTGTCCCCAAATCCTATCACAGTGCGCGTCTGCGCCTCTCTCCTAGCGGCCAGCGCGCCATCTCTCGACGGCTCCTCCTCCACCACCAACGCGCACCGCCGCCATTGCTCCGCCGCATGCGCCACGAACCCGTCCTTCCCGCCGGCGAGCCACCGCGAGGTTTCAGCCTCTCCTCTTCTACCACAATCCCTTCCCCGCGAGTGCTCCCGCCCGTCCCCGAGGCCCACCGCTGGGCCGCCGCAGCACCCGTGCCCCTCTAAACCCGGGGAATTCCCCCTCTCCACCTACCACGTCCCAACTGGTCGGGGGGTCACCGCCGCTGATCCCGCATCTGAACTTCACCAGGCTCGCCGGAGTTGGAGGGGAAAGTCACTGGAACACGAATTGCGGAACAGATCGGGAGGTCAGGAATTCGCAAAATTTTGCCCTCAATTTTCGTTCGAGTACTGTTTGTTTGATCTTATCTGTGAGGGAACAAATCGATACCCTTTTGAGATGCTCCCATCCATTAGGTTACTTGCTAACGTGATTTGATTGTTCTAAACGGCAACTCTTTTCCCCAATTATTTGGGGTTGTTCTATTGAATCTCCATGTCCACCTTTGCGTCGGCCTCAGCCTATGCAAATAAATCCTGCAGGTTCTGTGATTGCAATAAGAACGGAACTTACCGTTGCTGCAAATACATTACACTTCATTCTCGTTGTTTCTTTGTTCTTTAGGTGTGTTCAGGTTAGTGGTGAAGAAAAGCCAAAAACTATAAACATAGCTCATCATTTTATTGCTTATGATTTCTTTCTCTTTGTGCTGATTTTTGGTGTCAGATTTTAATGGTTACATTGACATGTTGGGAAATTTGATCAGCTGTCATATTATTATTATACTCCTGTCTATGTTTGGGGTCTAGTGAATGTGATAAGCATAACCTAATTATATTTGTTGTCACCATTACTGCATTGCGAAAATTATCCAAACGTTGTACGACATGTTTATCCACACCTTTTGTTTACCTTTGTTTTCATTTAGTTTGGAATTTAGAAAAATTATGATTGCAGTTATTGTATAAGCACTATCCAGTCACCCATTTGTAGCTGATCAGTTCCCTTCTTGTAACAGAATAAGATAATACATAAAGAATGGGCATGCACAACACAACTATGACATGTGAGGGTGACTATGAGGTAATAAAGGATATATTACCAATTCTCTTTTGTATCCCTGCTTTTCTATCTGAATCCAATTTACACTAGTTTGGACACATTGTGGAGTTACTGCGTTGTTTACCAATGCTTGATGCACAAATGAGGTCCTTTTTTTTGGTAAGGGGAAACAAAACACAAAATTTGAACTAAGTCTATGTTTATTCAGTAGATGCTAGATACTCTGTCACAATATGGTTATCTTTTAATTGATGGATGAGTTTAGTTTTATTGAGTTTATGCTTATATGCTGGTCAGATTTGTTGATCATCTTGAATTTATGCTTAAACTTGGGTCAGATTTGTTGATCACGACATCTTCAAATTTTGTAATCTTGAAAGTATAGTTTTGTTTTGGTAAAGTTTGGGTAGCTTTTATCCTGGATTAATTTGATTCAACATAGTTTATTTGTGAGCTTGAACTTTTTGGGCGAATATCTGAGTATGCAAACTTGATAAAGTTCTTATAGCAGACTGAAATCAATCATAGAACTGTTCGGGCTGCTGATGAAGAAGTAAAACTGAAAATAATAACAGGGATGTGTAAAGGTTTATTAGGCCATTCACAGAGGCTTTATTTTTAAAATGACCTTCCCATCTAAGATCTAAATTTAGTCAGTATTGCACTTCATATTTGTCATTATGATGAGATGTGTTTTGTAGACTGAATGGAAAAAGCAAGCTGCTGCGGATGTCCTTTTCCACTATTCACAGTTTGTTATGGTTTGCATTGGTGAGGGTGTTCGCCCAACTGATCTGAGGTTGCATCTTATGAAAGTATATTTTATTAACCTTCAGTTGACTTTTTGTGCTTTGTTAATGATGTGCATTTTTCATTTGTAAAATAGAGATGTATAATTCTCAATTTCTCATGGTGAATTTATTGTTCGATTTGATGTGGTGGGCTGTGGCTGCTTAGCTAGGTTGCAATGGCAATGCACATGTCGACTAGGAAGCAGCAGGGTTGGGCACTCATGTCTCAATCAGTGCCTAGGTCCCCATTAGAGTTATTCAGCTGCTCCTACTGATTTTTTTATCTCCCTGCCAAGTGCTCTCCTTTCTCTAGCTCATTCTACTTAAAATTGCTGCTGTCCAACCAATCTCCAATGAATGTTTACAACAGAATTAGTGAGAAATGACCATGTTTATTGGTTTTCTGTCTTTAAACATTTTTTCTTAATTAAATGCTTTCCTAATTTGTTTTTCACTGTATATGTAGGAGATCTTTATCCGTTGTTACGCTGTTTAACAATCACTACATGATTTGTGTCTTGCAATATTTCTTGTTTTTGTCAGTCTTTGCAGGCCTGGGATGGAATCATGGAATTAATCTTTTCCAATTTGATTTGCTTGATTTAACTTTCTTTCAGTTCAGATTTACGGCCAGGATACAATTGTTGGGCACATAGCTTCATATAGGATATATTGCAGTCTATGTTCTCAGTGCTGTTTGGCTTGAAAATATCATCCCATTTTCATGCAAGACAATTCAACTCAAAAGGCCCTGAATTAATGACCAACCTTCTATGTACACAACACAAAGGAGGCTTATCACTCATTGCGACCACTCTAGTGGCATGCTGTTTAGCAGTGTTTGAGCCCTGTAGACTTAGATTTAAAGTGGATACCCTTCCAAAGTTTTACGCAGTACATAAGCCAACCATTGTCTTAGCACTAAAGCTAAGGTGAGGCGCATGTCATTACTGGTCACTGCATCAGTCCATTTGTAACATTGGTAGATGATTTGGGTATGTGAAAACACATGTTTCAGCTAGCACAACTGACACTTGACAGTACAATATTAATTATGCCTTGCGAGGGTTGAATCTGTTTTGTTTTAACAGTTCATGCTTGTAACTATTAGAAAATCAGATTCTCAGCTGTTTTTTTTTCTCATGTGCAATAGTGTTTAAAATGCTCACCGTAGCCCATAAGGCTCGTAATATGCTAACTTTGGTCCTATTTTCGCTTCACAGGAAGTTCCAGGAATGGCCACTTCTCTAAATACAGAGCCACAGCAAGCAGCCGCCTCTCCGGATTCTAGTGAACCGTCTTCTTCTGGGACAACGAAACGAGACATGAATGAGATCTCCTAAGCTTCTTCAAGAAGTATAATAAGAAAGATTGCAAACAAGTAGGTTCACAGTTTCTGGTGTGAAAACTGTTCCTGGTGCAGTGATAGGAAAGTACTAAGTAGTACTCAGGAAGTATGATATACTTGTGCTGGTGATGCTTCTTATGAGCACTTGATTTGAATAAATAGAAATGTAAATACGTTAGTATGTTTGGCCCACAATTTGTAACGAAGGAACATGGAGCTTGATGTTTCTGATAAAATTCTTGAAGTGCCTAGCCGCGTTCATGCTTAGCTTTTTTTATCGCAATTGTTGTGCTATGATGTCAATCTGTAATGAATAATGTGCAAAAATGTGGATGATGAATCAGAGCCGCTCCTGTAGTAGTATCCACATGTGCCAATGCTGCAATTTGAAGCAATCAGGAGTCCAAGTGAAAGTATTTTCTCTTTATCTAGCGTAAATATTTCACAGAAATTTACTTGGATTCAAGAAGAACAAGCAGAAATCCATCTGGTTGGGAAGAGGAGAAAGAGTCGAGGAGATCGATTAAATACGGTGGGTTAAAGCCTCCATCAAGTACTCTCTTTATCAAGGATGGGTCTACGAATTTGGACATACTCTATATCTATTTGTAGTTATAGAATGAGTCTAAACCTATTCTAAATTGCTATATATTGAAACAGAGGTAGTACATGACAGAAGGCAAAGATGCCTGTCCTAGGAACGAAAGAGTTGTAACATCCGTTGTTCAGAAACAAGTAGGCTGGGAAATCTGCTTTAGCAATTAGCATGAAAAAAATATTTACATTCACCTAATGTTCAATCCTTGATCACTAACTGGTACTATACTAGTATTCAGTGTGGTTTATGCAAGTGAATAAAAAGCACATCATTTGCTCATACTTCAGAATACTGTTCATTGGGCGCAGCAATGACAAAACGAACACAATTTACTCAATCGCGTCTATTTTCCTGGATTGCACCGTTCCTGTTTTTCTCCACAAAGATTGCAAACAAGTAGGAGGTTCACAGAACCGAGCATTTATTCACTTTCAGATATAAAACTGAACATCCACAGCAAAGTATATCATCACATATCCCAAAGCCTGTCAAGATCAACATGTATAAAAGAAAAAAAACCATACCTATATATGTTTTCGTCAAAGTAATGACAGACAAAAGAATTCTCCAAAACCATCGCTCAAATTTGCTATATACTCCCTGCAGTGGACAAACTTTTCTCGAACTGAACAACATCCTAAGTTCTGACAAGTAAACCTATACCTCTGATTTTTCGTGTTGTCTTGCACACTGTTTCCCTTGGATTGAAGAAACCGCCAAGGGCAGCAGACGATTCGAAAGATCATCAGACACTATACAGAATGCCTCCAGTATCCTTCGCTGATGTAAAAGTGTCGTGGTACTGTTATGCAATGTTTTTGTAGCTCCTATGCACATTTCATCTCTTCTTCTCCTTACATTTCTGAAGAGGAAGACGATAGCTCAACCTACAAAAGCAAAAGATAGTGGATTTCCGATGAGAACCTGAGATGACAGATGAGACAAAGTTGCACCAGTTCTAAAGGAACAAGATTGCAGTGCTGATGTTTTGTACTACTTGCCTGAGTTTCTGAACAACCATCTGGCGTAGTCGAGCACTGATGGTCTCTCTCGTGGTTGCGGCTCCGACACCTCCAACGCCTCAGGATCCCAGCTCCCCGACCAAGAGTCGATGCTCCCAGCTGTCGTGCGCCGTGAGGATGACACTGGTAGCTCCATTGCAGTGGAACGGCTGCTGGTGGGGAACACAGCCCAGCTCCCAGAGAGTGTGGCCAGAGAAGAGCGGAGCCACCCGTGAGATCCCCCAGCATCATCGGCTGCAGCCACTACTTCATCAGCAAGAGACAGGACTGGCACCTGCACCTGCACCTGCGTCTGAATGCCATGCGAGTCAGCGCCGAGTTGGAGGTGGCGGCCGCTCGTGTCCGGGCTCCAGCTTCCGGTGGTGCGGCGCGACGAGGAGCACCCCGGCGCCGCCACCGCTGCGGTGGCGCGGCTGCCGGAGCACGCCCTCCAGCTGCCGGAGAGCCTGTCCAGCGAGGAGCGCAGCCACCCACGAGATCCCCCCACTGCCTCCGCCACCTCCTCGCCGGGCGGCGCTGGCACCGCCAGAATCTGCGACTCGATGTCGTACTCACCTGGGCAGAAGGTTGGAACGAGGCTTTTCTTGTCGGTGAAGCAGCGGGTGGTGATGGGAGCATGGCACTCGGGGCAGCATAGCAGCGGCGGGACACGGCTGCGGAGCCAGGCGACGAGGCAGCGCTGGTGGAACATGTGGGAGCACACCGGAAGGACGAGGAGCAGATCAGTTGGGAGAAGAAGTTTGCTGCAGATGAAGCAGGTCGCCGTGCTGCTCATCGCTGGCTGCAACGGCGAAGGTGGCAGCGAGAGCAGCTCCAAGATCACCCGCTCCACCTCCGGCAGAGACGGCGCAGACGGCGGCGCCATCGCAGCAGCTGAGGTAGCCAAGGATGCGATCAATCCAGCCGTCCCCTGCACTGCCCCTTGTGCAGAGTTTGCCAGTGCCACTGGAGGGGCTCTTCCGGCATCGCCTGGAGCTGCAGAGGGCGCGGCCATTTCCGGCCAGGATCTTGCACGGGCAGCACTGGCCCTCGGTGAAGAACCAACAGCTGCAACTGCCGCGCGCCACATCTGAGACATCGCTGATGACGAAGATGACAAAGCCCTTGGGGACAAGCTGCAGCGTGGGGAGAACGATGAGCAGGACAGCCGGCGACCGCGGTGGTAGCTGCGTCGAACGACCACAATGGCAACTGTCACGATGGCCGTGGTAATGACGACGAGGATGACAATGGCAATGCTGGAGCCTATGGACGACGACGACGATGACGGCGGCGTGGCTGAAGGCGGCAGGCTCAGCACAGAGGGATACACTACGAGCTCCGGTGGCAGCGGCGGCGGAGGTGGGAGAAGGGGACCGGGTAGCATACCTGGATCAGTGCAGTTGTTTCTCTGATTAGTCCCAAATCAGATCCTAATTCATAAAATTGACTAAATAGAGATCATGCGAAGGATGAAGGAGCAGATCATGGGTGAAATTTTGTAGAAATGAAGTGAGAAAACAACTGGGGATTTGGAATTTGAGACTAATCACACGAGCAGGACACAAAATTCGATCAATCACGCAACCTAAGCTCCCCAATTCCCCTGCCTTTCAGCTCAAAAGCTCTGGCAAAATTCCACATCAGCAGCTAGCGACAACCCAATCACGTACGGAATTCCATCAGTTGATCCATTCAATTCCACCCCCAATCAAATCACACCAATCCAAATCTCAATCGCAGCTGGTGCGAAAAACCGGAGAATCGCTAGGTGCGGAGAGGGACACCGGCAAGTACCAACCTGATGCATCGGCGGCGGGGAGGGGACGAAGACCCGGAGCAGCGCAGCTGGTGGGGGCGCGGCTAGACGCTGCACACGCTTCCCTCCACGAACCTGAAGGAGAAGGAAGAGGAGGAGGGGGTTAGGTTTAGGGTTCCGGTGCGGCGAGGCTGCACTTCACGGGAGGAGGCACCGCCATACATCGACCTCGCCGCAGGGCCAACACATACCTCTGCCACGCCCGCGGCGGCGGCGGGAGAAGGGGGCGGAAGCGAGTGGATGCTGCGGTGGCCGCGGCCGGAGGCTTCCGCGGAGAGATCCGAGACGGCGGCGGTGGCGTGAGGGATTGGATGGGAGGAGGAGGAGGAGGCGAGGCGAGGCGAGGCGGAGGGGGGGATTTGGAATGGCGCCTGCGCGGGCNGGGGGGGAGGGCCCACATGTCAGTCTGCTAGGGGGCAGATGCGGCGTGGTGGGCTTGGACCATGGAGACCTCGCTTGAGTAGGTCTCAACTTCGGCCCATACCCGTATAGGAGCCTGGACTGGATATCTCGGCCCATCCAAACAAAGGCCCTTCTGCCAATTTATCCTTCATAGTTTGTCCAAGTGGACTGATGAAGGAATAAGTCCGATTTAACCACTTTTTCTTCCTTAAATATATATTCAATCTGATTCGTATATCTGAACTGCAATACTAGATATCTTGATCCCTTAAAACATTAAAACTGATGTAGTGTGACTCCCTCAACAGTTTTTCAGAGCGGTTTTCGCTGACGTGACATGTTGATTAATAGGCACGTTGATAAACGCAAGAGGAACAAATAGACTGAGATCAATTGGGCTTGTATAGGATAGGTTTGTCCAGAATTCGTCATAGTTTGGCTTGTAGTCGAACCAATCACTTTATTTTCCTTGCATATCGAAGTAAAGTTGTTGGATATCATAGTTTTTTGGTAGTAAAATCATAACTGATGAACTTAGATGGTTTTTTTTAGCTGAGACTCCATCTATCTTAGTGAGAAATCCAATGTATTCATGGACTTCCCTGGGATGAGTTCAAAGGTGTTTGGTGGAGAAATATGCTCATCTTTGCATGCGAAAATGGGCAGATGCAACTGGTATTATCTAGGTTGTTGTTCTGTACATGGTGCAGCATAGAGAAGATTGAACGCAACTCTTGAATAAACAGTCGATCAAGAGTACAACAGTAAATATAATTAAAATAGCAGTACATTTTTTTTGTATGCATCATATGCAATGGTGTGAGTTGTGATTTGTGAACCATACCACTGAATTGAAAACAGATTGGGCACTCATTTTTCGAGGCTAACACTATTGCCACCTACTTAAACCATAATAAGTGCACGCATGCTTCATTGCCTCATCAGATGCAAATAAACAATGGATAGAATTGTTTGGTACTTGTAAGTGGTAACACTACAAAAGCATGCAGAGTGGATAATGCTCCATCGTTTGACTTTTTTTTAGTAGTTGAACTTTTCTAGATTTGATCAAATTTATAAAAAAATATAACAATATTTTCAACACAAAACAAACAACATTATGAAAATATAATTAATATTATATTTAATAAAACTAATTTAGTATTATAAATGTTGCTAATTTTTTTATAAATTTGATCAAATCTAAAAAAGTTTGATTAGAAAAAAAATTAAAACAGAATCGGGGAGCGAGTAGCATCCAGTTCACGATTACATGCGAGGCCTGGACCTGCATGCCAGTGACACGCCAACTAGGTTTCTAACCATTATGATCTTCCCGGTGTTACTGAGCAGTTTGCCCCCAGCCAACAATTCTGTACGTATGAGCATGAGTGTGCACGTGTCTACAGGACAAAACAAACATGATGCAATTCCAGGCAGGCAACTAAACTGCAGTATTCCAGATGTGTCGTCATTCACAACGGCCAGGCTCAAGTTCTAAGGATTAAGCCTGAAGAATAAAATTGGCAGAAGGGTGAAATTTAGTAGAACTCATGATCTACGATGGCCCTCAATCAGCATTCAAGGATATACTGCGCAATTCAATAGCTTTGAATCTGAAAATTTTTGGAAATTTTGTTCTCATCTATTTCTGCAGTAATGAATAGGCTGCTGTTTGTAATAACACAAACCCCCCAAAAAACTTGCATGAAAAAAAATTAAAACAAAACCTCTAAGAAGAAATTCGTCCATACTTGAGTCAGTGCTGCATGGGATTTCTACAGGAAAAACACAATGCATTGGCCAGCACCAGAAGACAACATGATTTGAAGGACAAATGAAATCGGTGCCTTTCCCTTTGCTGGAAACATATGGGACATGGTAACAGGAGTGAGAGAGCAAAATGGGACGAAGAATTCCACTCCCATCACCTATTGGGTATGAAAATATGCAATACACCTATGATTCTAACGTATAGTGCAGATAGGCTTCTAGTTTTTTTAAATTAACAGCAACATCAGAAAACTTCTGTTGTTCAAAAGTAGCACATGTCTTTACGAGCTACCCTTGGGCTACTACTTTGAGATTTCTTTTGAAAAAAACCCTCACACTAATTAATTCTCTTTTTCTACTGAATAGCATACCGATAATCACATAAGCACAGTAGCTTATCGGTTATCTGTAAACGTTTCCTGTAGAAAATAGCCTGATATGTTCAAAAGCTCCTTCCAGGATTTTCCTTTGATACTAAAAGGTGGTTCATCTTCCTCAAGGATTGGATATTGATTATTACATAAGAACAACAATTGGTCCATTTCTAGATTTAATGAGGACTAATGCAGTACCATAAAGGCATTAAGTTCTAAGACAAAAATTAGATATGATAGTACAACACATGTAAGAATGAGAAAAGCCATACTTACTGTTTGTAAGACCAGTCAGCTCTGAGTTAGAACAGCTTCATGGGTCACTCCATCCGAATCACTTTACTCAAAGGGTAGAAACATAAGTTGCTTTCAACTTGGTTTCGGAGGGGTGGCATTCCATATTTGAAGGAGTCTAATTAAGAATCATGTGCAACATTTAGAAAGCAAAGAACAATGAAATGAAATGAACCAGGAATTATGCAAAAGAATACCACTTATAAATAATTAATCATTATCAGTTCTTGATGACTAGTTGCATGCCATCAGGTAAAATCATTCAAATAGAAAGCTCTAGATGCCCTTCAACTACAGGGTCAGGTCAATATAGGACCACACGTCCGCACATAAGGTTTTGGGATCCTGTGCGAAATTCGTTAACCTTGCACCGCATTGTTGGTCACATAGAGTTAGCGACTTATTATAAAAACTAAAGCCAGGGGCACGCTTATGATGCGCCAACTATAGACAGCTGTTGTGATGTAAAATTGACGATGCTGTTAGCAGGAGTTGGTGAAAGCGTAATATTGGTTCAATGAAAGCAGTAACAACTGTGATTACAATCTAGACCAATCTCCAAAATGCAAAGCTAGAACAAGTCAGTTTTGAGAGATCAGTAACAACAGGAGCAAGAAGAAGCAGTTGTTTGGATGTTACGAAGTAAATAAATAGGTTAGGAACAGAAGATAACAGGGTAACTGTTATCATGGCATAAGCACAATAAAAATTGTCAAGTACAATGATAATGATTTGCTTAGGTAGCGGTATGTAGTACTATATAGGTAGACATGGTAGTTGTGGCACAGTAATTAAAGGAGAACGCAGTGTCCATAGCAAGCACATATAGATTAGAAATAGTTAGCATAACAGTGGTAGCATCAGGGGTGATTGGTAGGTTTTTATGGAGACTGGCATCAGGGGTACGCGCATAGCAATTATGGTGTATTGCATTGATGTAGTCTTCATAGATGATCTATTGTTGCTTGTAGTCGATTCGTTTTGTAGAAGTGAAAGATGCATATGGTTTGCAGCTTTATGTTGTTGTTTGTTGCAAATTGTGTCCATCCTGCTTTTAGATTGTAGCGACCATCCGTTGACCTGTGAAGAATCATGTTGGTTGATGGCCCTCCTATAATTTGTACTTCAATGTGCGTCATCTTGCGTAACATGAGTGGTGCTATGTTTTTTTAAAAATTCTTTTGCGAAGTACTGTAAAAAGAAATAAATGTTAGTTGTTTATTTTGCATATGTATAAATGAGGAGTAAGTGTAAGTAGTTGACCACTCTGTCTTCCTTGAGAAATGTCTTGGCAACGACATAGAATTTACTTGAGTGGTGCAGGAATTGTGCTATATCTTTGATGTAGTTTTTTCACTTCAGTTGATAGATTGACGTTATTGGTGCAGAAGCACATGTCTTTGACGCTTCCTTTTTTGTTGGCTGTTGATAAGAATGCGGATAAGTATTTATAGTGTGCATGAAAGAAAATATTGATGTGTATATTCCAAAACTGAAGGCGGAGTACCTGGACTCGTAGAAGTTGATGGAATGTGTTGTTTGGACTTCACATGGATATGCTTGTGCTTGGGTGATCTAGCTTTGTAGATTGTATCTGTAAACGGAACAACAATAAAAGCACTAATGGAAAAGCTTTGTGCTTGGGTAGTCCCAATGATGTTCGGACCTACGCACCAGACGGCGAGAATCGGTGAGTCAAAAATCACCGCGTAGACCACCGTTTTGGCCCTGGACGCTATGCCTCGCAGTGGCCGAAGCGCCCATACGCACAAGCAACAGAAAAACACTCGCTACCAAACTCAACCAATGGACCCCACATAAACCAGCCCCACCATGCAGCCGCTGCAAAATATCTAAAATGCTGAGAAGATTTCATGCGAGCACAAAACACACGTAGCCTCGTCGCCATTGGTCCGCACCCAGACGCACACACGAGCGACGCAATTGGTCCACATGGAGTGGGAGTAGTAACCACACAAAAGAAAAATTAAGCACCTAAATTGAACACCTCTAGCTAGTAATCCTACGTGGCATCGCTCGTTGCTCTCCCCTTCTGAGAGGCTTTATGATTTGGAATGTAAAAGTAGCCTTAGGCTAGTCTCAATGCTTGTTTCACTTCATGGTTTCCAAAACGCCACATTAGCAAGAGATGGATGAAACGATCAATGAAACTAGCCTTCGCAATGCATCGTTTCATTTCACCAATTCCAAAACTAAATAAAGCATTTAATTGTCATATAATGGTGGGATCACATGCACCGATTGCTCGTGTAGCCATTCACGCACGGAAGCAAAATAAAATGAAATAGCACCACTGCATACGATAGTTCAGAATGTTTAGACAACTCGGCTAGCACCATTCACACACAGAAGCAAGATAAAATGAAATAGCACCACTGCATATGATAGTTCAGAATGTTCAGATAACAGACTGCATACGAAGACAACTAAAGTGATAGACATCTGGAGTACTGGACCAAATAGACAACTACATCATTCAACTAGTCACTGGAAAAACATAGATAAACCAACTGGAACTAAGATAGTAACTAAGATAGATAAAAAAGTTCAGGTAGCCTTAAGCCTTGCACATGGCATCTCACTGGTTCTTCTGACAGAACTGCACCCCATAGGTTTTGCTTTCATCCTGCAAAAACAAAAAAACATACTCTCAGCCATTCAGTACAGTCAAAAGACATTCAGTAGTGCAAGATCAGATCACAGACAAATGAAGTGCAGTTAAATTCTTAAGGTAGATAACTAACTACAATAGATAACCAATAATGCAAATGATACTCACAAGTACCAGGTCTATGTGCACGACCATCAAACTTATTCCAAATATGTTTGATCAAATCATTCTTAAGTCGGCGATGAGCCGATCGATCACGAATAGAAGTATCTTTTTCTAAAGCTCTCCCTAACGGAACATCCTGTTCCGGAGAGAATTCCGGTTCTTGAACGGTTGATGAACTAGGAGGCACATTTATATCTAGATTTTCTTCAATAATGTCTTGTTCCTTCTCATCTTCAACTATCATATTGTGAAGTATGATGCAAGCTAGCACGACATCACGAAGTACAGCTCGGTCATATAGACGAGCTGGTCGTTTTAAGATGCAAAATCGACGCCGCAATACACCGAAGGCTCTCTTGATATCCTTTCTTGCCCCTTCTTGTTCCTGTGCATACAACTTCTCCTTCTCAATGATAGGGAGTCATATAGACTTAACAAACACTACCCATTCAGGGTATATTCCATCAGCAAGAAAATACCCAATGTTGTGTTGATTCCCATTTACCATGTACTGCACTCTAGGAGCTTGTCCTTTAAGCTCATTGATAAATACAGTAGACTAGTTCAAAGCATTAATATCATTGTTAGACCCCGCTGCTCCAAAGAACACATGCCAAATCCAAAGATCATGTGAGGCCACAGCTTCAAGAATCAGCGTCGGCACTTTCTGATCACCCCGAGTAAACTGACCCTTCCATGCAACTAGGCATCGTTCCCATTGCCAATGCATGCAGTCAATGCTGCCAAACATACCAGGAAAACCTCGTCTCTCACCAAGTTTGAAAATTCTTCAACGCCTCCATTGCAGTAGTCTCTCCTATCTTCAAGTATTCATCTAGTTCATCTGCAGCACTACCAGTAGCCAATTGGCGAATAGCTGCAGTACACTTCTGTAGTGGACTAAGCCCTTGCCGATTAACAGCATCGACCCTCTGAGTAAAATACTCAGACCATTGGCCCAAGGCATCAACGATGCGTTGAAACAGTGGCCTAGACATACGAAACCTTCGGCGAAAAATATTGGAAGGGTAAAGAGGATTTTCTGAGAAATATTCATTCACTAGTTTTTGATGTGCTTCCTCTCGTGGCCTCTTGATGTGCCTCCTCAGATTGAATCGATGGTCAGAAGCGTCTTTTTGAAGACCTTCGATGGTGGACTGTATGACCACCGTGGCTTCATTGAGAGCCTCATCTATGATTTGACCCTGAGCGAGGAACTCATCCAACAAATTCAGAGGACACATACTTCCATCAGGGTTGTCATTCTCCTCAGACATCTTTGCAGATGAGAAAATAGAGAAGGTGAGGAGGAAACCAATCGACACATAAGAAATAAAATAGAAATTTTGAATAAATTATTGTCACCTCGAAGATGAAGAACGAGAAGGAAGAAATATGAGGAAGAGAGAAGGCCTTCGTGTGTATCAAGAAAAGAGAGGAGGCCTTCGTGTAGTTATATAGGTGAACAGGCATGTAAATGTGAAACTGAACCCAGAAACTGATGGGTTTTCACACCTAATGTGAAACTGCCATACTAGAAACTGATGGAAAAGAGAGGCCGTGTGCAAGCCTGATGGGTTTTCACACCATTCACACTAGAATGTGAAACTGCCATTCACACTAATTTTAGATTGTACTAATAAATACATTTCAGATTGTGGCTTTCAGCCTTCAGCCTTCTAACTTGTACTAATAAATATCATTCAGATTTCAGATTGTACTAAATTTTAGATTGTACTGATACATACATTTCAGATTGTACTAATAAATATTATTCAGATTTCAGTTCACAAAACTCACCTTAGTCCGCAAATAGCTTTTCTTCTAACTTGTGTATTGCCCTCTCATGGTTAGCCTTTTGACCTTCAGACATGTTGCTTGTATCTTTCTTAAGTAGTGTATTGTACACCTCAAACATCTTTCCTTCCTTTTCCTCCTGTGTTGCCTTTAAATTTGCATTTGATATCTGAATTTGTGCTTCCGTGACCTTTTCGAGCTCCACCTTCCGATCTTGCTGGACCTTGACAATTTTTTCAACGGTGTCCCCAAGGCTATCAGTTCCTTCCATACCTTTTGCCTTCTTGCACTTTCCATTACGCTCAGCCTTTGCAGCATCTCTACCAATGGGACGTATCTGTTCTTCTGGAATATCAACTACTTCAGTCTTGTCTTTCTCCGTCTCAAACAGGGCACACCATTTGGGCTTATCTTTGAGTATCTTCCACCAATGCACCAACTGAAAACGCTTTCCGAACTTGTTTGCATTCATCTTCTGTGCCTCTTCCTCCAGCATGTCATCGGAGTACCCACTTGTATGCATTTGAGTCACCTTACTCCAATAGTCATTGAACTGAGCGATCGATGACTTGAGGCATGACCAATGAATCTTTAGTTGGTTGAATTCCCTTGTACGCTTCCCATTCCCTTTCCTGTTGAACTCAGCAGTGACTTCCTTCCAAAATGTGTCACCTTTCTTGTCATTACCATGAATTGGGTCTTTAGAAGCTTCCAACCAAGAACTGGCCCACAAAACCAATAGTAACAAAATATAGACAAATGAAGTTTTGTACCAAACAATGTCCTACCAAAATATTAAACTGATCATAGCTTACCAATCGCTCTTCCTCTTCATGAGTCCAATATCTTTTCTTTATTACTGCCTTGTTTGCATCATTGTTGTCATCTTCTTCAATCACATTGTTCACTGTCTTGTTTGTTGAAGTGCCTTGTTTAGTAGCTTGTGGTGATGGTGTTCTGTAGGCACTTGCTGGTGGTGGAGATATTGGGTTGAAGGCCATATTTTGACCAACTAGTGGCTGCGGCGGATAGTGTGGTTGTTCCATCATATGTAGAAAACCACCTGGTGGATATATCCTAAAATTTTCACAGAAACAAACAGCCAACTAGTAAAATATTTTCTTGACTGCTATGTGCATCAACCTGTACAGTTGCAAACCAATGGAACTGTGAATACATAAGCAGTCATGCACACTTGCTTACTGAAACTGAACTGAACCTAAACCTCAGTAACTTTCGAGCAAGGAAATGGGCTCATCTCTAAATATTTAGGTAGGCTCCATGAAACATGCAAGTTACTAAATAATGTTCAGTTGTATTTACATATGAAAAAATTAGCTGCAATCTAGATGTTATGGTATACGACTCCATGAAACATGTAAGTTATTGAATAGTGTTCAGTATTTACACCTGAAAAAATGCATCTCGATTAAATGGATGTTATATCTCAATTATTTTTTGATCCTGATAGCCTGTTCGATTGAAGTCATTGGTTCAAGGTAATTCAGTCAAGCGTCAATCTGCAAGCACTCTGCGCTGTATGCAAACTCTATCACAGGAGCAGTCACAAATATCATTTGAACTATTGTTGCACAGATCAAAATCGATTAACTACTTGCATAGATGTAAATGAACACATACCATGGATTTGGGGCTTGTTGGTTTCCATGAAGACATGGAAAATTTGGGGGTATGGCTCCCCATCCTGCTCCTTGCGATGGCTGTGGCAGCATGGTTGACGTCGGCGGAACCGGTGGTGAACCTGTACGCGATGATGGAGCAGGCGTCGACGGCCTCTTCAGTCCCAGCTGCTTTCCCCCGCCTGATTTGCCTCATCTGCCGGTTGCGCGCCGCCGGGAATCAACAGCCGGCGGTGGATCCATGGCCGGTGGATCTCGCGCCGTGCTTTACCTCGATGTGGCGGCGGGCGGACGGAGAAGAGGGGGACGGGGTAGCAGGGGGCGGGAAGAAGGCTGAGGCGCAGGAAAAACTCGCGCACGCGGGAAGATGGTGAGCTCGCGCGCGCCGCCGGCGGAGCTGTGCGCACGGGATCAAGATGATGAAACGAGTTGGACTCAATGGCCGTTTCACACGAGTACCAAGGCCTGGGAAACAACGCTGAGTCGTTTCACCGTGGTGAAACAATTTTCTTCTCTCTCCTTTCTATTTTATGCAAAGATTCATTTTTGCTGAGGTGTCACCTTATTAAATGTGCATGAAACTCTCATGAAATGCCCATTGAGACTAGCCTAAGTATGATGATTGCTAAATGATTTAAGAAAATAAGAGAGAGAATTGCACGTCAAGCCAGACATATTACCAAAGTACTTCTAAGTATGATGGGTGCTAAATGATTTAAGAAAAGAAGAGAGAGAATTACACGTCAGGCCAGGCATATTACCAAAATTTCACTTTGAACTATCTATTAGTCGATATTTCACTTTGAACCTACTATAAGAATGCTATTATATTCTTTGTTAATCCCGTTGTCCTCGAACCTTGAGAAAGTTAAAAGGGTAGAGATGCACAGCAGTTTACAGAAAGGCAATAATGCCCTGGATAGTAAGTGTGAGCTAATGGCAAAGGCTAATTTTGGAAGGGTTAATTCAAATAGATACATATGAGTTAGCACTGATTATGAGACCTCTAGTACAAAATTGTTCCCCATACAATGTTGTTATGGATGGATTCTCTCGAATCCTAACAAGAACAATCTGTGGCTCTGTGCCGCAGCCCACGGAGCACAAGACAACGTCCTTGTACAGGCCTGAAGGCTACCCTAGCGTACAAAAGAGCATGACAAATCCTTATGGAAGTAACAGTAGTGCCAGCCTGCTACCTGACCAAGTTACTCGAGGAAACAAAAAAGTGATACTTCTTACAAGTTACAACATTGGCACAGTATAACAGTTGATCAAAGCTTCAATCTGATACAGGTCTTTGGTCATCACTTGCTTCATCATGGAGGTTCTGTAAGGTATTCAAGCTTCTTCCTATTCTTTCTTCTATCCAGACTAGTCTCCTCTCAAGTTTTAACACGCTACAATGCAAAACTCTAACATCAACTTCTGCAAGCTTTGCAAAAGGACGTAGCAATATGTAATAATCAGCATGTGCAACATAAAATAGACTGCCAGATGATTCCCTCCTAGTATATTGAAGATAATCATCTGAAACCAGCCGTTTCCTTGGAGATATATAACAGAATCCATTTTCTTCCATTTTTGACTTAATGCTTTGTAATGCACAATTCCCTGGTGGCGTAGAACAGTACTTTGTGTCAGCAAACCTTCCATCTCGGCAGCGTTTATTCACTCCATTTGTGGTTCTCAACTTTTCCTGACACAATCTTGCATTCTCATCCTGCAAACCAACAACATAGGCAGTTATGTAATCCAGAGATGGGAACGAATCTAGTGCAAAGCACAACTAAAAATATCCACATGCTATCATGTATCTCCATCAGTTTAGCCATCAAATCATAGGTAGGTTTTCTTAAAAAGACATGTAGTCCTCAAGGTGATCAACATCATTATAAATTTCGAATTCAAATCAATTTGTACTAAGAAAGAAGAGAAAAGCTTTTGCACAAATAGCAGTTTTGTTGGCCCTCTTTATTTTATTGTTTGACTGCGATTCCTGTTTTTGTTCCTTCTAACACCAAATGAATTCTACAGATATCCACATGTGCTATGCAGTGGATATTTCACACTTAACTAACCAGGGAACAGCCACTGTTGAGTAGAAAGTTCTTATTTGCAGATTGAAAATTCAATTTTCAGGCTTCAAGTTTAAATTTATGACATGAAAGTTTCACCAGTTAGTTCACTTGGAATCACCAGGTTTTGGTTGGAAGATTGACATTTTCGCTAAAAGTTTGTATGTTCAAAGTTAAGAAGAGTTAATTAGATAGTTAATTAGTGAAAATTTTCACTATATAGAAGCTCTTTCAGGTATGTTTGAGCAATAGTGTTTGTATCAGATATTGAAGTTATAAATAGAGTTCACTAAAAAAAAAGTGATCTAGCATGTGAAAAGGAAAGCAAATGACGAGGATTTAAGAGATTAGAATGAGGTAGACTAAAAGCAGTAGTGCATAAACAGTATCCATTATAATTCCCATCAAGTTCTGGCAATATTATCAAACCAAGAGCATTACCTCTTTCCCTTTGTAAATATCCCAAAAGATATCTATTAAATGCTCCTCTTCTAGTGAAAATGTCATTCCAGTAAAAACCACATCTTTGCAGTACTTTAGATAAGAATGAACTTCCTTCGAATAGTCTGTACAATAAGAAAACATTGAGTTAATTTTGCACCATTAACTGGCATTGTGCTCATGCATTTTGCAAAGGACGCTAAATATATATAATATAAGATCCGAAGTTAGAAATGCCACAAAATATTTATCCTAAAAACTAAAATTGCACCCGCTCCGTTTTCGTTTACTTGGCACTTTTGACTATTTTACATTTTTGCAAATACTTGGTATTTGACAATCCCAAAGCACACCTTCCATTTTTGCCCTCAATAATTGCCACCAGAATTAGAGGATTTTTTTATCATATGATATAAAAACAAATGATTGCCTAAATAAAGCTGCCTTAGTTGAAAGTGTAAAACAAACACAAACAGGGGTTATATATATGGCCACATGAGATCAATCAACCACCTACATATGCACACGTCAAAAAATGTGCTCTTCTCAAAACAAAAACTTACCAACAAACACATGTCTACATATAAAGACAGTACCTTGCAGAGTCTGAAAATAGTGTCATCGAAGAATGCATGCAACCAATTATAGCATAGACCAAAACTAAGTCACAAAAGTTCCTGGATCAATGGGTTGAGGAACTGGAACGAGGAACGCGGGACGCCATCTTCTAAAAACATGGAACGAGAGGGGTATACCTCTTCCAAAACTATGGAACTATAGGAGGAGCGTGTTCCTAGTTTTTTTGGAATGATAATCCGGAACGTTTTGCTATATTTTCTGGAACGAGAGTGAAATCAATATGCTCTATCAGCAGATCAAAGGAGAAATGTCAAAAATTAAGCTCATTGGGCCATGTGAATTTTGCCACATGCAAATTATGGGCCATACATGAAACCTAGCACCATTGGCCCGTTCTCATCAGTCGTCCCCAGGACCCCATCCCTCAGCCGCCGCCTCCATAGTCCATACACAGAGATAGCTCGATGCCACGACAGCACTGCTGCAGCCCTGCGCTGCCATGGACAGCAGTTGAGGGAGAAAAGCTGCGACGCGTGGTGCCCCTTCATTTCTCCATCCTCCCCTGCTCGACGGCGGCGCGGCGTGTGCTGGTTCATGTACCTCAGTGCGACGGCGGCAAGCAGTGAAGGAGCAACAGCGGCGCTCATCCCTTGAAGAGGTGCCCTGTCCTCCACAATTATAGATCCGATGAGTTCCCCTTTCCATCTTTTGCTCCGTCGTATCACCCTTCTCGTTCCTCTTCCTCCATCGTACCGCATATTGGGACGACGACCCCTCCGTGTTCGGAACGAAGTTCCGCCTCGTTCCGGGACAAAGTTCCTGGTACGAGCAACTCACCTAAGTTCCGCGTTCCCTGTGACTTAGGACCAAAACTATGGTTGCAAATATCAATGTATATAGATGAAAGCAACAGGAATATATATTGGGGAGAAAAAAAATCTATTGGCCAAAACTTGCATCATATTGATTTGCATGACTGCAAGAAGTTAGAAACCTAGTGATTCCATTTCTCAATGCTAAAGTTAAATTTAAACATTGTCATTTGCACAAAAAGAAATGAAAGAAGCATATCTTAATTGGAAATGCAATTAAAGGTACTCCAATGTACCGCATGAGGTTGAACTTTTTCTGTAACATTTTTTGTGGATATGCTGATATGGTAACCTTTTATAGGACTATCCAAAGGTAATGAAGAACAGACATGTCCATCAGTGGAAGTTTTGTGCATTATTTTTGAGATTTCACAATGGCAGTGGCTAATGCACAGGCCCAACAAGAGCAAGTCTATGGCGTTAGAAACGAGCAAGCATTCTGGAGCTCTCTGTTCTCCGGGTGAGGAAATATTATGTATAAGATCCAGAAATACGCAAATTTATTCATTGCCTAAGCACAAGCTACAAATGCCATCTGTATGCCGATTAATTACCTCTTCCATAGTTAGACATAGCTATGGTTTCCCTTCAAAAATAAACATAGCTATGGTGCTAGGAGCTAGAATTACATGCATTTAGTAATGAATAGAGTATAAGAAACTAGTTTAAACTAGAAACAATCAGCATATGCATGACTAAACCTGATGTGAGCTTAGCAAAGAAATGATAATGTGGACTTCAAGCAATGATCATCCAAAGTTACCATGTCCAACATCGATTTTATCATAAGAAGCTGCAAGAGTGCACAACAGTTCTCTTGCATCAAACTTCTCATTGTTGTTGCTGTCAGGCTCTATAGAATGTGGCGCACTTGCTTCAGGATCAGATCCAACTGCACTTTCTGTCTGAGCAATACTCTAGAAAGGAATGAAGTTCAGTTCATCAGTATTTACCACAGGTTCTACTACATGACGTAAAGAAAGTGGCCTATATGTTAAACTCACCTCCCATATCCCTTGTCCATTGATGCCATACAGAACTCTTAGAGCCACTATTAGTATAGCCATTACACAAACCTGGGAGGGGACCCTGGCAGGATTAGCAGACAACCAAAGTTCTGCAGGCATTGCCCACTCATAGATGCGACATGCGTGAGGAAGGATTTTTTCAATTGGCAGAGATAATTCCTTCAAGAAGCGCTGAGCAATTGAGTAGAAATTAACAGAAGGAAGCAACAGGCCTATCTTTTGCGCTATGGACCCAGCTGCAGCTTCCAGCTGCCATGCTCCAATCACTCGAGTTGGCCTAAACAGCTGCCTTGAACTCAACGGGCAGTCGTTTAAAGAACTTCCAAGAAGCCTGTCGACTTGGGTAAATGCTGCCACATAAGGAAGCTTCCCCTCCATTGCCCACCTGCAAATGTCAGTTGGTAGGATGGTTTCCCGCGCGACATGACAGGCAAGGAAACAGACAGCCAGTGTTGAGTACACTGGCAGCATCATCCTCAATGAGCGCAGAAACAAGAACTCATAGCTGCTCTGACTCTTTTGGCCATCGCCCTCCAATTCAGACTGCTCGTCTGCGCACAAATGGTTCATTCATGTCAGGCTTGTTCTGTTTTTTTTATTCGATGGGCAACTACCAAAACAAGATGGTAAACTGTAACCTTTAGAGGCAGAATGACCCTCCACTGACACAGCAATGGTGAGCATCTTCTGCACCCACATTTCGTCGAACACCTTGGACGCGGCCACCCACCGCAGCCAGATGGTGCCCGCGAGGCCAGCCACGAGCGAGCCCACCCGATGCCGCTCCACCAGCGCCTCCAGCTGCCGCTGCAGGATCACCTGCAGCCCCCGCACGTAGCGCCACCGGACCCGCGCCGCCAGATCCTCCGGGTCGCCCCAGCCGTTGGCGCCGGTCGCGAAGTCCCGCGGCTCGCTCGGCTCGCCCAGGTCGTCGAAGACCGGGGCGGCGCCCCCCGTGGCGCCGCCGCGAGGGGCGGGAANTGGGCTGGGTCGGGCGGCGGCGGACGGAGAGGTGGCTGGGTGTCATGGGGAAGTCGAAGGGGTTGGTGGCGGTGTTCTGGGTGGAGGTGTGGACGGCGGAGCACTGCCGGCACGTGAAGAAGCCGTCCTCGGCTTCGTCCTCGACGTACTCAGAGCCATGGCCGCAGTACTCGCAGACAAGATGGATGCCGCTGCCGCCGCCCTCGTAGTGACCCGGCGAGCCACCGCCGTCGCCGTCCATGGGAGGGATTTTGTTTGATCTTCTTGCTTGTTTTTGCTCGCTGAAAGGGGCGGAGAGGCCCGAGGCGGCGGCGGCGGCGGCGGCGGCGTGGGCGAGAGCAAACCGAGCGGCGGCGTGCGAGGTGGGGACGTGGGGTTTTTGGGGGAAAAGCGTGTATTTTTGTGGGAATGCTGGTTTTACAACGCTGGCCTAAAATCGAAATTTTCGCTTGTTCGCACTGCTGTATTTTGTAAGAGTAAGAACGAGAGGGGCATTTAATATTTGCTACTTTCAGATATAACGTCTAGTTATTTATCATCGAGACGTGGATACATGAAATGTGTCTATGATATATGAGTTTAGTAGTAAATAGTTAATACCACCTCTAAAATTGACAAATAATTAAATATCTTTAAAAATGAGGGATGAGTCTAATGAGCGTCTGTTTGTGTCACGCGAATGTGTTCGTACGAGAGGATCCACGCGAAGCTCATGTTGTGCAATGGCTCCGATGAAAGTTAAAATATCTTACATTGGCATATGATAAACGGATATCTTGTTTTCATTTTTCTTTTTCTGCTTGCTGCAAGCCCACGTGACCTAATCCACTTCTGCATGTTGGCCTTCCTAGTTTCTACTTTAAACATGTTACAACCCTTTTCTCCTTCTTTTAACCCATATGGGTTTTTTTTCTGGAACTTAGACGAGTAGCACTTAGCCAGCTTTAATGTGAAAATTTATATATACAAAATTTATACATAGATATGCTATACATATAGACTTTAGTTACTAACTTTATACATATAAAGTTTTTATGTATGAAGACTTTATACGTATAAAGTTTATATATAGAGAATTTATACCTATAAAGTTTATGTATGGAGACTTTGTACACATAGCATATACAAATTTTATGCACAAAAATGTTATACATAGAAATTTCAGTTTAAATTTATTTCATATTTCATATGTAAACTTTTCATGTGTATGTTTTGTATGAGCTAACACTAAATAAAAAGAAAAACAAGCAGCTCATATACTCATCCACGCAGCACTAAAAAAGAAAGCAAACCCACGTCACACACAACGAGGAAGAAAAAAGGAAATCATGCACATATAGCAAGACAAAAAAGGAAAGTGGGCTCACTAGAGGCAAAGAAAAAAAAGAAACATGTTCATGAGGACGCGCTTACGCTAACGTTCGTGCAACAGATGTTTCGAAGAACGAGAGCTTCTCATGAAATTGCATGGCACAGCCTCACATGTGTGTTTGAGAGACGTGTTCCCCTGTTTCCCTATTTGAGAGTTTTTCTATTTGGCATAGATTCTTAATCCTAAATCTATAAAGTTATTTAAATTTTTATATTTTGCAAAAATTAGAAACAAAATAATTTGTCCACATGTTATTAATGTAATCATTGATAAAGACTTTTTAGGAATGCCCAGTTTTTAACAAAATTGAATTCGTACATGTATCAAACAAGGTCTATATTGTTAGATTTAATTGGATATTGATCCATTTAAATAAATTAAATAGAATAAAATTCAAGGCTCATTATACTAGAAATTATGTGTAATCATTCTCTTATAAATTATCAATGGTAAAGATGTAGAGTTTTTGAGAATTAATCCAATAATTGATTAATGGAGTAGTAACCAACGTCAATCTGCCCTACAATTCACTAACTACTTTTACTCATCATCTATCCTATAATTCACTAACTGGTTTTACTCCTCATCATCATCATCATCATCATCATTGGACAAATTCGATGGCCTAAATCGTGTACTGTACAACCAATCGTCCAGATCTCTCCTCCCCTTCCTCCCTCTCTCCCTCTCTCGCTTTATCCCATTCTCTCGCACCAATCTCGCCTCTGCCCCAATCTTTCACCGCCCGCATCGCTTGCCCGCCCACCTTCGCGCCGTCACCGGGTCTCCTCTGCACCTCCTCACTTCTCCGCGCCGTCTCCGGGTCGCCACCACCTCCAGGTCTTCCGCCGCCTGCGCCGCTTGGCCGCCCGCCTCTATGCCGGCGCCGGGTCTCCGCCGCGCCTCCGCTCATCTCCGCGCCATCTCCGGGTCACCGCCGCCTCTAGTTCTTCCGCCGCATGCACCGCCTAGCCGCCCGCAGATCGTCCCAACCCGCACCAACGCAGATCGCCCCGTCTCTCCCCAATTCCCACGCGCTCCCTCCATTCCCCATACCTTGTGCCCTAATCAGCGTCGCCGCTGCCATACGTCTCTCCCTGCGCACCGTCGCCATGGATCCTTCGTTGCCCCGTAATCCAATCGTCGTCGATCCTCGTCGTCCCGTCGACCCCCCCAACCAGTCTCCACCGCGCCGTGCCCACAGTCACGCCGTCCGGCCTCCGTCGATCCCCTACCGCCGCACCTCCGCAAACACCTTCGGATCTCACCTCTCACCATGTTGAGGTAGGGATCGGGCAAGCCATCAACAACTGTGGAAGACGCTCCGGACAGGTATATTGCTTCGTGCTAATGCTCCCGTACTGCTCAATGAAATGCCTATAGGTTCTTTCTGTTCAAGCAAAATTTTGAGACAAAAATACAGTTGCAGCTAGACAGGCATGCATCCAGCTAGATGAGGTGTACACTACCAGTTTTAAATTGCAGCTGAATAAGTTTTGATTTTAATTGGCTTGTAATTCCATGCGTAACCTGTTGATAATTGTAAAATGATGCAATTCTTTAGAGCCAATTTCTTAACATTTTTTTGCAGTGGATGAATTGTCCCTTCATCATGGCCATTATAAATGGCAGAGAAATTAAATGCATCAAATTTATAATCATGCATGCCTAATTCCTGAGTATTCCACAACTATGATTGCCCTGATTTCTGATCATGCCTGCCTGAAAAAATTAGATATAGATGTCCCCGCGAAGTGAAGTCCTCATTTTTTTCAACTTGCATTACATATCTATCAGGAATTTTTGTAGTTTAGTTAATTCATGTTTGACATATATGAGTTCGTGACCCTATTTTTTGAATTTGGCATATGTTGATCTGAATTTTGTAGTCTTGGGCAGCAATATTTCTGAAATTGCTCCTCTACTAGAGTCTTCATTTTTATTTCAACTTGCATTACATATGTATCAGACACTTTGTAGTTTAATTAATTCATGTTTGACATATATGAGTTCGTGACCCTATTTTCTGAATTTGGCATATGTTGTATCTGAATTTTATAGTCTCGGGCAACGATATTTCTGAAATTGCTCCTCTACTAGATTGGCTGAATCTGGAAAAAAGTTCTGATTTTGTATTCCAATAGATTATTTAATTATTCTAGTTCTCCGTTGGCCAGAGTTGTGGGGCTCGTCATCGGCAAGCCGATCACGCTGCTGGCTCGTCGTCGGCTAGGCGATCCACCAATGCGTTGCCAGCTCGTCCGCTTCAAGCGCGAACGCCGTGTTGACGCCGAATCCGTTCCGCCGATGTGGACCCGGCGTGCGGACACACGAAGGCCTGGGAGATCTGCTTAGCTCCAGTGCAGGTCCTAAAATTGATGAAGCGCGGGTGTGCCAGTCAGTTTGATCCTGCCACTGACAAGATATGCAAAATAGCAGAACAGAAGGTCTATCGACTGATAGGCTGATAGGGCAAAAACGTATCGGCCGATAGGCCGATAGTCAAAACAACCGATCAGCCGATGTAGTTAGGATTTCGAACCATCAGCCATGTACTGAGTAAACATCTATATAAAGGTGATCGGCTGACGATAACATGATATAGCAATGTGATATAGCATAATCCAAATATGAAATAAACATTGATCTGAAGATTAAAGCACACATCGGCCAGAGGTCCGATGGCATAAACTTTCAATAAGCAGATAAACAATAAATACTCTGTTGTCATCGGCCAGATCCAATCTATATGTAAAACTCTTGGGCTGATGCAACGTCCAGATAACTCACCGGCTGAAACCCCGGTGAAACCCTTATTGGCAATCGACAGGCAGGCTAAAGATTACGGTTCTAATCACGACTTAGCGGCACCAAGTATGAAAAGAAATGCAAGATCTAGACAATCAAGCCCTCGACTGATTTTCGGGGTGGTGGATATCTTAGCCAATCTAATCTAGCGAGGCGATTTAGTCGATACCGGCGTAAACCCTAAAACGAATCTCGACCGATACGACTAAATCGAGACGCCAAACCAGATTGACTAAGATATATGATAGTAGGTGCTTACGTTGACGAGATCAAAACGTCGAAGCCCTAGCCCCGACAGCGCAGGCAGCCATAACGAGACTTACTTCTCGCGGGAAGGGCATGAACTCGTCGAAGAAGACGAAAAGTAAAGGGTGACGATGCGCCGAAGTTGTATTGATCGTGAGATAAAAATTACATGAACCTCAGACTTACATATTTATACCCATATGCTAACAAAGATCCTAACAGAATACGACTCAAACTTTCCTAAAGATAAAAGGAAATAGATAAAGTCCTTATTGGACACTAAGCACACTTTCCTAAAGATAAAAAGGAAACTAGCAAATTCTTCCTAATTAATAGATACAAGCCACATCCTCCTCAAACTCGGTCTTCTCTGGATAAGATCTTCTGAATCTAACAAGAATCCGACTGCTGTTAGTGATTGGTTTAAGAAAACCCCCATCGGCCGATGTAGGATTTTATGCCGATACTAGTTTTAAGCCGATATGAACCTTGGGCCAATAAGGTCTTCGGGGCTTACCAAATTCTGGTGTTAACACGCCGACAACCCAAACCCCCTCCACCACCGAGAGGTACACATATCCTCCCCCTTCCTCAACTTCAACAAAGCCATCTCATAAGAAAAAAATGTAATAGTGATACAAGTTATTGGCATAACATGTCATACAAAATTCAGGAAATTATGTTGTAATCATCTCACAAGCTGTTTTTGACATGCTAATCAAATGAAATATCCTAAGAAAATGTTTGTGGCAAACCAGCATGCCAGATTACTCACCTTGTCAATGGCATTCTCATATTTCTGCCAAAGCATGTTTAAGACTCCTTCATGACCACTATCACTGCAAACAGATATAACATCGTTAGAACTTATAGGAGAATTAGCCTTAGCAGATTGTCCCCTAACAATTATAAAAACTGATGTTGCATTTGATTAAGATGTAATGTTAACATGAGTTACAAATAAGTATCTACATAAGTTAGTTGCCTATGTACATTGTAAAATCATCATTTACTCTTTCAAAAAAAATCAGTACATTAAGTGCAAAAAAATCAGATCGAGTACCTAATTTGCCACAGATTTTGTGTGTGTATAGTGAAATATCACACATGAGCTAATTATATTGTTCACTGAAGTGTGTATTCGGTAGAGCGCACGCGCCGACACATTCAGCTACCCAAGCAAGTCGCTTTCCGCAGAGCAAGCGGTTCTCTGAGGGTTTGGGTTGGTTAGGTTACTTGAAGCAGCTGCCTAAGTGTTCGTGGGGTTGGTTAGCCATGTTACAAACATATGTGATGCAATTAGGTAAATGATCTACATTTTTTATCGTTGAAATTGATGTCTGAATGTTATGTTTGAGTCTTGAAAGTAACACTGTAATTGAGTTTTGATACACACTTCACTGAACTGAAAATGTACATGGTTTTTTTATGCTTTCATACTTGACTGAATTGAGATGCGAATCACACTTCCTGAAAATGTACTGGTTCACTAAATTGAGTTTTATGCTTTGACTGATTGAGATGTGATTCACACTTCACTGAACTGGTTCAATCATATATAGACTGCCAATTTAAGGTGGTCATTGCATGGAAGATACATTGATTTTGTGCAATTGTTCTTTTCTTCCTAATTCTACATAACATCATTCAAGACAAAAAGCGAGATATGGTTATGTTATGCAAGATATGAGGAGCTATACTAGACTCAACTATATTGCACTCAACTGTATGTTGTGGCCAATTCTTTATCATGTGCATAACCTTGATGAAGTAAGATAATTATTTTTCCATTGGCACGACGAGCATATATATTGGTTTAAACTATTAATTTTGGTGGATGGGTAGTATGAATATAATTTAAATGGTCTATATGCCCTATCGTTCTATTATATCATGCATGAATTAAAATTTGATAGCATTTTGTCTTTTTAAGTGGTATGGTTGAACTGTAAAATAAAAATATTGGACGAACAACAATCATTTTTGGAGATGAAAAATACTTGCCACACGTTTGATAAATATTTTATTTTTATTATTTGTTTGCATTCATATTAAAATGGACAGCCCTCTTTTTTTGTGTGCGGTGATAAAATAGTTTATTTTCCTCTCTCCCACTATAGCACCTACTATTCAGGTGTATTATATGTATGTACATAATATAACTAATTATTATATCGGACAATATCACTTTCAAATGCTTGAGTACATATCATACTGTTGTTTGGAAAATATAATTTCCTGACAATTGTTGTTCATTTAAAAGATAACAAATATGCTAAAACTATTCCCTGTAAAAGGCACAAGTATAGTTTTGTTGGAACAAAAATTATTACACTCTCTGCTGCTTTGTGATTGGGTTAGGTGTTATATACTTGGTAGGTCTTTCTTGGACAAGTAGGCTGCTAAAGGTAAACCAGTAACTCAATTGTATATTTGTTTGTATAAGGCTGCTGCATTGATATAGTTCACTGTTTGTATATTTGTGAAAGCACTATATTTATATGCACTCTCGCTTGAAGTTGATCAATTGTATCTCTGTTAGGAGGTTATTAGTTTTAAGATCTTTTAAGCGAACATTTATATTTTTCTATATCAACTGGTTGCAATTTTTCCTGTCACATTTTACAAGTTTTGACATCAGAGACTCTGAATCATGCTTCAAATAGAAATTTGATCCCTTCAGTGCTTGTAATGCTTTTTTTCTTGACTCTCCGTTGAGCTTAATTACGGAAAAATATGATGTCATTTATATATCCATATGCAGAACAACTTATTTCTAGGGCGTCGCCTCGCCGTCGATTTAGACTAAGGCATCACCGGTGATTATCGATTCCCGTATTACTGCGAACAGCTGCTACTGTCCCTCACAATCTCATTCCCTGAATTGAAGGTACAACCAGTTTCATCACTATTCCCTTAACTTTGCTAGCTATGGGATCTGAAGTTTTTAGATTTTTCATAATGGCATTCCTATTTGGATTGTCGAGTTTTCAGATTTTTTTTTTAGAATGGGATTCCTGTTTACCATGCAATTCTGAATTGGGGACGAAATTTCATAGGTTTTATATGTCTGCACTTACCATTGATGCTGCTGTTGTTATAGTCAAATGAGCACTGCACTGTTAATGTACTGGAAATTAGAAAATTCAAATTTGTATCACGGTTACATGTTGATATTTATATAAAATTCGACTTTTGAGTACATTAACAGTGCTCCATATATTAATGAAAAGACTCATTGAAAGAAAAGAGGTTGTCCTCAGAAAACCCATGTGCAATGTTCACTATTTGTCCTACAAATTGATCAATGGTATGGAGGGGGCTGGGTTTAGAATTCATTAATATGGTCAACTCAGGTAATCTTGCATCTGGTTTCCATCTTGTGGATGCATATATGATTCATTGATATGTACTGGAAGTTGAAAAATACAAATTGCTATAGCTGTAACATGTTTATATATTTATATAAAATTCTATTTTGAGTATACGATCCTATGAGCTGGTTGGAGAGACCAAAAGAGCAATAGCAGCAGCGCAAAGGCAAGATTGAGCCCAAGGAAATCTTTGAAAATCTATTGCTGCACTTCTTGCATGAGGAATGGAGTTGCTGCTGCTTCTGCATTGCCTCTTAGCAAATGGCAAAGATAGCATGAAAACCTGATGCAAATACATGATTCTGGTTGGAGGTACTAATGAAATGGACCTGATGATGATTTGAGGAAGAGGAGGAAGAAGAAACAACCAAGCTGCTTATGTTGCAGTCGTATTCACCATATGGAAGGGAGGATTGGATCAAGAATTAGAGGCGGTGGCCACACATCCACATTGTTGATGATGTGCACAATTGCCAGTGCAACACTGCAGGTGCAGCTTCCTGGTTTCGATTGGAGCTGTCTGCCACAAAATTTTATTATGGCCAAGTGCCCAACCTTTTTATACAAAAAATTGTTGTATGCTTTTGCAATTGGCATCCTCCCTCGATTATGTGATTGTTGAATTGGTATTAAACAATTGTTTTGATTTACATGATGGTCAGTGTTGGTCATTCACACTTGGTTCTTAGTGGCCTCTGCTCCACTTATAAATTATTAGCACTGGCTAATTGATTTGCTATCTCTGTCTTTTCTTTTTTATCCTTAATGTAACAGTCTCGTCATCATGGCATGAAAGATACATTGATATTGTGTAAGCGATCCTTTCTTGCTCGACCTGGCCAACAGCCGCAAGATCGACCGGACCTTGTTGCAAGGGTATTTAGGGCCAAGTTCCGAGACATGTTAGACTTGTTCACCAAAAAAAAGTATTTTGGAGAGGTTTAGGCATATGCTCATGGTACCGAGTTTAAAAAGCGGGGCCTCCCACATGAACATATCCTATTAATTATGAAGCCAGGCAGTAAGTTAACAAACCTAGATGGTTATGATAAAATTATTTGTGCAGAGATACCATATAAGAAAAAATATCCTGTGTTGCACCGTCTGGTCATAAAGCATATGTTGCACGGGTTGTGCGGTGAGCTAAACAAAAAGTGTGCCTACATGGTGGATGGAGAGTGTTGCTTCAACTTTCCACGACAGTTCTATCAAGCAACATAACAAGGGAAATACTCGTATCCTTTATACAGGAGGAGAGATGACGGGTGACGTGTAAAAATTAGAGGTGCAGTGTTGGACAATAGATGGGTGGTCCCATACAATCCTAGCCTGCTCATGAGGTATAATTGTCACATCAATGTTGAAGCTTGCACAAGCATCAAATCAAATCTGTGAAGTACCTATATATATATATATATATATATATATATATATATATATATATATATATATATATATATATTGCCACATCAATGTTGAAGCTTGCACAAGCATCCAATCTGTGAAGTACACACACACACACACACACACACACACACACACACACACACACACACATATATATATATATATATATATATATATATATATATATATATATATATATATATATATATATATATATATATATATATATATAAAGGCAATGATTGTGTGTTGTTCTCAGTCAGCCCATCTAGAGAAATCAACGAGATACGTCAGTATAGAGATGCCAGATATGTTTCACCGCTAGAGGCTATATATAATATTCTTGGTTTTCCACTATTCGGTATCTATCCGGCGGTTTTGTAGCTACAGCTTCATTTGCCAAACATGCAATATATTACCTATGATGAGTCTGATAATCTTGAGGATGTCGTCAACAAACCATCTAACAAAAAGACAACACTTACTGAGTTTTTTTTGAAATGAATTGCAAAGACCCGGAGGCAAGAAAGTTACTGTATAAGGAGTTTTTGGAATACTATAGATGGGTTGCATGGAAAAATGTATGGCAAAAAAGGAAAACCAAGACTTGCCAGGTTGGACGGATTGTGTATGCGCACCTCGTGGAGGGAGAAAGATACTATCTGTTGGCGTAGAATTTCGACCCGCCCTGCAACCAAACGGGTTCCACGTTTGCACGGCGGATTGGGAGGTTTGCTTTACTCTAGTGCAGGTCCAAAGGCTTGCCTAGGTGCGTGTAGGGCGTGCTAGTTGATTTGATCTGCAATCAACAAGATAAACAAATAAACCATGTTAGAAAACAATGGTCGATCGGTCGATAGGCCGATGTCGCATTGTCGTGGCCTAGCCGATAGGGCAAAGCTATATCGGCTTACTTGTGATAAAGTAAGATTAAAGCATGGATCTGATCTTATCGGCCTTCATCAACATATTAATGTTGATCAATGGCATCGGCCGATAAGGGATATCAAAAATAGCCACACTAGCTAATACTCTAGTGCAAATCTATATGAACCAACCAACCAATATAATATGGCAATCACAGATAAACCCTAAAGAGTAATCTATACCAAGTGTATCTATATTCGTTGATCCGTTCATGTAGATGGCAGATACACATAAAAACCTTATGATAATCATGTATATCAGGCAAGACTGGCTGAAACTCCAGTGCTATCCTTAATTACAACCGAAAACAAGCTTTGAGTTAAATCTCAACACAGGACTAAGGTCGATAGCAACTCAAAGTGTGAATTGAAACTTAACACAAAGAAAATCAAGTCGTCGATTGCTTTTGGTGATGGTAGACGCATTGAAAGATCTAGCCAAGCATAATAATTAAACCGTCGTCGGCAATAAACCCTAAAACGAGTAGATCGCTAGCGAGACGTAATTAAGACACTTGTCAAAATCATCCAAAACATGATAAATGACGATCACATCATCAAGGCTTAACGTGTCTAAAGCGACACGCTAGCCCCGACGATGTAGATCGTCGGACACGAGTTCTTACCTCTGCTCTTGGGGAAGCAAGAACTCACCGGAGTTAACCTCTTGCGAGGGTTGGCGATGTGCCGAAAGTAGATTAAAACAAACTGGTTGTTGTATTAGGTTGTGAGAGAGTTTCTATGTACATACTACTGGGATATTTATACCCGAGATTACAATATTGTCCAGATAGGACACGATCTTATCTACAACTTAACAAACAAATCTTTGCGGCAGACTCTTGCCATAGATTAGATCTAAACCTACTTGATTTACAAAATACAGTTGCCTAAAACCGAGCCTTATCTCTATCTAGCAACTTCCTTGAAGCTTATCTCGAGCCCAGACCAGGCCCATGCTAACTCTATCAACTTCCTGGCTCTATCGGCCAATAACCACATTGAAACCGCATCGGACAATATGCTCTTCCTGCTATTGCCTCTTCCAGTCCAATACGCCTGGCTGTCCAATATGAGACCTGGTCCGACTATAACTTAGCCCTTCTTCTCTGCATCGGTTTTCTCTTTCCTCTTCAAGTAGATTACGAAAATCTGCTGTTAACACATGCCCCCCAATTCCGCTTCATTATATAATGTGGCGGAATTAGCTCCGAGGAACCGATCGACTTCTTCACTAGGGTTTGTCTGAAAACCGCGCAGATCCAGATGCACAGCCCTCCGCCGCCAATTTCTTCGCGCACTCCTTCGCTAGCCATTCGCGCTTATCAACTCCGGCGACACTTCGGCGTCCCATCAGCATCGACCCCCGCATCGGCGACCTCCTCAAGTTCATCAATGGCCTCCTTGCCGTTCTATGCCTCTGAGATCCCCGTGGTGAGTCAATCCTTTCCGAGTTCACCTTTTCATTTTCCCGTCGAATTCTTCAAAAATAGGGTTTCTGCTCTTGCCCTCCGGGTCTTATTTTTCATTTTATTCCCATGTCGTAGGTCTTCAAAAATCAGATCTTGATCCCCACCAACGACAAGTCACACCGGTTCCTGTTAGGCCCCATGAGCAATCCTGACCCAACCTGGTTGATAGACGCAGAAACCAACAGAATCCCCTTCAAAGAGGTAAAACCCAATGTTGCTTCATGGAAGCACACCTTCAGATCTTGGCCGTCCAAGCTCAATGGCTACAAGTCTTGGTACAAGAGGATTGCAGCGGCCAAACAAGTCCATTGAGATGAGATAGGAATCGGCCAGTGCATTGCTCTATCTTTGGCCGATTCCAAGAAGAATGAGCCTCTTATGTCATCGGCTACCTACTTCTGGTCTAGCACCTTAAATGCTTTCCTGTTTCGGCAAGGTCCCATGACCCCAACACTAATTGATGTCAAGATGCTGACAGGGCTAGATATTCACTCTGAAATAAACCCCTTCAACCTCCTCATCAATAGCAAACACAAGCTGAAGACCAAGAAAATTGGAGGTTGGTCTGGGTACATATCTGAGCATATGGAACAGGGGTCTGTCTCAGAAAGAGAGCACATGGCCTTTCTAACTCTATGGTTAGAAAGATTTGTCTTCTGTAGATCAACCTGTGGCCCCACTACAAATTGTCAACATTTGGCTCAAGCCCTGGTTGAAAAGAAGCAGATTCTTCTTGGCCGATACCTTCTTGGAGCTATCTATCGGCTACTTCATATTGCCACCCAAGATCTGATGCTAAAGCAAACAGTGGCACATGGAGGTCCATGGTGGTTCATCCAGCTATGGTTGACAATCTACACCAACACCATGGTCGATCGGCCTCCATTATCAAACTCTGCCTTTTCATCGGACTACACTGACAACGAAGATCCCTCAACAAGGAGATGCATGTCCTTTGGAGAAGCAGCTTCTGTTTATCATGGAGAAGAGCAATCGGCCGAAGAGATATCCACCTAGTTCATCCGGTTCTACACTGGCCCTCCATCAGCCAAGATGGACATGTTTGTATATCCTTCGGACGCCGAATTCGAGCTCCCTGCCGATCTGACCCTGAGCCAGCTAAATGATGACATGGTCTCAAGGGAAATCTTAATGATCGGCATCACTCCTTGTCTGCTCCCAGTAGGCATATTTCAAAGCAGGAACACCAATCTGTCATACGAGTTCTATAACCCCATGGTGGCTGCCAGACAATGTGGGTTAGGACAACTGCCGATCAGCCTACACTTTCATCGGCTCCTAGAGAGCAGGGGTACAATCACATCGGCCCTGGTCATGAGCAAAGCTCTAGAGATTAGAGTACCAAACTTGGGCGACTGCGACCGATTATGGTTGAGCCCCTTCATCCATATTAGCTTCCAATCATGGTGGCAGGAATGGGCTACTCATCCATTCCATCAATCGGCCAGGTACTACTTGACAGAACTTATTGACAACATCAGCCCCCAAGTCCCTGATGCTCCACTACCATCAATCAGCAACAGTGGGCGGAAAATTTCTTATGCTCAAGCCGTGGCTCCATCAGGATCAACTATTCTGGAGTCAATCATCGGCCTTATTGCCCCAAAGGTATCATCACTACTCCAAGGGCCGATGACCAAAGAAAACCCCAAGAGGAAGGTGCCAGCAAAAGAAAAAGCCCAAAAAACTAGCAAGAAAGCCAAGACTGACGATCAAGCCGATCTTGTTGAACTAGACCCCTCCGTTGAAGAATTCCTCGATGAACAAGTGATGGAGGAGGAGGTCGATGCAGTAGCTGCCGACCTGCATGAAGAAGATCCATCGGCCGACACCACTAAAGAGCCATCGGACAAGACCACTGTGATCCCATCGGCCGATGACCAAGGCGACGCTATCCTACCAAGGAGAACCAAACATGCAATTCGCAAGGTTAATACAATCCCTTCCTTGAATTTATGTAATCTCCTTCTGTTGGTATACTATAATTTGAAATCCTTTTCAGGTCGTCGCGTCATCTTTGCTCAAGGAAAGAACTCAATCGGCCCCTTTGTTAAGAACTAAGAAAGCAACCCTGCAAAGGCGTGAACAGACCAAGGCCCGATTGAGAACTCCTTCTCCTTCTCCACCACCCTCTCCGATTGCTTCGGTAAGAGTCGATCCTTTTCGTCTTATTCTTTTGATAGTATAGATCTGATCGTCCCTTCTTATCCCTCTTCAGCCGCGTGCTCCATCACCCGTACCACATCGGCCTACCCCCTCGCCCACCGTGGAAAAACAACAGAAGGAGGCCGATGCAAGCACAGCCGATGCTCCAACACAGGTAACCAAGATCATTTTGATCCCTTTGCCGATCCTCGTTTGACTAAGCTAACCTTACCCCATCCTGTTGCTTACAGAACTTAGCCGATATGTTCTCTTTTGACATCGGCCAATTTCTTGATGACGAGGACCAAGAGCCACCTATCACGGCCAAGGCGTCAGTCTCTGACGATCTGAAGAACCGGCTGTCCGATATCGTCAAGCGGTTGGAGTCATCATTGGACTACTTGGTGGAGGACTGCAACCCCATCAGGAGCTGAGTAAAAGAAATTGAAGATCAATTGCCCGAAAACCTGATGGAGATCCTGACACCGGCCATCTTCTTGGAGCAATACCGATTCAAGCTTCAGAAGGCTAAAGAAATAATCGCAGAGAGGCGGGAACATGAGAGCTTGGAATCGGCCTTAACCGCCAGCAAAGCTCAAGTCAATTCTGATAAAACCAAGTTAGATGAGCTGGCCGTTGAGCCGATTGTCTTGAACAACAGACTTGAAGAGCTCCGCCGCCTTGAAACGGACCTAGTGTTGAAACTAGAAACCACCCGCAAGGAGATCCAAGAAGTTGAAGTCGGAATAGCTGCATCACCCAAAGCCATAGAAGACCAGACGGCAAAGCTGAAGGCATCGGCCAAGTACCTTGCAACCCTGAGCAAATCCTTAAAGCCGATTCCAGGATTGATGGCCGATGATGCCCAAGCCATAGAAGATATTGATCAAATCCGTCGTAAGGCCATTGCAGCTATTGAAAACTTTATAGGGTGATGTAATATATTTTGTGTCCTTCTTGTAAACAGATAACTTCTTGTCTTGATTAACATAAATCTCATCGGCCAATCAGCCGAATTTGACCTGGTCAAATCTGAAAAAGTCCGAGCTTGGGATAATCATAAAGTGCATCGGCCAAGCGGCCGAATCTAATGTGAGCAAATCTAAAAACTTGAATCAATCTGATAAACCTGAAGAACCTCGAAGAAAAATCTTGAAAAATTTCGCTCTTGTATATATATATGCCCCCCAAATTTTGGAAGATGAGGGCTCATGTTGTAAAATTTGAACTAAGGGCGATAATGCATATCGACCATCTAAAGACGATGTGTATCACATCGGCTATTATCATAAATCGGATAGCAACCCAATCATGAATCGATCCAGATGCTAGGATAATATTTCTTCAAGTATTTGCCATTAAGAGCTCTACCATAAATTTCACCATCCAATCCTTTGAGCAAATAAGCATTGCGGGGAACACATCGATGAATCTGAAAAGGACCTTCCCAATTAGGTGACCACTTGCCGAATTTATTATCTCTAGAACCAATCGGCATTATTAATTTCCAAACAAGATCCCCTTCTTCGAATGACTTGGCGACAACTTTCTTATTATAATGACGAGCAACTCGATCTTTATCTCGCTTTATTTTCTCCAAAGCCCGTAATCGGACGTGCGCCAAATCATCTAACTCATCAACCATAAGATTGTGATACTCATTGGCTGTTAAGTCGTCTTGCAAAGCAATCCTTCTTGAGCCGATGTTGGTCTCCCACGGCAGTACAGCTTCATGTCCATCTCATTTTATGGGCCGATTGATGGGTTCCACAAATCCCTTCGTGTACTTCACTCATAACAACTTTGGCCTCCTCGAGACCTAGGCACTTGAGCAAGACACCATCAATCGTCCGATAGTAGAGGTCGTCATCTAATAGGACGTATTGTAAGACTTTGTATTTCATCTGTCGCGACGCCGACTGGGAAGGATTTTTCAAATAATCAATGATAGCAAACCTCCAGTAGTCGGCCTCCACGGCAGCTATTTGAATCTGAACATCTTTAGCCATCGGCCTGTATCCTGATGCCCCCTGAGCTAAATCATTGGCCTTGAAGTTCTGCTTTCTGGGTATATGCCTCATTATCACAATCTTGAAAGCTTGTAGCAACTCCTTGCACTCCTCATTGTAAACTCTGAGAATATCATTCTTGCATTCATACTCCCCAGAAAGCTGATTAATGACCAACTGTGAATCACCAATGATCTCTACGAAATCGGCCTTGACCTCTTATAATAACTGCAAACCTTTGAGAACAGCCTCATACTCTGCTTGATTGTTAGTATAATAAGGCTTGATAGTAAAGGCAAATTCGAAGCTTGCCCCCCAAGGGGATATGATGAGTAGGCCGATACTGCACCCATGTCTGCAAACAGACCCATCGAAACACAATGTCCATGGCCCAATATCTGCATATGCAATTGAATCGTCCCTGTGTTGGACAATGAAATCGGCCAGGGCCTGTCCTTTAATTGCTTTGGCCGATTCATACTTGAGGTCAAACTCTGTTAAGACAAAAATCCACTTCCCAATTCTCCCTTTTAAAACGGGGGCCGATAGCATGTATTTCATCACATCGGCCTTACTTATCACAATGCACTCATTGGAAAGTAAATAATGTCTCAACTTAGTACATGAAAAATATAAACATAGACACAGTTTCTCCACCGGCGTGTACCTTGTTTCAGCATCTAACAATCTCCTACTGAGGTAGAAAATAACCCTTTCTTTACCATCAATGTCTTGAACTAAAACCGAGCCGATAGACTTCTCATCGGCCGATAGGTACAGCCTGAATGGAACCCCTTTCTGTGGAGGGATCAAAACCGGAGGGGAAGTTAAATATTCCTTGATATTGTCCAACGCTTTTTGTTGCTTATCACCCCATACAAACTCCTGATCGTCCTTTACTTTCAACAAAGGAGTGAATGGCTCTATCCTGCCTGATAGGTTTGATATAAAGCGCCGGACAAAGTTGATCTTCCCGAGCAGAGATTGTAACTTGGTCTTGTTAGTTGGAGGCTTGATATTTTTGATAGCATCAATGTTTTTCTGTGTAATCTCAATTCCTCTTTCATGGACCAAGAAACCTAAAAACTGACCGGCCGATACGCCAAAGGCACATTTGTTAGGGTTCATCTTTAAACCATATTTCCTTGCTCTCTCTAGTACCTTGCGGTAATCGGCCAAGTGCATATCGTACTCTTTGGACTTCACGACAATGTCATCGATGTAAACCTCAATCAGTGAGCCGATGAGATCATGAAAAATATAGTTCATAGCTCTCTGATAAGTAGCTCCAGCGTTCTTCAAGCCGAAAGTCATGACAACCCACTCATATAGGCCGATTGCCCCCGGACACCTGAAGGCTGTTTTGTGAATATCTTCTTCGGCCATGAAAATCTAGTTGTAGCCTGCGTTCCCATCCATGAAACTGATAATTTTGTATCCAGACGTGGCATCTACCAGCAGATCGGCTAATGGCATAGGGTACTTATCTTTTGGCGTTGCTTTATTCAAGTCTCTGAAATCGATACACACCCTAAGCTTGCCGTTTTTCTTCAACACTGGAACTATGTTGGAGACCCACTCCGCATATCGGCAGGGTCTTATAAAGTTGGCATCGTAAAGTCTTGTGATCTCTGCCTTAATAGCTTCATGCATATCGGCCTTAAATCTCCTAGGAGCTTGCTTAAATGGCCGATAGCCTGGTTTAATAGGTAACCGATGTTCTACGATCGATCGGCTTAATCCTGACATCTCATGATACTCCCATGCAAAACAATCCATGAATTCTTTCAAAAGATTTATCAAGTTATTCTTATAATCCTTTGGCAGGTTAGCACTTACATACGTCGGCCTAGGGCTATCGCCCCTCCCTATATCAACCTCTTCGAGCTGATCGGCCGATGTAAAGCCTTGTCCCAATTTTCCATCTAACTCATCCACCGCATCATCTGTGTAGGGACTAGCTTGCTTATCTTGGGCAGTGGATGGGACATCTTTGTTAAAGCAACTGCTTGTCTTGATCTTCAATTGTCTCGATGTCGCAATCAGTTACTTTGAGGAAATCGGTATCCCAGACTCGTCCGGACAGGCAATCGATTCCCTCCATCTCCCAGACTGCGAGATCGGCATTGGCCACGTGTACTGACCGATCGGCCTGCACGATCTCGACCTGGTCCCCTTGCCATTGTATAAGGCATTGGTGCATTGTTGAGGGGACACAACAATTCGCGTGGATCCAATCTTGTCCCAGCAACAGGCTATAGGAACCCTTTCCATCAAAGACGAAGAAGGTGGTGGGTATCGTCTTGTTGCCCACGGTGAGCTCCACGTTTAGCACCCCCTTCGCCTCGGATGCGTGGCCGCCAAAGTCTTTGAGCACCATGTTGGTCTTGATGAGGTCTTCAGGTGCTTTTCCAAGCTTCCTGAAGGTTGTGTACGGCATTAAGTTCACTGCTGCGCCGCCATCGACCAGCATCTTCGTCATCGGCCGCCCATTGATGAATCCCTTGATGTATAATGGCCGGAGGTGCCTGTGGCTGGTGTCGACTGGTTTGTCGAACACGGTTTGATCTGGCGACAACCGTAGTGCAGCCGAGGACTGCTCATCGTCGGCCATTGCTTCATCGGCCGTCTGCACGTTGTATTCTGCCGGCAATATGAAAACCATATTAACTGAAGCCGATGCTACGCCTTTACCTTTTGCCGACGCAGGAGCTCGTGCTGATTTCGAGGTTCCTTCATCGGCCTTGACCACCTAGATTTTATCCTCCACTCTTTTTTAGTCCTGGTGGGCCGATGGGCGGTTGTTGCTTGCTGCTCCTGGACCTGCTCCTTTTTCCTCAGCCTTTGTACCCGTCGTTTTTGGGTCTTGGTAAACACGTCGCTTGGGCACCACTGAGAATTCTGGACTTGCTCGTCGTCCTCGGTCCGACGATCATGGTGCATCGACCCTAGCCTCTCGTGTACAGACTTTCTCTGCTTGTTTGGCCGATGCATTTGCTTGCTCGAGCTGCCCTAGTAGGAGTCTTCTACATCATTGCACACAGGGCGCTCTTGGATGGATGGCAACCTCATCCCTTCGTTCCAGCAGAACCGGAAAAACTCGCACTCCCAATGCGGGTCGTAGGAGTTGTCTTGATCGGCGTAGTCTTGTGCTTGTTCTTCCTGCCGCTGCTGGTATTTTTTGATCAGGCCCTCCGAGGTCTGATAAGGTCGCTTGTCGGTCCGATGACGGTCGCCATCGGCTCTGTCTGCCCGCACCATGTTGACTGGGAACGAGTGTCCTTCTATCTTCATCGGCCTCTTGGCATCATTGATCTTAATCCTGCCCTGCTCTATGGCCGATTGGATCTGTTGTCGGAAGATCTTGCATTCATTGGTATGGTGAGAATATGTGTTGTGCCACTTGCAATATCTCCTCTTCTTAATTTCTTCGGCCGATGGCAGTATATGACCTACTGGCAGCTGGATCTGCTTTTCTTGCAGGAGTAAGTCAAATATTTTGTCGGCCTTGTTGATGTCGAAGTCGTACTTATCTTCCTTATCGCTCTTCTTGGCCCACTGGCATATTGTCGGCTTCTTCATTCGGGCCCACTCGGCTAGATCGACGTCGGCATCTTCTTCGTCGTCTTCGTCGGAGGTGTACTGATAGACCATATTGATCTTCTTTGTGAACTTCTTCGCCTCCTGGAATTGTTGCTTGTGGGCCGATACTCGTTGTGCTAGCTGAGCTGGGCTGTCAAATTCCTAAGAGGAGAATCTTTCTCGTATCGGCCCTAATAATCCCTGGAATGCCAAACTGGCCAGTTGGGAATTGGTCAAGCTGAGGCTGTAACACCTGTTCCTTATGTCCCTAAATCTCTGGATGTATTCTGGGACCGATTCATCAACCCGTTGCCTGATGGCGGTGAGATCAGACAGTTTCATCTCTTGCACGCCGTTGTAGAAGTATCTGTGAAACTGCTTCTCTAGATCTATCCATCCTCTGATGGAATTGCAGGGTAACGAGGAAAACCATGTAAATGCTGACCCTGACAAAGACAGAGGGAAAAACCTCACCCTCAACGCCTCTATGGCCGATGCCTCCCCACACTATGCTAGGAATCGGCTTACGTGCTCGTACGTAGAAGTCCGGGATTTTGTATCGGCTTGGCAGTGGCACTCTCTCAAACTCCTCGAGGTACGGGTGCCGATACACTATAGAACTCTCCTTGGGCTTCAAGCCGAACTGATCTCGCATCACCTCGGCTATCATGTCGGCCCAGTATCCTGCGGGCTGATGTGGGAGCTCCGAGTGGTAAGACTGCTGCAGGCCCTCTGCCCGATATTGCTTGGGGGAGTACGGTTGATAGTGATGATTCAAGTTCTGTGCATCGTACTGCTCTGCGGTATACTGCTGGTAGCCTTGCGGCACGTTGTAAGCAGTCGGTGGCGGAGGGTTATTGAACACGGGGACCTGAGGCTGTCCGGCCGATGGCGGGTTTACTGGATCACCGGTTGTTTCCCCTTTCTCCATTGCGCAAATTGTTCCTCCGTGATGTGCTGGGGACTTCCTCCCGCTTGCTTGGCCAGGACCAGTGGCATGGTTGGCACCGGCTGAGCCGATGGAGGCGGGATCGGCGCCGTCGGCTGTGGGGTTGTACTCAAATCGGTCCTCAGGGTCCGACAAGCAGGGAACTTGTTTTCGGGCAAGAAAATCGGCCCTTGAGGCTTGTACTGGTGAATTGAACCATCCAGAATTGATTTGACCGTATTGGTCAATGTATTCACCAGGATCCCCGACTGGTTGACTAGCGCAGAGTAGACTGCGGAGTCGATACGGTCTTGCAACGTCGGCGCGACATTCTCTTCAGTTTTGACGGCATGGTCGTGGGCTGCCGCCGACGTGCTGGCTCTATCTCCAGGGCTCGGCAATACCATCTTGGTTTTCTGAATGAGGGTGCCTTGCCGAGTCCTGGAATACGTCTGCAGGTACATATTCTGAAACTGCTCGACCAGCTTGTCCACCTCAGCTGTTTGCTCCTCATTGAGCTGGTCGACGGTCATGGAGACGACATTCTCCTCAGAGATCTCACCCTGCTTCGACATGCTGCAGTGATCCTGTTGTTATTGCAAAGCTTGTGTTCTTGATGTCCCATTGGGCGTGCCAAAAGCGTGTTGGCATAGAATTTCGACCCGCCCTGCAACCAAACGGGTTCTACGTTTCCATGGCGGCCTGGGAGGTTTGCTTTACTCCAGTGCAGGTCCAAAGACTTGCCTAGGTGCGTGTAGGCATGCCAGTTGATTTGATCTGCAATCAACAAGATAAACAAATAAACCATGTTAGAAAACAATGGTCGATCGGCCGATAGGCCGATGTCGCATTGTCGTGGCCCAGCCGATAGGGCAAAGCTATATCGGCTTACTTGTGATAAAGTAAGATTAAAGCATGGATCTGATCTTATCGGCCTTCATCAACATATTAATGTCGATCAATGGCATCGGCCGATAAAGGATATCAAAAATAGCCACACTAGCTAATATTCTAGTGCAAATCTATATGAACCAACCAACCAATATAAATATGGCAATCACAGATAAACCCTAAAGAGTAATCTATACCAAGTGTATCTATATTCGTTGATCCGTTCATGTAGATGGCAGATACACATAAAAACCTTATGATAATCATGTATATCAGGCAAGACTGGCTGAAACTCCAGTGCTATCCTTAATTACAACCGAAAACAGGCTTTGAGTTAAATCTCAACACAGGACTAAGGTCGATAGCAACTCAAAGTGTGAATTGAAACTTAACACAAAGAAAATCAAGTCGTCGATTACTTTTGGGGGTGGTAGACGCATTGAAAGATCTAGCCAAGCATAATAATTAAACCGTCGTCGGTAATAAACCCTAAAACGAGTAGATCGCTAGCGAGGCGTAATTAAGACACTTGTCAAAATCATCCAAAACATGATAAACGACGATCACATCATCGAGGGTTAACGTGTCTAAAGCGACACGCTAGCCCCGACGATGTAGATCGTCGGGCACGAGTTCTTACCTCTGCTCTTGGGGAAGAAAGAACTCGCCGGAGTTAACCTCTTGCGAGGGTTGGCGATGCGCTGAAAGTAGATTAAAACAAACTGGTTGTTGTATTAGGTTGTGAGAGAGTTTCTATGTACATACTACCAGGATATTTATACCCGAGATTACAACATTGTCCAGATAGAACTATTACAACATTGTCCAGATAGGACACGATCTTATCTACAACTTAACAAACAAGTCTTTGCGGCAGACTCTTGCCACAGATTAGATCTAAACCTACTTGATTTACAAAATATAGTTGCCTAAAACCGAGCCTTATCTCTATCTGGCAACTTCCTTAAAGTTTATCTCGAGCCCAGACCAGGCCCATGCTAACTCTATCAACTTCCTGGCTCTATCGGCCAATAACCACATTGAAACCGCATCGGACAATATGCTCTTCCTGCTAGTGCGTCTTCCAGTCCGATACGCCTGGCTGTCCGATATGAGACCTGGTCCGACTCTAACTTAGCCCTTCTTCTCTGCATCGGTTTTCTCTTTCCTCTCCAAGTAGATTACGAAAATTTGCTGTTAACACTATCTTAGGCTGTGTTTGGGAGGTGAGGTTGGGAACTCACCTCCCGTACACGTAAAATGGAGCGATGCATTTTCTTATGATTAATTAAGTATTTGTTAAAATTTTTTTGAAAAATGGATTAATATGATTTTTTAAAGCAACTTTCGTATAGAAAATTTTTACAAAAAACGCACCGTTTAGTAGTTTGAAAAGCATGCGCGCGAAAAACGAGGGAGATGAGTTGGGAACTCACTCTCAAGAACACAGCCTTAGGGTGGTTCTAAACCATGTGAGAGATCCATCCTTGTATGATAATCTAAGAACAGTATTTGGAATCACTTACTCCACTTGTAGAGAGGCATGCAAAAAAAGTGGGCATGTTGAGACAAACATGTCACATGACGACTGCTTGAGCAAGGTTGCAACTTTCCAAATGCCATATGCACTCTGCTGCTTGTTTGCGACTATACTTGTCTTTTGCGAGGTTACCGATATCCGTGCTCTGTGGGACAAATATAAGGAGTCAATGTCTGAAGATTATGCCCAGGATAACCCCAACCCGGCGTTAGTAGAGCAGATGGTGCTTAGAGACATACGAGATATACTTTATTCTATGGGAAAGAATATCACATACTATGGACTTCCTGAGTTGAATGATACAACTAATTTTTTATAGTAGTGTGTTTTATAATTGTTGAACTTAATTGTCTTACTTTTTATCATCAATAAATTCCTGATGCATGTTCTAATTTCGTCAACTATATGATTTTTCCAACGACATAGCGATAGAAGTCAGAGAGGAGCAGTTTGTGCCAATAGACCCAGAGCATATAGATATATACAAATCTCTTAACGATGAGCAACGTGCAGACATCTTACATCATGTGATTAAGAAGAAGAGTCAGGTATTTTTCGTTGATGGTCCAGGTGGCACTGAAAAAACATTCCTTTATAAAACACTTCCTGCTAGGGTGTGATCCGATGGGTTAATAGCCATTGCAACCACGACATCTGGTATCGCAGCGTCAATATTGCCTGGAGGACGCACCACACACTCGAGATTTAAAATTCCAATCAAGCTTGGTCACAATAGCATGTGTAACTTCACAAAGCAGAGTGGCACCGCAGAGCTACTTCGCAGGGCATCCTTGATTATTTGGGATGAAGCTGCAATGATGAAGCGTCGGGCAGTTGAGAGTCTTGATAGATCCCTTTAAGATATTATGGACTGTTCGTTGCCATTTGGAGGAAAGGTCATTGTATTTGGTGGTGATTTCAGACAAGTTCTTCCCGTGGTGACACATGGGACAAGAGCACAAATAACTGATGCTACCTTGCAGAGATCTTATTTATGGAAAAATATTAGGAAGATACACCTTTTGCGTAACATGAGGGCTCAATCTGACCCATGGTTTTCGAATTATCTACTTTGGATTGGAAACGGGATGGAAAACACGATCGAAGATGATTACGTCCGTTTGCCTGATGAAATGTCATTGGTTATGCAGACATTGAAGATTCAGTGAACACACTGATTGAATATGTGTTTCCCTTGCTTGATGATGAGAGAAATACGACCTCCGCGGAATATATGAGCACATGGACCATTCTCTCAACAAAAAATGATTTCGTGGATAAGCTGAACACGAAGATGATTAACAAGTTTCATGGCAAGGAAAATATTTATCACAACTTTGATTCTGTCGATGATGATCCCCAAAATAGCTATCCTTTGGACTTTCTGAACACGATCACTCCAAACGGCCTGCCTCCACATGAGCTAAAAGTTAAGGTCAATTGCCCTGTTATTCTCCTCCGCAACCTTGATCCTAACAATAGACTATGCAATGGAACAAGACTAATGATCAGGGCCTTTCAAGACAATGCAATTGATGTTGAGATTGTTGGTGGATAGCACGCCAGCAAAAGGGTGTTCATCCCACGGATCCCTTTGTCTCCTTTCGACGATATATCTCTTCCTTTCAAATTCAAGAGGAAACAATTTCCAATACATCTCAGTTCCGCAATTACCATTAATAAATCAGAAGGACAAACCATCCTAAATGTTAGGATCTATCTTTCAGAGCCCCTTTTTTCACATGGTCAGCTATATGTCGCATTGTTAAGGGGTGTGTCAAGGCAAACAACAAGGGTTTTGGCAAAGCCAAAGAAAGAAGTTGACTCCGCAGGGAAGAGCACTAGGAATATCGTGTATAAATACGTTCTTGACTGGTGAGCAAAGGTAGGTTCGCATTATCAAAATTATTCGAAAACATATTCTAGAAAATAGTAAATTACCGATCGGAATGTTACTCACCATTGTCTTCTTGTTTTGTACAGCACGCCATCACCATTCAGGTGGAATATTGTGCAATTATCTTGTCCATACCATTGCGTTCTACATGCGTCCGTTTGCATCTGGCTGATAACATGACCATATGTTAACACCTGTGTCTTTCTAAATATGTACTTTTGCCATCGGCAAATTTTAGTAGTCGTTCCATGTAGATTTTGAAAGAAAACGTTAACAAGATGACCAACAATTATAATATTGTTATATATTGTGAAACTATTACTTTGATATTTGTATCATATCAATTTTTTATTTCAGTTTATATTCACTACCTCATGCTATGTCCTCAGTGGGCTGTGGTCGGCGTGTGCCTTGTGTGACAAATAGAAAAATCAATATTTTTTTAACTACATAAGACAAAAGAAAAATGAATGGAATTGACCTAAGGAAACATTCGAATTCGTGACATGCGGAAACTATATTTTCTTCTAGTGGCGCACGAGAATTTCTTAAGTGTCGCAAATGCTAAATATTATGATAGTTATTTACCTGCAGCGTATATTATATATATGTATCAAATGATTTATTTTGGAACTTGTTTATGCCCGCAACAAATAATGGAATAACTCTATACTTTTTTAACATATTTTTTAAGCGTATATTGCCCTCGTATATTGTATACTGAAGTGATTATATATAATCAATTATTGTAAAGATTAATTGGTCCATGCAATATCATATTATTGTACTTTACGTGAAATATATTTGATGTACGACATGAATTGAATTAAAGTTCAAATGCATAGATCATATAAAAATATTTTTTGCCAACATGAAATTTTAAAAATTACTAAAGACAAATAAAATTGCACCGTAGTATTTAGCACGGGCATATTACTAGTGTTCTATAAAAGGAGAATGAATTTGATTTCCCATGCGCGCTACAGAGGATACACACTTTCATCCACTTCCACTTATGTTGCTGCTATGCACATGCGTCGGGAGATCAGGCCTCTAGAACCCCCGTCTCCTGATCTTGCACCCGAGAGGAGGAGGCGAATTAAGTTTTTGGAGCACATTGCGTGACTGCTCGCTGGTGTTCGTGAATGACTACGTCAACTACTTTCTCTTTATTATGATTGGTGGCGAGAGCAGTAAAGGCAACGACAGGAACAGTGATGGCAACAACAACGGCAGGAATGTCAACGATACTCCTTCCGCTACCAACGCAACCACTGTTGCAATGCCGTATGTTATTCTCCTATTCTTTTCCTTTCTATTGATTCTGTTTATATGCACAAATGAGTTAGATATGCTTGTTTCTATGCTTCACATCTATAGCATGTTTATTTTGTGTATTCTTGTTGTTAATAGTAATCCATCTATGGTTTACGTTTACGTCGTCATGATCTACTTTCTTATTTTCTGAATTAAATATTATGATGAATTGTTTATATTTCCAACATATACCGGGAGCAATGACAGGGCCAGAAAATGTTGGGTTGTTATAGGGTGTGTTCCTTTCAATCTAATCAATGCAAAATTGGTGACAAAGCACCGAATGTCCCTGGTTTTCAGTTTTATTTGCAACTTGTTACCGCTGGAGTTACATGTAAGTTATATCTAAATTACAATATAATTATACTACAATTGTACTATAATAAAAATTTGTCTGATGGTATATAAATATTTTCAAAGTTTATGCTTCACTCTACGGGCACCAAAAGTTATCTCCATTCTCATATGTAACATTCCATCCAAATTTCTATTAGTAACTTTCTACTTCCAATGCACCAAAAGTATCTATACAGTTCAACACTAATTCCAATGCACAGAAATTTAAGCATTTTCAGCCGATCATGTGCTTAGAAGGGGAATCCAAACAATTAAAAAATTGACTAATTATGTGATTGAAAGAAAATCTTTCCGAGATGCTTGATAAAAGACATATACATGCTTATATTTAAAGAATAGAGAGTTTTTTTTTCTCTTTTTCTTTCTCAAAAATCATTTTGAAAAATTTCGGAGTTGTCCTTGGAATCCTTCTTCCTCCTCTAGCTCTCACACGATCTCACATTATTCCTCTTCCGTCTTGGAAATGGAAGCCCACTGCAGGTCAATAGCCATGGCTACCCATAAGCTCACCTGATACCTTTGCGAACGCCACCCACAAGTTCATCCGCAGCGTCGTGAATCATCCTTGTGCTTGCAAGTGAACATCACTTCCTTCACACTCACTCATGGTTGAGCCTTCCTCAAGCTTTTCCGATGGCTACCATCATCAAGCTCGTCCCAATATCATTGTCGCTGTTGCTTTTCTCGAGATTACCCACGATCAGGGTGTGAAAAACCGCCGGTAACCGCCTATACCGCGGAGGTACGGTTACCCGTACCGCGCGATACGGTTTAATAAAATTCGTCCAAATTCAAAAATTTAAAAAAAAAGAAAAAAATCAAAAAAAATGGTGAAGGTAGTGTTTGATTTGTAGTGTTTTATGGTGAAGAAATTTCTCAAAAAAGAGTAATATTTATTCAAATTTGAGAGCAAAACGGAGAATAAATTTGAAAATTGGAAAAAGAAAAAAAAATGGGCCGGCCCGTTACTGTGCGACCCGTCACACATTGCGCGGTAACCGCGCCAAACTGCGCGGTTTACCCGAATTTTTGAATTCAAATTTCGATTTGTAAATTTGTCGCGGTTTTGCGCGGTTACCGGGGTTACCGCCGGTAACCGCCGTACCGCCGGGTGGCGGTAACCGGGCCCCCGGCGGTTTTTGAAACCCTGCCCACGATCCTCCACCAAGCCGCTATGGGCTCATCATCCAAGGTGCTCGACCGCTCGTGCAAGTGAAGGAAGAAGATAGAAGGGCACGCTGAAAATAAAATAACAATAGTTTTAACGGTGAGTAACGGAGATAACTTTTGATGTTATTAAAGTGAGTGGTAAATGTGCTATAAAACTAAAAAAGAAAACTTTTGATACTTTGAAACCAATTTTGTCTTTAATATACTATGAAGACCAAAGAAAGTTGCGTGACTACAGGCCCAACAACAGGTTTAGGTGACATCAAGCTAGCGAGATTCCCTACCTCACCCCTCCTCCCTCATATTTGGTGGCTCACGCTGTTGTGTTCGCCACATCTCCTTCATTTACTAACCTCTTCACCATTCACCATTGTCTTTAAATTCCAAGACCTCCTTAGGTGTCTTCTTCCATGTCTTTGTTGCTGAATCCATCATTGATTGCGCGTTTCTGCCTTTTTTTACAACCCCGACTTTTCCTATAAATCCGTCTCATGTCCTTTACCCTTCTCCTATTACCTCCAACCCCCAAAACCTTAATTTAAAGAAAATATATCAAAATTTTATTGCCATCGACATCAAGATTTAACAAAAAAGAGTTGTTGTCACTGGCGAGTCCATCATCTGATCATCACCATTTCTTTCCTCTCTTCCTGCCTCCTTCAGTCCGAGATTGGAAACCAATGGATAGATAAATAGGCTGTTGGGTCCCGATCGAACAATATTTATCAGTCGACTAAAATTTGAACGATTTTTATCCGTCGACTTAAATCTTGGGAAATTTTGATTGAACGATGAAGGAAGTGTAATTTGTTTGGGTTGATTGGATCCATACCATTATAAATTTGCATGTTTTGAAATATATCATTGTAATTTGTCTAATTGGAAGGATACCATTGCAATACTTATAAAATCTGATCCATGCCATTCTATACGCTTGAGATGGGTTTTGAATTTTTTTTCCTATTGTATTTTCATATGGGCCAAACTACCCTTGATCTTTAGTCTTCATAGCTTAAAATCAGCCCCAAATGTAGCTCCAAACCCTAGCCGAGCGAGCGAGCAGCGGCGATAACAGAGCAAGCGGCAGCGGCACTGAGGGCTTTGACATCGGCGATGCAGCAAACAGCGACGGCGACGAAGCAAGCAGTGGCAGCGACAAAGTGAGCAAGGTCTCAGCATCACTCATAGAGCGAGTAGCGGCGACGGCGCGACGCAGTAAGTGGCAGCGCTGGCCGCAAGCAAGCAATGGTGGGACACCGGCGGAGCAAGTAGCAGTGGTCGCGTCGACGGTGGAGCAAGCAGAAGGTGGCAGAGGCGAGCTCGTCGCAGCGTGGCAAGTTGTTGGAGACAACGACGAGCTGCAGCACCATTTCTCCTTTTTTTTTCTCTCTGTATTTTTTTCGCAGGATCAAATACCGGGAATCAAATCTGATTTTTTTACATGAGTGATTTCAGATTTTTATTTGAAATAGTGTGGATCGAATCTGTTTTCTCCTTTGCATTTGCATGAGCGATTTCTATTTTGATTTGAAATTCCGTGGATCGGATCGTGATTTGTTTTTACGATGCTTAAGTGGTAGGATAAGGGGTAGTTTGGTCTATACGAAAATACAATAGACAAAAAGCCATTCAAAACCCATGTGAAACATATAGAATGGCATGTATCAGATTTTAGGAGTATTACAATGATATTTTTTTAATTGGACAAATTATAATCACATATTTTAAAATAGACAAACTTGTAATGGTATGATCCAATTAACCCATTTTTTTTCCTTTCCTTTCCATCTCCTCGCTCCAAACCACTCTTCCCGTTGGCCTGACTGACGCCGGCCGACCTCGCCTTCTCCTTCTCCACTGGCATCGGCGACCCTGAAAAGCGGCTGCCCTCGCCTCCTCCCCGCGGCCACCGCGTCGTCCCTCCGCCGGCAACAACTCAACGCCGCCGTCCTCCTCCCTTCGCCGACGGCGACGAGCCGACGACCACTCCACGCAGCCGCCCTCGCCTGCTGCATCGACCCTGCGCCGCCGTGCCATCGCCTCCGCCGACAGCGTTTTTTCTCTCGATCGGGGCCCGGAGGCCATGTCGTCTTCCACCGACGCCCCCGTCAGCCCTCGCTCCCAGGTAACAACGCCCCAACCCTCGCCTTCTTCCTCCTCTTCCTCCTCCCGCGATCTGACCGAGGGATGGCGGGGGGGCGCAGTTCGCGCTGGCCTGCTTCGAGGAGCTTCTCGAGACCGCGGTGGTGGACATGGCTTCCGAGTGCCACCGCATCGCGCGCCTGGGCCTCGACCGCGGCGTCGACGCCGAGGAGGAGGAGCTCCGTACCTGGGCCGCCCGCGACTACCCGGGGGCCGAGGAGGGCAGCGCCGTCGTCGGCAGCGGCGGCGGAGGAGGAGGGAACAAGGGGGCGGTCGATGTATTTGGCCAGGTGCTCCCCGCCGTCGCCGCCGACCTCGTCGACTGCATGAACTGTGGACGCCCCGTCGCCGCCGGCCGCTTCGCCCCTCACCTTGAGAAGTGCATGGGCAAGGTAATCTCCCCCCAATCCCAATTTCGTGGCTAGCTGCTCGCTCATTGTCGTGTTAAGTCTCTTCAGTGCTATCCTTTCGTTAGCAGCAGATTGGTAGTTCTTCATTGCTACTAACTACTCATAGATCGTTCAATTGATTTTTTTTAAGCAAGTAGGAATGCAGGATATATGGAAACGCTTAGTTGGTGTGTGCTGATCTGAGTGATGTGATAAGCCACCTCTTTAATTGTTTTCCTGATGAATTGGAATTGGTTTCAAAAAGTAAAGTAATTGGGGATGGTAGTATATTCGTCGCACTGAAGTGCACAATAAACCATCAGACTGCTGCTTCATACCGTTTTGTGATTGAGATAACAATGAATCATAATGGGTTGCTGCATCTGTAAACTGGAATTGATTCTGCCTGGAGAAAGCAAGACATCAGTGCACAAAAGAGCTTGTTGGTTTGGGGATATTCTCAATAATGTTGCATGCACATAAAAAAATCAAGTTAACCTTCTAAATAACTGGTTTGTTTAAACACGGCACTTGTTTAAAGTCTTACACTGTATTAAAATGTTGATTTTGTTCTGTCAGTTAAATCACCTATTATCTGTTGGTATAGCCTATGTACGCAAGTAACTACCTACTCCATATATAACTTTCTTCTTTTAGTGGAAAATGTTACTGCTTAGTGGAAACAGATTTTGAATATCTTTCTTCTGCATGAATACAGTAACTTCAGTGATACTTCACCAGAATAATGCACTCGCTAAATGCTGGTATCTCAAAACATTTAATTTAAAGCTATATGTCATACCAGCATTCTAAAATGTGAAAGTTCATACACTAAAATGATTGATTGTACTGCAAACTAGGCTTTAGCTTGTCATGTTTACGCCATGTGAGCATCCACAATGTGCAGGCCTATGCCATTTGCCATTTTTGACAAATGGTTAGTTTCAACCACAGGAATTTATCAACTTATTCTCATTCAGGCAGTTGTACATCAGAATGTTTAAGTTGTGGTCAAATGTAGAATGGCACTGTGGGGTAACTTGTTGCAGAACTTCTATAATTACACTTGTGTATTAACATATTTCTGCAAGTTCTGAATGATTTGCAAAAGACATCTATTGACACTAAAACCAATATTATCCACCACAATATAAGGACATTATTAAACTCTCTCTGGATTTTTCAGTTAAGTCAATTATTGATGATTGTTGAGAAGTTTGTTTCATCAATCTGAAGTTTGGGTACTTGATTCAATATTGTTCTTGACAGTTCGGCTTTAGCATATTATCCTGATAAATTATTTTCTGATGTTTGATCTTTCTTTTTCCTGTTTTGAGTCATTGAGAAGATGTTTGATTTTAAATTTTGTTGCAAATCTTCATGTTCTGATTGTAAAACCTTCCATTTTGTGTGCTAAATTGGAACAAACGGGCTAACTGAACAACTCCTGATTTTGTTTAGATTAATTGGATTCATGATTTTGGATTTTTTTTTTGGCATAACTCAGATATGTCAAGCAGTCGGTACGATTATGAATTGGTCATCTTAAATTAAATTCAGAGGAACACATACTTAAGAGAAGTCTATAACGGCACCTATGCAGAATAGGATATCATTAACACCTCAAGCAAGTTCTCATGTATTCTAAATGTTAAACCATTAATTAGAGATATGATGCTCTTGTTCAGCTACTGAAGGAGCCATGAATTAGTGTTGACTGTAAATTGGTACTATTCTATTTGGGGTATCCTTTATCAATTTCTGTCCTAACCAACCTACAGGTGCATGGCAAAGGATGTGTTTGTGCTAATTCTCTACTTATGGAATGCAAATGTTGTAGGGTCTTCCCTTTTCCACCCTTCTTTCTATACCTGTTCTGTACATTGTCTTCATTCCGTTTTCATCCTAACCTTCCCTAAACTAGATTTATCTGTTGATCATTTGCCGATAAATTCATGAGATGCTCGCACAGCATTTTTGTCATGCTTATGGGTCATTATAATGTGTCTACTCCACTTATAGTTTTTACCTTGTTGGGCCTAATGTGTATTGCATGAAGCAATTTGCCTGTATCTCTTTTAACAGTTGCACTTTCAGGGCCGCAAAGCTCGCACAAAAACAACAAGAAGTAGTACCGCTGGACGAACTAGGAATAACAATGGCAGCGCAGCTTCTTCATACTCCCCGTACTCCAGCCCGGCAAGCGCTAACAGAGCAAGCCTTCCTAACGGTTTCACTGATGGCGGTGCCAGTGTCACAGGAGAGGATCACAGCAATCACATATTGCCGGAGCCCTGAGCACCTGACTGTAACACCGTGTTCCAGCCACCTTACCAAATACCAGTGTGTGAGCACCATGGCCGGCCTGCAACACATTCCTTGGTAAAACTGGTGTTTGCCAGTCACCTTTGTAGCTGGAGTTCTCTGTAAATTATGTGTTTTTTATCGATTGATTTTCGCCACTTTGCCAGTGCCGACGAACTCTTCATTCCGGTGACTGGCAACAGTAGCCATGAGTAAACCGGCAACATATAAAGGAGGCATGAGTAACCATGAGACCTGCAACATATAAAGGACTGCCCCGTTCGAATTAGATGAAATATGGATGAAAGGTAATCTATTTGTTTATAGGATAAGGGGTAATTTAGCTTGAACAAGTGGTCTAAGCAATGCTGAGCTGATGAAGAAGGGCGTTGCTGAAAGTTCAGAGAAATTGTATTTTTCGATGTGCGACGTAAATAATGCACCGCAATAATCTGGGCCCATCAGCCCTCCTGAACGAGCCCAAGCTCTTGTCAGTTGTCACCGCTCAATTCTTTAAGCCAGGGTGGCCTTGTTCCTGCTCTCTATCTCATTCTCCTCTGTCCTCTTGTGTGCTTTTCTACTTTTCTTCTCTGCATTGCTACGTTGCTTTATAAAAGAGTAAGATTGCGAGGTATGTGTAGCTTAACTGTTAGATTTTTTTGTTGAAATCAACTCATTCGAATTTAAATTTTAGATTTAAAATAGATGTTCGAATTATTTTTTCAATGGTAAACGACACACTCCTTGATAACAAGCTTACATGGTGACTTCGTCAATTTCAAAAAAATACCAACCTAGTTTTTTTTTAAAGATGTTCATAGAGAGTAAGGTGTGCGTGCATGCGTTATAAGCGCCTGCATTTATACCATGTTTTAAAAAAAAGGTAAATTATTTGTTTCCTTTTTCATTTGTTTCAACATTTGCTTTTTTTAACGGATAATAAATACTAAATATGCTCATGCTCCACCATGAATGCAATCAGCACCGACCGCGTACGTACGGTCTTTTCGCAATGTGGTACTAGTAGGATTTCGACACAATAACCAGTGTGAGTCCAGATGAAAAAAGTACTCCTAACTTTCAAGTTCTGTAACATTACAGGCGATGCGCTCATGAACCCAACCTCCGCAGACCGCAATGCCACGTCACATCCTCACAAGTTGTTGTTCCGTTGTGGAGTATAATCTGTAATATTCGCTGATACGTGTCCTTGACATTGCTGATATACCTGCACTCACAGCACATCACAAAAATTGTTTGACCACTCAGTCACTATGCTCTGTTTCCGGAGTTCTTCTAGAGAGAGTACATTGGGACATATACAAATCATATAAATTAACCACATTTGTGGCATTATACACACACGTACATATTCTCTACACATTTTTTTTTCAAAAATAAAGTTAAGAGCTCTATCTTTTATTTGAAGAAGAGAATAAATACACCATCCTGGAAGAAGAAAGGCACAAACAAGTTCGGTCTACATGCTTAGCAATATTGTCAGGGGGCATTTGATAATTTACCATCCCCGTAATATGTTTGGCATACGATTTGTTATCCTGGCTCATATTCAATGACTTAGATGACCTCATGTGTCAACGATTGATGAAAAGTTACACCCTCCAAATACAACAGCAAATTGTTAAATATATCAAAATTGATGGACAGCAGTGCGTAACATAGGAGTTGAATTTTGATGAGCTAGGTGCACAGCCGGATCACCTAGTTCCAACTGATTTTTCTGTTGTCCATGTTTTTTAAATGGTCCTATGTCACCATCACCTCAAGTTGTCTGCAAATCCCCAACCGAATATCGTTCTAAAATATAAAAAAGAAATGCCACCAGAAAATGGCAGGACATCACCGTCACTCAAAAGTCAATAATTCTGCTATAGAGTAGAACTATATTATGCATGTTGGTTTTTTTTAAAGAAAAACTCTATTATCCCTGCCCGGTTCCTTTCCATGAGGCAGCTAGCTGATCGAGAAAAGCATCAACAGATCTCGATTCGTACCTCTGTTCCTTTGTACTTGATACTTTGAACATCGGCATAGTACTTTCTGATATAATTTTATTTTTTTCTAAGTAGGACTATATGTTTGCAAATATATTAAAAATATATGTATATGAAAGTAATTTTTTCATGAAAAATCTATCGATATCATTTCCGTGTATATTGCGCGTATCGATCGATGATATAAAATTTTAAGGTTTGACTATATACATCATCCTATGACAACATTTTAATTGTTTTTATAAAAGCAAGTTCAATAATATAGTCAAGTACTAGCTCTAAAAATTAAAATATCATCTATAGTTATTTTAATAGTCCATTCATATAATAGTTAGCTATAGACATATATTGTATCATTTTAATATCTAATTCATCCATCTCTCATATGATTTATTGAAATTCGTTTTACAACTGATTATAAATATGTAGCCCTTTTTTTCTCTTTATTTTTCTTTCTCTTTTACATAAACATAAATATGATGTGACAACTTATACAGTTCGCTTATGTTATCTTATTGTACTCATTCTAAGGGCATCACTAATGTATATGACAAAAATGATTCATATAGATAGGACCCACATAAATGGACTTTAACTATAGCAGTCCTCACAATATATATAGATATAAGGTAGTATTAGAAGAAGAGATAAAAGTAGAGATAGATAATATTATTTATTTCATATGGGTAGTCCATATGTATATATGTATCTTTTGTTATTTTTTATATGGACTAATTACACAATGATACTAGATGGCTGAATGGAATATTATATTGTCTATGAACTACTTTTGTATCATATTGTGGATGCCCTAATGCAGAGAGCCTTTGCTACCCCAAGCTAGCTAGCTGATCGAATCCAAACAGCAAGAGAGTAATCTCTTCTATTATAAAAATTAAACATGTTTCCGCCAGAATTTGTGTACGTCATCCGTGTTTGAGTTGGTTATATATCGCCCGTATCCAATTCGACGGGAGTCTAGAATAACTATTATACACCCCTATTCTAGCCCAACCCATATCTCTCCCAGCCCAACCCAACCGGCTCACACCATCCCGCCTTCCCATCCCGCGGGCCTCCACTCGGCGCCGCACACGTCTCTTCTCCGATCAATGTCTTTTTTCTCTTTCCTTTTTCTTCTTTTTCTCCTTTTTTTCTTGATAATCCTGATCCTCTCCTTGTCATTCCAATCTTCTCCCTTTTCTTTTTTTTCTCCTTTTTTTCTCTTCCAAATTTCTCTTCTCATAAATATTTTTCTTTTGAATTTATCATTGTTTAAATTATGTATGCAACAAGTTTGTTACTTTGCAAATATTTTTCATCTACACTAAAAAACTTTTACTAACTGAATAATCAAAATTTTAATCTTTGATCCATGAGGTATAGCGCATGCTTTGACTTATGGAATAGTCATCCAATCGATTTGTAAGGCTATAAAAAAGTGTACATAAAAGATTTTTGGTATGATGACGCATGAAACATGCGTAACCCGATTTAATGCTATATATGATTTCTGACTTTGTTTTGCTATTATTTTGTTTGTTTGGTATTGGATTGTTGTTTAAATTGATCAAGTTTTTATTAATCGTAAAAATTATTTTCATCTAGTGTAACACAGAGGCATTTTCCCTAGTTAACTAAAAAGAAGCGTGAGGTAACGTAGCATAATTATCCGATGGAATCCAACCGTTTCGTTCACGTGAGGCGTGTGGAGGAGCAAGTCACGCCCATGCCTCCCTGCCTACCGTTGCCGCCGGCTGGCTGCAAAAGCCTTCCCTTCAACGAGCAGCTCAGCGTGCCGTACAGTCGGTACAGACGAGTTGGATCAAAAAATAACAATGATACACTCCATCCGTTTTTAAATATATTTTGTCTCAAACTTTTAATCTCTCATTTTTTTCAAAAAGAATTAAAAATGCAAATACTTAAAAAGATGTTATGTTGTTATTAAAATGCATTGTGTCTCAAACATGATGATAAGGGCCCCTTTAAAAAGCGGGATTAAAAAATAGAGGAACATGAAATATATAGGATTTTGATAGAAGTACAAGTGTAAAGTAAAACAAAGCATTGTAAAATACAAGAAAAATAAAAAATGATCATTTGATGGGATCATAGAAAAACATAGAAATTTGAGAAGAGATAAAAACTTATAGAAAACTTTTCCGAGGTAGAATCTCATGTTAAATTTCCTCTAAACTAGCATGGAATGAGGCATTCTATAGGAATTCAACGAATTATAAAGTGTCCATTTCTTTGATTCAAAGTATTATATATGAAAAATTCCTATAGCAATGAAATCTTTCAAAATTTTTACGATGTTCATTTGAATCAAAGGGGTCCTGAAACTTTTGCTAATGCAATCTAAATTGGAGTAATTAGTGTTCAAAGCAAAAATTTACTACCTATGTGTTTTTTAATAGATAGCACCGTTACTTGTAGCATAACATTGACCATTTCTTTTATTTAAAAATTTAGTATAAATTTAAAAAAAAGTAAGTCATGTTTAAAGTTTTTAATGATAAAAAAATCACGGCAAAATAAATGACACTTATATAATTTTTTTAATAAGACGAATAGTTAAACGTATCTTCTGCAGTATTAGAAAATGCAGGGAATAGTTGTTAACACTAATAGTTATTTGAAAATAGAGTAAGTCGCCTTGCATGCTGCCCTGAGCTCTATATCTCTATATGCAATCTTAATTTATGATGGTGGCTATTAATTTTTTGATTTACTAGCAAAATGCCCATGCTCCATGGATATATAAAATTTATTATAATATGTTATATAAAATATTTTTTTATCAAATATGTTAGTATCACTCGTTTGCTTATTAGAAATATATGGTATTCACTTGTTTTAAACAAATATTGCATCATTCCATAATATCAGAAAATAACAGGGGCTGATTTATAGAAATTGCCAAAGCAGTGGAAAGTGTTGGAGTCTAAATTTACAAGATCTTAATGATTTAGCCTATACATAATCATCTTTGCGTTAATGTGGAAATCTTAATCTACTGACCTGCTTGAGAAGCCATCAATTTTGAGTTTCTTTTCCTTCGATTTTCTTCTTCTCTTTTTCTTCTTGATGCGCCAACAAAAATTTAACCGAGACAGCCTCACAAACCTCTTCTAGCGCTCAACCTGATCGGGCGGTTTAGTGTTTAGGGTTTTGGCAGAGAGTTCGACGCCCCTTCTCCTTTGCCCTTAATCTCTTTATAGAGGCGCTGGTGGGGCTTGGGGGATATCTCCAATTCGGTTAGGAGTTAGATTTACCGATTACAAAACTAACTCTATCTCTTAATTTAATTTTGTTAGAAAATTGATAAGTGGGATTTATCCCTTTCCAACTAATTGACCGGCACTTAGCCGATAAATCAACCAACAGTAAGGAGGCAATGGCAGATTCACTGTCATCATCCCTAGTAACTTTTAAAGGAGTATAGATACCTTGTACCTGCTCATGCTCGACATGACATGTTTTGAAGGGAAAGGAACAATCGCTACCAAAAACTTTATAACAATGCATTGAAGATGCAATGTACACTGCGAGGGTTGAGAGGGAGAGGAATAGAGAGTGGCAGTGGCTCGTCCCTCTCCTCTAGTCTGACGTGGTGTCATGGCGGTGCGTGTGCTCGATGAGCGTGATGGTGACAAATGGTGATGGTGGCAAGGAGGAGGCACGGCGTGCAAGCCTAGGATAGGGAGACAATGGTGAAGGCTTGCTAAAGGCAGTGGCCGCAACTAGAGAGGACTGTTGCTCGCCACAACAGAAAGGGACAGAGCGAGCAAGATAGAGAGACGAATAGAAGGGTAGAGAAGATAGAAGGACTTAAAGATGGCTCGGCTCAGTTTTTTCTGGTTCATTAAAAAACCATACTTATGTCCCACATATCAATGTTAGATTTTTACATGAGTACCATCACTGATAACATCAATGCCTATTTTTCTAAACAAGCACTCATATGGTCTCATAATTGCCGGTTTTTGTACATCCAAAGCACGCTAGATCCAAGGGACAGGAAACCCTTACCAATTCTTTTTTTTCTAACTATAACACTGACAGGGCGTCACATAATAGGTTCTGTGGTACCGCATGCGGTATAGCCCAAGCACCGAATAAGATCGTGGGTTCTAGCTTTGCTATTGCTTGACACCAGGGTCTATTTATGAAATAGGTTTTATAAAAAAGGCCAAAATAACCCATTTATGAAATAAGTTGTATAAAAAGACCAAAATAGGTAAATTCTATTCCAGTGCAATAGCTAGCTAGATCAGTTTTGACATGATATTGCACTGACCAGAATAGGATATCCCTTTCTTCCCGTACATGCTGAGGGCTTTCACAATACGTACAGCTGGCGTTCAACCCCGATCTTCCACATCAAAGATTCCCAGCCAAGTCGGTCTCTCTCATGCCAAAGTGAGGAACACAGAGCCAAAGTTAGATGCACGTTCCTCGTCAGAATTTGTCAGGCGAGGCAAGAAATGGATCGTGCTACGCGTTGGGAGAGGGCATGTGCCCGCTCGACGCCCCAATGCCCTCCTCAACCACCTTTGGCGTGGTGACCGCAGAGGAAAATATGGCGGTTGGGGCAGAGAAAGATAGAGTGAGGCGAGGGGGAGGGCCTACCAGGGAGCCGCCACCGTCACCATCGTTGAGCTACTGTCGTAATCAAGCCACCGCCGCCTCTCCCAGCCACGGGGACTACTCACGGCCACCGCTATCGCTGCCTGAGTCCAGATTTGGCGAGTTACGGGCTGGATTTGGAGAGCTCGGTGGAGGGAGAGACCGGAGGCGAGGAGGGGCCGATGGAGGGCACGCGCGCAGGGGGGGAGGGGGGAGGTCAGAGGCGGCCACCGCGGCGAGCCATCGAGCTAGGCTCGAGCGGCGTTTGGAAGTTGAGAGGCGCCAACGGGGAGAGTTCGTCTTCGAGGTGGGGGAGTGGGATGAGGTCGGAGGACCGCCACAAGCTTGTTCTTGTTGCCGGGATGGGATAGGTGCTGGTGGTGGCAGAGCTTGTCGCTAGGAGTGGAGAGATCAATGACAGCAAATTTCGTTGCCTAGGTAGGGATTGAGGAGAAGCCGGAGGCGACAGAGTTTATCACTGAGTTGGAAAGGGTGTCGGTTGGAGGAGGAGATGAGGGACGTTGGCCGGGGGAGGAGAGGAGAGCCGGGTAGCCAGCATGAGTAAAGGGGAAGGAGAGGCCATGAGGATAAGAAAGTGAGGGGGAAAGAGGGATTTTATATTCTTTTCTAGATTTTAGGGTGTTCAATACAAATTTTGGAACTTCATACAAATTGAAAAAAATATGATAACTGGAAAAAAAATGTTAGGGGCTAAAATATAAAACTAAAGTCACTTACACTGTTAAAATCTAAATTTTAAATTCGTAGTCTTAGGCTGTGTTCGGCAGTATCAACTCCCAGCATGCACAGTAAACACGAAAAACGGAGCGGTCATTAGCACGTGATTAATTAAGTATTAGCTATTTTTTTTTCAAAAATGGATTAATTTGATTTTTTAAGCAACTTTTGTATAGAAACTTTTTGCAAAAAAATGCACCGTGTAGTAGTTTGAAAAGCGTGCGCGGACAAAAAGTCACATGAAAACCGGCTGCCGAACACAGCCTTAGTGTTCGTGACACTCTGATGTTTGTCATATAAGTGACATGCACTGTGAGTGCCCTGAAGCCAAGGGCCAACACCAATGTCCCATCGATCATCTCTAGAGATTCCTTGGCCTCAAAGGAATAAGGTCCTACTACACTTACTTACACTGTACATATAAATCAAGTATAGCAGCTACTCTACAAATTAAAATAGAGAGCAGGCAGGTAGCGGTACAAGTAGTCCCATATGCTTCCCGTTACCTGCGTCGTCGTCGTCCCCGTCACTCACACCCCGCGATGAGCGTAGCTGAGAGAGCTAGCTAGTAGTAGTAGAATGCATGCAGGCGTCAGCTTTTGTTCGTTTTCTTGGGATACTTTCCTTCTTCATGGGGAATCAAACTCTTCCATGCGACTAGTGTACTGATTTTTGATATATTGTCATATGGATTCATGGCTATATATAGCTGTGTACTGTGGCAGTTGATATATACACCCTCCGTCCCAAAAAAAACTCAAATCCTGGCTATGAACCTGGACAAGCACATGTCCAGATTCATAGTCAGGAATTAATTTTTTTTGAGACGGAGGGAGTATGCAACTTGCCGTGCTCGCTTGTTGCCATTATATTTAGCCCCATGCGTGCAGCATGTGACTATCGAGCAACAGGCACAACCGCACAACCGTTTTCTTAGCAAGTAGAGTATGTACTGTAATACACCTTCATCATCAATACACATCCATTATTCCACTTTTAATATCTCTTCTGATTTTTTTTTCAATTACATAGCAGACCAATCAAGCAACACATCGCAACGCCAACCAGACGGAGACTAGCGGCATATCGGTGACGACCTCACTAGTATCCTATTTAAAGCTCACTCACATGTGCGTAATATTTGCAGGCATCGGTATTTAAACCTTGATGAATGAAGTTATACACTCACAGACCACAACTTTATCATCACACCCCTGGTGCGCTTCTTCGTTCTGATTTTTGTAATTTGTCAATAGAGAAAATTTGCATGTTAATTATCACAGACTCAGTCTATGTTTTCTATTTTCTAGATGAACTTAGATGCACTTTTATGTTTAAATTTAGAATACAGTTTTCTTGTTTAGCACTCCCTCCGTTTTATTCATATTATAAGTCGTTTTGACTTTTTCTAGTCAAACTTCTTTGAGTCCGATCAATTTATAGAAAAATATAGCAATATTTTCAACATAAAATAAATATATTACTAAAATATATTAAAAGTTAGTTTTAATGAAACTAATTTGATGTCATAAATGTTGCTAAAAACTTAATCAAACTCAAAAAAAATTTGACTAAGAAAAAAATTAAAATGACTTGTAATATGAATTGGAGGAAGTAGTAGCAAAAGATACACATCGAATATACTTTGAAAATTTTAAGATAGGACATCTCTCAGTTTCAATTCAATGCATGAGAGAAATATATGCAAGTTGTTGGATGCTAATCAAGTGTTTGAAAAAAGCGATTGACTGATAAGAAAAAATAGTCAAACACAAGAAAAAATTTAATCACTTGATCGACACTTTATATTACTCTCTTTGTTATAAGTTATTTTAAATTTTTTTACTATTTACACTTTTAAGTTTGATCAAGTTTATAGAAAAATATAATAATATTTCTAACATAAAACAAACATACCATCAAAATATATTAAATGATAGATTTAATAAAATAAACTTGGTTAAATTTAAAAACATTTAGTGTTAGACAGCTATTGCTGCCGCATTAGTTGCGAATGAGACAGTTGAAAATCGCTATAAGCTGCAGTCATTTTGAGCTACTGCAGCTAGAGCTCTGCTGCAAAACTCGCATTCGAACACATCCAAAGTAACTTAGCGAGTGTTTGGTTTGGGGATAAAATGGGATATGTTAGGTCTTGTCAGTATTATGAATAAGGCATACCCAATAATCTTGAATTAGGCTCGGTGAGACCCACCATATACCAAGTCTTAAATGAAATCATGCCTCATATACGAAAGGTGTTCTGCATAAGGAAGGAGAAGCAGCGTTCAAGTTGGAAACTACAAGGACTACTCAGATCGTATTCATATTTGTCTCCCTAATTCTACTTGGACAAGAAGACATCTATGGGTATAAATACAAGACCCTCTAGGAGAAGAGATACAGACCAATATACGTCGTCAAATACCAACATCAGAGACAACTCTAGATAGACCCAACCTGAAGCCACAAAGGTCGACAAGAGGAATCTACCGTTATCTTTGATCTTACCAAATTCATCTTCGAGGGATAAGACTACCCTGTCGTCGACTACGTGTGAAGATCCATGCTGCCAAGTCGACGACAACTAGATTAGGTTCTTTCAAATATTGTACTCGTGTGATTCTGATATATAAGAGCAACATTGGTTTCGGTCAACAGGAGTAAGGCTATTACCTGTTAGTTAAGGGGCCCGAACCTATATAAAAATTCCTGTCTACCATCTCTTTTACCTCAATCTCGCGTATACCTTGGTTCCAACGATCCATATACTCTACAAATATCGTAGTCGCGATCTACTCTGTCGACAGGTCTATCCTAATGTTTTGGGATAAGATGATCCCATTCATGTGTTTGACATAAGGGTTGGAATAATTTTATTTTTTTGAGGGTTGAAAGGATGTGGCCCATATATCAATGAGAGAGAAAAAATGAGTTGGATTGGTCCGTCAGTTTTCGAGAGATAGGATTAACCCGGATCTAGAGAGAATATTCCTTTTCAGGGATCATCCCAACCCACCTGTCCTCGAACCAAACACCTAAAAAATAGGTTCGCTTTAACTCGACCCATCCCGTCCTTCAACCAAATACATGCTTATAATACTATATGAGCTAATGAGCTAATATGAAATAGAGGTAACCCTAGTCGACAGTCATTTGGTTCATCGTCAAGTAGACACACGTTCGCTCGTTCCCGATGCTTCTGTCTCATTGTCTTTTTGTCCCTGCATACGAGCCTTCTGCTATGTCCACGACACCGGTCACGTAACTCAAAACAGTCAACTCATTTGTTACAAACAAACCTTGTTTTGGCCCAGCAAGCACAAACTCTCTATAGGTTGTCACATCAGATGAACGTACTCTTGCTTCAATTTAGGATAGAACATACAGTATATTCTTTAACAAATGTTTGATGGGATAATATTTTAATTGCACTCTAATATGTTTGTTTTCAGAAAGCTAGGTCATCTTGGTTTGTAGTGGCTGCAGGCTTGACCGGCCGTGTCCCTGACTTGGTTTCAATGCTAGCTAGGGGGATGTAATCGCTGCAACATCGTGGCAGTGTTGTACTCAAACTCTTTCCCAAAATCTTAATACTATGTTCGTCTCAAAATAAGTTTATTTTTTATCCACCTCACACATATCAATATAAAACTAAAAAGACTAGAATATCTCTACTTTATCAAATTCTAATATAACTATTTCTTACTTTATTTTTTTCTAATACAACTATTTTCTACTTTCACAAACTCCGATATAATAAATGATTACTTTTAAAATGTATTTATTTGGGACAAATGAAAAGAGCTAGAAATGAATTTAATATGGGACAAAGGAAATAAAATCAACCAGCGTTCAGGTCATCTCATTTTTTATTATTATAAATAACACACTGGTCTAAGGTTATCTAATATTATAAGAAAAAATGAGTTTAAAGCACGACAACAAGCTGCAAACTGAACAATGATTCAACTTATTAGTGTGGTTAATTCCTATTATAATTCAATTTGCTTTTATCTTACTCTTACTTAGTTCTCGATTGTTTGTGAGGATAAGATTGATCTATACTAGCTATTAAGATTAAATACACTCAAAGAGATGTATCGATTGCTACGGTACAATGCAACATCTTTTATATGGTTGTAGTCGGATTGTTAATTTTTCCTCGACAAATTATAGTTATATCCACTAACGAAAAGATCAGGTCACCCTTGCTTATCAAGTATGTATATAGCTTGATTATAAGAGGTTTATCTCTGTCATCTAGTAAAAGTTTCAAAAGAGTTGGCAATAAGAAAGGTAGTCCTCGATCCTTTTACCTTAGTCTCCAAGATGGTTTACTGATTTCCTCCTACCTTTGTGCACAAAACAATTTAGGGATTGCTCGTTGCACTATCCGATGCTCAAACTTTTGCAGGCCAATAGGGAGAGATTATATAAAATAGAGAAAATAAGTCAGTTGTATTTTAATGAACTTAATATTAGAACCAAAATTAATTAACAGAGGAAACTAGACAATATTAATACCTATAATTTCAAATGTTATATACAATATTGCACTACTATATTTTTCCCTAAAGTAAGCACATATAATTAGCATATACTCATAATGGAGAATCTATAGGGGTTCAAAAACCATAGGGAATTACTTGGTCTTACCAGTGGCAAAACGGTGGGTATGCAAGTACGAGCGCATCTCTATATGTGACACCACCAAAAGATAGCGATAGTGGGTTCCCACAGGTTAATAATAAGAGGATTGAAATTGTTTTTAGAAATATGCAAAAGATTATTAGCCTAATAAGGATCAAAATATCACATTTCTATCCTCGGCAACGAAAAATCACAATACCATAGGAGTATGTACTAACTTAATATACTCAATGTGGAGTATCGCGGGTGGACATAGCGTGTGTCGGACGGGGGAATATTTCCCACAATGGACGTCAGAGAGATGCCAAAGTGGCCTGTTTTGGTCATTTGGTCTGTCCATATGTGCATCTGTTTTTTGGAGTATTCCAGCAGCAGCAAAGCATAGCAGTGTGGAGCATGTACGTCCATGGTTTCACAACGTTCGACTTTCCTTTCTAGGCAACATTAGAGTATTGGACTCTCTCAGTCTTTTCTACTCGTTATCTAAACAACGTTCGGGACATTCTTACGGTTTACAGTTTCATAAAAGATATAGTTCAAAGTAATTTTTTTTCTTGAAAAACAGAAAGCACATGCAAGTTTCAAGATGTGAAGATTAGGATTGGTCATGTACTTTTTGCATCTTTGCTTCTTTAGAGTTTAGAGTGAGAAGCACGTATTGTAATTAAACTATATATGAGAAGTAGCTTATGAAAAAAGGATAGTTTGATGCCTAGAGGTGATGGATAGGCCATATTAAAACTAAATGTGAAAGCACAAAGTGGAAACTGGTCCCAATTGACTGCCACTGCTGTAGGACACCACATATGTCACGTCTAAAATCGACACATGAGTGCATTTCAAGCTGCGTAGGAGTCAAAGTTCAGAAACGACACATATAACCCTTATAGGTGTCGATTCTAAAAAAAACACACATATATAATATATTATTTTTAAATAATATATAATAAATATTATATGTGGAGGTTTTTAAAAACCAACATATATGATCATCGTATATGTGCTGATTTTAAAAAATCGTCACCTATGTGTAGCGTCATAGGTGTTGGTTTCTATTATAAACCGACATATATGGACACACGTATGTGCTGCCGGTTCTTAATAAAAATCAGCACATATTAATTCATATGTGTCGGTTGAAAATAAAAAACCAGCATGTATGATGACACCACTCATATATGCCTTTTACTTAACTTTTGTTTATATGAAGTCATAAGAAGAGATAAACGTTATATCATATTTGTAGAGGTTGACAAGATATACAACTTTTAAGTTGTAGTTTATGACTTCTTATTTGTGGTCATTTAGTTTTTCGAAAACGCATTAAAAGTTCTCATATCTATTTGGATAAGCAAATTTTTAAAATTTTCAAACAATCTCGGATGAAGAAAAAATCTATATAAAAGTTGTAGATCTTAACGAGATCAACAATATTATGGTTGACAACATTTTCATTTGACCTTATCTATGGTGTCAAATATATATTATAATTTTTGAATGAGAGTAGGCAAAAGAATAGTATTTGCTTCTAAGACAAGCACTAACTATAGGTAATGAGGCTTTGGACGGAAAGAGAGGTCCTGAGTTTGAGTCTTATAAACCACATGCGCATATATTGTGCGAACAATCGAGTTATGGGAACCGAAGTGTAACCTCGAATAGATGCATAGTAAAATATGAAATATTTTTCTGGTTTTTTCATGCCCATAAAAAATGGTACGCCCCTACATGTGACGACTCTAAACTAGAACCGGCACCAATGATACCCCTATTAGTGTCAGTTGTACCATCGACACGAATGACTACCCTCATTAGTTTCACTATTATGATGTCAGTTCCAAAACTAGCACCTATGATGGGTTTGGAACCAACACTAATGAGGGTGTTTGTACTAGTATGTTGGATATTATGATCTAGTGTTGAGTATTCGTCTCACTCATTAGAACAGATCTAACATTTATGATGAATTTCTAATGATGACCAGCTAAAACATCATGGATCAATGACATTTTTATAGAAAACATCATAAAGGTTAGCCTCAAGCGAGGAATTGAAATGAGCATAAAAAAGTCATGACGGATATTCCAATCAATGGCTGGATTTTCCGATACAATTGTAGCGCAAACAAGCCAGACACAACCTAAATCAATAGATTACATGCGACAACACTAGGCAAAGCTAAATATATATGAAGGGGATATGATAATTTCACCGAGAGTCAAGATGGCGATGTATTTCCTAGAGTTTAAATCCTTGATGGGATTCTACATCTTTGTTGCAAAGCTTAATAAGAGGTGGATCGTTTTCAACCCTATCCTAGCAAGGTTGCACAAAACACTCCTCTTTCACCAAGGTATCTATTTACTTTTGTGGACAAGACCTGGCCCTCACAAACATCCCTCGATGCATTGCACATGAATCGGTGACTCGAGGGTGACACACCTAGCTGTCTAGGAGTCATCAGCATCCAATAATAACAAATCCAACACAAACCAACTTTTGGAAGCTGCCCTAGGGCTAAAAATTCGAGAGGCATAGACTAGGTCACAAACTTCAAATCCACACATACAAAGATTCAAACCACCAAGATGGAAAAAAATTTATTTAGAGAGAAGGAGAAAGAGCACAAAATCTACAGCACTTTAGCACAAAGCTCTAGCCTAAAACTTAAATGAATTGAACTGAATGGTTAAGGGTGTGGGTGTGGATTTAAATAGGAAGCCCCCCCGAATTGGCCAGTGGGTGGGAAAAAATTCATTCCACGTTGGTTATTCCGACTAAGATATGATATTCTGATTGATTTAAAAGTTTTAGAAAGGTCAAGAACAAAATACAAGGTCTCTAAAAAATTATTGGTCGGATATTCTCGCTTGCGAAAGCACTATACATAGTTTGAGATATTTATACGGGTGGAGCCAACAACAAGCAGCCCATGGAAATCGTTTTTGTAGGCAGTTGTACGCACATGCCGCCCGAAATAATATATTCAATTTTTTTTGTAAATTCATAGAAAATTCATATCGACTTTGATGGAGGTAAACAACATATCTATATATCTATATGTGATATTATAGGGGCTTCAGTTTGACTAGGTATCTTCAACCTTAAATTTTTTGCATAGCAAGGGTCAATCACTATTTGTTGCCTTCCATACTGTTTGACCTTAATTTGTTAGATATCATGATATTAGTGAGAATCCGTACAAAATTGAGTAGGTCTGGAGGGACTCACCTAACCAAACAATAGGAAATGCAATAAGGATCACTGTAAAACCTTTTAAATCTCAATTAGCCTTGGAATGAATTTTCTACAATTTTTTTGAACAATAAGAAAATTCTCTTCAAAGGCGATTGCTTAAATGAGCCATCCGGAAAAAATATGGTACCACATGTCAGTGAGAAGCCACATTTCTACGCGCCCACTTGTCCATGAGAAGCCACATTTGTACAGAAAACTACTTTACAAACTATCTCTATTTAGTCATACAATATGTAAGTAAGGATCCACTTGTCAGTGAGATGAAATATATAAAATACATTAATTTAGACATACTGTAATTTGACAAAATATTCTAATGGGACCCACTTATCATACTTTGGGCCTATACTAAGTAGCAAAAGTAAAATCCTATACAAAAATACTACTTAGGCCTACATGTCATACTCTAGGCTAAAATTTAACTAAAATATATATATTAAACTACTTGCGGAGGCGCCGCTTGGTCACCAACTTCGCCACTGTCGTCAGGCAGGCGCTGAGGGTCCGCCCTGTGCCAGAACACACGTTGCGGGACAGTGCTAGGGCGCTGGTGGCTGGCCCTATCCCGGAACCAGCGCTAAGGGCAGGTGCCACGTCTTCTCCTCCGCCTCCACGGTGGTTGGTGGCTCCTTCTAGCTGGCTGATGCATGTCTTGGCCAGCGGCACCACGACCGCAAAGGCTCACCCCTCTCGTACCGCAGTTGGGCAAGCGTTTGTCCCCTACATCTTGGCCACGTTGGGGCCGACGCTAAAACCTTTGCCGTGATAAGCCCCCCTCCCCTGTGCCCTCCTGCCTTCACCTCTGGCTCCGGCGGTGCCTCCTCCACTATAAGATATCTTATGATAGGTGGCATTTTATTTACGTCATGAAAACATAAAATTATGTCATATTTCAAAATTTGTGACGTTCGAGTGACGAAAATTCATTCATCATCTGTCATGCGTCTATTCATGTTTTGTGATGAAAACATATTTTTTCGTCATTGATCTAGATACAATCCTTCTTTCGTCATTGAGTTTATGACACTCAATTTTGTCACTAAATAGCCTAGTAAACATCAAAAAATATTATGTGGCCTATCAAGGTCCATTCAGGGAGCAAACTTTTTACGGGCTAAGCCCAATTGCAAACCCAATTAAATTTAGGCCTGACCCATCTAAGATGAAATATTTTATTCAATATACAACATGTTCACTGAACAAGAAAATCACAGGTCCTAGATAGCAAAATAATCAGGTTCCTACAATACATATAAGAAGCTCGCGTCACGGTGTCTGAAACTCATGAGCACTAAAATATCCCTGAAATCTTAGCAACAGCATACAGAATCTCTCAACATATAATAAGCTAGTTTAGTTCTATGTGATCTCTTGAATGGTTCCTATGAGATTGTTTCCCCTTACATCACTGCATATTAGGCTAATCACACAATATCTAGTAACATCTTGATGGCCTCGTCCGTGAAGGCCACCGCCATGGACATGAAGACCGAGGCCACGTCCTCAGCCTCTGCCTCAGCGACCTCTGAGGCCATCGCCCTCATCGTTGTCCGAGTAGGGGTGGACAGAAAGCTCAAATCTTGTGACCTGGATCGGCTCGTAGTCTTAATGAGTCAAGCCAAGCTAGGCTTTCAGCTCGCAAACTTAACGAGCTAGCTCGCGAGCTGCTTGTTTAGCACTTTAGTACAAAAGATCACCATATCTTCATGTACCTAGTACTTTTTAACTAATGTTTATTCACTTAATTACATCCAAACTATTTGTATTTAGTAAATTTTTTATTAGTTAGTGTTTATTATTATGTTTATATTTGATAAAATAGTAGATTTGAAATTAAAAAGGTGGAATAGATACGTTAACAAGCCTAACGAGCAAGCTCGCGAGCCGAGCTGAGCCAAGCTAGGCTTTTAGCTCGTTAAGGTTAACGAGCCAAGTCGAGTTGTCCCGTTAAGAAAACGAGCTCAAACGAGCCGAGCTGGCTCATTATCCATCCCTACGCCAAGTCATCATTGTTGGAGTCCTTCTTTGGCAGGGCCCCATACCACTGCTTGAAGTCGTTGTCCACTTATCACAAGGCGTTTCACCTGGCAATGGTGTCAGAGGACCTACTAGTGTTGTTGATCTCCTCCTCCTCCTCCCTGTCGGTGGTGATGTACTGCGGCTCCCATGGTGAGTCCATCGGTGGAGGAGCGAGTGGAGAATGGTGAGATGGAAAGAGGGAGAGCATGCGAGAAACCCACATTATCTTCTATTTATAGAAAAATAGACGTTGGTGTGGTAGTGGAGGATGTGATATATTGGCATGGTAGTGGAGGACGTGATAGGCATTCGACGGTTCGTCTTTTGAGGAGGAAGTGACCGGAGTCCACACAAAAACCGATGGTAGTAGATGCAATTGAAGACTTGAAGAAATGACGTGAGAAAGACGAAACGGCATGACAACATGCGGACAATTAAGAGTGTGCTACCTAGAAAATATAGTTTACACGAGTAGCGCGTAGTATATGACCACCCACGTAAATGCACATATTTATCTAGTCGACGCCTCAAGAAAATGCCTATGCGCATTCTGTTATTATGGATGGCTGTTTAAGGAAACCACCCTAGTAACTTGAAATGATTTTCATGAGCGGTGGTTGTTAGCGGCTGTCTGTGGTATTCTGTTTACATGAACAACTCTTTAACCCCATACCCTGGTAAACATAAAGCAGACGTTTGCATTTTTGTCCGCCTGTGAAATTAAGAGTGATGAGCCTATGAAAATCGATTTTTAAGTAGTGGACAACTCTCTATTAAGCACAATATGAGAGTCTGAGTTTGCTGCAAAACCAAAAACTCCGGTGCGTTGGATATTCTGGCAAACACCCTGGATACTCCGACATGACATGAATTGCAACGTAGAGAAAATCAATTATTAATCACAAGTTTGATTACGGAGTATTAACTGATGGATAAATAAGTAGTATTGAATGAATAAAACGAGCCAAAGGTAGGTATATAAGTGAATAGAATATAAATTATTTTGAGATAAATTGTAGAGGCGAAAAAGGAAGTTGTTTATGGAACAGAGAGTAGGAAGTTATAGAGTGAGTAGAATGGAGTACGTAGTAGTCCCTTCATTTGAAATCTATGCGCAAAGTTGAACAAAGGGTAAAATTTAAAATTTGACCCTATATTTATTACACACTGAAAAGGATATCACATTTGTTTATGGGTGGCATGCATGCAGCATTCAACTGGCCATCAGATTAAGGAGATCAATGAGGCATAGGCTGGCAGTTTGAGTATTTGACCAAGTGGAAATACTCATAGTCATCGAATTTGGATTGATGGTAGAGACATGAGCTTCGACTATCTGATAACGAGTTGATATTTTATTAGTAGTTATGTTCATTATACTACTCCAATTAAGTACTTTGAAATTAATTTCCCATGCCGATGCCATCTCCCAACACTATATGCTTAGAAATTAAAGTCTTCGTCTCTCTCGAGAAGACGTTCGCTCATTTTTCATGACACAAAAAAATCAAAAATTATTATATTTTATATATCACTTCATAAATATGTAACTTCAAATTTATAGTGATATTTATTTTTTTATTTTAATTTGTATAAATCAAATTTAAACTTATATGTGTTATGAAGTGATCCTATTACACTCCTCCAGCTCCGACGAGATGGTGTCGGCCTTAGAGACATGGTTGTAGGCGGAGGCGCTGTCCAGGCATGGCGCGGTGGAGTAATAGTAGCAAAGGAGGCGAGAAGATCAAGCAGAGAAAAGAGGCAGATCATAGTGACAACGCATGCAAAATAGAGTTAGGTCTGGCATTACACGAATCAATGAATTTGTATGGAGGAATTGAATTTTTTTTATTTGGCCCTTTGATAAGAAGGATTATACTAGCTTTCCAATCCTTTAAAGTTTTTATGGATTTGCTCATTGCATGTAGATTTTAAAGGAAAGTTAGCAAGAGCTTAAACCTCTTGAAAACTTTTCTGAGACTACATCTCTCATGTAATTCCTATATTTTCATGCGGTATATTCAAACGATTATTCCCGTGTTTTTTTCATGTTTTGTAATTTTTTGTTTTACACATTCAATTCTATCAAGATTCTATGTTTTCTGATTTTTACGTTTTTCTTAATCTTACGTTTCAAAGGTCTTAAAGCAGATTCAACGGTTCATAAAATGAAAGACGTGGGGTGAAATTTCTATGACATATAGCCCGTGTTTAGATTCAAAAAGTTTTTGAAAAAAAACGTCACATCAGATCACATCAGATATACGGACACACATTTGAAGTATTAAACATAGTCTAATAACAAAACAAATTACAGATTCCGCCTGTAAATTGCGAGACGAATCTTTTGAGCCTAATTAATCCGTCATTAGCAAATGTTTACTGTAGCACCACATTGTCAAATCATGGTGCAATTAGGCTCAAAAGATTCGTCTCGCAATTTACAAATAAACTGTGTAATTGGTTTTTTTTTTCGTCCACATTTAATACTTCATGCATGTGTCCAAACATTCGATGTGATTGGTTTGAAGTTTGAAGTTTGAAGTTTGAAGGGAGCTAAACAGGGCCATATTATGTAGGCAGTCCCATTAATTATTCCAACTTTGAAACGTAGGCACATCGATTTGATATACCATAATCCATCCATCTATCCACGATCTATCCATCCATCCATCACGTATATGCGCGCACAAGAGATTTGACGAAGTGACCTTTCCATACGGCCTCAATCCCCTCTGTTGCTAGCTGCTGTACTCCACTGCACTGCTCACAGTTACACACACTCTCTCTGCTTCATCTTCTCTGGTAGAGTAGCTAGAGACGGAGCTGTAGCTTTATATTTGACCACCGCCCCTCTCCACCAAGCACATCCTCCTCGACCTCCACCCTCTCTCCACCTCTCCCAACGCAAACCAAACCCCATTCCTCTCCTCCTCTCTCTCTCTCTCTTGCCCATCCCTCTCCGCACCTCGCCCTCCTCTCCGCTTATTATACCAGCTGCACGGCTCCCCTCCGATGCAGCCCAGCGACGCCGCCGCCACCGCGGCGGTGGCGGCGCCAGCGGAGACGGCGAGCAGCGGCGGCGGCGGCGGCGGCGGAGGGAGAACGACGGCAAAGAAGGCGGCGGGGAAGGGCGGGCCGGAGAACGGCAAGTTCCGGTACCGCGGCGTGCGGCAGCGGAGCTGGGGGAAGTGGGTGGCGGAGATCCGGGAGCCCAGGAAGCGCTCCCGCAAGTGGCTCGGCACCTTCGCCACCGCCGAGGACGCCGCCAGGGCCTACGACCGCGCGGCGCTCCTCCTCTACGGGCCCCGCGCCCACCTCAACCTCACCGCGCCGCCGCCGCTGCCTCCGACGCCGTCCTCCGATGCCGCCGCCGCGTCCTCCTCCTCGGCCGCCTCCTCCACGTCCGCGGCGCCGCCGCTCCGCCCGCTCCTGCCGCGCCCGCCGCACCTGCACCCCGCCGCGGCCGCCTTCCATCACCAACAGTTCAACCACCACCTCCTGCAGCCGCCGCCGCCCCAGCTGCCGCTCTACTACGCCGCCACGGTCACCACGACGACCACGGCAACCACGGCGCCGCCACCACAGCTCGCTGCCGCTGCGCCGGCTGTTCTTGCTGCTGCTGTGTCTTCCACGGCTGAAACGCAGGCCGTGGCGGCGCCAGAGGACGCCGCGGCGGCGGCGGCGGCGGCGGAGGCCGCGTGGGGTTACCACGGCGGCGACGAGGAGGACTACGCGGCGGCGCTACTGTGGAGCGAACCGGACCCCTGGTTCGATCTCTTCCTCAAGTGACCGACCAACGCACGCATGGGAGTTCTTGGCGAGCTAGCTTGGCGTTAGTTCCAACTGAGAGGGTGTCCAAGGCGAATGCATCTGCATGCAACCTAGCTTGATCAGTTTACTAGCTAACTAGGGTTTCGATTTGATTCTACTAATTCATCTTTTTTTCCTTCTTATTTTTGCTTTCTTTTTAGTTTCTTTGGTGGGGTTCGCTTGGGGTATTGAGGTGGTATTGTGAAGATTTAGGGTTTACAATTGATTTAAGATTCGATTTTAGTAATTGAGAATCCATTTGCATGCAACATCAATGGATGCATGCTTAATTATGACAAGATCACAAGAATATGATATGTATTTTTTAATTTATCGATCTTTGTATATAAATGGGTAGCATGTTTCCATATATATTTTTAAAAATCTGGGGTTACTTCTAATCCTTAAAAATATTTGTACTATTTTTTGTTGCAGTAGTCATTATTATATATTTATGTATAGGCTAGAACTTTGTGTTCTACTTTACACATGCGGTATTTAATTAATACAAGCTATACTAAACCCCAGTTTGTTTTTTTCTTCAACTTTGATTTACATGATAAAGAGCTATCTTTTATTGTTAAATTGTTGCTGTTCTAAAGAACAATCGATGATTTGATTTCAGCAACATATGATCTCATGCATGAAAATGTAATTATCTCCAACCTCGCTTGTGTTAATTTTATTATATACAATTGAAGCCATGTGTGCCCCTAAGTTTTATTCTCTATTACTCTAAAATATTGGGGTAGTTCCTTCCATTAACAAGTGCCCTATATCTTTAAAAAAAAACGAACATATATGAAATATATTGGCTATATATTTTGCTCTTTTTCAACATTCGTGAATCTCCGATCCAGTCCTGACCACCATCGAATATGATCAAAACATTTAACTTATAGCTGCTTAGAACATATGGTTTTCATACAATGTTTTTACAATTCTATCCAACTTGATGTGCTTAACAATTGAGCAAAGTTCATTGAAGAAATTTAGATAAAATAAATATTGAGGATTTTTTGTAAATTAAAGTTCAAAAAAAGAATCGCATGATTGTATTTGGATTTTAAAGAATCTTTTGGACATTTCTGCAGGTTTCGAAGGACGTACTTGTAAATAATTCTCGTTCTTTAAGAATTTCGAAGGACACATGCATGATTCCTCAATACTACAAAACCTATCGTAGGAATCAGCTCATAGGTGCTGATTTATTTTAAACTGACACCTTTACATCTTTTCGCACTTTTACGAAATAAAAAAATATAGAACCGACACCTGTACGATTGGACATTGATGCTGTAAAATTGGTACCGGCTGAAAAACCGACATCTATGGTCGGTTCCTAAACGGTACCAATAAAGGGTTCTGTAGTAGTGCCTATTTTATTTCTCCATACTTAATTTTCTATTTCTCATTGATCAAGCAAACATCATACAGTATATATATCTGTAAAATACTAATTGCATTTTCCAAGGAGATGATAAACCATCAGTTTTGAGTAATGCCTTTTACGTTATTCAAAAGTGATGACGGTGGAATCTTTGCATTCTTCGTATTCCTGGGTTTTAAAATTCCCTAAATGGGTATGCGCGATATTGTGCCAATGTACGCGTTACATGCGTATTGAACATTTTTTGTTGTTTTCCTAGATAGAAAATTTTGTTTTTTCTTCTATACGCAAAAGGAATAAAATTAATTGTGCCATAATATTTTCTTGTCCCATCTGGCCACAATCCAGGCCAACAGTACAGTTAACTTGCATGCAAGAGATGATCAACCTCTTCAGTTTTCTTACCTAGCTAGAGCTAATTTGCTCCGGGTACGTTCGAATCCCCAGGTTGGCAGCTGAGATTTCACTGGCGTGGAACAAGACGAGCCATTAGTGTATACTTCCTTCATTTGAAAATATACTTTACCGTATTTCTGTATTCCTGAGTTTGGTATGGTGCGCGCAACTACCACTCACTCGAAGACTAAGTAAGAATTACTATGAGCTCCTCGATCGGATTATTCAAATAAATATAATGCATACATTCAACTGAATTAAAAATCCATTTAATCCTGGACTTTTTTTGTCTTTCCTCAATAAAGGTTATTCTAACAACGGGGGCTTCCTATGCTGTGTCTCCTTCAGGAAAAATTATAAATCTATCTTGATTGTGAGTGATTTAATTAAAATAACTGAATTTAAGTGGAATGTGCTAATTATTTACATACATGCCTTGTATTATGAAACATTAAAAAATAGTTGTGTCCTATATTTTAAAATAAAATAAATAATTAATTGAGTATTAAGTATTATAGATTTTTTAATTATTTTTTTAAAAAAATGTATATAAGATATTATAAAAATACCCCGTTTGTTTAGTAGTCTGATAAGTGAACTCATGGAAGCAGCTCATCTGAGAATCCGAGAACTCATGGTATACTAGCTGGGGAGCGGTGTTGACTTGTGTACTTACGAGACATTAATTTAATCTCGGGAACGAAAGTTTCTTAAGTCTGTGTGACTGGTCAGCTAGGGGTTCGACGTGTTCTGAATCTTCAATGCAAAGATCTGAGCGAAAGTGCTTGGGTTTTCCTTCAACTTCAATTTCAATCAATCACTACAAGAATTCAGATATTTTTTGAGGGAAAAAATGCCTTCAATGGAAAAACGAAACTAAAGAAAAGAAAGTCTGAGAATTCTTACATTACTCAAATCCTCTTATTATTTATGGGCAATCCCAACACAGAAACTATCAAACATTTTTCATACTTGTCATGTCTTATATAGACACTATGTGTAAAAACTATATGCTTAATTGTTGGTGTTCTTCAAAATAAATTCTCATCCAATCATCTTTTTTTCTCTCTCCTTTTATCTATCTATCCCCTTATTTTCATTGTTGATTTATGTGTAGAGCCAGTTTCTTTTTCTTGTATGAGAAATAATTTTTTCATCTTTTTTTTCTTTTCTTATTAACTCTTTTGTCACCTCAGTTTTTTCTTATGTGAGATTGTATTTAATGCTATAAAAACTAGTTGAGGTGAAGAATTAGGATGCCCTAATATACAATTTCAAAAATAAATCTTGGATTTTTTTGTCAACATCGAACCTTTTGGCCATGCCATACACTTTCTTCTAGAAACAACTCTTCTATATTAGAACTATGGGGCTATTAGGGAGCTTCTCTCCCAAACAATTCAGCTTTTTTATTCGTATTCTGAAAAACTATAATTGTAAAATCTAAAAAATAAACTAAAAGTTAAAACTTGAAAAACCCAGTTTCTTCAGACCCTTATAAGCTAGCTACCAATCAGCTGCTTTTTGTTATCTTAAACTTCCCAAATAAACCTTATATTTGACCTGGTAGTGGATGACAAGTTAACGGTTGTCGATCGGTCGAGCTAGAGTCCGACGTGGGCAGCGTTGGCACGCCGGTCTGCTCAATACTCCCGTTTCACTCATTCAAACCCAACCTGAGCTTCATCTTCTCCATCTTTCTGACTGTCTGAAAGGCATTTCCATAAGCGGTTGCTTTCCCAGCTATGAAAATTTAACATTTCCACAAGCGATCGCCGATCAGAAGCGGTTGGCTAAACGTCCGTCAAAAACCATTTTAGCCACTTATAAAAATGATTTTTTATAGTGAATCATAATATTAATAATACCGCCACTTGGCAATTAATATTTGCTCTTCATTGTTCATGTAGGTCTGAGGCACCGGCCGCCCTTCCGGCCCACGCAAATATCTCTACAGTGTGAAAAAATCATTTTGGCCCATGACCTTGTAGTCCCAACTCTCGGGCCCCTGTCCTACCTCTATATGGGTCCGCTGCTATCCACATCTTATCAAAAAGTTATGTTTTGTTTTTTTTCTTGAGACGTACGGATCAAGGTTAGAAAATTGAGAATTTTCACATGTTTTTAACTCGCGTACTCATAAATAATGTTACGGAAGGAGATTTATCATTTTCAACAAAAACTATATGAGATAAAATCACTCTAGATAATTTTGAATTAGGCCAAGCGTCCTAATACATACATAAAAAAAGTCCAATTCTATAGGTATAAGTCCAGATTCATTTTTAGAATTCATTTTTTTTAAAACAGAAAGATTATGAAAAAAGAAAGTTAAGCCCACTATCGAGAGATGCTGGGGTTGTGAGAAATAATTTTCCTTACAACAACGAGAAACCTACCTTTAGAGAAAGGATTAATGCAGAAGTACGTTGGGCTACATTGAGCATTACACGTCACTGTAACAGAAACGATTTCCTCAAAGCAGCTAAAACATATTTTCATATGCGGCCAAGCCTGCCACGTGTAAACAAGTGTCTTTGAAAATGGGATTTTCACGGCCGGCTGGTCAGCCGTTTGCGAATAATGATTTTTATATGTCTTAAATACAGCACCTTTGAAAATACTTTTTTTTTTCATATTTTAACTTTTTAGGTGCTAAAACAAAACTTTTTTTTTTAATTTGAGTAGGCATCTGTACATATTCGTGCACCCAAGTCACAAGCCACATCATTTCTTTTCACGAAATATACACACGTGCGGTGCATGTTCTTACCATTTCACTATCAATAATACTTGTGGTTTGGAAGTAAGATGCTATTATTGTTTTGACATCACCTCTTCAAAAATTCTAATTCTTACTTGATCCTCTAAATGTTCTTCAATGAAATGAAAAGATGATCAATTATTTGGTCGAGCTCTACAAAGTATATTTTTATCGAAGGTAGTTTGAAGGGTATTTAACTTTTCGCCATTTTAAGATGTGACAATTAAGAAATTGTCGCTTGTAGTCTATGGCATGTGGGCCCTCATGTGTCTATGGCATGTGGGTCCAATGATAAATTTTTAATTGCCACTTGTAAGAGTGGCAAATAGTTAAATATCTCTAGTTTGAAACATAGATATAAGATTTTGTAAAAATAGATCTATAATCTTGTAAGGAATATTTGGGCCTCTAAACAATCTCAAATGAAAATGTTATTAAGTACAAAGTTGCAAATCTTATCAAGATCTACATTTTTTATATAAATCTTATCTTCATTCAACTTTATCCAAAAAAAACATATGTAGATGTGTGTTTTTTAATTGATTTTCACACGCGAGTAGCTTAATTAAACCGCCCGTATGAAATAGTCTTAATTAAACCGCCCGTATGAAATAATCGATTTTCACATACGAATACGAACGTTTAAGCTATCCAGCTATAAAAATGTCATCATTTTCACATACATCTGCATGTGAAAATGATAATTAGAGACAATAATTGGTAAGAAGACGCATATGGTGACTTTGTCAATCTTAAGATATAGATTCAGTCCTTAAGAGATTCTTATAGTGGTAGCGCCAAAGCCAACTCCCGAATAGGTTGGGTGGCCACATGGACTGTCTCTACGTCTCCGTTAGTAATACTACTATGCCGACTATTGTTGATGTATGTAAAAAATGATTGGGCACTGAAAAAATGGTAGTCCACTAGAAAACATTGTAAGTCAACTAGACACCATGACATTGTAAAAAATGGTTGCCCAGTTGACAATGTTATTAGGTGAGTTCAAGCTTAAGGATATGCCAGTGCATGGGAATAGAGTGTATATTTACGTTTATATGACAAATATGAGGTGAATGTGTGCGCGTACATGGGCGAGTGAGTGCGGCTGTGTTTCGCAAAAGGACAGGTAGGTTAGCTAGCACCGTGAGGCAGTGTTCGTTGGTTGGGAACAGAAACTAATCCCTCTAACATATAAAACGAAACGACTAATTAACACATGATTAATTAAGTATTAGTTTATTTTTAAAAAATAAATTAATATAATTTTTTAAAATAATTTTTATATAAAATTTTTTTAAAAAAAATATCATTTAGTAGTTTGAAAAACGAAAGATGGGAGTTGAGAAAGGAGAGAAAAAATCACAGCCTGGGTGAGTAAGGTAGGACGTCCTCCTTGACCAATCGAGCCGACGCAGGTCTGACTTGTGAGCAGCGAGCGGCTGACATGACGGAGACGGAGTCGGTGGGCCAAGGCTGGCAGTGGCGGCTACCGATGGATCTCAGTTCCGATCCGGCTGTAACCAATGATCAATTCTTCTTTCTTTTCTCCGACTCCGCCGGACTCCACCACCACCACCACTAATTAACCGACCCCACCTGACCTGACTGACTGACGGATTGACTGCCCCTGCCAGCCGTTGACACCACACGCGCAAATCGTTCGCCCTCACCTGCACGCCTAGAACGACGTAGCACACGCAGTACGCAACCAACGCGAACGCCAACGGTTTGGTGCCCCGTCCGTCCCAGGCAGGCAGGCACAGGGAGCCCAACCGCCTCACCCGCCCGTCGGCTGATCAGCCGTCGCGTCCCCCCTCTCCCCGCGCGCGCGCGCCGCCAGCTGATGTCTCACCCACGCACGCACCCGTCCGTCGTCCGTCTGCCGCGCGCATGCGTCGTACGTGCCGCCGTAGCTCGCTGGAGTACCTGCTGCTGCGCTCTGCTGCACACGATTCCCAGGGTCCCGGCCAAAAGAAAAGTGAAAACATTTTTTCAGCTTTATCTTTTCGCTTATGTTTTTATGCTTATCAGCCAAAATTTAGATTTTAAATTTTGAATTTGAATTTAAAATTGGTTTTAATGTTTTTTATCGTACTTTATTTTTTAGCCTTTGCTTTAAATCGTTAAGATCATATATATATATATATATATATATATATATATATATATATATATATATATATATATATATATATATATATATATATATAAAAGTTTTATTCATAAATTATATTTCATTTGTAAATATGCCGTTTTGTTTTTTCTTCCAATACACCAAACCAAACGATGGAGCTGTTCGTCTCTTATGTCTATGTTTTGCTTGTACATTATCTGTTTGAGTTTTTCTTTTCTACGAAAAGCTAATGCATGGTACATTTGGTTGTAGAGGCAACGTTAATATTAATATTACCGCATAATCCTAATTAACCGTGGGGGACTAGATATGAACGCATCATTAATTTCTAGCGTATATTTATCAGGGAAAATTTGATTACGGAATTAATCGTATACCCCTACCGACATTCCGAGTAATTATATCAAACATAGGAATCAATTGGCATTACCTCATAATTTCTAGCCAGCCAACCAACATCCGATCCTTGCAATCAAATTACAGACACATTAAAGGTTAATGCATGTTTGCTAAAAGAGGAAAAATATGAACATTCCAATATCCGATTAAGCAAACTACTACTTCTAATGACAATCACTTTACTTGCCAGTATATGACAAGAAGTGACATGGCATGCATGGGCAGCAGCAGTAGTGTTTGCCAGTTGTCCAAGTAACCAAGCTGGCGGAAGGTTTGTTACACTTTTGTTTGATGCGCTTTCCATGAACCACCGGCCGGCGGTACGTACTGAGCCAAACTGAACCGATATAGATGTGACAGTGAAGCTCATGCTTTGGGCCATCTCGTCCATGCTGCTAAACTAACCCTGACAGTTCACAGGTCACATACATGTCGTCTCCATCTCGCGATATATCTGCGCCTGTCTGTCTACAGCAGAAGGATCGATCGATCGATGCCTATCGCCAGAATTGTTGGCGAAATGTGAGTGATTCCTCTCATGACATTCATGCGTGGTTCTTCGAACCTTGTCATGACATGCAAGAGGATTAAGGCTTCGTTCCGAATGGATGGTGCGCTATTGTGCTCATGGGATTTTCTTTACACGTGAGACGAGACAAATCATAGCATATGATGAATCGGTTTATTTGGTAGAAATTTTCTTTATACAAAACACAGCTTACAAAAAATGAGCTCACGGGACACTACTATGGAATCCGTTTTTCATGCGGTCAAAACTTGTATTCGCAAGTGGCTGAGCAGCTCGCCTGCTCCCATGTGTTTGCGGAAATGCGGATTTTCGCATACGGACGGCCTAGCCACATGTGAAAATAAATTATTGTAGGCTGCTCTCTTAAGGTGTCTGCTTGTGAAAATACATTATCGCAGTCAGTTGCATTAAGAGCAATCCAGAGGACATTGAAGACAACTCGCCGATAGATCTCGTCGAGACGTTCTTGTCAGGGATCTCGTCGGTACTTGATTCTTTTTGTTGTTCTTTATTGTAATCTCTGTGGTTCTTGTCATAATTTTATATAAACACGGTCCCACCAGGCGTGCCAAAAATGTGTTGACGCCAAATCCGTACCGCCGATGAGGATCCGGCGTGCAGACACACAAAGGCCTGGGAGATCTGCTTAGCTCCAGTGCAGGTCCTAAAATTGATGAAGCGTGGGCGTGCCAGTCAGTTTGATCCTACCACTGACAAGATATGCAAAACGACATAACAGAAAGTTTATCGGCCGATAGGCCGATAGGGCAAAAACGTATCGGCCGATAGGCCGATAGCCAAAACAACCGATCGGCTGATGAGCCGATGGCACAATTCCAGCCGATGTACTGAACAAATATCTATATAGAGACGATCGGCTGACGATAACATGATGATATAGCAATATGATATAGCGTAATCCAGATAAATATAAGATAAACATTTGATATGAAGATTAAAGCACACATCGGCCAGAAGTCCGATGGCATAAACTCTCAACAAGCAGATAAACAATATATACTCTGTTGTCATCGGCCAGATCCAATCTATACGTAAAACTCTTGGGCCGATGCAACGTCCAGATAACTCACCGGCTGAAACCCCGATGAAACCCTTATTGGCAATCAACAAGCAGGCTAGAGATTACGGTTCTAATCACGACTTAGTAGGTCAAACCGAACTGATGCAGCACTAAGTATGAAAAGAAACGCAAGATCTAGACAATCAAGCCCTTGACTGATTTTCGGGGTGGTGGATACCTTAGCCAATCTAATCTAGCAAAGCAATTTAGTCGATACCGGCATAAACCCTAAAGCGAATCTCGACCGATAAGACTAAATCGAGAAGCCAAACCAGATTGACTAAAATATATGATAATAGGTGCTTACGTTGACGAGATCAGAACGTCGAAGCCCTAGCCCCGACAGCGCAGGCAACCATAACGAGACTTACCCCTCGCGGGAAGGGCATGAACTCGTCGAAGAAGACGAAAAGTAAAGGGTGGCGATGCGCCGAAGTTGTATTGATCGTGTGTTGATTTACATGAGCCTTGGGCTTACATATTTATACCCATAAACTAACAAAGATCCTAACAGATTAGGACTCAAACCTTCCTAAAGATAAAAGGAAAAAGATAAAGTCCTTGCCGGACACTAACACACTTTCCTAAAGATAAAACAGAAAGCTAACTAACTCTTCCTAATTAAGAGATACAAGCCGCATCCTCCTTAGACTCGGTCACCACTGGATAAGATCTTTCCGAATCTAACAAGAATCCGACTGCTGTTGGTGGATGAGATAACCCCCATCGGCCGATACCAATCTTGAGCCGATATGGATCCTAGGCCGATGAGGACTTCGGGGCTTACCAAATTCTGGTGTTAACAGTTCCCTACTGTCCAATCCACCAACATCGAGATCAACCTCGAGATGCATTGGTGGACGATAGCGAGATGAGAACTCCAGATCGCCTGGTCGGATTCATTGACATCGATCCTTACGAACCTCTCGTCCTTCACAGCTTGGAATCTTCAGGATCCAACTCCCCGCGTGAAGTGAACATGATCGAAAGGGCCATCGAGGACGTATGTGAAGAGGGTGAAGTTCACTTGGGAGAAGAACTGCCTGCTCCTGTTGTGTCACGTCAACCTGTTGAGCTGGTTTGAACTCCTGCCGAGCACTTCATCGTGGTTAATTCGTTACTGAAGCAAAACTACGTTCGACCCAGTAACCTTCCCAGAAGCAAATGACTGGGTCAGATGGATACAGTCAACGGTGGCCAACCTCATCTGCGCCTTCTTGGCCACGGCTGGATCAAACCCCCAAGGTCTATCTCGAGATCCCCACCCACACATTGGAGACCGAGCGCTGGAGAACAACGCTGTCGAGGACGCTCCTAGTCCACGCCCCAGCCGAGACCCGAGCCGCATTCCTTGAAACACATCACCGAGAAGGCAGGACAATCAACACCCTCCTCATCGAGATGACCGCGATCTTCGCAATCACTTGAATAGGCATAGGCGGGAGCGACGAGATCGGAACGATGTCGACCAACGCCAACCTCGCGCTTCTCGTGGAGGAAACAAAAGGCGGGACGACAACGACAACCAAGAAGATTGCAACAATGATCGAGATCGTCGAGATCACCAAAGTTAGCAGGGCGAGAACGACCAAGGTTGACAACACCATGATGACAATCGACGACGACGAAACTCGTGATCCCCAAACTATAGGAGGTCAAGGGGCCGCACCCTGACTACAACGATTCTTCGTCGTCATCATCGTCAATTAGAGGCGGTTCTCGCAGGCCACGAGGACGTCGTCCGCCCTTTATACCGGGAGGCGGATGTCGAGCTTTCACACCTGCTCTGCGAGAGGTGCGATGGCCAAACAAGTTCCGTCCTATTGCGATAGAAAAGTATGACGGCAGTACTGATCCAGAGGAGTTCCTACACATATACTCTACAGTTCTCTACGTGGCCAGTGTAGATGACAACGCGTTGGCAAACTACTTGCCTGGAGCATTGAAAGGATCTGCTCGGTCATGGCTGGTGCACCTCCCACCTCGCTCGATTTCTTCCTGGGAAGACCTATGGCAGCAATTTATCGCCAACTTTCAAGGAACATACAAGCGGCATGCAGCCGAGGACGATCTACACGCCCTTAGGCAAAACCTGGCTGAATCTTTAAGGGACTATATACGGTGTTTTAATGAATGCCGGAATACGATCCCTGAGATCACCAACACTTCTGTCATACGCACGTTCAAATCAGGCGTCTGAGATCGATACACCATCCAAGAGTTGGCGACAAGGCGAATCACTTCTTCCATGAAGCTGTTCGAGATCATCGATAGGTGTGCTCATGTAGACGATGCCCTTAGGAGGAAAGATGGAAAAGGCAAGGTGGTCGAGGAGAAGCAACCGACCAATAAAGAAGCACCGGAGTCCACTAAAAAGAAGAAACAAAATCACTAAAAGGAAGGGAAATGCAAGACGGAGACAGATGTCCTTGTTGCAGAGTAAGCAAACCCACCCCCAAAATGCCCAGCCCTTCAAGGCGATGAACCAGTACGACAATGGTGCCCGATACACAAGACCAATACACATACCTTGGAGGAGTGCCAGTTTTATCAAAAAGCATTGGTAAAACAATTGGCCCATGAAAAAGGAAAGCGAGTTCGCGTGGTCGAGAGGAGCGCTAATGATCTCTCGTTCGACGACGAACTCGCGTTCCCAGACTTCGACCTGCATGTAGCCCATATCTTCGGCGGTTCTACGACATACACCTCTAAAAGAGAGTATAAGAAGGTAGAACGCGAAATCTTCTCTATTTCACAGGGAGTTGCTACCAAGATGAAGTGGTCTGGTAAGAAAATCGAGTTCTCTGAGGCCGACCACCCAACAACGACAATTGTTTCAGGCCGGTACTCGATAGTAGTCGAACCTACTATTTGGAATATCAAGGTGGCACAGGTCCTCATCGACGGCGATAGCTCCATTAACCTCCTCTTCACCAGCAGACTAGACGCAACGGGTATCCCTAGAAGCGAGCTTATAGCTTCCTAATAGCCCTTTCATGGGATCGCTCCAGAATCATCATCAAAACCGCTAGGGAAGATCACGCTAGCCATGATGTTCGGCCAAGCCAACGACTTCCTTACATAGCATATCACTTTTGACGTAGCGAAGTTTGATACTGCATACAACGCTATCCTCGGAAGGACTGCTCTCACGAAGTTCATGGCAGCGTCCCACTACGCGTACCAAATTCTCAAGATGTCAGCCCAAAAGGGACAATCCCAATCCCTGGGAACACGAAGGTAGCGGTACAGTGCGACAAGTAGAGCCTTGACATGGTCGAGCATACTCCCGTGCCACCCGCCACCTCAGAACCCCCCTGGAAAGTGAGCAAGCCCAACATGGCACCCAAGCCTGATGGCACAATCAAGAACATCCTGTTTGTCAATAGCAACCCTGACAAGACATCAAGATCGGGGCAACGCTCGACCGCAAATAGGAACTCGAGCTCATCACCTTCCTCCGCAAGAATGCCAACGTGTTCGCCTGGCAACCGTCCGACATGCCTGGAGTCCCCAAGGAGGTGATGAAGCACAAATTGATGGTGCGTCCCAATGCCAAGCCAGTCAAGCAGAAGCTGCGACAGTTCGCACAAGACAAAAAAGAAGCTATTTGAGAAGAGCTGGACAAACTTCTCAAGGCTGGCTTCATCAGAGAGGTCCTCCATCCAGAGTGGCTTGCTAATCCAGTGATGGTGCGCAAGGCCAACGGCAAGTGGAGGATGTGCGTAGACTTCCCTGACCTCAACAAGGCGTGCCCCAAGGATCACTTCCCTCTTCCTCGCATTGACTAACTGGTCGACTCAACTGCTGGTTGTGAGTTATTGAGTTTCCTCAATGCTTACTCTGTCTACCACCAGATCAGCATGGCCAAAGAGGACGAAGAGAAGACAGTGTTCATCACGCCCTTCGGTGTTTTCTGCTATACCAAGATGCCCTTTGGATTAATTAATGCAGACAACACGTACCAGCGAGAGATCCAAGGGGCTTTCGATGACCAGATCAGCAAGAACGTGGAGGCGTACATTGACGATGTCGTGGTCAAGACAAAGACAAAGGAAAAGTTGATCGATGAGCTAAGGTACGTTTAGAGAAGTGTACGTTTGGAGTACCACCGGAGAAGTTGCTCGGATTTCTTGTCTTTGGACGAGGCATTAAGCAAACCCCGAGAAGATCAAGGCCACCGAGAACATGAAGTCACCGTCATGGCTCAAGGAAGTACAGAAGCTCACGAGATGCATAGCAGCTTTAAGCCGATTCATGGCTAGGATGGGAGAATGAGGACAACCTTTTTTTGCTTTACTCAAAAAGCAGAATAGATTTGAGTGGACACAGGATGCCGAAAACGCGTCTATAGCGCTCAAGCAGTACTTGTTCAACCCTCCTGTACTTATTGCCCTACAGCCAATGGAAGAACTATTTCTATATATTGCTATCACACCTTATTCCGTTAGCACTATGATTGTCCTTGAGAGGGACAAAGTACAATGACTTGTGTACTACGTCAGCGAGGCCCTCCACGACGTCAAAACTCGATATCCTCAAATCCAAAAACTGCTTTATGCTGTGGTCATGACATCACGAAAGTTGCGCCACTACTTTCAAGCCCATAAAGTCACGATCGTCTCTTGTTTCCCCCTAGGCGAGGTGGTCAGGAACAAAGATGTCGTAGGACGCATTGCCAAGTGGGTCGTGCAGCCATGTTGATGTCAACTTTGTCCCACGTGCAGCCATCAAGTCTTAGGTTCTCGCTGACTTTGTTGTCGATTGGACCGTTCCCGAGAACACTTCAGCCGGTTAGATGAATAACATGGACAAAGCCTTTCAATAGGGCGTTCAATAGCCAAAGAGTAGGGGCAGGATTCATTTTGACATCTCCAGGCGAAGATCAGTTCAGACATGCAATACACCTCAATTTTTGAGCAACACACAACACCGCAGAGTACAAGAGACTACTCGCTGGGTTACGAGTAGCCATGGCACTTGAAGTGAAGCGATTGATTGTGAAAGGAGACTCAGAATTGGTCGCCAACCAAGTGCACAAGGACTACAAGTGCTCAAACTCCGAGTTGACCAAGTACCTTGCCGAAGTCAGGAAGCTGGAGCGAAAGTTTGACAGTTTAGAGGTATGCCATGTCTACTGCAAAGACAACACCGATGCCGACAACTTAGCAAGGCGTGCATCCAGAAGAGAACCTGTTGAACCAGGAACCTTTCTGGACATCCTGACAAAACCTTTAGTTAAAATCATCGACGACGAAGGCACCTTAGCCAATGCCGAGAATAGCTCGGGGGCTACTGCAGAGGTCAACAACGTCGTGGCAAATATCAAGATCATGGAAGACTAGCGTGCTCCGCTCATCAACTTTTTGGATGCCGATAAGTTACCGGACGATGACACCACAGTAGAAAAACTTTCCCATTAGGCAAAAGCTTACTGTATGATCGGCAATAATCTATACAAAAAAGCCCCAAACGGAGTCCTGCTCAGGTGTGTCTCTCCCGAGGACGGCAAAGATTTGCTACTCGACATCCATGAAGGAATTTGCCGGTCTCACGCCGGCGGGCGAACTCTGGTCAAAAAAGCTTTTCGACAAGGATTTTTCTGATGAACAGCCCTTCAAGATGTGTGCGACTTGGTAAAATGTTGTGAAACCTGTCAATTTCATAGCAAACATACTAAGATGCTGGCCCAAGCGCTCCAGACCATCCCTCTCACCTGGTCATTCTTGTGCTAGGGGCTTGACATCCTCGGTCGTTTCCACGAGGACAAGGCAGTTACAAGTTCTTGTTTGTGTCTATTGGTAAATTCACCAAGTGGATTGATGCAAAGCCAACGAGGAAAATCAAAGCCAAACACGCCATCAAGTTCATGAAAGGGATATTCTTTTGATATGAACTCCCACACCGGATCCTGACGAACAATGACTCCCAGTTCACTAGTGATGCCTTTCAGGACTACTGCATTGAATTCAGAGTAAAAATATGCTTCGCCTCAGTCTCCCATCCTTAGAGTAATGGGCAGGTCGAGCGGGCAAATGGCATCGTGCTCCAGGGGATCAAAACATGTGTGTACCATAGGCTCTTGGCCTATGACACACGCTGGGTTGATAAACTCCCTTCCATCTTGTGGGTCGTCCATACCACCCCGACAACCTACACAAAAGAGACTCCCTTCATTCTCGTGTATGGTTCTGAGGCCATGCTCCCGTCGGAGCTGCAACATTGGTCTACACGAGTAGAGAAGTATTCAGACAAGGAGCAAGAGGAGCAGCGAGCAGATGATGTCAACCTCTTAGAGGAGCATCGAGAACGCGTTGTCGTTCGAGCAACCATGTATCATTTGAAAAATTCTTGTTCATGTCATAAGTCAGTATCGGCCAACCCGTTTTGATGTGTAGCTTTGTCTTTTGCTCCTTTATCACCCTTCCTTCTTTAATGTATATCCTATTTGTGTAGTGCCGATAAAATATTTCTTGTTGAGTTACTTAAAAATTTCAGAATAGCGATAAGATACTCAGGGGTATTTACTTATAAATTCAAAATTGTAAGGAACTCTATGTAACTATTCTTGTCATAGTTTGTTGGGTCAGGCACTATGACCAAGTAGTCCACCGGATATACTAGAAATAAAATATAGTGGTCGCTACAAATAAGATAGATGAATTAGAGGTGACATTACTAGTAATGATGTAGTATTGAACACTAACTATGTAATCAAAATGAAGAGCCGTTGCTTACTTAAAGTTGTATGAGACCCATTATGATATTTTTGTCTTTGTGTGAGAGCATTGCTTGTCTTGGTGTGATATATGCGTCGGCTATCTTACCCTTTAGCTTCACGCAATCCGCACGCAGCTCCACAGTATGTTGCGTCTTGTAAATCTTAGTTGGGTCGACATAGCCAACCAGTTGCCTCGTCCTATAGAATACAACTTAAATCAACAGACGTTTGTTTCCTACATTTATGTGGAACATACAAGAGTAAACACTTATAGGCAAAATGCGGTGTCGGAGAAATGAAAACCAGGGTCTTCATTAACGGCTACTTAGCACATCTTCGCCACTAATCCCTAGGTATGGCCTCCCGTACATTGTGCTTGGGGCACATTGGGCCCTGAGCGCTTCTGCTCGAGGCATATATACCCTTAGGTGCGCCCCTCGCGGGCCATGCCCGGGTACAACCCTTAGGTGCACTCAACGAGCAGTGCCTGGGGCACACATTGGACCTTGAGCGAGACTTCTTCTGCTCGGGGCATATATGCCCTCAGGTGCGCCCCCCACGGGCCATGCCTAGGTACAGCCCCTGGGTGTACCCGGTGAGCAGCGCTCGAGGCACATATCGGACCCCGAGCGAGACTGCTTTTGCTTGGGGCATATCTGCATTTAGGCGCAGCCCCCGAGGGCTGCGCTCAGGGTACCAATCTCCTCGGGTACGCCCCCCCGTGGGACGCACCTGTAACACATCTCCCCTGTGCTCGATCCCCGAGTACTCGGAGGAGGCAAGGAACACAAGCAGAACATACAAGATCTACATCTTCAAGGTGCTCATAGAATGCATGTTGGCATGTCTTCATCAACGACATCTTCGAGAAGCTCGTCAAACATAACAAGAACGTCTGTTATGAAGCACGAGAGTGTGCTCGGGGGCGCGAGCTCGACCTGGGGACCCGAGTACCATGTGTACCTGGGGCCCATGTATATTCGGGGCCCGGGCATGCTCGAGGCCCAGACACCGTGTACATCTCATAATAAGAATAAGAATAGCCCGGGGAGTTGGTTCACTCCCAGGGTGAAAACAAACCGCACAACATTATTAGTAAGGAGCCCGATGGCATCAATTGCCCTCGGTTCTTCATGGCGGTTTTCGCCCAAGGCTTACCACCTCGGGGCAGAATCGGTGGGCACCGTTGACAAGTGTCACACCCCGAAGTTTGCTTTCCAGTTTAAAATTCGTGAAATAAATCGCATAAAATAAAATTTTCTTTTTAACCTAGAGAAAAATTCTAATTTAAAAATATATTTAATCAAGTGGAAATGGCATGGTGGGATTTTTCTGGAGTTCCCCATGTTAAAATACATTAACAGGATTTTTAGTGGAATTTTCAGAGCCCTAGAAATAATTTAAATCAATTAAAAACCTCCATCGCAATAAATAAATCCCTGGGAAATCTTTTTTCCCTTTTTCTTTTTATTTTTCCTCTTTTTTGGGCCGTCGGCCCACCTTCTCCCCCTCCCGGGCCGGCCCAAGGCCGCCCGCACCGGCCCGCCGCCCCTCCTCTCCTTCTCGGGCCGGCCCGAGGTCGCGGCCCGAGCCGCCGCCAAGTCCATGCCGCCTCCCTCCTCCTCTCGGGCAACCGACAAGTGGGGCCGCCGCCCGGGCCGTCTCTCCCGCGGCCGGCCGCCGCCGCCCCACGCCGCCCGCATCTCCCACGCCCACGCGCCCGCCACCGCCGCCCGGGCCCCCTCCCCGCGTCGCCGCCGCCGTCGTCTTCCTCCCCTCCGGTGAGCGCCGCACATCCCTCTCTCCCTCTCCTCTCGTCCGCCGCCCGCGCGCGCCCCGCTCGGCCGTCCGTTCGGCCGCTGCTCGCGCGTGTCGCTCGCCACATCCGGCTGCCGCCCGCGCCGCTGCCTCCCGCGCCACCCGCGCTGGCCGCAGTGCGTGCTAGCCGCAGTGCGCGCCGGCGCGCCATGGCTGCACCGTGGTCGCGGTTGGTGCCGCGTGGCCGCCGCATGGCCGCCGCGTCGGCGCCGCTTGGCCGCTGCTTCGTCCCGCCGCCCGTCGCGTGCGCCACGTGGCCGCCGCGTCGGTGCCACGTCGGTGCCACGTGGTGCGCCGCCCGCCTCTGGCCGGTGGACTCGGTCCACCGTGGACCGGGACCCCGTGCCACCGACAGGTGGGGCCCACCTGTCGGCATCGTCGCCCTCCCCGCTCATGTCAGCTCTGGCGTCAGTGACGTCAGCCCTGGCATCAGTGATGTCAGCCCTACGGTTTATTGCGCAATAATTGAATAAGGACTTTTCTGTTTATAGTAAAAACATAATTAATCTTCTAAAATTCATAACTAATTCATCTGGACTCCGTTTGAGTCCATTCAAGTTGCAGAAAATTCATAAAAATGTCTAGAATCTATTAAAAATAGTTTTGTTCTCTGTTTCAGTAGACTTATGGCCTGTTTGCTTGTGTGCTTTGTTTTTCGTTTAGATTCCGGTAATTCCGACTCTCCGGTTTACTTCGAGGTTGTTGCCGAGGCCGATCCAGCGCAAGAGCAAGGCAAGTAATGCTTATTCACTTGAACATATTGTACCCAAATTACGAATGTCTTATTTTTCTCTAAATATTGCATTGTTTTATAATGTCATTTATGGGCTTATTTACCTATTGTACTCGGCCTTATGGTTCCATTATCTGATTCCGTTGATAGCTTGGGAGGTAATTTGAGTAGTAGCTAGCTTAGAACATGCTTAGCCTGCCTAGAAACATTAGCACATTATTGGGATAATTAATGTTTCACTATTACTTAAGGTTGGTTATTTGAGGTTAGCTCACGATGGTTAATCGTGAATAATAAAATAATTAGTCCAACTAAAACCTGGATAATGGTGGGTTGTGAGCACATGGTTTTGATGGTCGTGCTCATGACATTTAAGGACCGGTTCGCGGGAAACCCTGGAAGACATATCGTACTTTTCACAAGCCAGCATGGGTAATGGCTGGACTTGTAGTATGGCTTTTTCCTAGCCAACGCATCTAGGCGAGGGTGGACGTGATGGAGTTGGGTCGGCGGGGGTTTACTCTTTGATCAGCTACCGGATTCACCTAAGCACGAGAGGGGGCTGTCTGCCTTGGTTTAAAGGTGGGGGCGAAACCTGAGGTGTGGTGTGCTTGGTTAGGAAGGGTTGTGCGAAGGGTCCTGTCGCAGTTCCTTTCCGGTGTACCACAGTGGTATGTCGGCGTACGGTAACGTGTTGTGGGACTATGTCTTGTGGGTACAGTTGTACACCTCTGATCAGAGTAGAACTATTCGAATAGCCGTGCCCGCGGTTATGGGCGATCAACCAGATTCACCGTGATTAGTTACACTTCTAATAATTTGACCTAATGGAACTGGTGTAGTTCAGGTGGTGGTTTGGGCCTGTCGCAACGTGGTGTAGCTTTGGACAGTGATGATTCAATTTTGATTAATTAACTCAACTGTTTTACCGCTTTCAACTATTGTTTTTTTTAAATGCGTATTTTATGCAAATAACCCCTTCAGCCTCCTTTGTTATTCCTTGCATCATTACTTCATTTCCGGTATGACTTGTTGAGTACAGTGGGTAGTACTCAGTCTTGCTTAATTTTTCCCCCACACCAGAGTTGGAGTTCGTGTCAGATGGAGGCTACTCAGAGGAGTAGGCTTGTGCTAGCCGTCAAGGATGCCGGTGGAGTGGAGTCGCCACGCTGCGAGCGTCTAGTTAACTAGAATAGCTTGTTTCCTTTTTCCGCTGCGTTTTTGTAAAAGATTTTTATGATGTTTGTAAGATGTGGATCTGTATGTCAACTTTGTCGTTTGTGTACCCTGGCCGGTCCTGGATGGGGATTTTAATACACATTCAGCTTGGAATTCGGGTTAGCGAATTTTTGGGCGTGACAAGTTGGTATCAGAGCTAGGTTGACCGTAGGACAAGCCAACTAGAAACCCTAAGAGCTCTTTAAACCTTTTTCATGTGCATTTGCCCTTAACTTGGAATTGTTTTGGGAAAAATTTGGGATCTTTGTCCTTTAGGATTTATGGGAAAACGTTGGGTCGTTTATTTGATTGGGATTGCCTTAACTAAAGTTAGTCTGGAGTTTTATAAATTTTGGGGATATTAAATTTCGGGTTTCGTTTGGATTCGCTTTGAAAATTTGTCGGGAAATGGATTAAGCCCTAGTTAAGTTATTTGAGAAGCAAAATCTATTTATTTTGGATTCTTACTATTAATTCTGCTTTGATAATATTACTATTATATTATTTTCCCAACATTTAGGCATTGTGTTAGTGTTTATTTGACTCTTATAAAATGTTTCATGCACCAAAAATTTTCTTTTGTTATTCGTTCCTTTATCTAAGTCCTTTAAATTGTTTCTTTAATTTGGATTTGAGCTTGCATTGATTCTCATCCCTTGTCCTCTGTAGATGGCAGGCCTTCCCCCTACGCACCATGGTGAGGATATGGACGGTTGTGTGGCAGTGCTTGCCCGCATGACCTTGGTTGTGGGGTACCCTGAAGCACCGGAGTACACCACGATCGAGCCTCTCAGTGGCGAGTTCCCTTTCAGAGTCTGCTTGGAGGTCCATGGTTTTGTGGGCACCAATCTCCCCAACATGGTGACCGAGGCTGCTGGAGGCAGTGTGGTGCACGCTTGTTAGGTGGCCGCCTACAGGATGATGACCAGGATCAGCGACAGGCACTCCTACGTCTTCTGCGCCTCTGCGTACCGCTACCACCCTCGTCGTTCTGCCAGCAGCGACATCAGCACCTTCCGCCCGACGACTACAGAGAACGACACCACCTTCGGGCAGATGTGCTTAGTGATGAGGGGATTGGACCGGATGCACGCCGACCTCCACAAGGCATCCGAGGCTCTCAACGACTAGAAGTTGATCAAGATTGCCCGCTTGGAGGATGAGGTCGCTCGGCTCAAAGCCAAGAATGCTAGGCTGCAGGGACGTCCAGCGCCAGGTGGACTCAGGATTCGCACTACGCCTAGGAAGAGGACCACAGCTCCAGTGCGTATCCAGCTTGCACCAAGGAACCCACCACCAGCCCCAGCGCCACCTCCACCGCCCTCACCAGCGTTCGCCATCACCTTCGCCCCAGCGTCTGTGTACCAGGGTCCAGCCGGTGGCAGTGGAGGTTGGTTGCAGGCCACACCCAGTGGCAACTACGGCAGTTGTTCTAGCTCAGAGCCAATCAGTGGAGACACTGCCATGGCGGATTCCAGGAGCCGTTCGGAGGAGCTAGGAGACGAGCAGGAGCCTGGCTACGACTCCACCAACCGCAGGAGCCGTTCCGAGCATTAGGCTCGCTACCCTTAGTTTTCCTGTTTTTCTTAGTTTGAATTCTTGCTAGTCTCTGTGTGTTAGGTTTGTTGCTTGGGGGTTAGCCGATGGTCGATACCATGTGCCTATGGTATGGCTATCTTAATAAGGATTCTACTTGCTGTTTGAAGTGTTTTTAAATTAGATCAGAACAATTACAGTTTAATTATAATATATTAAAGCTTAGTTTCTGTGCAGTCTGTTTTCTTTCTTTTCCATCTCTTTCTGCTGGTTCTTCTCCTCCAGATGGTCAACACAAGAACGAGTGGTAACACCAGTGGTCAAGAGGATCCATCGGCGGGAACACAAGCCAATGGAGCAAACAACAACATTCCCCCTCCCTCACCACCGGAGAATCCCACTATTGCTCAGGTATTGGCCAACCAGACTCAGATGATGGCAGCCATGATGCAACAGATGCAACAGCAGCACTAACAAATGCAGCAACAGATGATGCAGCAGATGCAACAACAGGCCCAGCAGCAGCAGCAGGCCCAGCAGAACTAGCAATTTGGTCCTCCACCCCAATCCAAGCTACCGGAGTTCCTTCGTGTCCGGCCGCAAATTTTCTCAAGTACCACTAACCCCATGGAAGCGAATGACTGGCTCCATGCCATTGAGAAGAAACTCAACCTACTGCAATGCAACGACCAAGAGAAGGTCGCTTTTGCCACTCACCAGTTGCAAGGTCCCGCTTCAGCATGGTGGGATAATTATTTGGTCACCCGTCCACCCGAAACAGAAGTCACCTGGGTGGAATTCTGCCGCAGTTTCAGGAAGGCCCAAATTCCCGACGGCATCGTGGCCCAGAAGAAGAGGGAATTCAGATCACTCCACCTGTAACCGGACTGTGACGGAGTATCTCCATGAGTTCAATCGTCTCGCGCGTTATGCCCCGGAGGACGTGCACACCGATGCAGAAAGGCAGGAAAAGTTCCTTTCTGGCCTGGATGATGAGTTGACCAACCAGCTAATCTCGGGTGATTATGCTGACTTCAAGAAGCTAGTTGACAAGGTGATCCGTCAGGAGGATCAACGCAACAAGATGAACAGAGAGAGAAGCAACTCAATTCAGGGCGTATCAGGGAAGTCAACAGAAGCCACGGTTCATCGTCGGACAGCAGGGTGGACCTTCCACCATGATTGTTCGCCAACATCGACCCTACCAGCCCGGCAACTTCAACACCAACAACACTAGCAACCGCAACAATAACGGGGACAGTTCAACCGCAACCTAGCTCCGCGCCCACCAATGGCTCCATCTCAGCCAGCTCCATCAACTCAACCCAAGAAGGAGTCCGGCGAAAAACCACTGGTCTACTTCAACTGCAACGAGCCCGGTCACTTCGCCGACAAGTGCCCGAAGCCAAGGCGCGCAGGACCCAAGTTTGTTCATGCCCGCGTCAACCATGCGTCGACAGAGGAGGCGCAGGCTGCACCAGAGGTGGTACTAGGTACGTTTCCTATCAACTCAATTCCAGCTATCACACTTTTTGATTCTGGTGCTACTCATTCCTTTTTATCAAAGCGTTTTGCTGGAACACATGGGTTGTCAGTAGTGGAACTTAGAACGCCTATGTGGGTTCACACTCCTGGGAATGAGATGACCACAGCTCACTACTGCCCCTCTGTGGTAATAGAAATCTAGGGTTCTAATTTTCTAGCCAACCTTATCCTTCTTGAATCCAAGGACCTAGATGTTATTCTTGGGATGGATTGGTTAACAAGGCACAAGGGAGTTATCGATTGCGCTAGTCGCACTATTACTCTGGTTAATGAGAAAGGAGAAGTGGTGACATTTCAGTCGCCGACACCCCAGAAGCAGAGGGTATGTTTGAACTAGGTCGATGGGATGGAACCGACCGCAGTAGTAGGGAAAGACCTTAAGAAGTTGGGGGATATTCCCATCGTCAGAGAGTACCCCGAAGTCTTTCCGGATGACTTAACCACAATGCCACCAAAGAGAGAAATTGAATTTTGGATTGACTTAGTACCGGGAACTGCCCTGATACACAAGAGACCCTACAGGATAGGAGCCAACGAACTGGCGGAAGTCAAGAAGCAAGTTGATGAGTAGTTGTAGAAAGGATACATTCGCCCGAGTACGTCACCTTGGGGTGCTCCGGTGATCTTCGTGGAGAAGAAAGATAAGACCAAGAGGATGTGCGTCGACTACCGCGCCCTCAATGATGTGACCATCAAGAACAAATATCCACTACCTCGGATCGATGATTTGTTCGATCAGCTAAAAGGAGCAACATGGTTCTCCAAGATAGACCTGCGATCAGGCTATCACCAGTTGAGGATCAAAGAGGAGGACATTCCGAAGACGGCATTCATCACTCGGTATGGGTTGTTTGAGTGCACGGTCATGTCTTTTGGACTTACCAATGCACCGGCCTTTTTCATGAACTTGATGAACAAGATGTTCATGGAGTTTCTGGATAAGTTCGTCATGGTTTTCATCAACGATATACTCGTTTACTCCAAGTCCAAGGAGGAGCACGAACAACACCTTCGCCTAGTACTCGAGAAGTTAAAGGAGCACCAATTGTATGCCAAGTTTAGCAAGTGCGACTTTTGGCTCAAAAAGGTATAGTTCCTAGGCCACATCATCACTGCTCAAGGAGTGGCGATGGACCCGTCAAATGTGGAATTTGTTACCAAGTGGACGCCTCCGCGCACGGTCTCACAGATCAGGAGTTTTCTGGGACTCGCGGGTTACTACCATCGGTTCATTGAGAACTTCTCCAAGATTGCCAAGCCAATGACAGAGTTGCTGAAAAAGGATGAAAAATTCAAATGGTCAGCAGAATGCAACATAAGTTTTGAGGAGCTTAAGAAGAAATTGGTGTCTGCACCGGTATTAATTTTGCCGGATCAGACGAAAGATTTTCAAGTGTTTTGTGATGCGTCCCGCTAAGGGTTGGGATGTGTATTGATGCAGGAAGACAGAGTGGTAGCATACGCTTCGCGCCAACTACACCCACATGAGAATAACTACCCCACTCATGACTTGGAATTAGCAGCAGTGGTTCACGCTTTGAAAATCTGGCGGCACTACCTCATTGGTAATCATTGTTAGGTCTATACCGACCACAGGAGTTTGGAGTATATTTTCACTCAGCCCGATCTGAACCTCCGACAACGCCGATGGTTGGAGTTAATCAAGGATTATGACTTGGGGATACATTATCACCTCGGTAAGGCCAATGTGGAGGCCGATGCTTTGAGCAGGAAAAGCTACTGCAACGCTACTTTTACCAAGGGAATATGTGGCAGATTGCAACGAGAGTTTGAACACCTAAACCTGAATATTGTAGAACACGGATTTGTGGCTACTCTGGAGGCACAGCCCACGCTCGTGGAGCAAGTTCGAGCAGCCCAGGTCAATGACCCTGAGATAGCTGAACTCAAGAATAATATGAGAGTCGGCAAAGCACGCAACTTCACTGAGGATGAACTCGGGATAATCTGGATGGGAGAAAGAATATGTGTTCCAGAGAACAAGGAACTAAAGGATCTAATACTTACGAAAGCTCATCAGACCCAATACTCAATTCATCCTAGCAGTACCAAGATGTACCAAGACCTCAAAGAGAAGTTCTAGTGGGTTAGCATGAGAAGGGAAATCGCCGAATTCGTCGCGCTCTGCGACGTATGTCAGCGAGTGAAGGCGGAGCATCAGAGACTAGCAAGATTAATACAACCTCTGTAGATTCCGGAATGGAAATGGGAAGAGATTGGGATGGACTTTATCATGGGTTTACCAAGAACATCAACGGGGCACGACTCCATTTGGGTGATCATGGATCGACTCACCAAGGTCGCTCACTTTATCCCAGTACATACCACTTACTCGGGAAAGAAATTGGCAGAACTCTATTTGGCAAGAATCGTGAGTTTGCATGGGGTACCTAAGAAGATTGTGTCCGACCGAGGGAGCCAGTTTACTTCGAGATTTTGGCAGAAACAACAAGAAGAGTTGGGAACTCATCTGAACTTCAGTACCGCTTACCACCCTCAAACTGATGGTCAAACCGAATGAGTCAACCAGATCTTGGAAGACATGTTGAGAGCTTGCGCACTTGATTTTGGTGGGGCTTGGGACAGAAGCCTGCCATACGCCGAGTTTTCCTACAACAATAGTTACCAGGCTAGTCTGCAGATGGCACCGTTTGAAGCATTGTACAGTCGGAAGTGCCGCACTTCGCTCTTTTGGGACCAAACCGGAGAACGTCAGTGGTTTGGAACTGAAGTCCTAAACGATGCAGAAGAAAAAGTTAGAACAGTTTGGGAAAGATTGAGGATCGCACAGTCTCGGCAGAAGAGCTACGCAGACAACCGCCGAAGAGAGCTCATCTTCGAAGTTGGGGACCATGTGTACCTTCGGGTCACACCACTTCGAGGGGTGCATCATTTCCAAACCAAGGGAAAACTAGCACCACGCTCTATGGGACCATACAAAATTCTGGAGCACCAAGGTGAAGTTGCCTACCGGCTTGAACTACCCTTCAACATGCTCGGCATTCATGATGTTTTCCATGTTTCTCAATTAAAGAAATGTTTAAGGGTACCCGCAGAGCAAGCAAACCCGGATCAGATCGAAATTCAAAAGGACTTGAATTACATGGAAAGACCTACCCGCATCCTCGAGACCAGCGAAAGAAAGACAAGGAGTAAAGTAATTAGGTTTTGCTGGGTTCAATGGAGCCACCATTCAGAGGAAGAAGCCACTTGGGAAAGAGAAGACGAGTTGAAAGCCGCCCATCCACACCTCTTCGCCGAATCTCGGGGTCGAGATTCCGTTTAAGGGGGGTAGGTTTGTCACACCCCGAAGTTTGCTTTCCAGGTTAAAATTCGTGAAATAAATTGTGTAAAATAAATTTTCCTTTTTAACCTAGAGCAAAATTCTAATTTAAAAATATATTTAATCAAGTGGAATTGGGAAGGTGGGATTTTTCTGGAGTTCCCCATGTTAAAATACATTAACAGGATTTTTAGTGGAATTTTCATAGCCCTAGAAATAATTTTAATCAATTAAAAACCTCCATCGCAATAAATAAATCCCTGGGAAATCCTTTTTTTCCCTTTTTCTTTTTCTTTTTCCTCTTTTTTGGGCTGTCGGCCCACCTTCCTCCCCCTCCCGGGCCGGCCCAAGGCCACCCGCACCGCCCCGCCGCCGCCTCCTCTCCTACTCGGGCCGGCCCGAGGTCGCGGCCCGAGCCGCCGCCAAGTTCACGCCGCCTCCCTCCTCCTCCCGGGCCGCCGACAAGTGGGGCCACCGCCCGGGCCGTCTCTCCCGCGGCCGGCCGCCGCCGTCCCACGCCGCCCGCATCTCCCACGCCCACGCGCCCGCAACCGCCGCCCGGGCCACCTCCCTGCGCCGCCACCGCCGTCGTCTTCCTCCCCTCCGGTGAGCGTCACTCATCCCTCTCTCCCTCTCCTCTCGGCCGCCGCCCGCGCACGCCCCACTCGCCGCCCGTTCGGCCGCCGCTCACGCGTGTCGCCCGCCGCATCCGGCTGCCGCCCACGACGCTGCCTCCCGCGTCGGCCACCGTGCGCGCCACCGCGCCATGGCTGCGCCGTGGTCGCGGTTGGTGCCGCGTGGCCGCCGCATGGCCACCGCGTCGGCGCCGCGCGCGCGCCGCGTGGCCGCCGCGTCGGCGCCATGTCGGTGACACGTGGTGCACCGCCCGTCTCCAGCCGGTGGACTCGGTCCACCGTGGACCGGGACCCCGTGCCACCGATAGGTGGGGCCCACCTATCGGCGCCATCGCCCTCCCACTCACGTCAGCCCTGGCGTCAGTGACGTCAGCCCTACGGTTTATTGCGCAATAATTGAATAAGGACTTTTCTGTTTATAGTAAAAACACAATTAATCTTCTAAAATTCATAACTAATTCATCCGGACTCCGTTTGAGTCCATTCAAGTTGCAGAAAATTCATAAAAATGTCTAAAATCCACTAAAAATGGTTTTGTTCTCTGTTTTAGTAGACTTATAGCCTGTTTGCTTGTGTGCTTTGTTTTTCGTTTAGATTCCGGTAATTTCGACTCTCCGGTTTACTTCGAGGTTGTTGCCGAGGTCGATCCAGTGCAAGAGCAAGGCAAGTCATGCTTATTCACTTGAACATATTGTACCAAAATTACGAATGTCTTATTTTTCTCTAAATATTGCATTGTTTTATAATGTCATTTATGGGCTTATTTACCTATTGTACTCAGCCTTATGGTTCCATTATCTGATTCCGTTGATAGCTTGGGATGTAATTTGAGCAGTAGCTAGCTTAGAACATGCTTAGCCTGCCTAGAAACATTAGCACATTATTGGGATAATTAATGTTTCACTATTACTTAAGGTTGGTTATTTGAGGTTAGCTCACGATGGTTAATCGTGAATAATAAAATAATTAGTCCAACTAAAACCTGGATAATGGTGGGTTGTGAGCACATGGTTTTGATGGTCGTGCTCATGACATTTAAGGACCGGTTCGCGGGAAACCCTGGAAGACATATCGTACTTTTCACAAGCCAGCATGGGTAATGGCTGGATTTGTAGTATGGCTTTTTCCTAGCCAACGCATCCAGGCGAGGGTGGGCGTGATGGAGTTGGGTCGGTGGGGATTTACTCGTTGATCAGCTGCCGGATTCACCTAAGCACGAGAGGGGGCTGCCTGCCTTGGTTTAAAGGTGGGGGCGAAACCTGAGGTGTGGTGTGCTTGGTTAGGAAGGGTTGTGCGAAGGGTCCTGTTGCAGTTCCTTTCCGGTGTACCGCAGTGGTATGTCGGCGCACGGTAACGTGTTGTGGGACTGTGTCTTGTGGGTATAGTTGTACACCTCTGATCAGAGTAGAACTATTCGTCGTGCCCGCGGTTATGGGCGATCAACCAGATTCACCGTGATTAGTTACACTTCTAATAATTTGACCTAATGGAACTGGTGTAGTTCAGGTGGTGGTTTGGGCCTGTCGCAACGTGGTGTAGCGTTGGACAGTGATGATTCAATTTTGATTCATTAACTCAACTGTTTTACCGCTTTCAACTATTGTTTTTTTTAAATGTGTATTTTATGCAAATAACCCCTTCAGCCTCCTTTGTTATTCCTTGCATCATTACTTCCTTTCCGGTATGACTTGTTGAGTACAATGGGTAGTACTCAGTCTTGCTTAATTTTTCCCCCACACCAGAGTTGGAGTACGTGTCAGATGGAGGCTACTCAGAGGAGTAGGCTTGTGCTTGCCGTCAAGGATGCCCGTGGAGTGGAGTCGCCACGCTGCGAGCGTCTAGTTAACTAAAATAGCTTGTTTCCTATTTCCGCTGCATTTTTGTAAGAGATTTTTATGATGTTTGTAAGACGTGGATCTGTATGTCAACTTTGTCGTTTGTGTACCCTGGCCGGTCCTGGACGGGGATTTTAATACACATTCAGCTTGGAATTCGGGTTAGCGAATTTCTGGGCGTGACAACAAGTTGTGCAGAATGATGGGCCCAGCGACCTGTTCGAGGGTGACATCATCATGCCACTGATAATGCGGTGCCCAAGAAATTACGGCTCGAGATTATAGCTCGACCGACTGTAAACAGGTGGTGGCGAGGCATAGAAACGTTGGTGGTGCCGCGTCGCTTATAGAAATAGGGGCGGTGCGATGTGTCGCGCGCTGGTGAGTGAACGACGACTTCACCGCCAAGAAAAGGATATCATCGGCGGCTCTATTGTGGCTTGGCTTGGGCCCACCAAGCCCGGTTTCAAACAGATGGCAAGAGGAGCAAGACACAGCTGTCCCGGGGCTTCCTAGCAGAGTGCCCGGGGCACGGTAAAAACAAGCCTGCCATGGTAATTCTTCTATTAAGTCTAGGATGTCAGAGGAGACAATGACAAGATGTAGCATAGATGTTCCCTATGTGATAACTGCGTTGTATAGCCTCCTTTCGACTATAAAAGGAGTGGTCATGCCACTGAGATGGGGGAGGATTTTGGCTGACGAAAAATTTGAGGCAAAAATCCTAGATAGAGCAACTCTAGCACAGACTCATCTTGTAAGCTTGTATTGTACACTCTTGCATCCTAATAGTCTCAAACACAGGAGTAGAGTATTACGCTTACGAGCGGCCTGAACATGTATACGTGTTGTGTTCATATTTGTTTGTTTTACATATTTTCACATACCACACACGCTACGAGCTTGATCCCTACTCGCCCCCTAACCGGATCTTCAAAGAGGGGGGGTCTTCTTTTCCCCGTTGTAGGAGTGTGATCTCCGACACGCGGCAACAAGTTTCATGTCCATTTTCTCTAGTTTGACCGGTGTGTGTAGGTCACGAAAATCGATCATGAATGTCCCATTGGGTCCACTCATGAAAACGTCAACCAGGACCTTGACACTAATGAAATCGAGGCCTTTTATAGTTGCCTTCATATACCATTCATGTAGCGTCCTCATCCATCATGATAGTTCCTCTAAAAGGTGCCATGGTAAGAATGGCTTGCCATATTTGTAATCTTCAGGCACATCTATAGACTTAAATTTCAAATCCTCCTTGGCCCATGTGGATGCCATTATGGTCCGCCTGGAAGCTGGAGGGGGCCTCATCCGCGAAAATTCATTATGTAGTTGTGGAGAATGATGCAGTAACTGTCCCGAGTAGTTGTTCATAGAACGCAACCTAAATAAGCTAGCACAAAATACACCTAATTAGTCATGCTTAAGATTTATAGTGGTACATTTTTCCTTTTTATTTTTACGTTAACGATAAAAGTTATTGCCTATGTTTCAAAACATATAATGCGGTTGACTTTTTTTTACTTGTTTAACTATTTGTGTTTTAGAGGAATAACTAAACTCATTTACTTTAGTTGTAAGATAGAGATGGAATTCCATTAAACTATTTGATCGACACGATAAATCACTTGCCACCAGATCAAATAGAAAGTTCAGGTTTTGTTTAGTCAAAACATAAGAGCGAATACAATAAAATGATGTAAGCGAGTTGTACAAATCCCCATGGGTGGATCTAGGCCTCAAGCCACCCAGGCTATCACCCGAGGCGTGAAGGTGAAGGCCCATTTAAACTCATCTAATTTCATCATGTATTAGATGTTTGGGTCAAAATCACTATGGGCCGGCCCATGATCTGTCTAAACTCTGTGTCCACCCCTACATACAATGTCTTTGTCTGCCCTTAAATAATGGTAAACAACCCCAGTATTTCACAAGTAGTAACATCTTCTCCAAATAACCATCAAAAGTTATACACCCTTTTGACCATACATGGCAGTTTGACCCATCTCCGGAATAGTTTACTTTTGAAAAGTTAGAAATGAAGTTTCATGAAGCTATATGACACAATAAACCACATATATTACAAGATCAAATGCAAAACATGAACTTCATTTAAGTTAAAACCTATCGCCTTCATAGACTCGAGCTAAAACAAGCTAAATAATGGAGCAATTCACTATTGCATACATGTTGACACACTGATAACAAAACATATTTCAAAACATCTACAATTACATCAAGTACATATTCAACAATAAAAGATAATATAAAAACGTAAAATTAAAAACAAGCTATCTTTAATTATAAACTCACTTTTTGCTATTGGTCCCCGCAACAATCACATACACTACGACATCACACACCCAACACAAGATGCCAACCCTTTGATAGACGAAAGACGTAACAGATAGCCGCGCTCCAATTCCATCTCCCATGACACGTCGCACGCCAGCAACACGCTCGTTCTGAAAAATGCCAACAAATCCTCCACGCACATCATCAGTGGCGGAGACATGTACAATACTGTGGGGTCAGCTAACCCCACAGCTTTTTTTGCAAATACCATTGTGAGTATGTCTTTTTTTATGTAAGTCCATTGAAATTTAAAAAATAACTTTACTGTTATACGATACAATGATATTTGACCTCACAAAGATATAAGTTCTGCTCTGTCACTGCACACATCATGCATAGGCATGCGTGCGGCCGTAACACCGAGAACTACATGTGCCAACGCTGGCCGGGAAGTGCTCACTTGCCTTGTAGTCCCCATCAACACTACGAGCCCAAAAATGGCAAGACACACGATGCTCCTGCCCGTCCTTAAATAACGGTTAAACTGCTCCAGCATTTCGCAAGTAACATCTTCCCCAGGTAACCATAAAAAAGTTTTACATCCCTTTGACTATTCACGACATTTCAACACATCTCTAGAATGGTTTACTTTTTGGAGAGAGTTAAAAATGAAATTTCATTAAACTGTACGACACGACAAGCTATCAGTTATTATATTAAATACAAGATATAAGGTTACATGCAAGTCAAAACATATCGTCTTCTTACACTCGAGCCAAAGCAAGATCGACCAATTCATTATTACATACTTTATAGACACACAGATAATAAAAACATATTTCAAAAGAATTACAATTACAGTAAGTATACATTTAACAATAAATATATATATCTATGTACATATAAAGTAAAATGAAAAAATCAGTTATCTCTGTAAACCCACGTATCATTTTCGGTTTTCACAATAATAAAATAACTTTTGGTTTCTATAATAAAACATGACACATCTAACAGATCAACATGAGACGTTCACCCTTTGAAAAACAGGTCCCCACCCCAGGGCTTCCTTTGAGAAAAAGAAGACGTAACAACCAGCCGCGCGCGCTCCCGTTCCACCTCCAACGACACGTCGCGCGGCCGCGACACGCAGGTCCCGAAAAGGTCCAGCAAATCCCCCTCCCCCACACCACATCACCCCGTAAATGCGTGCGCCCGTAACGGCGGGGAGAACCGCATGCTCCAACACCGGGCGACGACGAGGGGAGAGAGAGCGCGAGGAGTTGGAGCTCGTCCCCATCCAACCGTGCGTGCCTTCCGCTCGCCCGCCTGGCGCGCGGTTCGTGGACCACGACCCCGTCCCGTGTCGTCCAACGCAACGCATGCGGGAAAACCACCGCGGAAACGCCCAAAAAAACCTCGCACCGGAAACGCCTCTCGCTCGGCGACCGGCCCCGCCCGCGCCCGAAACTGTAAAGCCGCCCGCGCGCGCGCGCCCCGTCCAACTAACGCGAACAGACGCGCGCGGCTTTATATCCTCCGCGAGGCGAGTCCCATCGCGTCGTCGCCGACGAGATGCTGATTCACGGGGAGGGTTCGGCGGCGGCGGCGGCGGCGAAGATCAAGGGGTCGTGGAGCCCGGAGGAGGACGAGCAGCTGCGAGGGGCGGTGGCGAGGCACGGGCCGAGGAACTGGACGGCGATCAGCGAGGAGGTGCCCGGGAGGTCAGGGAAGTCGTGCCGGCTGCGGTGGTGCAACCAGCTCAGCCCCGGGGTGCACCGCCGCCCCTTCACCGCCGACGAGGACGCGCTCATCGTCGCCGCTCACGCCAAGTACGGCAACAAGTGGGCCACCATCGCGCGCCTCCTCGACGGCCGCACCGACAACTCCGTCAAGAACCACTGGAACTCCTCGCTCCGCCGCAACCGCAGGGCGGCGGCCGCGGCCGCGGCGTCCGCCGCGGCGACGGCGGCAGCATCCGTGTCGTACCAGTCCATGGATCTCACCGAGGAGGACAACGACGACGAGGGCACCAGCGACGACTCGGTGGCAATCCCTGCGCAGTCGCCGCCGGCGTCGGTCGTCGCTGGCGTCCCCGTGCTTCCGCCCCCACCGCCGCCTCCGGCCAAGAGGCTGTGCGTGGCGGCGCCCACCGGCGTGCACGTGGTGCCCGTCGCGGCGACGGTGGAGCACCGGGCTCCGCCGCCCGACCCGCCCACGTCGCTGTCGCTCAGCCCGCCGGGCGCCGCCGTCGCCATCTCAGCCTCCACCGTGGTCGCCGGCTCGCCGGCGCGCGCTGAGGAGGAGGCTGTGGCGAGGGAGAAGGCGAGGCTGGAGCAGGACCCGTGGCTGATGGCGATGATGCGGCAGATGATCACCGAGGAGGTGCAGCGGCAGGTGAGCGTGGTGTACTCGCTGGTGGCATCCTCCGCGGCGGTGGCGGCCCAGACGGGCAACGCCGGCGGCGTGGGCCGGAAAGGGCCCGACGGCCGCCCATCCAACGGTCAGGATTGATCAACCGATCATAGATCTCTAATCTTGATTCATCTTTGTAGTTGTTGCATTGCATTACATTGCAAAGCTTTTCATTTCCAACTCAAAACAAACTTGTTGCTGTTGATTAATCAATTACTCCACCTGTAGTAGTTGTTCTCATTTCCATACTTTTGTTACTCAAATAATATATAGTTTATTAGCTTAGCTAGCTTATTAATCTCATGTAATTACTTGAGAATTGTAAGGCTCATTTTTTCTCGTGTGATTAAATTATTTAGAGCCGGTTTGATGTGGGTATTGAGCCGTTTGGGTTTTCTGTTGGGCGGTTCAGGTGTGGTTGGGTGGATAGCATGTATCATCCCTTCCCTTGAACAAAGGCGTTGTGCGTGCGTGCATTGAGTGGCAGCGGCGTTACCCAACTGAACCAGCACTCGCCGTTATCATTTCGTTTCGTTCAGCAGATTCTTTTTTCCCGGCAATAATATGTAGAAGTACCGCTTTAAGTGTCGTTTGGTTTGAAGGATTTTGTTGGAGAAGTAGACGATTAGGTTCCTATAAAATTCACACTATTCTCTTAGGGAGAAATGGAGAAAATTCTCCTTCGCCATGGATCCCAATAGAAAAACAGGAAAATTGATTTAAACCCTTGAGGGCTTTTCGGAAAACCATCCAAGAAAAAATCTAAAAATTTATGACAACAATCATACAACATATATATACCACTCCATAAAATCTTATGTCCAAACTCAACTTACACATTGACATAAAAAAGACAAATTTAACAGATGAATGGTAGTACTATTTATATTCGAATTTGTCTTTTTCTTTCAATGTATAGGTCGAATTTGAACTTGATTTTTCGTGAAGTGCTAGATGTTATTATACTTTATATTGTCAATTTTTTTCAAATTGTCTATAACTATTTGCATTGAATTTAGAAGAAAATGGGACACGAGGGGACAGAGAATAGAATCCATTACCCAAAAAAACGTTGGAATTTAAATATCCATTACAACCTATTTATTCTTTGCCTTTGCTCAAAGATACAAACACCAACACCATATCTTTTTTCCCTATGTTTTTAAACCCTTTATTTTTTTCACATGTGTTTCTATACTATTCCTGATTTTTAATAAATCCTATATATGTTCCAAAAGTGCCCATAGTGATTAGGATCCTACCTTCAAAACCCATATGTCTCTGACGTTGAAGGTATAGGATCCTGTCCCAATGTCCTCACCATTATGTCTAAGTATTTTGCTATGTTTTTATTTTGTAATGGCATTTCTCTTTTTTCCCTCATTTTACTTGTTCATTGTATTTATAATAAGTTTTTCTATTCTTATCCTAATTTTGATGAGAATGGGTTACAACATTGCTAGAATTTTCATTTTTTTCTAAAATATGCCAAGTCTTAACTTGATCGCATTCTAGTTTTTTTTTTTGAAGAAAATTCTAGTTTCTATTTTAATAGGCTATATGTTCGGTTACTGTTTTTATCTCAATCAATTTATTCTAGTTTCTATGAGAGTAGTTACGTTGCTGCATATTTCAATCTGTCAATTTTGAGTTAGTGGTAGTGGTGGTTCACACTTCACCACCATTTCCGTTACAACTTGAAATGGAAGGCGAGGTTAGGTTAGGTGGGTGTGCTCCGTTCTCGCTTAGTCGCTTGTCTCCTCGGAACCAATATTTCGTTAACCTGTCTTCTGGAACTAATAGAAACGCTGCTAGCCACACTTAGCAATCATATCAGTTGAGCTTGTTACCCTTGTTTGAAATCTTGACAGTGACCAGTGTAGGATTGATTCTTAACTATGGACATACTTCCTCATATCTTATGCAAAGCCATTGGACTAGAATTGAGAAGCATATGTTCATCTGAAACGCGTGGCAATTTACCGTCAGAAACCGTTTAGTTACCCTGATGATCGGGCTTACTGCCAAGACACAACCGAAACCAACCGATATATCGATGAAGTTAAAAAAACAAAAATTACATTTTTACACTAGCACGGAATCGACTATCTCTAACGGGCATTAACCCTCATCACTATCGGGTAGGGCCCCCGTCACTGACATTAACCCTCATCACTATCGGGTAGGGCCCCCGTCACTAAGCAAAGGTCAGTGATGTGAGAAAATATTTCAATCGAGCACAAGACCGTCACGGATGGACGTTATCTCAATCGGGCCTAATAATGTAGCCTGTCACAGATAAGATTGACCAAGCAATACAAGTCAAACCAGGTTGGGTACGAGCCCGTCACGGATGACTAATCTCAATCGGGTAAACTACTAAGCCCGTCACCGATGACTCCCATCCCTAACGGGCTTTTCGGAAAAGTCCGTCACCGATAAGTTTGACCCCACCTGTTAAGTCAAAATAGTCTTGGTTTGGATGACTTATCTCTATCGGGCTTAGATTAGGAGCCCGTCAGGGATGTCTATATCCTTATCGGGCTTTGTTTGGAGCCCGTCACGGATGAGTATCTCTTTCGGGCATTATTAAAATACCCGTCAAGGATGAGTAAGTCAGCAAAAAAATAAAATTTATTTTTTTGGCTAGCCTCAGGCCTTTGCTAGCCATGCCCGCTGCAAAAAATGATAGTACCAGCAACCCCATTCCCAGTATTCCTAATTCAATGCATATTCCAGCATTCCATCAGATATTCACAGCCAATTCACAAAATCAAACATATATATACATTAACATCCACAGACCCATTCATATATATATATATATATATATATGTCATTCACACCCTTTTTTTTTCTCTCCAAACCGCCGACATGCATCAAAACCTGTAAAACTGAGTTATAAATTGGAACAAATTTATATGTAATTAAGAAATGCAAATATATACAGAAGAACGTGCAGAATTGTATTGCAAAGAATATTTACAAAAATCAAATGTTTGTCACAAAAGCATTGCAAATGTTCTACCATTCAGAGACGAGCTACCTAGGACTTTACTCTAAACATTCCTTTCAGTGACAAGAGATCATCTAGTATGAATTGTGCTATCTCCTCTCTAATGATATCGAAGTTGTTTTCCGGAATCGTCGAAAGTTTTTTCTGCATGTGAGGCGCCAAGTTAGTCTACATACTTGGAAAGTTAGTACGAATCGTGCTATCTCCTCTCTAATGTATATAAACAATTGAAGCACACACCTCAAGGTCGAGCAATGTCACCTTGTCTGCGAGGCTCCTCATGTTATGGCAGACGTGGAACCCACACTGGTCGCCAACTTATTGACATATTGGAAAGTCCTTTTTGTGACGGAGTATGGGATGCCCTTCCTTATGCCTCCCGCCTTTTGCCACGTATTGGTCCCAGGCATCGTTCAAGGCAACTTCGATCGTCGACCAATCGTATATTTCTTTTTTGATATTGGAGTTAAGGTAGTATACCAAACTCCACTTCGGCACTATGACCAGAAGAATCCAATGACGACTGCGACATTAATAAATTGCAAGTTAAATACTAAAGCTATACGCATCGCACATTTGATTCTAAGTAGGGTACACGCTTAAAAATCCTTGTCTTGACGGGACCATAAACAGTCCTTGATATATTCTACCATGTTGGCTCGATCGTAGTTCATAGTTATCTTGTTGACGACAGTTGGATCGAGTAAGGCAACATGGGAAGCATTATGATGGACATGCTTCCAAGTTAACCTAGAAGTAAGACAAGAATCCGGGTAAGTATAATACAAGGATAGTTATTACCATATCTCGTACGCAAGAATACTTACAAGGAGTAGCACTTAAGGAGGTTGGTGTCGACCGCTCGCACCCTGTAGAGGTCCCATAGATCTTTAAAGTCTACGGCGATAAAGGCTTCAGGGCCGAGGAACGGCTGTCTATCGTGCTGGCCCGTCATGGAGGTCTCTCTACGCTTCCTCCTTGTGTTGGACCTCTCCATGTAGTACCCGTGCAACTCCTTGCATGCAGGGCCCATCTTCGATAAGGCGTCGTCTCCAACCAATGGCATGCCTAATGCGAATTCTTTAGGAGGAGCTGATGGCGCCTTGCCAAGATCTAGCTTCTTTGGAGCCAGAAGCGGCCCTTCCACATTTCCTCTTTCTCTCCCCCTTCCAACAGCTCTTTTGCGTGATCCAAGCTTGGGTGGAGAAGATGCCGCCCTCTTTCTTTTTTTGGAGACTAGGGGGAAGTGCGCTCTGATGCTGACCTCCGTACCGTCATTCCCAAAATCTGTATCATCTGCAATTGGAGATCTTGATCTCCTTTTCCAACGGCAAGAGGGGCAGATACAAGAGCTGGAGGGGGACGCGGCGGCGGCGGCGACGGCGGCGGACGAGCACTTGGTGCTGGCATAGGAGTTATATTGATCTGAATGTTTTGCTTGGGCCATTGGATAAAGGTCCCACGTGCAGCTCCAAAGGTCAGAACCTCATCATTTGGTGGGTGCGAGAGAGTAAAGCCAACCCAATCGGGCTTCACCATGTCCACTTGAACTTTGGCATGGCCGGCTAGCAGCTGCCCCCCCCATGCACTCGGGTCTCCAGCGTGGGCTTGAACGTAAGACCCTCTGCGGCAGGAATTGCAAAGTCTTTTGTCACCTAACGACTAGGGTGCACGATGTGGGTCCCTGCAATAGATTCATACGTTTCTTTATAATATGTTATAATGTACTGTGCTGCTAAGAGAACATATACGTGTTGTGTTGGTTTTACCGTTATGTGGTCCACCGTAGTGGGGGCTGGTTGTTCTTGTGCCGCCGCCCCAGTAGATGCGCAGCTGCTACGCCTCTGCGTGGGGCTCGTTTCTACTATGGGAGCGGCAGCAGGCTTGCTTTCCCTGAGGCGTGCCTCCACCCGAGCCTCCACTTGTAACAACTTCTCATCGAACTCTTCTCGGAGCTCGTTTCTAATCTCCTCCCGAAGTTGTTCCTTAAGGCGTGCATCTTTCTGCGCCTTTGAAAGCTTGTGCTTCCTGTACTGCCATGTGTATTGAGGAAACCCAACCTTCCATGGAACATTGAAGCCAATGCCCCTTGTCCGTCCACGGTGTTCTTCGGTTCCTAACGCTTTCATGAGGATGTCATCCTCGCGAAGTTGTGAGCAGACCTCTTGGGAGGCCTCTCTCTCAGCAGTCATGTCGACCTGCGATACCGTTATGACGAATTTAATCAAGAGTACGATACAACCTAACGAAACATACTCTACGTGTGGTACTTACGATTTTCTGGTACACCGCTTGATCTTCGGGATTTGGGAACGTAAGTGTTCCGTCACTATTCTTCTTCACCCTCGCCCTTGCCTAGTTCCTTGCTCGGGTGGTCGGGATATCACCAAGAACTAGCGGCGTGTTAGATTCTGCAGCAGCTTCATCCTCCTTGACCCATTCGTGCTGCTTCCCGGCGTAGCCTCCGGTGCCAAGCCGGTGCGGGTGAAGGTTTTTTGCCTGCAACCTCCTATAGGCCTCGCTTTTTGCCCGAGACTCAGGGGTTGATTTTGCGGCATAGAACTCTTCCCACATGACCCGGGAGATGAACGGGTACTTCCCGAATGGTTCTGGCTGGGCGGGCTTGAGGACGTATTCGGTGACCAGCGTGGTCTTGAAATTTTTCCACAAGTTACCCATCTTGCGGATAGCCTGCCACTTGAGTCTTGCCTCGGCCTCTGGGGGTATTCGAAGCTTTCCTTGAACTGCTTCCAGGCCTCATCTTTTTCTTCCTATGGGACCAGATCGATGTGGTCCTTCAAAATGGTGAAGTTCCGCCTCCCTAGGACTCCACATATCGTTGAGAACTTTTTGACAGCTTTCGCAGGAGCCGTCGGAAATCCCAGATCATCCACCTCTGTTATGGTGTACACTTCCTTAGGGATCTTATTCTGGGTCCTAGGAGCCCGGCTCGATGTTGTCCCACTAGTAGTCGCTGACATGGGTTCGCCTTGCTGCGACATTTTCTATATAACTGTTGTACGGCAAGAAAGTTAAAAAAAGGTGTACTACACATGTATACCTTGATTAATGCAACAAATATACCGTATATTACATCTCCACCATTGTAGTATACAATGTCGACGTACCATTGTAATATACGGTCGACATTGTATAAATTTAGTGTCAAATTAGTACTACAATGAATTAGTATAAATTAATACTTCATAGTATAAATTAATACAATGAATTACTATGAACAATTCTTAATTTAGTGTAATATACTATATATGTTCATTGTAATAATTCATTGTATACTATATTAATACTAATATAGTAATTGTATAAATTAATAATTCATACAAATATACTATAGTATAGTATACTATAGTATTAATTCTATAGTATACAATGTACTAATATACTATAGTATACTATAGTATTAATACTAATTCATAGTATTAATACTAATATACTAATATACTATAGTACTAATTCGTACAATGTACTAATATACAATGTACTATAGTATAAATTAATAATTCATTATATACTATATTAATACTAATATACTAATTGTAATATATTATGAAATACTATGAATTAGTATTAATTGGGACACTAAATTAGTACACTATATTAATTTATACTATGAATTAGTATATTACAAATTTAATTCATACTAAATTCATTCCAATTTAATACTAATTCATAGTAATTCAAACAAATTTATCACTAAATTAATACTAATTCATACTAAATTCATTCCAATTTAATACTAACTCATACTAATTCAAACAAATTTGACACTAAATTCAAACTAATTTCATACCGGTGACGCGGCGGCGGCGAGGAGGCGCCGGCGGCGAGCAGGAGGACGGCGGTGTTGAGGAGGCGCTGGTGGCGAGGAGGAGGACGGCGTCGAGGAGGCGGCGGCGTCGAGGAGGCGAACGGCGGCAGCGTCAAGGAGAGGACAGTGGCGGCGAGGAGGTGGAGGACGGCGGCTAGGAGGAGGCGGCGGTGATCGGTGAGAAGGCGCTTGGAGGGAGGAGGCGGCGGCATGAAGGAGTGATAGTGAGACTTAGAGTCAGATCTGGATCGATAGAAAACCTAGTCGTAGGTCATCACCATCGGGCACAAGTACTAAGCCTGATACGGATGACACACATCCGTGACGGGCACAAATAACAAGCCCGATACGGATGACACACATCCGTGACAGGCATAACTAACAAGCCCGATACGGATGACATACATCCGTGACAGGCAGAACTACTACGCCTGATAGAGATAACCTCATCTCTGACGGGCATTATTTATATGCCCGATAGAGATAAGCTCATCCCACTATAGAATTAAAATATTCCTTATTAATTGTATTTAATAATGATATTTAAGTTATAAAATCATTTATAATTAACTTATACCCGATTTAAAATTGCTTTTACATTTTTAAATGGTGTAAAATTTCTGTTAAATTAAAATATGCCTTATTAAATTAGTTTAAAATTGCTATTAAATTTTAAAAAATTATTATAATTAACCTATGCCTTATTTAAACATTGTAAATTTGCTATTAAATTTTAAAAACCATATGAAATTAAAATATGCAGATCATAAGGCATCGGTACAAAATACTTCATTACTTATATCAATTTGCAAATTACAGTACTACGAAGACTCTATTTACAAGGATATGCCTTCCGAATGGTCAGAACGAGCGTATGCCACTTCGTCTTCGGGATCATCGTCAAGGTCGATCTGAGGTCTCACATGAAGATTCTGGTTATATTCTTCCTCATCGACGACGTTGTCAACCCCAACAATTCTTCGTTTGCCATCCCTAACGACATGCAGCTTCTTGTTTGCGGGGTCTTGTATATAGAAAATCTGCTCGACCTGCTTCACTAGGACGAATGGTTCGTCCGCGTATCCAACCTTGGCCAGGTCCACTAAAGTGAATCCTTCTCTGTCGACTTTAACACCAGTGCGGATATTCACCCAGCTGCAACGAAACAAAAGGACTTTGAAGCTCCTGTAGTTCATCTCCCAGATCTTCTCTATGCGGCCATAGTATGTGTTCGATCCAGCTTGATCCTGATATGCATCTATACGGACTTCACTGTTCTACACTGTGCTTTTGTCATCTTGTTTGACGGTGTAGAATGTGTATCCATTGATATCGTACCCTTGCCATGTGTCAACATCCCAGCTTGGGCCCCTTGCTAACCTTCGTATTATCTCACTTAGGCCATCGGTCGACCGTGCGATACTATTCTTGAACCATTTGTTGAAGCGAGTACTATGTTCTCTGTTGATCCACATATCTGATCGACCCATGTTCTCCTGTCGGACCTTCGCTAGATGCTCCTCAAAGTATGGAGTTACTTCGGCCATATGTTGTAGCACAGCGAAATGAGCCTACGCATACAATGCCTGATCGGGTACAATTCTTTTTCTGCCTGTTGTGCCAAGGCCTGCCAACCTTCCTTCATGGCGAGACGCAGGAACTCCAATAGGATCACTCTCAGCCATGTAATCGATGCAGAACTCAATAACCTCCTCCGTCGTGTACCCTTCAATGATGCTTCCCTTCGATTTTGCTCTATTTCGAACGTACGACTTAAGAACTCCCATATACCTCTCAAACGAGTACATCTCCCTTAGAACAATTGGACCACATAGTTTTGTTTGCTTCACTAGATGAACAGGGAGATGAACCATGATATCGAAGAAAGACAGTGGAAAATACATCTCCAAGTGACACAGGGTATTGACAATATCAGCCTGCATCTTATCTAGATCTTCGGGATCTATAATCTTCTAACCGATTGCATTGAAGAAAGCACAGAGCCGTTGGATCGTGTGACGGACTTTGGGTGGTAGAATGCCTCTGATAGCAACTGGCAAGATCTGTGTGATTAGCACGTGGCAATCGTGAGACTTCATTCCAACTAGTTTTAGATCCTCCAATTTAACGTACTTACTGATCCTTGCTGAATAGCCCGAAGGAACCTTAATATCAGCCAGGCATGATAGCATTGCGATCTTCTCATCCTTCGACAATGTGTGGCAAGCTGGTGGGAGGTACACTCTTCCTGTCTCTTCATCTGTAACAGGCTGAAGCTCACTGCGAATGTTCAATTCCTGCAGATCTAGGCGAGCATTCAACCCGTCCTTTGTCTTTCCAGGCATATTAAGTAGTAGCTCGAGCAAACTATCGCAGCAGTTCTTCTCTACGTGCATTAGATCAATGCAATGCCGGACCTCAAGGTCTTTTCAGTATGGTAGCCGCCAAAATATGGATTTTTTCTTCCACATACCCTTATCATTTGCCTTGCCACGTTTTCTTTTCTTCCCAAATTCATTAGTTATGTCTACGACCATGTCGTGGACTTCATTTCCAGACAAATCCTTGGGAGCATTTTCAAGTTCTCTCCGACCGTTGAAAATTTTCTTCTTTCTTCTAAAGGCGTGGCGTAGCGGGAGCCATCTCCTATGACCCATGTAAACCATCTTTCTTGATTTCTTCAGCAACGTACTGCGTGTATGTTCCATACAGTCAGAGCAAGCCTTCTTTCCTTTCACGGTTTGTCCAAAAAGATTACCTAGTACAGGATAGTCGTTAATAGTGCAGAACAATAGAACTCATAGTTTGAAGTTATCCTGACCATATGCATCCCAAGTTTCCATACCTTCTTTCCAAAAAATCTTAAGATCATCGATAACAGGCTCCAAGAACACATCGATATCATTGCCCGGTTGTTTCGCACCTTGGATTAACAAGCACAACATAATATATTTCCTTTTGAAGCACAACCATGACGAGAGGTTATAGTTCGCAATAAGAACGGGCCAAGTGCTGTGAGAACTGCTCATATCTCCAAAAGGATTCATGTCATCCGTATACAGACATATCCTCATGTTTCTGGGATCGGCAGCAAAGTCTTTGTGCATTCGATCGATATTCCTCCATTGAATCGAATCCGCAGGGTGCCTTAGCAAACCGTCATTCCTTCTATCTTCGGCATGCCAACGCACTATCTTTGCTTTCTTGGGGTTGGCAAATATTCTCTTGAAGCGATCAATGATAGGTAGATACCACACAACCTTCGTCGGACCACTCCGCTTTGACTTCTTTTCCTCCCCCGTACTTTTCTTTCGCTTGTACCGAGAACAGGGTTGGACTTACCGCCGGGGGCCCGGTTACCGCCACCCGGCGGTACGGCGGTTACCGGCGGTAACCGTGGTAACCGCGCAAAACCGCGACAAATTTACAAATCGAAATTTGAATTCAAAAATTCGGGCAAACCGCGCGGTTTGGCGCGGTTATCGCGCGGTTTGTCGCGGTAACCGCGCGGTTTGGCGCGGTTACCGCGCGATGTGTGACGGGCCACACAGTAACGGGCCGGCCCAATTTTTTTTCTTTTTCTAATTTTCAAATTTATTCTCCGTTTTGCTCTCAAATTTGAATAAATATTACTCTTTTTTGAGAAATTTTTTCACCATAAAACACTACAAATCAAGCACTACCTTCACCATTTTTTTTGATTTTTTTTTTAATTTTTGAATTTGGGCGAATTTCATTAAACCGTACCGCGCGGTACGGGTAACCGTACCCCCGCGGTACGGGCGGTAACCGCGCGGTTACCGCCGGTTTTTCCAACCCTGATCGAGAAGCCTTGCATACAGGACAAGCATCTAGGTCCGCATATTGCTTGTGGTATAATATGCAGTCGTTTGGACAAACGTGAATTCTACGGACCTCTAACCTCAAGGGACAGAACCTGCTTTGCTTCATATGTCGTCTCGAGCAATGTGTTCTCTTCAGGAAACATGGCCTTCAATATTCTCAAAAGTTCCATAAAACTCTTGTCTGTCCATCCACTACTTGCCTTCAGCCTCATTAGGTCCAAGATAGCTGACAATTTGGTGTGCTTTGCCTTGCATCCGGCGTATAGAGGTGTCTCGGAGTTACTGACCAACCTGTTGAACTTCATGGAATATCTCTCGTTGTGAGCTTGCTCCTCAACGTCACGTAACATCTCTTGCAGCATATCAGGATCCACATCAACCATTTCACCGCCCAATGAAGATGGTATAAACATGTCATGCCCATCTTCATCTTCATGATTGTCTGTACCACTTCTATCTACAGCTGCACCATTACTCGATTCTTGCTCTCCATGCTTCACCCAACATGTGTAGCCCTTCATGAATTCCCGTTGTATTAGGTGAGAGTGTTCCTCCTCTCCGCTAAACATAATATCATTCTTGCAATCTCTACATGGACAACACATGTATTTGTTATTTCTTCTTCTCCTATCCTCCTCCGCAATGTTCATAAAACTTAAAACGTCATCTCTATACTCCTTGCAATGATGTTTCAAAGTTGTCGCATTCATCCAACTTCGATCCATCGCTGCAAAATTTAATAAAATATTAGTTAACATACTACTAAATTAAAAAAAATTATTACTACCTTCTTACTTACTTCTAAGATTTTTTTTGTTTTTCTTTGAAAAAAAATAACAAAAATTCGCCCCCTTCAACCTCCCACCAAAATAGTGAATAGTGGGATAACTTCAGACAACAGTCGGGTGGTCTCTTTATAGTGTGCAAAATATATCTCAATCGGGCCAATGAACCGACATCTCTAACGGGCGCACAGTTATCTCTAACGGGCATCAATAAAAGCCCGACACAGATATAAGTCATCGGTGACAGGCTTTAAAGTCATCTCAATCGGGCCATCTTTGGAACCCGTCACCGATGACTCTTATCTCTGACTGGCTCTGTATATGGGCCCGATTGAGATATGCTAGGTCATTTCAATCGGGCCTAAATCTGTGCCCATCACAGATGAGTGTCATCGATGACGGGCTATATGTACTTGGGCCTAGAGTATGAATGTACGAGTACATTTACAACGGTGTAAATCTAGGCCCGATTGAGATGACTTCGTTCTGACGGCTCAAGTAGTCCAGACATAATTGAACCCGTCACAGATGATAGAATTTGTACTAGTGTTAAAAAATATTTTTTTCGTATTTTCCTTGCCTGGTAACCACGATTATTGCTATTACCATGGGGATGGAGCAACCCTCCCTGATGGAAAGGGAACCTAATGGGAGTGTTCGTTTTGCAGCCACACCTATCACTATCGAACACCCCCAATGCATGGTAGTGTATATTTTTCTTCCGTGTAATCATATAGAAATGAAAAACATGCTACCTATATACTTGCACATATATCACCTGAATATAGGGGTAAAAATGAAACGGATTTGGACGGTAGTGGTCATACCATATCCTAAATCATATTCGGATTCGGAGTGGATTGTTTCGGATGTCGAAAATGGTGCGGACTCAGTTCGAAAAACGGACTAAAATTATCGAATGTTACGTGTATATACAATCAATATACCATCAAGTTAGCAATACAACGGACAACAATATAATAATAAATGAACCACCCATCGTAATAACTATATGCTTAAATGCTAAATAACATGAATATATGGATGTCCATAATATAAAAACACAGCTAAACAAATGTGAGATGAGACGATGAGAACATCAGACTAAAGAGTCTAGGCTAATTGATAAATTAGACCGTTGTGTGTGCAATGGGTTGACAATTTTGAATTATCCAACAAACAACATATTAGACAATCCACATCCATCGATTTCAGAGATACCAAAACCGCACCATACTACCCACATCTACATCCATAGGTGGAGCTACATGTTGAGAGGAGGATGCCCAGGAACCCAGTCAAAAAAATTTAGCTATAGTTCGTCTATTTTCATTATATGTGCACCCCCTCAATGCAAACTTAGACACCCGCATCAACTTTAATTTGGTTCAAAGCAAAGTAAAGCAAACACATGACACCACTCTTCATTTCGTTCTAGCTCCGTCCCTGACATCCATATGATTACATTCACCGGATTTCTATAAACCCATATCATATTTTCGTTTTGGACGAATTCCGATCAGATCGGATGAACCGATCCATTTTTACTCCTACCATGAGATGTATCGCTCGAATATGCTACCATCAAACATGAGACAATGAATGATCAATTTTGTACGTGGGATACCCCACAAGACTTGAGAGGCATGCAAAACGTGGTTGCAAATTGGGATAGGGGAAGAGTGCCCGACAGGCAGCAACGAAGTCGTGCACCAACTGTCGCGGGAGACCGCAGCTAACAGAATACCAACAGGTGACGAGTAAATTAAAGCTATAACTGGCGTGGCTTTATTTCAGCATTAGGGATGACGATCATATGTACAGCCTTTTTGAGTACACATTTCTCTGGATAAATGAAGCAACTAAGCCACTCTACCTCGTACCGTACCAAAATAGATATGTACACCACAGAGTAACATACGGCACATGGTAGGAGGCATAAGTACACGCTGATACAGAGAGGAAGTGGGAGAGTGGAATGTGAAGAGGTCTCTATAAACTTTATCAAAACTACCTGGAGCCTATCTGGCCTTGTGTTAAACTTGCTGGGGGTTGGTGGTTATCTTGAGAAAATCACCTGTTACCTGTGCACTATAGGAAGCTTTCTATGGGGGGGCCGTAGATAAACAAGCTACGGTTATATCATGAGATTAATCTCATTGATGTCGTCCATGGGGATCTCCAGGCCCATCAAGTCTAGATCCTGGAGTCCGTCGTCGTCTTCTATATTCAACCAGCCGCCGAAATCAACATCCATTCCTGGGAGCTCCAGGTTTGACAAGTCCGGCATTTCGGCGTCATTCGATGCATTTGCTGGTTCCTCATGCCTAGCACTAGCAGCAGCAGAGGTGTTGTCCCTGCCGTTGCCAGAAGGCGTTATTTTGGCCTGTGACTGTGGATCCCTAGTTAGAGCGCTGCTGACAGGAGCAGATATGTTGGCTGTCTTCTGTTTGGGCTTTGTTTTATTCTTCCTCTCTCCTTTTGCATTGGATGATGACGGGCGCCCAGATCTGCTACCATCTCGGTTGTGCCCCTTCCCTTCCCTCTCGCTTCTCTTTCCTTTTGTGTTGCTCACAAGGGAAGTACCAAGGCCGGATGTTTTCAGGGTTCCTCCTGTTATGCTACCTACAACCTCATCAAGCAACAATTCCCGTTGTTTTACATTATTTGTCCAAGGATCCTCCTTCGCAAATGACAGATCCGTAAGGTGACTGCTTGCTCGAGAGGCATCTGATGTACTAGCCCTTTGGACTGATTTTGGTACCATAATATTGTCTGAAAATGAAACAAGACAGTCAGATCAGTAGTGTAAATATCGAAGACAAGGCAAAACAAGAATATATATAAACGAATTTTATAACTTCCCAAACAAGTATGCCTTTGCTTGCTTACTCCATGTTCAGCTAAAACAGAAAGATGGATGCTCGGTAGATCACAAAAGGCACAAAAATATTATCCGGGGGACTACAATACCTTGTGAAGCAGAATCTGGGTCGCTTCTGTGAGAAGTTGCTGATACAAACATATCCTTGAAAGGGGACTCGTCAAAGCAGCAAGCCCCTGCCTCCTCATAGTTCTGGCAACGTGCAATTGTTCGTTTAACAAAACTTAGAGCAGCATGTTTGCCAGCTCTATTTACATTTTTGCTGCTTGAAGAACCACAGAAAGCCTGTAGTTTCACAGTAACAATCAATCATTTAATAAGTATCTTAAAATAGTGAACTTAAAGTCCACAAAGCAAACAAGGTCACCAACAGAGTAACATAACAAGTTCCCAACAGAAACAGAGTTGCCAGACAATATAATACTACATGAACTTAAAGCACTGATCAGTGTGATAAATTCAAAATATGAAATGATTTACCACCTAGAGGGATTCAAGTTTCATCTCAAAAAGAAAGAAGGGATTCCAATTATGTTAAAAAGCTACTGCAAAGTCACCATAACTGCAACCACATTATAATGGAAAATTTCAGCTGTTGCCACTAATGAGTGTCCACTTCTACATATGCTACTAATTTTTGCACCGTCTCAATTTAATTTCGACATCCAACTGTTAGAATACTTCTAAAAATGTTGCCATCGCCCCATTGTCTGGTTAACAACAGCAATTAATAGCTGGCCCATAAAACTGCCAGCTAGGCAATTTCGCTGACGTGGAAAAAGAGGGAAGAGACAAGAGGGATTGTCTCTGCAAACATCGATGCGAGGCACAATACACAAGGGAGGAACCCACTTCGAGGAGAAAATAGGTGTATCCACGACGCTGAGGATAAGATTGAGGCCCATTAAAATGAATAAAATATAATAGGTATTAATTGGTAGAGGCCCAACTGTTGTATGAATTATTTTAGATGGCAGGGGCTTTTGATGACACAGAAGACTTAGGAGATTGTGCTCTGTTCAACTGATGGACATGCCCTAATGCCCCTTAGACTTAATACATGTCATATGCAAGGAGGGCATGGTAGTGGCTGATGACTCCTGTCATGTCATCTCCCTTGACCTTCATGATTTCAACTTTTCAAGATGAGGTTATGAGTTGGAACTACCACATATGACATGCTTCATGATTTCAAGATGAGGTTAGAGTTGAACTACCAAATATGAGATGTATTAGATATTTAGATGAGGTCATGTCACATATGTGGTAGTTCAACTCATAACCCTTGGAGAGTAATTTGAATTGCACCTTTTCAGACGAGGTTAGAGGCAGGATAAGGGTGTGTTCTTTTCTCCCCTTTCCCAACTTCTACTCCCTCGTTTTTCGCGCGCACACTTCCCAAATTGCTAAACGGTGAGTTTTTTGCAAAAAAAAAAATTATACAAGAAAGTTGCTTTAAAAAGAATCATATTAATCCATTTTTCAAGTTTTTTAGCTAATACTTAATTAATCATGCACTAATGAGCCACCTCGTTCCGTGCAGGGAGAAGTTTCAAACTTCTCCCAAATGCACCCTAAGGCTGTGTTCTTTTCTTCAACTCTAAACTGCAAATTCCTCGTTTTCCGTTGACACGCTTTCCAAATTGCTAAACGATACATTTTTGCAAAAAAAAAAATTATATATGAGTTTCTTAAAAAAATCAAATAAACCCAATTTTTAAGTTTGTAATAGTTGATAATTAATCATGCGCTAATGGATTAGCTCGTTTTACATGCCGCCGAAAAGCTAAACCAAGTTGCAGATTCAAACTAGGCTTACGTCTCTAACTCTAAGCAGTGTACAAGTGTTTAATAATATTTGATGCAAGCACTCCCCACTTCCAGGCATGAATTGGAGGCTGGGAGTCATATAAGTTATATGCATGTACCAAACTGTTAGTGAAAATACAGAATGCAATATTATTGTGACCCCACAGATTAATAACTCTTAGAATGGCCCTCCATCCCAAAATAAGTTCAGCTTTCACCCATCCCACACATACCAATACAAAACCAAAATGACTAGAATACCCCCACTTTATCAAATCCCAATGCAATTATTCCTCTCTTTATATACTCACAATGCATTTATACCCTACTTTCACAAATTCCGATGCAATAATTGTTCAAAAATGGACTTATTTTGGGACAAATGGGATGTGCCAAAAATGAACTTATTCTGAGACGGAGGGAGTAATACATAATTGCTCATACAACTAAATTCGATTATGTGACTATGTATTTGATACTGAATAATTTGCAATTTATATTGAAAGACGATGAAAGATAGAAACACGAGTTTTAAAACTCGACATTATACATTCGACGGATAAATAGAAATCATTACTAATAAAAAAGAAAGAAAATTCACAATATAGACACGAAGCTTCAAGTTAGCGAACATTAGCAGGCTTAAACAGAGTTAGATCGATAAGGCTATGTTGGCAATTAGGAAACTACATAGTAGACACAGTGCACCTTAGCTGTTGACCCAACCCAACAAATAAAATAAGAAACAGCAATCAGCATGTATTTCTCGCCAAGAAGACTTACCATGTATTTCTCATATGCTATCAGCAAAAGCCTTTCCATGGCACGGTGTGAAAATTCCCTGGTTACAGGGTAACCACATAGATGTAAGGGCTCGAATCTCAAGAATAGTTTCCCAACAAAACAATGATGTGAAATACCTGTGCTGAGACTCCTTTTTAGTTCTAAGAATGCCATCCAGCTTTCGTAGCAAGTTTTTCTTATCTACAACCTTTAACATCATAAAAACACTAAGATTAATTTTCACATCAATCCCTTCAGTCATCACCAAAAGAATGATGTTTTTGGCTTTCCAAAGTCAAGAAAATGCAACATTGACCAGCGAAATTTATTGTGTAATACAATGAGTGCTCTCTTTTTGAAAAGTTTATTCATGTTATTTCATTTATCCAAGTAGACCAAAAAGCACATGATAGAATATAGTTCAATCAAAATTTACAAAATCTTTCACTACATCTGCTCTAAGGTTTCTTCACCCTCTTGTGACAGGAGCATGCGACAGGTACTAATCAGATATTCAAAATAGTGAAATAGATCAAGGAGCATGCACATGCATCCAGCCGCACAGAGTGAATATATAGTAGTACCTCTTTAAGAAGTTGGCCTTCTAATTTGCAGATTTCAGAATTGATATCTTCATCCTCACTCTGGGCAAGATCAGGCTGGCACAAAAGCATTGTAGCACAATAAGAGTTAAAACATTATGAAAACTTTGATGTCCTATTTAATGAAACATTGAGATGTTGCAAGTTAAGATTCAAAGTTTATATGGTACTCCTAAAAATCAAATGTTTCAAAGAAAATACTTATATGATGAAGTTTCTTGGAGATAATTGACATAAAACTGTTCTTATCACGTGTTTAGGCGAAGATGTTGTGCAACATATATGATCCATTTTAATTCACAAAACTGACAGAAATTGTTTACATCTCAAGAGGACATAGATAAATATGGAATTAAGAATTTCAGATTTTAATCATGTGCCAGTATGCACAATAGTTCGTCATCCATATATATCGAACTAAACCCAAATGACTAATACCCATATTTAAACACTATATAACTATATCTAGCATTTATTTGTCATCCCCTATTCATATTCTTATTTGGATCGTGTACTTGTGCTACCAAATATAATATGGTTGTAGACTATATCAGGTCAGTATCCAATTTCTCCAAACATTTTAACAATCACAGGAAATACAGAGCCCATAAAAAGCAACAAACTACCTAAATAATGACAAGAAACCTCAAGTCTTAAATCTTTTGAATGATTTATATATTCCATAATCCATTATAAAAGAATTAGTATCAACCTCTTGTGGTAATCTCCAAGTTATTACCTGATTGGTTATTGCCCAAAAGCAACAGATTAAAACAAAATAATAAACTGTAACAAACCATGCATAGAAATGCAAAAAAAAAAAAAAGGTAACTAAGCAACGCAAAATTCTATACCAGCCTAACAAAAAAATTTATTGTACAGAATGATACAGTTGAACAGTGAAACAACACATACCACAGGTTCAATAGATACACCAACTTCACTTAGCTCAATGATGATCCTATCACTGAAGCACATCTCACTGTACTGAAACTCAGGCCACACCTTGGCCTTCTCCATGGCATTATTGCTTTTATGTGACAGTTCATCATGATATTTCCAATCAGAATCTAACATCAAACCATTAGAACCCTTCCCTGCAGCTTCAAAGTTCATTAAAGACTCCAACTTATAACCCTGTGAATGAGATTTCCATCCTCCTTCCTCAAAATGAATTTCATGTGTATCAAATGGATATGCTTCACTTCTGTAAATATTATCAACCTTGTCTTCATCAATCAGAGCTTGCATAAGTCTTTGGCCAACTGATGCACCTCCTCGCGCCCCAATTCCTTGTACAAGTTGATCCAGGATAGGTTCAATGCAGCTTGTCTCCCATGCAATCCCTACATCATTATCTATCTCATTCAGGGTATACCCATTTGGAAGAGCGCTATGGTCATCTTTGTTGCTACCAGCTGGAGTTGATGGTTGTGAGATGTATTCAAGACTACCCTGCAAGAGCCAAAAATCTCAGCATAATAAACTGAACCCAAAGAAAAAAGCAGATATAAGTAGAAGAAAATAAGTAGTTATCCATGGTAAAGTGAGCATCAACCACCCCATGCATTCTACTACTTCTATACAGTTTAACTATCCACAACTGCATAACTAGCCAGACAAATTTCTGATATTCCTGCAGTAAAGGTGCTCAAAAGAAATATAAAGTACCTTGTACTTCCGACTTTCATCACCTTCAATTGACCTGCTCGCGGTGGAGTCATCCGACAAATGGATCTAAGCAAATGAAATATTGATCAAAAACTACCAACTGCTCTACTGCGGAGAAAATCCGTACATCTTGTGATACAAAATAAGATGACCCTGCAATACCTGCTGACTTAAATAGGCTATATCTTCTGTTGTCAGATAACTAAAGAATGGTTCAACCTGCCGCCAGAATGGACTTGAAATAGCAGATCCTGCAATAAACCAATCATTATTCAAATAGTTCCAGAAAAATATATCTAGATAAATGGAAGGATGTCATAAGTGAAACCAATACTTAGAGCAGAATTTGCTGCAGCAAGGAGCTCCTCATGATCATCTTCCGATTGCACTGAAGTGAATGGAACAAGTTTAATGGTATGAAATCATCATCATCACAATGAATAGAAGCCATGTACACACTAGTATGGCAAGAACTTACCAGGAGAGTCTAACTGTGCATTGCTACTTATATGTCTAGGACGTGCATTGCCTTTGCGCTCCGACATCTTTTTTATCAGTGGTCTTCCAGATTTACTGAACAAAATAAATCACAGTAAGAAAAAACGATAAGTCAATTGGAATGCTGGTTAGTTGAAGAAATCACCTTTCATTTCTCTCAGAGACTGTCCTAACACTTCTTTGTTTTGTAGTTGGAGCATTTTCAAGCTTGTCAATTGATGCAGGGGTGTTGGGCCTGGTTGGAGTAAAACCTCGTCCGATCCTTCCTTGTCTTCGTGCAGCATCTCCAACATCATCATCAGCAGATAACTTATTCCTTTTGGAAGGATGGCCAAGCATTGCAATCTTTTGAAAACCAGAGTGCCCATCATCTAGTTCCCCAGCCCTTTTGCTTTTGTCCCTTAACTTTTTCTCAGCAACACCAGATTCATCACCCTCAGATCCAGTTGAAAGACCATGATCTCCCCGTCTAGTTTGTTGCGAACAATTTATAGAAGCACGCCTAGGTAATCCTGCAGACTCTTCATTGATAGAGGGACTTTCAAGCGAACCTGATACTGATTGACCGTCAGTGTTTGTGATAATAGGGACTAAATTTGACTTTCTTGCTGAACGTGATATCTTCTGAGGCCTTTGCCCACCCCACTGGGTGGGAGGGGATAATGAATGTGTAGACTTTGTACGTTTGGGATTGCCAGATCCACTAGTAGAATTAAGCTTAGTCATGCCAGAAGGATGTTCCCAATCATCAGAATTAGCTTGCAATCTATGAATGTTTGGCGATGACTTAAGTAATGAACCAGAATTCGAACGGGGTCCCCTAGTAGACCCATTTGCTTTTGGTACTGCAGTGACATTGGCACCACCATCATCTTCGTTGGGCCTAAAAAAAGTTCAGTGCATTTGATACCATGTGTTTTTTTACTTGTAGATATAAGCACATACTGTACAAATATTAGGTCTTAACATACAGCAGGAAATTACCACCTAAGCTTCCTGTGGCAACTGGCAAGCAATGAATTTAGACAAGATTGTAACATAGTGAATGAGGAGGAACACATCTTACTTGTTATTAGCTTTTGGAGCTGACATTTCCTTATCTAAAACAGCTTGACGGTCCCTTTTGTTAGTAGGATGGAATCCACTGTCTTGATCACTCCTACTTAAGGATCGCCCAACCCCATTTTGTCCAGAAAGTAAATCTGATTTACCAATGCTCGAGGCAGATGAGACAGTTCCAGACCTGCCAATATAAAGTTACCCATAAAGGAAACGCCAAGATTGTAAAACTTTATATACAAATCATTTTCTTATTAGCTGGATTGCTTAGTTTGAATGTTCGGGAAAAAATAACTTGATAATATGTTTCACAATTATCATGTCTATGAAATATGCAAGTTCAGATTGTCCATGATGTAAGCTCAAACAGAATAAAGGTCTGCATCAACAGAGAATCAAAACAATAAAACATGGAGAAAAGGATGATAGAATCTCTGACCTAAAACTAGGGGAATTTGTCATTCTTGCCCTAGCCTCATTATTATATTTGTGTTGCATCCCTGGTTTCTGCTCACGGTCTACATCAACATTTCTTGAAGGACCAGTCATTGAAACATCTGCCTTAATAGCAGAACGTTTTTTCTTCATCTTTGGCTTTTCCCAACCATCAATACCAGTTGCTAGCCCTCTAATTTTTTCTTCTGGGACTGCTGGACCACCACCGGTAATTTTGCCAGGATCTGCGCTTCTATCAGTAGACCCCAGTCCCCTTGACAGACCGGTGGTCCTTGCATCCATCTAGTAAACAAGTAATAAGTTGTGATAATCGGTTTTAAGAACAATCCAAACTAGTAAAAGTTTTAAGAAATGGCAAACCATCATGATTATGTGCACAGTAAGTATAGATACAAGTAAAGAATGACAATGAAAATGCTTATCACATTAAATGTGCTAAAACTAATAGCTACAGGCTGCATGCCAAAACAAGAAAAACAGATGAATAAAACAAAGTCAACAACAAAGAAAAGCACAAACAAATACAGCAAGGCCAAAACAGGCCTATGGCTTAGCTGCAAGCAATACATACTGTGTAACATTCAATAATTTTCTTTTTACCTGACAATTGTCGGAACTAACTTATTCAGAAGCATAACATCACATTATCGCAACAATAGTAACCTACAATGATACATAAAGATGTGAGCATAACCTCGGCCATGGATGTGCGTAATCTCCTATTCTGTCCTGCATTCTTTATCCTCTCTTCTCCTCTCGGAGATACCAGTTCTGTGTCATCTGCATTTAGATGGCCTTGGGGGGGCATCTTGGATATAAGTCCTCCAGACAACAATGCAGTAGATCGTTCATTTGATGAACCATCTCCTCGGGAACGCTTCCGCAAAATATTCGGGCAACATCTCTCAATCTTCGCTACAGCAGCACCATAAGCTCTAGATCTTTCCCTGCAAAGATACTCATAATTGAATACATGTTCTAATAGTTTCAGGCAAATGTAGTCTGCATAGCAATCCATATGTAATGAGATTTTTTTCCCCCAATAATCTTCCCTTAGAAGGGTAAAATCAACATTATCAAAGAATAGTAAGCCACGAATAAAAGTTGCCTCTATATATATAATAGAGATGGTTGCTCAATCAAGTACATAGTGATCCAGTGTTTGCAACCCTATCTCACAGGTTAAGTTAATCTCACAAGACAATGTAGAGAGTAGTAAAATAATACCTAGCTTTGTTTGAGATGTCACTAAGATTATTCTTCATGCGTCTAATCTCTTCAAAAGGAAGAGATAAGTTCCGTCCTGTGCATGGAGTTGATGTTGACTCTTCCGGGGAAGTTCCAAGAATCGAACTTATTGATTTTTTTACATCAAACCGAGGTGTCTTCTGCTCCAAAGTTGTTGTCCGCAAGTCCATGGCAAGTGATTGAAGCAGAGTAGCAGAGTCAACTGCTGGTGACCTTGATGAACCCGATACTGGGAATGCTGCACAACTATCACCACTCTCACGAAAACTTCCTGACCTTTCCAATGAAGCAGCTGAATACAGTCCACGTTGCCCACTGAAGTATCCATGACCATCAGGACTACCAGACATCAAGTCAGATTTTGTACTAGACGCCATCACCCTGCTGGTGACAAACTTTTAGACCGTTAACAAGTTCAACATGTCTCCAAAGGATGACAACAGCCTCATCTTGCAACCATAGAACTCAAATGTCCGAGGCACAGTGGAAAATCTCAAATCAAACAAATACCTGTTATTATAGAAGGCACAGTAAGTAGCAAATAAAACTTGAACTCAATTTTTCAGAACAATCCACAGTTGTCTGTATGGCCAGAGTACGTTGCAAAATAATAGCTTTTACCAAACAAAACATCTAGCGTTTAAAAGTGTACCACCACTTTATTTCAATGTAAATGTTCGAGTACGTGATAGCTTGTTTTGTCCATGTTTTGCTATTAATATACCAAAATTGTTTTCGGGTATTGATCGATTAACATAATTTGCAAAGACATCAAATGCATTCAGTAAGCCAAATATACATAAATCAGGAAACAATTGAAGTTTCCAGATTCTACGGTGCACGTGTTACATTAATGCAATAACATATAGTATTAAGATATGCAACCAGCTCTACAACAACAAAAGCAGCAGCAGCATTTAGTCTCAAACAAGTTGCAGTAAGCTAGGTGAAATGCAACCTCTATTCTTTAAAAATCTGACTAACTATGATGAATACTAGAGGACACAAAGTTCGGCAAACATGTCAGTGAGATATCTACTTCATTGTCACCTTCCACCAAATCTGCTTAATCATGCCACGGATGACAACGCATATGGCCAAGCAACGATCAACAAAGATATTAGCATCTCCTTCAGATTAGTTATAGCACCAACCAAAGACCATTCGACCACCCGCATCGCCAACTGAAATGCACCCACAAATGACCCATACTACCGTGCTACAACAGAAAAAGGGCAGCAGTCCGAACCGATCCAAAGTTCTGGGAGCAACCAATTCAAAGCCATGATCCATGGCGCGGCCAACAATAACCTAACAAAGCTACCAAAGCTCAAAATGAAGCAATCAGAATTGCTCTGCACTCATCAAACCATGCGCCGCCGCCACCAACTGTTACATAGTCCACACTACGATCGAGAATTTACCTAAATTCCAAGCAAAACCACGGCTCCACGCTGCAGCTACTAGACCCCTAGCACGACATGGCCGATCCACGCACACCATCGCCCCCTCCTCCGGATCTCATCCAGAGATCCAACCAATTCCGGCACAACCAGCACGCACCACGACCTCTCGCACAGGCACAGCCCTCCCCCAAATCCCCAAGCTTCTCCAGCCGGATCCCACGCCCAATCCCCGTGCGCGGATCAGCACCCCAACCTCGGGGAAGGGGTGGCCCCCCACACGCACCGCCACGCGGCGCCGCGAAAGAGACCCCAAGCTCCCCCTCCCCGAAGCTCCAGCAGCCGCCCCCCCTCCTCAACCACAAGCGCGAACACCGGAATCGGCCGGGCAAGCTCGGCCGAATCGGATTGGGGGCCGAAAGGGGGGTGGGGGGAAGAAGCTCTAGAGGGCTTACCGAGCGCGGCGGGGATCCGGATCTCCAGCCCGGCAAGGGGGCGGTGATCGGAGGAGGACGGCGGCGGATTCCGAGCTACCGGTAATGGAGGACGCGGAGGAGGAGGTCGAGCCGGAGAGAGAGAGAGAGAAGCGAGCTTCGCGAAGCGTGGCTTCGGGGAAGGCGGAGGGAAGGTGGGGTCGGTCGCCGGTCGGTCTGAAAGCTCTGAACCGGAGAGGAGGGGGGGGGGACCAGGCCAGTTAAGGGCGGTGGGGCCGTGCGGATGACAGGTGGGTCCCGGGCCCGCGTGGCAGTGGCTGAGTGCGCGGGCATTTTTGCTTCTCTCGCCTCCTCCGAGGCGGTGTATGTGTGTATTATTATCGGTGTAGAGCAAAGCGTGTACTCCTAGAGTATATAGCGTTAGCTGCGTTACGGTCCGGATTAGGTTTCCCCCTCTCAGGTTATTATGAAAACATTAAGATGACATCATGTATTATTGTATATTCGGTTTTTTTCTATAATTTTCATATTGCTGGGATTATAATGGTATTAGGTTGCATAACCCAATGGCAAATATAGCCTTAAATTCTAGCTATGGCAGAGTGAACACATTACACATGAGTACATGATCTAGGAGCGTTTAAACCCCGTTTAGAAAAATCATAACGGGGACACGTTATAGAGCTATATGGAATAGTAGTAGGACAATGAATATTCAGATACTCTAGAAGAAGAAAAGCCAAAAAGAAATTCAGTAAACAACTAAATCATTCAATGGTTTAACATTTTGCTTGCAACAAAATAGGAAAAAGGAACTACACCAAAAATACTTATAGTTTCGACTACTGTTAAAACACTTCGTCTTTTGACTGTTGCCGCCATTATCACCAGGACAGGGGCGAGTCAACTGGTTGGCGGAGCACAATGACCTATTGCACAAGCAGGCCTTAGCTGCTTCCTTGTTGGCAAAAACGTTCTCGATCGACTGGTTGTATCGATTTACTTTGTTATTGCCTAAGCTTACACGGCAAACTGGAAAATGGGTTGGTGTTGCACATTAGTTAATTTCAAATGGATGCTAGGGCTAAGGGCTAACACAGATGGGTCTTTACAATCCTAATAAGTAGTCCATTCGATGTTCTTCGTTTTATTGGCTCCAAGCGCTCGCAAGGCATCCAAGACGCAAATTGACCGCTACTCTAGCCAGAGGAGAGCCATGGGAGGCAAGAGATGGGGGTATTAGCACCACTGGTTAGCTATGGCAGCCACCATAGCATGCCATAGTGGTAGATCCACCCTTGTCATAACCTACACAATAGTCATTACGTGATACAATTATATTATTAGTAAGTTATATTGTTAGTAGTGACAAAATACTTTTGGATACAAATATATTTTCTGGTAGAGGAACACAAAAGACAACTATCAAGATGGACTGAAGTGACCAACTCAGTAGATGGAAGGTTTTGTCTTATAAATGGTTATGTTTCCATGAAGTAGTAAAATACATAATGTCTAAAAAAAATGTTTCGATGAAGTTAGTCGGTATGTATCGAAGTTGTTAGTACTTACGATCATGATTGCATAATTGGATCACTAATATTGTTTATTTTATTTATTATGTTAATTTGTTACATTGTTGATGCAATATTAATTTAATAAGGTCTTGAATAACAATGGCAGTTGCAAGATATAACAATGCTATAGGAATCTAACAACTACAAAAACTTCGCACTCAACTGAACCAATCGAAACCTAATATTTGGAAAATTCAGAAGTTACAAGGACAAACATCGCTCATGGACTTACAAGTTACTATTTTTAGGATAACATTTTTGCAACATAGGATCGCCTTTAGTTATGAAGCACAACATAAAAGTACCCTTTCGACGTAAGTGAGGTGACTGCAACAAGAAGTGAAGACTATGGACTTGAGCTTTGCTGACAGTGATAAGGGTAGCTTGATCCAACCTAATGGTTAGAATCAGTTTAATTTTGGTGAGCAAGACAACTGTAGTGAGGAGCAAAACCGGTGAATAACAGCAGGTTGGTTGACAGTGCCAGCGATTGCTGGGACGTGACATTGTATGTAGGGTCTAAGTGCTACTGGATCTGAGGTGTTTGTACCCGAATCCATCCATATAGCGGCATGTTGGAGGGGTTTCTATCTACTTATACAGTATGAGTCGTCAAGCGAAAGCACCAGGGGGCCAGATTTGGATTGAATGGATCTATACGACAATATGGGCAGAGTTAAGGAGGAGCATGTCAGAGGCGAATGGATGTGGATGAAGAATGCATGAGTTAGAGCTGCGTTTCAAGATCGACTCAGCGTGGTTCTTGGTGAGGCTCGTTGGGTAGTAGAAGATCAAAGCTTGGTGGTGTTTGAATCTCCTGAAGATGAAGATAAAGATGAAGATAAAGTGTTTCACGTAAAACGAGGTGACATTAACGTGCGATTAATTAAGTTTTAATTATTACAAACTTGAAAAATAGATTTATCTGATATTTTAGAACAACTTTCATATAGAAAATTTTTGCACGAAACGCACCGTTTAACAGTTTGAAAAACGTGCCACGATAATCTTTATCTTTATCTCTGTTTTGTAGCAGATGCGAACGCAGCTTAGTCTTCTATTCTTTGCTCTTATGTATTGTTTACTTTATTATTTCTCAGTTGTGAGATACAATGTAAGTATTCTTATAACATTTAGCTATGTATATCTAATTGTGTATGTAGAGACAAGATTTCTGTTTATTATCTGAATAAAATGTATTATGGAGTGTGTTCGGACGTGATTGCGGCAGCAATAAAATGGCTCAAGGCTATGGATTATCATGCCCTCGGTAGCTAACATTTTATCGATTAACGCTAGCACCGTAGCACGTTTTTTAAGCTCCTAATAACGGTGTAATTTTTAAAACTGTCTTAATTGACATTGTGCTCTCGACTAATTCTCGTAAACTCAGTTCCGTCGTTAATTATCCATCGAGAATGCGCCCTGACCGCGTGCTCTGACGATTTTCTGGCCCTCCACCAACACAAACTGCCATGTCTGTACTCTGTAATCTATAGATAACATGAATCAACACATTTATCTAGCTCCAGCCTATATTTCTGAACATCATCAATGTTTTACGGAAAAAGAAAAAAATCAATCATTCTGAAACTTACGAAAACATAAAGTATCCAAATTTCAATGTGTACGTGAATCATGAATCACGAACGCGTAAATATACTTCAAAAGCCACTGTTGCTGTATTCCTGTACAGTTGCAGGACAGCAGCTATGGCAAGCAAATCCACCGGAGGATTTTACATTTTTACGACGATAAAAAGATATACAGTTGATGGACAGCAGCTATGGTAAGCAAACCAACCGGAGTATTTACGAGAAGATGTTATAGAAATATGACAAATTGGACATAGAAATGAAATATCATTCTTCCCATAGCAACTGGATAGAGTTGAACATGATATGTAATTTATATGAATAGCACGCATCCATAACATCTTGCAGTGAAGATACTCGTAACTCGTACCCAAAACGTTCCAACTCGTCCTACTCGTGGACTACATTTCGAGTTCTCGATAAAAGCGAGACCCGAACAGACCTGATCCAAAAGCCAACCTGCGACTCTAAGCAGAAACCATACACAAACAAATAAATAATAACAAGTGAACGCCTAACAGGAAAAGATGACCCTGACATCTTCCGACTGTGCCCAAATGTTCTCAACATAGCTCATGGCTAACGACTTTTAACTTCCATAGACGGGAAGCACTGATAAACTTACCCTTCCCACCGAGCACTAATGTTCTGGAGGTAACACACTGCTGATTACTCCGAGGAGGTGGCAGCTGATTTGGTGTCAGTCTCCTTGATTGCTTCGGTCGATTCCTCCTTTGTCACCACTTCCTCAGACTTCTTTTCAGTTACGCTGAGTTTCTCCAGAAGGACAGCCGCAGACGAGTCTTCCTCGGTTTCTTTGCCTTCTGTCTTTGCAAGTGATTCCGCAATCTCTTCAACCAAATCCTTAAATTTCTTGCAATCTAGGAATTAGATGATAAGAATCTTAGTCAGTTAAATTCAGATAGTTTTCGGAAGATTAAAATAACAAAATGAAATATGTGCAACAAATAAAACAAGGTAGATGAAGAGGATGCTGCTCGTGCAGATGCTACTAGATTGATGTTGTAGCTACTACATAATAATAAGCATGTTCATTACTAATGGCAAAGTTAATATTGTACGATTTAAGAAAAAGATGCCCCCACAAATACATGAAAGTTACAAAGTTCACTACTTCAACTCTACAGACATAAGGAATGAAAGAATGTATCTATAATGACTGCTAAACATGTGTAACACAGACAAAGCCTAATCATTCTACCACAACAGTGCCTAAAGAAGTTAATAGCCAGCAAGAGCAAACAACCTGTGTTCTACCACAACAGTGTGTACCTGGATTGATAGCTACACAAAAATATACATTGGGAATTCTACGTATCAAGTGTACTTTAACAAATAAAGAACGAAACATAGAGGTAACAGAATGTTAATTGTCATGGACCAGTCTAGTTCATTATTATTCTGTAGATTTTAAGTTTCAGGCAGATTGTTCTCCACATGACTAGCAACATAATCAGAGAGCATCAACAATATGGTGTCCCATCTCCAGTTTACCTCATAGGGTCTAATAACAGAAGCTTAAAATCGAGACATGAAAAATCTCATATATTAAGGTAAAATTGGATGAAAACTGTAATGATATGGAAGACAAGGGAAATTGGTGCCCCTATGTGATAGTCCACTCATCCAATCCAAAGTGTGCGAAAATCCTTTAAGGTTAACTATCCAACACTCATCATAAAAACATCACATGAAACAACTAATATATTCATGAGTTCCCCCAAATCAACATGTTCTTAAGCACTACTTTGGTTAAGCAAAAATTGCAACCGATCAATGTTCAACAGAATCTCAGATAGGAGAACTACTATTGCCACCATGAACAAAACCATGGAATAAATGGTATGATCCAACATAATACTACCAAACAAGGATAACCACGCTACATACGACTACAACAGAATAAATTAGCCGAGAGATGACGGGAGCGTACAACTCACTTTCGACAGAGCCAAACCGAATTGCAAACATCTCCTCCTTCAGCTCGCCGTCGGCGAAGTCTGCCGCGTGCCAGACGCACGACTTGTCACTGCCCGCATGCTCCTGCATCTTCGTGGTCGAAGTAACTGCACCCAAAGACATCAAAGACGCAGCCTTAGCGATGAGGTTTCTCGGGCCATGAATCTACTACTACCCAGGCGCGATTGGAACAAATCCTCCCCGAAGAGGGGTCGCAAAATTCGGAGGAAATTAGTGGGGGAAACCTAGGTGGTTCGCGCAGATCTTGAGCGTCTTGGCCTGGCGCATGACGAGGCGGACCTTCCCGTTCTCCTTGTGCTTGAGGAGCTTGACGGTGCCCGTCCCCCGCTCCTTCCACTGGTTCCCCTCCTTGTCAAACCGGTAAAGCTTCGCCTTCCTGCAAACATCGCGCGGATCAGCGCCAGCAGATCGAACCCAAAAAAATACATGAGCCACAAGAGAGGGGAGAAGAGGAGAGAGCAAGAAAGCGGCGGCGGCGGGGCTCACATGTCGAGGAGCACGTCCTCGTCCTCCTCGCCGGTGGTGACGGCGACCTCCTCGAGCCGCACGATGGGGGCGACCTGGGCGCCGGTGTCCTCCTCCTCGCCGCCCGCGGCGGCGGCGGCGGAGGCGGCCTCAGCCTCCTCCTCGTCCTCGCGGCGGTCCACGACGGGCCCCTTGTCCGCCATCGGAGANAGAACTCGCCTCGCTAACCGCTGCTGCTCTCGGTTCCAGAAGTTTCGGGGGAGGCCGATCGTGGGGGGAGGGGGAGGTTGGTGGTGGTAAGAAGAAGGGGGGCGGCGCGCTAGGGTTTTTGTTAGCCACGGGAGAGGGACCCGGTTGGAGCGGGGAGGTGGCCACGGCGGTGGGTCCCTCCAGGTGGTCTGCGTGGTAGCTACGCCGGCCCGTGGTATAAAAAACAACTATACTCTTCGCCTGTTCTTTTCTTCTAAAACGGTGCGGATAAAAGATAAAGTTTCGTGCCACGTTTTTCAATCTTTCAAACGGTACGTTTCGTGCAAAAATTTTTAATATGAAAGTTGCTCTAAAATATCAGATTAATCCATTTTTTAAGTTTGTAATAATTAAAACTCAATTAATCGCACGTTATTGTCACCTCGTTTTACGTGAAACACTTTATCTTCATCTTTATCTTTATCTTTAGGACTTTCAAACAGGGCCAGGCTAAGGCTGAGTACTTTATCCCATCTTTCCAACTCACTACTATTTTTTTTTCGCGCGCACGTTTTTCAAACTACTAAACAGTATATTTTTTTACAAAAAGTTTCTATACAAAAGTTGCTTAAAAAAATCAAATTAATCCATTTTTCAAAAAAAATTTAGCTAATACTTAATTAATCACGTGCTAATGAACCGTTCCGTTTTCCGTGTGTTCGCTGTGTTTTGATAACACAGATAAACGAACACACCCTAAGGGGTGTGGTGTGTTTGGTAGTTGATGTTGGGAGTTTATTCCTTCCGCATGAAAAACGGAGCGATTTGTTAGCACATGATTAATTAAATATTTGCTAATTCTTTTTCAAAAATAAAACAATATGATTTTTTAAAGCAACTTTCGTATAGAAACTTTTTACAAAAAAACACACCATTTAGCAGTTTGAAAAGCGTGCGCGCGAAAAACGAGAAGGCTGAGTTGGGAAAGCAAAGAAACGAACTCAGCCTAATTTCCCCTTGTTTTTGTAATTTTTGTTAGGTCCTCCGTAATAAGAAAATAATTACAACTTACTCAATTTTTTAAAGAATAATGAAATACTGTTTTACCTACAATCAATCTTTATTCAAATTTCTTGTCCATCATAATCCCAACCATTTATTTAAGTCACTTTTTTCCCTATAATTTATATATTTCAAGTGCTAGGATTATATTTCTATCCATAGAAAACCAACCTCTAGCTAAGTATGGATATAAGCTATGTCCAAACACATAGTCCGGAGTTGATTTTATGGGATGAAGTCCAAACACATAGTCAGGAATTGATTTTATGGGATGAAGAGAGTATTATATAGTAGTGAACATCCGTCTCTCTTTCATATTGCAAGTTATTTTTATTTTTTTAAATCTAACTTATATAAGTTTGACCAAATTTATAACAAAATATAACAATATTTTACACCAAATTAACATAAAATCAAAATATATTTCATAAAATCAAAATATATTCAAAGTTAGATTTAATGAAACTAATTTTGTATTGTAAGAGCTGCCACATTATTTTATAAACTTGATAAAACTTATAGAAGTTTGGTTTTAAAAAACAAGTCAAATTGTCTTATAGTATGAAACGGATAGAGTAGACCACTGTATTCCATTTAAATATTTTGGGATGGAGGTATACTTTGTAACATTTAGTTTTTTGTCAGTGTCAGGGATAAGACATACCTCCTATACACGAGTTAATGAAATATGGTAAAACAATATACCTGATAGTATTCGAGAAGGTATCCTTTAATTAAGGAAATACGGGTGAAAAAGAAGGAGATTATCTTCCCGGAATAGAAGGTGTCAGAGTCTTAGTCGAAAAAAATAAGGTTTCCTTAGGCCCGTATTCGGTTCTATCTCTTCAAGTTCTATTAGGAGAAGGAGGAAATCTCTGCTATTTAAGGGGGTCTTGTATTCAGATCGGGGAATCGAATTATAAGTCCTAGCCAAACCAACGCCTAGAAGCAATTCGGAGGAAGCCAGCGCCATATTCACAGAATAAATCTCGCCGGACCGTTCTCCGCAGCCTCTAGTCAACGAAACCCGTCAGTTGTTCTATCCCTTATTGTATTCTGAGTATCTTTAACTGGAGTAGAATTATTACTCATCTTGAGGGCCTGAAACAGTATAAATCTCTATCCCTTGTTTGCTTGATCGGTTCTCACGAATACCCTGGTTCCAATAATCCCCATATTCTACATATACCCTAGTAGATGTATAGCCCATCGACACTTTTATTATTTACCAAAAATATATGTAGATTTTGGACCTTAGAGCATAATAAATAATGGTTAGATCCCGACCAATATGATACTTAGAAGTATATGATGGTCAGATAAACACATATTTAGAAACGCAAAGTAGTGGCTAATTTTGATCACTCCAGGGTACAGATGTTTCCACTTGAGATTAAAATTAATAGAATATATCAATCCGGATACAAATTGTGGATTTGGAGCGCTCCTCGTATTCCATAAGATTTAGATCTCGTTTGTTTTGGTTAGTGGGCTTTTGTTTTGTTTATCATGTCCCAAGCTGCTAAAAAAGTACTCCACCCATTCTAACATAGTGTTTAGAGTTGAGCAAAATTATTAAAGAGATAGGTAAAAACACCTATGCTACCCGCATTAATATGTCTTAGGCTTGGTATAGAAAACAAGGCAAGGGTGGGTATAAGGGTAATTTGTATACTACATAGAAAAAAGTTCACTTTTAAAGCTAGGAGTTATTTTGGGACATATTTTGGAACTTAGAAGTTTGTTATATTCTGATACGGAGAGAGTACTTTTTAGGGGAAAAAAATCTTTTATAGAAGTATTTTTAGAAAACAATAAATTCATTTTTTATATTTATAATATACTTATTTCATCATGCGCTAATCAACTGCCGCACCCTCATGTCACTAAATACCTCAGCCAACGTTCTATTCCAAGGTTCGATAATCCAACAGGACTGGTAAAGTGGGACACAACTAAAAATCGACAGTGTACTGAAATATTTCATCACTAGACAAAAATGTTTCAAACAAATACAACATCGCCTAAACTTATTTGAAACATTTTCATATCATCAGTGAAACATAAAAAACCACATTGGTTGAAACATCGAAAGAATCACAAAAATGTACATATTTCAAACAAATGCAACACAACAATGACAAGAAGTCGGCCTCATTCATTTCCTACTAAAGCAGAAAGGCATGCCACGTCACTGTCTATAATTTGTACCGTTATGGCTGAGGCGAGCTCATCCCATGACAACGAGCGCTTTGGCCACACCAGCACATCTCCGACAAGCTCCCATGCTGGCTACTAGTTGCTGCGCCTCCTCGACGACTTCCCGCACCAGGCGCTAGCTGGTGACCTCCCTTGCCTCTCTACACCGTGGTGGAGTCAACCATACAACGACACGAACTATGCGTGGTGGATAGCTTTGTATTGGACAGCGACGTGTACACGGGGGGTTAAAGAGAGAAAATGGGAAAAAAAAGGCCATCAACAACAGAGAGTCCAATGGAAAGAAGCGGGCATTGGGTGATAGCAGCAAAGCATTTTTGGGTAAAGTGTGTAAATGCACTATGTGGGTTAACAAATTCGTACGAGGGTGTGAAATTGTATTCGAGTGGGAAAGAAATAATAAAATGTGAAATAAATTCTGTTTAGTTATCTACCAGCATAAGAACGATCATCGATAGCGGCAGTGTTGTAAAAGACAAAACGGGTGTTGAACGGTTAGGGTACCGTCAAACGACTAATTGTAATATGGACAATTTATTGGAATTATATGGAAATTTGACGTTCACAGAATAAATAAATATATTGTTAGTAACCAACCAATTACATCCAATAAAAAAATAAATTCAGCACTAACTCAAAATATACCAGGACTAACTAGCACTGAACAGGAGCATGATATATATATGATTATATGCTAAGCGTGTGTGAGTTGCTAGGCCTGGGCTCAATATGGCCCATAAAACGGCTGAGACGGGTGATTAGTCCCGTCTAATCGGCGAGTCGACCGTTTTAACGTTTGCACGCAGAAAACCGTCCTCTTGATTTCCGTTTTTTAATAGTCGGACAATTAATTGGTCGTGACGGCCAATATTTACCACACTTAGCGGTTCCTAAACGGTTCCTGATGACTATTATCCGTTTAGTAAAGTCTCTCACTTGGCGGTTCCTAAACGATTACTGATACTAGCCGTTTAGTAAAGTCTCTCTCTTCATCGAATTATATGCAAGAAATGAATGGCAAAGCTCCTCTTCTTGTTCCAAAAGAAAAGATGATCATAGAACTGACGTATGGTTGTCTCAACTACTGACGTTCTTCGTTCCACAAGAAAAGAAAAGATAACGAGGAAGAGTAAATTTCACAAAACTACATATATTTTGACCAAATTATTACAAAACTAATATAGATTTAAGATGATATATCACAAAACTACAGATTTAACAAAACTATAAATTTAAATCTATAGTTTTATGATACATCATCTTAAATCTGTAGTTTTAAATCTGTAGTTTTATAATAATTTAGCCAATATATATCCAGTTTTGTGAAATTTACTCTGTTAAGAATTATGCCTGTCTCAACTGGATCAATGAACTCCCCGTCAGTCCTAAAGAGAAAATTAGACAATTACCAATGCAACATCTAAAAAATTGTACTTAACAACTGTACTTTTCAACCAAGTGATTTCTTCCGACAGCGTCTTGACAAGTGACAACTCGTGCGAATTCATAAGCAAAATAACGCAAATACTGAAATAGATATAGCAGGTTCTTTTGCATCGAATACCATTAGCAATTTACTTCAGCACATTATTTGAAGCTGCAGCCACCTCTATGTACCAAAATACCGGGCATCGCACCATATCTCGACAGTAGATTAAACTCAAAAGTTATGCAGCACAGAAGGCCAACATTCACACACATAGGTAATCATCATTTTGTGCTTTCATGTGACATTGAGTGTGCAGCAGGACGGATCATTTCCCAAGAAGTTTGAAAAGGTACTCGATTTTCCACAACTGAATGTAATATAATAGCATCAGATGCAGTGGTGCAAGTACAAAACTAACGGAAGCAATTCAAAAGAACAATCAGTTATTCTTTGTTTGCATCATTTGAACCCTCCTCCATAGGCACTGCTTCTGCTGCATCTCCTTTCTTACCTATAGATGAGAAAATGGTAGTTAGGTGAGTTGAAGGTTCCATCCAGGTGAGGCAACTTAAATACGAAAAACCAGTAGAATTGTGCTACAAAGAACAGGACAAACCTTTCTTCTTTTTTCCACCACTTTTCTTCTTTGTTTTTGTCCCCAAAGCAAGCCATGCCTTGATCTCAGCGTTGTCTTCAATGGATTTAGTGGGCTGCAACTCCTGAAGTGAATGCGATGTTACCCTCTGTGAACCAGATGGCAGCAGAAGCACAGTAAACTTGATGTGTGCAACAAGGTCACCTGCACAAAGAACCAACTATTAATACAACCACTAGAAACGAGAAATATGGCATGTAGCAATAATCAACAGAAGCAGTTTGTACAAATAAACAAATGATCTCAAAAGGTGGATAAAGATTTGTACTTGCCCCAAGGCTAATCTCATAAAAAAACAAGGCAGAACAATCGCCAAAATTCTACAGTATTCAACACCTAGAGTACAAGAAATGTGTACCTGGCTTCTCGTGAAGGACAGGGTACGGCTGCAATAATTCATGATTCATGCATTCCACTAAACCTAAGCGTGCACGCTTCTCTTCCAATGCCCTGGAACAATTCAGAATGCATGTTACAATATAGTAAACAAAAAGGTGCATCTGAAGTAAGCGTTATTGTAGCATACCTAGCAGTGAAGGGCATGATAGGAAACTTCTGGCTTATCTCACTGAAAATGAACCTAGATGCTTTCATCTTCAAGTGATAATTCTTGTCTACAGCTCTCTTGTAGATGGTGGTCTGCTTCTCATCCAATAACTTGGGCTGTGCGTTGTAATTAAGAAAAATGTAAAAAAAAACATGGCAAACAGAAGACATTCCTTCAAATAAAAGCAGCTATTCTCACCTTCCCTTCTCCAGTGCTGGTGACAATATCAATTGCGTACACTTCATTTTCTTCAAATTCAGCATCATCCACCTTTGTATCAGCATTGGACACACTAAGTACAACTTTGTTACCATCAATGACAAACTGTTTCAGCTGATGGCTGAGAACTCCTTCCACCATTTTGCAGTCATAAGCAGCAGCAACTTTCTGAATTGCTTCGGTGACATCCTTGTTCTGCAAAAGGAAAATTTGTTACTAGCGAGATCAGCATTCTAATAAAAAACAAAGGCATGCAACTGAATTAATTCATTGCAGAGAAGACATACAAGTTAGCTCACTACCAAACAGTTTTTGTGTGGCTAGCAAAACATAACAGCAAAGTAAGAGAAACAAGCAAAACATTTGTGTAGGAAGCACAGTTGACCTAGACACAAGTATGTAAACTGCATAAATTGCAAAAAGAGAGCAAGTAAATAAAGCAACGCTTTTCAATGCACCTTCTTCCCAGGTCTAACAAGCCTCAGAGCAACTTCTGCCGCTGTATTGGCAGCAGCAAGAACATCTGCTGCTTTTCCAGTGACTGGGCCATCATGGATAACATGTGTATGAGCCACCACGGCAATAAAGCCATCAATATGGCATCCCATATCACTGTCAAATGAAAAGAGAATCATTAAGGCTCAAAATAGATTAAGAACAAGTTGAAAAGGTCAGAACAGCACAATACATTTTGACCATATCATTTTCCTCCAGGACTGCCTCATCAGTGGCTAGTGGAGAAAAATGGCAGACTGTGTTGTTCACAGATACACATGTTGGAAAAGCAACACCTCTTTCAATCTTCCTCTTTACATTCTTGTAGATATTGCCAGTTTGCCTGATATCAATAAAAAAAAAAGTAATCAGGAGACACACACACACACACACACACACACAGAGAGAGAGAGAGAGAGAGAGAGAGAGAGAGAGAGAGAGAGAGAGAGAGAGCACTAAGACAAAGTTAGATTCATTACTCTCTTATGTAAGTATCACCCTTCTCACAAATGTCAACAATCTTGGCTTTCGGCTTGCACAAAGACACTACCAACTTAAGAGCATCTGTTCACCAATAAAAATCAATTTAGCATTACAATTCTAGTATCACCATAGAAGACAAAACATATTTGGCATTCAAGCACAATCACAGAACAAAATAATATTGGCACTGTGCCAACAAAATTGAATGGACAAAGGAAAGGGAACTATCTTAACACATACTACTTGCAACTCCTCTCAACTTGTGGTTTCTGAAACTTATATAATAGAGTTGATACCATAACCTAACTATGAATACATCACATATCAGAATTGCAAACTGGGCAAAAACAAATATCCTAGCAAAAGATAACCTTTTTGGCTCAACTAAATAGCTAAAGACGGGTACGCTAACGAAACAAAACATAGCCTGTGGCAAATCTACCCTGGATAACAGAGACCATTTTCCCCTCAACAAAACATAGAATAATCACCTCATACATGTAAGAGCGACAATAGCGGAGTGAGGGATGGGAGAATGTAGAGGAGGAACCGGTGATTCTGATAACACCATACAGCAAAACACAAATCCAAACACAAATGCACAACCCTATGCAATCCAGTGAGTGGCTCTGTGGCTATGCACATGCTTTGTCGACAGGCAGAGAATCAAACATAATATTGCACTCATGGAATAGAACATGGAGCCAGTGACAATACGGAAGAAGAAAATTGCTACTAACCTACACAGAGAGCATATTACTCTTCAACGAAGCTACTAAAACTACCACTAGAATCCAAACCATGTAAATCGTCTACATCACAGAAATTCTTACCTTACCAAAACATAATCCATAAATACAACAGCTATAAACTCCCGTAGCTAATCTTTCCCATGTAAGACAAGGTAAAGAGCATAAACTTCCCTAGCATGCTTATGGATAACAAAACCACCGCCATTACCCGGAAAAAACAGACAAGAATGACCTCGAGCACGACATCGGTTTCATACAAGAATGACCTGCATGACAGTAATAGCAAAGGTAAAACGGAGAGCGTTTATTACTGTTGATGATATCGGCGGCGTCCTTGTACTTGGTGACGACGTCCGAGGAGGAGAGGTCGAGCTCCTTCTCCTCTCTGACCTCATCGTCCGACGACATCTGCAAAACGAGAGCGCCAAAAACTAAAAAAGAAATCAGAGAGCGCGAAGGGAAACGCACGAGACGAAACGGACCGAATCGAAGGCCGAGAACGCGAGGAGGAGGAGGAGGAGACGCGCGAATCCTCACCGCTTCGATCCGAACAGGCGACCGGAGGCTGGACGTGGTGGTGGCGGTGGCGGCGGCGGCGGCGGAGGAGGAAGGGAAGGTCGTAGTAGGGTTAGGGTTTGGAGGGGGTTTGGGGGGATTAGAATGGAAGCGAGGTGGAGTGAGGGTGAGGCGGCGGCGGTGGTGGCTTCTACTGGCTAGGGCTTCGAAGCGCGCGGGGGATCGCGTGACGCTGACAGGTGGGCCGGGCCAGGGACGCGTGGCTGACGAGCGGGGCCCACCCCTTGCCCGGCAATCCTGGGTGGGCCACGCGGAAAGCTTTGGCGCGGCCCGAGCGAGAGCCACGTGAACGGGTATTGCGGAAGCGGCCGGAGTTCGCTGTGATCCGTCCGATGAAACGATTGCTAGATCCAATCGAGCGAGTGCCTGAACCGGTGGCTGCGTTTCGGCCTGTTTTGGGTGTTGGCGTGATCAGACCGCGGCCCAGTAGAGCAGGCACTCGGGTCATGAGTTTTTTTTATTTTTAATTTTATTTATTAAAAGATTTACAAAAATAATTTTCTATTTTGAAAATTTACAAAACTAATCGTCCATCGCTCTTTGGGAGGGCGTTTTTTAAAAATCGCCCTCCTAGAGGGCGATTTTAGTGACGTGGCGCACGACCGTTGGCCCGCGGGGGACGGCCGTCCGAAGGGGATGACATTTTTGCAGGCGGCCCCCTCGCCGCCCTCTGGAAGGGTGATTTTTCACTGTTGGGGGGACCGCCTGCACAGGGCGGTGAGGGATGACATTTTTGCAGGCGGCCCCCTCGCCGCCCTCTGGAAGGGCGATTTTTGCCCGTGTCGGTTTTGCAAGCGGCCCCCTTAACGTCCTCTGAGAAGGCGATTTTTAGCCCCCCCATATATAACCCCTCCCCCTCTGCAAATTTTCATTATATTCACTAAAAATCCAAAAAAAAAGAAGGAGAGAGGGGTGAGGGAGAGCTGAAGGAAAGCGGCGAAGCCCTATCCATTTTCTGACTCCACAGCAGGTAAACACAGTATTCTCTTTGAAATTTACGTTGCATTTTAGCTGTACTGTCATATATTTTAGTAGATCTGGAGCACACTGTTTGTTTGTATAATTTAAGAACAAAGACATACGACATATTTATAGAAATTGAGACTTAGGACATAGTGCAAACTATATAATATATTTGAGTTATATGATACATCTGGAGCACGTATCCGATTTGTAGAATTTGAGACCTAGGACAGATAATACATTTTCAGAAACTTTAACTTATGGCGTAGTACATATTGATGAATTCGACATTAGATCCGGTGGTTATGTTTCAAAGTTAGTTAACCTATTTTTTTTGTTTCATTAGGCAGAATGTCAAGTAAGGTCATGTTTCAGCTAGTACACGGTCAAGGCAACCTTAGATTTGGTCGAGATGGTATTGATCTGTCAGATTTTAGAATGACATCGAAGGGCATTGATAGGCCTGGCGAGAGAATATTTCAGTCAATTTATAGTTGGTTGCTGCGAGGATTTAGAATAGACCCAGAAGTCAACACAATGTCAGTATCTGTTGTAGTGAGTCGTGCAACAGAAGGTTATTTTTGGGAACTAATGCCCATGGATAGCACTGATGCTTGGAGACGGTATGTGGAGATGGCTTTTGAATGCTCATGGCCCCTTGTTATTTTTGTTTCGGTGCATGAAAAGGATAGAAACCTTCGAATAGAAACCGAAGATGTTGAGGGTCCTAGCCATGTGGGCGATTGTGTTGGACCATCAAACAATGACGAAAATCAAACAAGGGTCGTGCAGGCCATGGGCATGGCGGATGAGGGGGAGATAGGCGGTACAATTGTCGATGGAATGGAGAGGGAAGATTCGGATAACGAGCAAGCATCGGACGACTTGTCATCCGATGAGGAAGACGATGTAATGCCCACTGATTGGACAAAAGAGGACTACTCAGGACTTGTTATCTCAGAGGGGCAACATACACCCTGGGAATACAAGGAGAACGAGGTAATTCAGGGTGCTAGGTATGCTCATAAGGAGGATATGAAGGAGGCGGTGAAGCATTGGGCGGTCTCATTGCAGAGAGAGTTTAGGGTGGTCAAGTCAACGAACTATGTGTACGAAGTAAGGTGCGTGAGGGAAGATTGTCCATGGCGCGTCCATGCATATAAGGGTAAATGGTTTGATTATTGGAAAGTTAGCATAGTGACCGAGCATCAGTACCACTTACAAGGGGTGGAAAAGTATCACCGCAACATCACTACAGCTTTTGTTGCAAGTGAGATGTATAGCAGTGTTGTCTCCAACAGTGGCTTTGAACCAAGATCAATTATTAGCCACATTGAAAACAAATACAAGTACACCATAAGTTATGCCAAGGCTTGGAGGGCCAAACAAAAGATTATAGAGATGAGGTATGGCACATTTGAAGCATCGTACGATAATTTGCCTCGTCTATTAGCCAACATTGCACGGAGGAATAGTAATACCTACTATGACATCCATACATTTTCATCGGTTCATGATCCTACCAAGAGTGTGCTGCAAAGAGCATTTTTCTCATTGGGTGCTTGCATCAACGCTTTTGTGCATTGTCGTCCTGTACTATGCATAGATGGAACATTTCTGACCGGTAAATACAGAGGTCAGATATTGACAGCGATCGGAGCTGATGGGAACAATCAGGTGATACCTATGGCTTTTTTGCATTTGTAGAGAGCGAGAACATTGAAAGCTGGTACTGGTTCCTGGAAAGAGTGCACATGGCAGTTGTCCGTATGAGACCCAATGTTTGCCTTATACATGATCGCCATGCGGGCATGTTGCGGGCTATTGAATACTTGAAGAATGGTTGGTATGAGAAGGGAATTCCAGCAAGGTGGCCCGATGTACGTAGTAGGTGGTGCATGCGTCATATGGGTGCTAATTTCTACAAGCAATTCAGGAACAAGCATCTGACGGATCTTTTCAAGAGGCTCTGTGCACAGAATCAAGAGAAGAAATTTAATGAGTTGTGGAGAAGATTGGATGAGTTGACAAGTAAGTAAACAAACGAGCAATCTCGTCGGCCACAAGCTGAAGTTGACGAGCCTCCCGTACCTCTTGGTCTACTGCATGACGATCCACCCACAATGAGAAGGAGGTCGGGATCATCTATCCAAAATTTCACCCATTGGATTGAGAACGAACCAAAGGAGAAGTGGTCTCTGCTGTACGACACCGATGGTTCTCGGTATAACATAATGACAACTAATCTGGCCGAGGTTTACAACTGGGTAATGCGAGAAGTGCGAGAACTCCCGTTGGTTGGTATTGTCGAATTTATCCTTCACGGCACACAGGCCTACTTCAGGGATCGATACAAGAAAATTTTTTCCTCAATGGCTGATAATAAGATAATATTTGGCAGTGTAATGACTAAGTACATGGAAGATAAAATTGCCAAGGCACAGAGGCATAGAGTTGTTCCTCAAGGCACAAAAGTACATCGGTATGAAATAACGTGTGTTGATAGGAGCAGGCGGGGTATCTACCGCAAGCAAGCCGTGCAGGAATGTGTCCTTAAGGTCGATGGCGGATGCTGTTGCAGCTGTATGAAGCCAAAGCTTCGACACCTGCCTTGCTCTCACGTACTTGCCGCAGCCGGTGATTGTGGCATGCTTTCTGATGTGTACGTGTCATATTATTTTAGGAAAGAAGCAATCTTTCATACATGGAGTGAGGAGATATATGGGTTCGGGATCACAGGATCTTACACAACTCTGAGGCCCCAAGTTTTTTACATTCCGGATCCATCCAAGGTAAGGGTGAAAAAGGGCCAGCGTCAAACAAGACGCATCAGAACTGACATGGACGAGGCCGAAGCTGGTGGTAGGACGATACATTGTAGCAAGTGTGATCAACGCGACCACACTTACAAGAAATGCTCGAAGAATGCGGAGGGTCCGAGCGTCTCGGATGTTGGTCCATCTGGAGAGGCAGGTGATGGAAGCCGACCACCTAGGGAAGGAACAACAACCAGGCGAGCACGTCCCAGGCGTCCTCGTGCGGCAGGGGATGCGATGGTCTAATATTGTTTAGGAACCATGAAGTAGACCGATATTGTATCGTAATGAGTATTCGAACTAAGTAGTCGTATCATGTAATTTCAATGAATCTTGTTGTAAATCTGATGTTCGTGAACGTTACAAAATCTTATTGTACACCGGTATTGTATTGCGAATTTTTCGGTAATGTAAGCTAGACTTGCAAACAATTTGATGTAGCACCGTAATGTTGTCGTAAACTCTATATCATTGTGCTGAAGTAATATTTGTTTGTATTGTTCCTAACTATGTTTAAGTAATTTTTACTGTTTTTCTAATCATAATTTGGCATGCAGGTATGGCTGACGACACACCTGAGCTCTTCAGCCGTGGCCTCGACAGGAACCACCGCTCGTACATGTCAGCCGTGCAGGGTGCGCAGCTCGGCACCCTCCGCCCACGTACTTCACGCCAGTTACTGCGTGTCGACCCGTGACACGTTCCCTGGTATAGCTCGTTCAAACTTTAAATCATCATATTTGACCGCAGTAATACTTTTTTGGTACTAATGTGTGAGGTTTACATTACGCAGGTTGCGTGAGGCAGGGCTCCTACCATTGTGTAGGCTTGTTGAGGCTGGGGCGGACGAGAGAGACCCAGCGAGGCGCTGGGATGTAGACCGGTCTCTCCTTGCTACTCTGGTAGACCGCTGGAGGCCCGAGACGCACACGTTTCATCTTCTCTGTGGGGAGATGGCTCTGACACTACAGGACGTGTCGTACCTTCTGGGTCTACCTCTCGCTGGAGACGCAGTTGGGCCTGTGGACGGTGCTGGGGGATGGAAGGAGGATCTCACGGAGCGTTTCGCGCACGTGATGCGCCTTCCGGGTGTACCTCCGCCCACTGGCCTACACCCGTACACTACCGTCGTGCCGAGCAAGGCTTGGCTGCTTCAGTTCACTATAAGTTCAAAGTTTGAATGGGTTTATGGTTTTTTGAACAAATATATTCATTTGTACTAATATTTGGTTCATTGCTACAGGCTGACTAGCTCCACCCGGACGCCGATGACTACTCAGTTCGACGCGCCCTAGAGGCATACCTGCTCTGGCTGTTCGGATGGGTGATGTTCACCAGCACTACAGGCCACGCTGTGGACAAGGGTTTGATCCACTATGCACGTGGCATTGCGGATGCTGAGCTAAGCAACGTGCCTAGGTGGAGCTGGGGGTCAGCAGTGCTAGCGGCCACCTACCGTGCCCTGTGTGAGGCGTGCACGAAGACCGACGCAGGAGCGCTCTTCGCTGGTTGCCCTTTGCTGGTTCAGCTTTGGGCAGCTGAGAGGTTTGCCATAGGACGACCTGTGGTGGACCCCGCACCGTACGGGACAGGACGCAACGCGGAGTGGCCAGAGGACGGCCCCACGATGGGGACGTACTGGTGTCGATGTGGGGTGATTAGTTCTTTCGTACATTGCACCGTCCATTTTCTTTCACGTTCGTCTGTAACAATCAATTATATTTGTACCATATTTGTATCTCGCAGCGTCGTTACGCCCACGTGCAAGTAAGACGGGGTTACCCGGACTTCGTGTTCGAGTTCGACCGTCTCCAGCCCAACGACGTCGTTTGGCAGCCGTACACGCAGTAGGCGGTGGCAGCGAGAGCACCGCTTGGACTTTCATCCCTCTGCACACGTGACGTGGCGTACTGGCTCACGACGATGCCGATGGTGTTCGACATCTTCATCGAGCCTCACTGCCTGCAGCGGGTGATGCGGCAGTTTGGGCTGAGGCAGGTTTTCCCCGGAGACATGGCGCCTACCGTCCTCCCTGCAGACCACTCGTGAGTACAATGCGTCCAAATTACACATATGATGTTTCTACATTCATTGAGCTATCTAAGTGTCTGCTCTTCACAGGTTGACCCGCCGAGGACAGCTAGCCGGCACACTGTGGGCACCACGCGTACAACAGTTCATGGACGACTGGCTGTTAGCACCGGAGGAGGTGATCGAAGAGATCTTTCCACACATAGACGACCACTACCGTGACTACCTCCACTGGTACTTACCTCGCACTCGTGCTCGTGTGACGTACACTCCAGCCGCTCCACAGCCACACGTTGCCACTGTCACGGACGCGTACCCCACGCACTGTGACCGAGAGTACTTCTTAGGGGTACGTTCAACTTATGCTCGCTTGTTTCATTTATTTCTCGGATTGATACTGACATGCTTTCATATGTCGTGAATAGGCCGACGCTACACGAGTGGTCAACGCCGATATTAACTCGGTGCTAGTCAGGTTGGACGCTGGGTTACACCTCAGTGAACCTGAGCAGAGGCTGACGTTCCACCGGATGCAGTCAAAGATGAGCGCTGTGATGCGCTTCTTCTCTTGTCGCAGTGCCGTGGACGCGGTACCTCCAGGTGGTCCACAGCCAGCACGTCCACGCGCCCCTAGGGCCGACGTTGTGCGACCTACAGCAGCGGCTTCCCACGGTACTGCTATGCCCATAGATTATTTCCATAATATTTGATTTATTATCGCTAACATGACCACGTCACAACAAAATAAACGCACACGCAGGTCCCCCCTGCCTTCCCACGCCTTTGCTGGAGCTAGCAGTTCGTCGCACAGAGCGTCGATCCCTCGTCCAGACATGCAGCCGCGTGTCCCTCTAGGTGAGCGTGCGTGATCCGTTATTCACGTTCGTTGTACTCATTCATACAAGAATTTTTTACTTCCATGAATCTTATGTCATTCCTCCCACAGGGTTTCAGGCGGGGATCTTTGGTGCAGGAGCGTCCTCTTCACACGCCGGCGGGGCTGGTCCTAGCGACCATTTCTACGACGACGACTTGGAGGACGCGACACAGCAGGATATACTTGGCTCGTCACAGCTTGGCGGAGCTCCACCACCGCAGACCCAGGAGCAGCCAGCGGACACACCAGTACCGGAGGGACGGGCAGGTCGTGCCGTACCACCGGACCGTTTGACGTACTCGCAGGGACACGTTAGGGCCCAGGGTAGGAGAGACAGGGGCAAGAGGGCTCGGTAGTAGTGGTCCACCTCTAGTGTGTCTGTACATACAGTTCTTCTAGTTTATATTTTTGTGATCCAGTACTACTTTTACAATTCTGCTACCGTTCCATTGCCTCTACCGATTAGTACATCGGCCTACCGTCGTCCGTACTCTGCTACAACTACTTATACATAGGCCTACCGTCGTCCGGCATGACATAGGCACCCACCTGATAATTTGACATATCCCACAGAGCAAATCAAACAACGTAAGAAGGGAGGGCCTAGCAAGCGTGCGAGAGGGGGGCATTCTTGACTTGTAGTGTTATTTATGTGCTGAATTATATTTTTGTGCATTTACTACTCACGTCGTATTATATGTATGAACTACTTCATGACATAGACACGCCCGCATCAGATGTCTGCGCTGGTCGTGCCGTGCCCGCTGAGAGGCTGACGTACTCTCAGGGGCACATTAGGGCGCAGGCTAGGAGGGGTAGGGGTAAGAGGCCTCGCCAGTAGGCTACAAGTGCTACTTGTTTGTAATATTTACAGTTAGTAACTTTGTGTTACCTCTTTGTATATAACTCTATTCGGTCGCCGCACTCATATGTCACGAAAACATTTCATGTCATTCGCTACATCTACTCAACGAAACGACGAAAAACTTTCGGCACGTAACAGAGGGCTACGATTGGTCCCTACCAGTTTTTGGCCCATGACAAACGTTTACGATACGACTCAGCTTTTGCCGATGCTTTGTTCGACACAATCATTCAATTTGTGCTGCCGCATGAACGTGTTGTCAAATCCACGCTACTGGTGAACTCACGTTAGATGGATATGTGCCTCTCCTTCCTCCACTATATATTACATAGGTCCGAATACGCACTCTTCATCCAATGGCCCAAGGAAGTGCTCATTTCAACCGGTCACAATTGAAGGAAAAAAAAGAGAGGTGAGGAAGAAGGAGAAGAGCTGCGAAGCGTTGTTGCTGTGCTTATTCGATCGCAGGTTAGTACAATATCCCGACGTATGGTTATATTTTGTGTCGCATACTAGTGTAATTACCATGTATTTGAAATTTGTGAGTAGATCTGTAGCACTTAGATGCGGACCCTAGATTTTTTGCGAGTAGATCTATAGCACTGTGAGTAGATATGTTGAAATTTGTGAGTAGATCTGTAGCACTTAGAAGTGTGAATAATTTTAGGCTAGATTTGTTGTGCACACGTTTGGTTTGTAGTAGTACTATATTTGACCGTACAATGAGAAGTATTAAGGGTGTTTACAATATTTGATAGTTGTTTTTTAAAACTGTAGGATGCCAAGGCGTGGAAAAGCTACCTACTCAAGGTAACATAAATCGTTTCTGTGATATTATGTGTTATTCGTTGTGCATGAAATGAGGAATCCTAGATTAACGAGTTACGGTGTTTCATTTATTGTTGACTTGTAGTTATCGCCCGAAGACTAGAAATGCCTTCAACCCATTGCCTTTGCCTAGCGGTGTTCCAGTGCCCATGTGCTGGTGCGGTGATCCTTGCAAGGTAGCCAAGTCTGATGAAGAGGAGACGTACATGTAGAGATACTGGATGTGTGCCAATTTTGAGTTTGAGCCAACACCTGAGATCCGCCGCATTAACTTAATGGTGAGGAACTGATGTTTTGTAATAATTATTTGGTGTATTAAGTAGTCTTGAACAACTTATTTGATTAGTAAACATTGCATTTGTTGCAGACCCCTCCACCGCTATGTGATTTTGAGCAGTGGATTGACACCGAGATCAAGCCGCAAAACAAGGAGCGGTTGGAGTACATGCGGCAATGGGATGCAGAGCGCAAGGAGAAGATCGAGCAGAGACGCAAGGAGGAGGCCGCAGAAAAAGAGCACAAGGCTGAGGCGGAAAGGAGGCGTGTTGCTGCGTACAGAGAGGAGCGGGAGCGGAAGCTTGAGCGTGCGCGACGAGCAAAGGCAGCAATGGAGGAGAATCCCGATGCGCAGAGGAAGGGAAAGTGGCCTCGTTGCACTCAGTAGTATGCACGAGTTGGTAGTTGTATCCTCGTCGTGTTCAACTCTTACACTACCTTCCTTCTAGTTCTAATCTAATCTTATCTATGTAACCGCAATGGAATCAGGTGTATCATGTTTAAATTGTACTACAACTTCTCCTTGTTTCGGTATGGTCATGGATGTGCTCAACATCAATTCTTAAAAAAAGTTTCTTCTCGGTTTCTAAAAACATGTTCTGTGAATTCGAAATTTTTTGAGTCTTCCGAAAACGATTTTCGGAATTTTCGAAAATAGACAGAAACAATTTTCGCTTCCGCAAAGTTTTAGCTCTATCCGAAAGTGATTTTTGGAATTTCCCAAAATTACCGATAAACAAAATAAGGTTCTGTAAATTAATAAATTACAAATGGATATATCTAAAATTATTAAATTATAACTCCGATATGTTTATCCAAATATGCAATTACAAATGTGTATTAGTCAATTATAATAAATTATAATTATAATAACAACTTATAAATTATAATTAATCAATTATAAACAATTCTGTCATTAATTATTTACTAACAACTTAAAAACAATTCTTACCAAATTAAAAAAAAAGTTCTGTACATTACTAAATTAAAAATGGATATATCTAAAATTAATAAATTAAAAATCCGATGTGTTTCTCCAAACATTCAATTCAAAATGGGTATTAATCAATTATAACAAAATTATTTTTACAAAAACTACTTACAAACTTAATTATGAAAACAACTTACAAATTATAATTAATCAATTATAAAATATATGTCATTAATTAATTAATAACAAGTTAAAAACAACTCTTAACAAATTAATTTGTATTAGTAACAAAAAAAAAACTTAACAACAATATTATTTCTAAAAAAAACTCTATTTACAACAACAACTTCAAAATTATATTTACAAAAACAACTTTAAAACTTTCAAAACTTAATGCAACAGTGAAAAAACGCCCTTCTAGAAGGCGGGGAGGGGGCCGCCTGAAAAAGTGGCCCTCCCTCCCTCGCCCATGTACAGGCGGCCCCCCACAGTAAAAATCGCCCTCCTCGAGGGCGGCAAGGGGGCCGCCTGCAAATTTGCCGTGCCCCCTCGGACGGCTGTGCCCCCTCGGCCAATGGCCGTCAGCCACGTCACAAAAAACGCCCTCTGGGAGGGCGTTTTTTAAAAAACGCCTTCCCAGAGGGCGATGGGCGATTAGTTTTGTAAATTTTCAAAATAGAAAATTATTTTTGTAAATCTTTTAATAAATAAAATTAAAAATAAAAAAAACTCCTCGGGTCATCAAGTCGGGTGCTTCTCTGCTTCCATATCACCGGCCCAGCTAGTAGGATTGCAGTGTTGATACTGTGATGCCGTGATCTTGAACCGCAGATGGTAATGTAGCGGGAGGTGTTACAATCCGACGTCCGATGTTACAAAGAAAATCGAATGGTGAAATGTTTCAGTTGATCATTGGTGCAACATTAAGCTATATATGGTAAAACAGAAAAATCAGTCTCTGAAACATGTAGAAATTTTTTGGAACACAATAAAAACACATGGTGAAACATATTGCTATCACGTATGAAACATTAAGTTTTTATTGTTTAAAACATATGTTTTTCTTTCGTCATAATTGTCAGTGTTAAGGATAAGGCTTACCTCCTATATATGGGTTCGTGGAATATGACAATACGCCCATACCATATACCTAATAATATACAGGAATGTATTATTTGATCAAAGAAATACGACAAATAATGAAGAAAATTATCTTTCCAGAATAGAAGGTGTTAGAGTACTAGTCGGAAAAGATAAGGTTTCTTTAGTCGTATCTTGTTTAATTTCTCCGAATTCTACTTGGAGAGAAAGATGATCTTCGCTATAAATATATCAGTGTCAAGGATACGACATACCTCCTGTCGAAACTTGGTTTCGGCAATATCAATCTGGGGGTAGCAGTCAAGCGCCAAACACAATGGGTTAGTCGGGACAAGGGTTTAGACAGGTTCAGGCCCTCTCTGACGAGAGGTAATACCCTACTCCTGTTTCGGGGATTTGATCCGCCGAGTGTTTATTGATCTCTTGATCTCTTTCAATAGGAGCTCTCGCAAGTCTTCTATTTGTCCGTGTATTTTTCTGTGTGTGCCCCTCAAGGGACGCCCTACCCTCCTTATATAGTCTCGGAGGGTGGGTTTACAAGTCGGAGACCTATTCTATTCTAAGTCGGACTCCTTAATCTTACCAACAAACTATGGGCTGTTACCTTATCTCAATGGTAACGTAATACCCAAGTCATAGTCGGTTTACATAATCATAAAGCATAACCTATCCCCTATAGTAAGTCGGATAAGCTATCCGTGAGGGTATCCGGTACCCATAATCTCCACACCTCCTATACATGACTTAATGAAATATGGTAAAATTATATACCCGATAGTATACGAGAAGGTATCCTTTAATAAAAAAATATGGTTGAAAGAGAAGAAAATTATCTTCCCGAAATAAAAGGTGTCAAAGTCCTAGTCGGGAAGATAAGGTCTCCTTAGGACCGTATTTTATTCTATCTCTTCGAGTTCTACTTAGAGAAGGAGGAAATCTTTGCTACTTAAGGATGTCCCTGTGTTCAGATCGGGGCATCGAGTTACAAGCCCTTACCAAACCCACGCCCAGAAATAATCCAGAGGAAGTCAGTGCCATATTCGCTGAAAAGATCTCGTCGGGCCGTTCTCAGTAGCTTCTAGTCGATGAAATCCGTCAGTTATTCTATTCCTTATTGTACTTTGAGCATTTTTTTTATCCATAATACATATAAACTGGAGTAGGGTTATTACTCATCCTGAGGGCCCGAACCAGTATAAATATTTGTCTCCTGTTTGCTTGATCGATTCTTGCGAACACCCTGGTTCCAACGATCCCCATACTATTCAAATACCGTAGTCGGCGTATAGCCCGTCGAAAGTGGCACGCCAGGTAGGGGGTTTGGTGCTTCAAGGTTATGACGAGATGAGTTCAAAAGCAGGATTCTTCGATGAGAGCTTCTACAACCAACCTAGCCTGGGAGATCCAACCCAGCTAGCCTTCGCCATGGTCCAATTCGGCTCCATCGTCTTCCCAGTCTTTGGTACCGTCCTAATCTTGCCCCCCTTGCAGATGCCAAGAGTGAGGCCATGACAACGGCATGAGCGAACACATCTACTTCAACAGCTGCCTCTCTGGTTTGATCCGAGAATGAAGCGTCGGAATCCCGATCTGTCGACAAAAGCCCTAAAATAGCCCAATTACCGCTTCAGCCGGCAAGCGTGTGTTGACAAGGAAGTCTGCTGTCGGAGCGTGAATTCCTCAAGCGGGGGACTGTAGGGTCCCCCTTTGTTAGTTCGGCCAGGGGCAGCGGGTGAAAGTTTGAGGAATTGGGAACGCTAGAGGTGAGACGTAGAGGAGGTCTGGTCCCCCTCTACGAAGATGAGACCAAAGGGGTTTATACAGGTTCAGGCCGCTCGGAAGCATAATACCCTACTCTTGTGTATGATGATTTTTCTAAGCTTCAAAAGTCTCTGAAGCTCCGGTATACAAGCTAGAGCTCAACAAGCCTTCAGACCAGAGATCCAGAATCTGGAGTCCAAAAAATTATCCCCCCCATTCTTGCTAGGCATGGTTCTCCTTTTATACTCCAAGAGGATGCCACATGTGCCGCGAGAACTACCTAGGGGAGAGGGAAAATATTCCCTACATTAAACGCCTGTCTGGCGCCTTAGCCCAAAAGCTATTAGCATGCCGACTGATGTGCGGGGTCCACCAAATCATGCCGACTATTCCGAGGGACGCCCCTGTCAGTCCTCATTTAATGGATGAGGACTTGGGAGGCACGCCTGCACCGGGAACGAAATCCTGGGCACGTCCGGTGCAGCCAAGCTAGTTTCGGATTGGACGGGAGGTCCAGAGCCTCTCATCACCAGATGGGACGGGGCATACCTGCCGCACGAATCCTGACACTCAGTCAGGGCGTTAGTGGCTTGTCGCCATCCTCTGCCAATCAACCGGTCACGGACCGATCACAAACTGGTCACAGACCGGCCGCAGGCAGAGCAGGTGTGCAACACGCCGCATTCAGGCCGCATTAAATGCGGCGTGGTACCCCCGGGGACGGCCTTTCCCCTCTAAGCTTGGTACCCTCGGGCCCATATCACCGATAGTAGCCCTCGGCGTTACTCCTGGCCTAAGCCTACCGCAAACGGCCAGGCGTGATGCCAATTCATCTGAGTCAGTGTTTTGTGGGCTCGGTGTCGGATTTTAAGTGACACGGCCACACGCACAACCGAGACATCGCGCCCTCAGGAACGATGGCTCACCACCTCATGATTGCCACGTCACCTGGGACAGTGTGCAAATCGGGAGCATTAGCGGGCCACGCCGTTATCCCCGCAGTAATCGTGCGTGATTATGAAGGGGCGGCCCGTTCGAACCCGCCCGCAACGGCCGCACGTCCACCGCATGTAGCGGAAACGGATGAGTGGGACGAGTGGAATGAGTGGGCACGAGAAACGAGGAGGCGGGAGTAGTGGTCGCGAAAGACGAGGAGTCGGATGCGGCCGAGGAAAGGGTAAAAGGCGCTGGAGGGGGATTTCCTTCCCTTTCCTTTGCCATTCCAACTCTCCACGCTCAGCACGCCCTAGCTCTCATCGTCTTCAGTCTCCTCTCCAGCCACACGCTCTCGCTCTCCCTGCGCCTCAACTCGCCGACGCAATGGCGCGGGGCTCCGGTCCGCCGGACAACAGCGTGTTGCCTCCTTCCCGCATCATCAGGGAGAAGCAAATGGGCTTGCTGCACAAGTTCATGCCGGAGGCACCCGACCGCGACGTGGTGGTGGCGGGCGAGGCACGCCCACGTCCATGTTACCCGGAGCGATCCATCCATCTCCTTTCCTTCGTCATGGCGGGGCTGATTCCGCCGTTCTTCGGCTTCTTTTACGAGGTTCTGGATTTCTACGAGATCCAGATGGCGCACCTCGTCCCCAACATCGTGATGATGCTAGCCATCTTCGTGCATCTGAGCGAGATGTTCGTGGGGGTGAGGCCGACCATCCGCCTCTTCCAACATTTCTTCACCCTGCAGCTGCAACACCCCATGATGGAGGTGGGTGGCTGTTACTTTCAGCCGCGGCCCCAAACGATGGGCCAGTACATCGAGTGCTCACTTCGCAAGAAGTGAGATGATTGTAAGAGGGATTGGTTCTACACCACCCTCCCCAACTAGCCTCGCCTTCAGCTTCCTACCGGGCCACCGGAGCAGTCGGCGAGCTGGTGAGCGACGGCGGTACTTGGGGACGAGTACGACGCGGTCCTCAACCGCCTCAGCGGCCTGTGGGCCCGTGGGCTAACGGGGCCATGGTCTATGTGACTTCCTGCCTCGCCAGATCGCGCCGCTCCAGGAACAGGCCCGCGGGGCGTGGGCGTTCACTGGCTTCGATGACCCCATGCACACCCACGTGGGGCACCACTGGGAATGGTGTCGAGAGGACGTCAAGGCGGTGATCCAGCGGGTGCCGAACCTCGCCTCCATCGAGCCGTCGCTGATCCCTGACGGGATCCTCCCTCTCTGCAGTGACCGTGACCGGGATAGCATCTTGGCCATCATGATGGTGGTTGGTGCAGCCAGGGACCGCGGCCATGGCGCAAGCGCATGTGGCAGCTGTGGTGGTGGTGCTAGTGGCAGCGTCGGTGACGGCACGGTCGGCAGCAGCGGCCAAGAGGCGCAACTGCCTCCGCCATGTGGAGGACATGGAGGGGGGCCCAGTGGCCCGGACCCTATCGGCGGCTTTTCCATCGACCCGAAGGGGAAGAGGAAGGCGCCTGACTCCTCCCCTCCGTCTCCGTCCCGCGGGGGCAGCGCGGAGAGTGTCGCCAGCCGACGCCCGCCCGGCCGTGGGCTATCGACGCCGGTGGAAGCCGGACGGAAGAAAAAGCGGTTGCGGAAGATGGGGGAAACCCAGCCGTGCCATGGGAGTTTCATCGAGCCCCCGAAATGGAGCTTCAAACGTCCTCCATGCAGGTACGGTTTTTCCCCCAACTCCCGCAACTTTTTCTCATGATGTTTGTTTTTATTTATTTGTTAGCTTTGTTGGTTCATTCGCTTGCACACACGCAGCGAGATCCCCTCCCGTGGTGGCCTGGGCAACGACTCCTCCCGGTGGTCCAAATCCCGTCGGACGTATAGGATGGAGGCCGAGGAGGCGGTCGAGACGGCCGGGGCGACTGTTGGCGTAGAATTTTGACCCGCCCTGCAACCAAATGGGTTCCACGTTTCCACGGCGGCCTGGGAGGTTTGCTTTACTCCAGTGCAGGTCCAAAGGCTTGCCTAGGTGTGTGTAGGGCGTGTCAGTTGATTTGATCTGCAATCAACAAGATAAACAAGTAAACCAGGTTAGAAAACAATGACTGATCGGCCGATAGGTCGATGTCGCATTGTCGTGCCCCAACCGATAGGGCAAAGCTATATCAGCTTACTCGTGATAAAGTGAGATTAAAGCATGAATCTAATCTTATCGGCCTTCATCAACATACTAATGTCAATTAATGGCATCGGCCGATACGGGATAATAAAGATAACTACACTAGCTAATACTCTAATGTGAATCTATATGAACTAATCAACCAATATAAACATACTGATCACAGATAAACCCTAAAGAGTAATCTGTAACAAATACATTTATATTCATCAATCCATTCATGTAGATGGCAGACACACATAAAAACTTTAGGATAATCATATGTATCAGGTAAGACTGGCTGAAACCCCAGTACTATCCTTAATTACAATCGAAAACAGGCTTCGAGTTAAATCTCAAAACAGGACTAAGGTTGATAGCAACTCAAAGTGTGAATTGAGACTTAACACAAAGAAAATCAAGTCGTCGATTGCTTTTGGAGATGGTAGATGCATTGAAAGATCTAACTAAGCATAGTAATTAATCCGCCATCGGCAACAAACCCTAAAACGAGTAAATCGCTGGCGAAGCATAATTAGGACACTTGTCAAGATCATTCAAAACATGATAAACGACGATCACATCATCGAAGCTTAACGTGTCTAAAGCGACACGCTAGCCCCGACGATGTAGATCGTCGGGCACAAGTTCTTACCTCTGCTCTGGGGAAGCAAGAACTCGCCGGAGTTAACCTCTTGCGAGGATTGGCGATGCGCCGAAAGTGGATTGAAACAAACTGATTGTTGTATTGAGTTGTGAGAGAGTTTCTATGTACATACTACCGGGATATTTATACCCGAGATTACAACATGGTCCTTGTAGGACACGATCTTATCTCTAACTAACAAACAAATCTTTGCAGCAGACTCTTGCCAAAGATGAGATCTAAACCTACTTGATTTACAAGATATAATTGCCTAAAACCGAGCCTTATCTCTATTTGGCAACTTCCTTGAAGCTTATCTTGAGCCCAAACCAAGCCCACGCTGACTCTGTCAACTTCCTGCCTCTATTGGCCGATGACCACATTGAATCCGTATCGGCCGATACACCTTTACTGCAAGTGTCCCTTCCAGTCCGATACGTTCACCAAGTCCGATACGATGCTTGGTCCGACTCCAACTTTGTCCTTCTTCTCTGCTTCGGTTCTCTCTTTCCTCTCCGAGTAGATTACGAAAATCTGCTGTTAACACATGCCCCCCAATTCCGCTTCATTATATAATGTGGCGGAATTAGCTCCGAGGAACCCATCGACTTCTTTGCTAGGGTTTGTCTGAAAACCACACAGATCCAGGCTCATAACTTCTCGCCGCCGATTTCCTTGCACAATTCCTCGTTCAGCCTCTTGCGCCTCGCGACTTCGGCGACTCCCCGGCATCCCTCTAGTACCGACCCCTTCAACAGCGACCCCCTCGACAGCAACAATGGCTTCCGCGCCGTTCTACCCTTTCGAGATCCTCGTGTTGAGTCAGTCCTTTCTGAATCCACATTTTCATTTTCTCGCCGATTTCTTCAAACTAGGTTTTCTGCTTTTCCCCCCCGGGTCATTACCTTATATCACTGTTCATATACCGTAGGTCTTCAAAAATCAAATCTTAATCCCTACCAACGACAAATCCCACCGGTTCCTTCTAGGCCCCATGGGCAACTGCGACCCAACCTGGCTGATAAACGCAGAGACCAACAGAGTTCCTTTTAAACAAGCTAAGCCCAATGTTTCTTCTTGGAAGCACACCTTTAGATCCTGGCCGTCAAAGCTCAATGGCTACAGAACCTGGCACAAGAGGATTGCTGCAACCAAGCTGGTTCACTAGGATGAAATAGGAATCGGCCAATGCATCACTCTGTCCCTGGCTGATACCAAGAAAAATGAACCACTTATGTCAGCGGCCACCTATTTCTGGTCTAGCACCTTAAACGCTTTCCTATTTCGGCAAGGTCCGATGACCCCAACGCTGATTGACGTCAAGCTGCTGACAGGACTAGACATCCAATCTGAGATCAACCCCTTCAGTCTCCTAACAAACAACAACCATAAGTTGAAAACCAAGAAGATTGGAGGCTGGTCTGGGTACATTTCTGAGCATATGGAACAAGGATCAGTCTCAGAGAGGGAACACGTGGCCTTCCTGACGCTATGGTTGGAAAGATTTGTCTTCTGTGGATCAACCTGCGGCCCCACTCTAAATTGCCAACACTTGGCTCAAGCTCTGGTTGAGAAGAAACAAATCCCCCTTGGCCGATACCTCCTTGGAGTTGTCTATCGGCTGCTTTATACTGCCACTCAAGATCTGATGCTGAAGCAAACTGTGGCGCATGGAGGACTATGGTGGTTTATCCAACTTTGGTTAACTATCCATAGCAACACCATAGTCGATCGGCCTCCATTATCGGACTCCTGCTTCCCATCGAAGTACGCCGATCACGAAGATCCCAGAACCAGAAGGTGCATGTCTTTTGGAGAAGCGGCCTCTGTCTATCCTGGAGCAGATCAATCGGCCGAAGACATGTCCACATGGTTCTTCCGATTCTACACCGTCCCCCCATCAATTAAGATGGACATGTTCATCTACACCTCAGACCAGGATTTTGAACTCCCTGACGATCTCCATTTGGACCTGGTGAATGATGACATGGAGTCACGGGAATCGTTTATGATCGGCATCACCCCATGCCTGCTCCCAGTAGGCATATTCCAAGGAAGAAGCACCAGCCTGTCCTATGAATTCTACAATCCCATGGTGGCTGCTAGACAGTGCGTGCTTGGACAACTTCCTGTCAACCTATACTTTCATCGGCTCCTAGAGAGTAGGGGCACGGTCTCATCAGCGCTGATCATGAGTAAAGCACTGGAGATTGAAATCCCAAACCTGGGTGACTGTGACCGATTGCATCTGAGCGCCTTCATCCACATCAGCTTCCAAGCATGGTGGCAAGAATGGGCTGCTCATATCTTTCACCAATCGGCCAGATTTCATCTAACAGAGCTTATCCAGGATATCAGCCCTCAAGTCCCTGACGGCCCGATTCCATCCGTGAGCAATAGTGGACAGAAGATATCATATTCAATGGTCCTAGCTCCATCGGGCAATTCTGTTCTGGAATCGGCTATCGGCCTTACTGCCCCAAAGGTCTTATCGCTGCTCCAAGGGCCGATAGCTAAAGAAACCACCAAAAGGAAGGCACCGGCAAGGGACAAACCCCAAAAACCTGTGAAAAAGTCCAAGGTTGCCGACCAGGCCGATCCTGTCCGATTAGACCCCTCCGTAGAAGAGTTTCTGGATGACCAAGTAATGGAGGAGGAGGTCGATGCAGCTGCCGCCGATCTGCCTGAAGAAGAAAATCCATCGGCCGAAATTGCTAAGGAACCATCGGCCAAGACCACCGCAATCCCACCGGCCGATGACCAAGCCGACACCGCCCAACCAAGGAAAACCAGACATGCAATCCGCAAGGTAACACATTTTCTTTCTTGAATCTATGCAGTCTCCTTCTGTTGGTATGTTACACCTCAATCCCTTGCAAGTTCTTGCATCGTCTTTGTTGAAAGAAAGAACTCAATCAACCCCTTTGGCAAGAACTAAGAAGGCAACCTTGCAAAGGCGCGAACGAGCCAAGGCCCGATTGAGAACACCGTCTCCTTCTCCATCTCCCTCTCCGATTGCTTCGGTAAGAGTTAATCTTTATATTATTCCTCTAGTAGTATAGATTTGATTACCTCTTTCCTGCCTTTCTTCAGTCGCGAGCTCCATCACCTGCACCACATTGGCCAACCCCCTCGCCCACCGTCTCAAGACAACAAAAGGAGGCCGATGCAAGCACAACCGATGCCCTATCACAGGTAAACCAGGTCACTTTGATTCCTTTGCCGATTTCTTATCTGACTAGGCTGACCATGCCCTATGTTGATATTTACAGAACTTAGCCGATATGTTTTCTTTTGATATCAGCCAATTCCTTGATGACGAGGACAAAGAGCCACCCATCACAACCAAGGCATCGATCTCTGACGAACTGAAGAACCGGCTGTCCGACATCACCAATCGGCTAGAATCATCGCTGGAATTCTTGGTGGAGGATTGCACTCCCATTAGGATTAGGGTACAAGAAATTCAAGACCAACTGCCTGAAGACCTGATGGAGAACCTGACACCGGCCATCTTCTTGGAACAATACCGATTCAAGCTCTACAAGGCGAAAGAAAGAATCGCAGAGAGGCGGGAACGTGAAAGCTTGGAATCGGCCTTAACTGCCAGCAAAGCTCAAGTCAATTCTGACAAGACTAGATTAGATGAGCTGGCTATTGAGTCGATTATCCTAAACAATAGGCTTGAAGAACTCTGCCGTCTCGAAGCAAATTTGGTATTAAAGCTAGAAGCTACCCGCAAAGAAATCCAAGAAGTTGAAGCTGGAATAGTTGCATCACCCAAGGCCATAGAAGACCAAACGACGAAGCTAAAGGCATTGGCCAAGCACCTTGCAACCTTGAGCAAATCTCTGAAGCCAATCCCAGGGTCGACGGCCGATGACGCCCAAGTAATAGAAGACATTGACCAAATCCGTCGTAAAGCCATTGCAGCTATTGAAAACTTTATAGGGTAATGTAATATATGTTATGTCCCTCTCTTAAACAGATAACCTCCTGCTTTGATTATCATAAATCTCATCGGCCAATCAGCCGAATTCGATCTGAATAAATCTGAAGAAGTTCAAGCTTGAAAAATTTTTGAAGTCCATAAACCTAGATCAATTTGACAAACTTGAAGAATCTTGAAGAAAAATCTTGAAAAATTTCACGCTTGTATATATATATGCCCCCCAAATTTTGGAAGATGAGGGCTCATGTCGTAAAATTTGAACTAAGGGCAATAATGCATATCGGCCATCTAAAGACGATTTGTACCACATCGGCTATTATCATAAATCGGCTGGCAAGCCGATCATGAATCGATCCAGACGCTGGGATGATATTTCTTTAAGTATTTGCCGTTAAGGGTTCTTCCATAAATTTCTCCATCTAATCCTTTGAGCAGATAAGCATTATGGGGAACACATCGATGAATCTAAAAAGGACCTTCCCAATTAGGTGACCACTTGCCGAATTTATTATCTCTGAAACCAATCGACATTATTAATTTCCAAACAAGATCCCCTTCCTCAAATGACTTGGCGACAACTTTCTTATTATAATGACGAGCAACTCGATCTTTATCTCGCTTTGTTTTCTCCAAAGCTCGCAATCGGACGTGCGCCAAATCATCTAACTCATCAACCATAAGATTATGATACTCATCCGCTGTTAAGTCGTCTTGCAAAGCAATCCTTCTTGAGCTGATGTTGGTCTCCCATGGCAGTACAACTTCATGTCCATAAACCAGCTGATAAGGTGGCACTTGAATTGCACCATGACAAGCCATCCGATACGCCCAAAGGGAATCGGCCAGCGTGGTATGCCACCGTCTCGGTTGTTCGTCAATTTTTCTCTTGATCAACTTAATTAAAGTCTTATTAGAAGCTTCTGATTGCCCATTAGCTTGTGCATAATATGGAGAAGAATTTAGTAGCTTGATGCCCATGCTGTCGGCAAACTGCACAAACTCATCGTACACGAAAATTGATCCCTGATCTGTAGTCAATGTTTGGGGTAACCCAAACCGATATATAATATGCTCCTTGACAAACTGAATTGCATCCTTGGAATCAACCTTCTTAAGAGGGATGGCCTCAACCTACTTTGTGAAATAGTCGGTAGCCACTAAAATATACTTGTGGCCTTTGCTCGATGGTGGATTAATCTGACCGATCATATCTATACCCCATCCTCGAAACGACTACGGCTTTATGATTGGATGCATAGCCGATGCCGGTGCTCTCTGGATTGCTCCAAATTTATGGCAATCTTGACATCCTTTATAACACTTGAAACAATCCTCTAGCATTGTCGGCCAGAAATATCCAGCACGCTTTAAAAGCCATCTCATTTTATGGGTCGATTGATGGGTTCCACAAATCCCTTCATGTACCTCGCTCATAACAATTTTGGCCTCCTCTAGACCTAAGCACTTGAGCAAGACACCATCAATCGTCCTGTAGTATAGATCATCATCTAACAAGACATAATGTAAGACTTTGTATTTCATCTGTTGCGACGCCAATTGAGAAGGGTTTTTCAAACAATCAATGATAGCAGACCTCCAGTCATCGGCATCCACGGCAGCAATCTGAATTGGGACATCTTTGGCCATCGGCCTGTATCCTGATGCACCCTGAGCTAAATCCTTGGCCTCGAAATTCTGCTTCCTGGGTATATGTCTCATCATCACAATCTTGAAAAACTGTAGCAACTCCTTGCACTCCTCATTGTAAACTCTGAGAATATCATTCTTGCATTCATACTCCCCGGAAAGTTGATTGATTACCAGCTGTGAATCACCAATGATCTCTACGGAATCGGCCTCGACCTCTTGTAATAACTGCAAACCTTTAAGCACCGCTTCATACTCTGCTTGATTGTTAGTATAATAAGGCTTGATAGTAAAAGCGAACTCGAAGCTTGCTCCCCGAGGGGATATTATGACCAGGCCGATACTGCATCCATGCCTACAAACAGATGCATCAAAATACAGTGTCCACGACACAATGTCTGCATATGCAATTGAATCGTCTCTGTGTTGGACAATGAAGTCGGCCAGGGCTTGTCCTTTAATTGCTTTGGCTGATTCATATCTGAGGTCAAACTCTGTTAAGGCAAAAATTCACTTCCCAATTCTCTCTTTTAAAACGGGGGCCGATAGCATGTATTTCATCACATCGGCCTTACTTACCACAATGCACTCATTGGAAAGTAAATTATGCCTCAACTTAGTACATAAAAAATATAAACATAGACATAGTTTCTCCACCGGCGTGTACCTTGTTTCAGCATCTAACAACCTCCTACTGAGATAAAAAATAGCTCTTTCTTTGCCGTCAATGTCTTGAACCAGAACTGAGCCGATGGATTTCTCATCGGCCGATAGGTACAGCCTGAATAGAACCTCTTTCTGCAGAGGGATTAAAACCAGAGGGGAAGTTAAATATTCCTTGATATCGTCCAACGTTTTTTGTTGCTTATCACCCCATACAAACTCTTGATCGTCCTTTTTCTTCAACAATGGAGTGAATGGCTCTATCCTGCCTGATAGGTTTGATATAAAGCGCCGGACAAAGTTGATGTTGCCGAGCAGAGATTGTAACTTGGTCTTGTTAGTCGGAGGCTTGATATTTTTGATAGCATCAATGTTCTTCTGTGTAATCTCGATTCCTCTTTCATGGACCAAGAAACCCAAAAACTGACTGGCCGATACGCCAAAGGCACATTTGTTAGGGTTCATCTTTAAACCATATTTCCTTGCTCTTTCTAGTACCTTGCGTAAATCGGCCAGGTGCTTATCATACTCTTTGGACTTCACGACAACGTCATCGATGTAAACCTCAATCAGCGAACCGATAAGATCATGAAAAATATAATTCATAGCTCTCTGATAAGTAGCTCTAGCGTTCTTCAAACCGAAGGTCATGACAACCCACTCATATAGGCCGATTGCCCCTGGACACCTGAAGGCTGTCTTGTGAATATCTTCTTCGGCCATGAAGATCTGGTTGTAGCCTGCGTTCCCATCCATGAAACTGATAATCTTGTGTCCAGACGCGGCATCTACCAGCAGATCGGCCAACGGCATAGGGTACTCATCTTTTGGCGTTGCTTCATTCAAGTCTCTGAAATCGATACACACCCTAAGCTTGCCGTTTTTCTTTAACACTGGAACTATATTAGAAACCCACTCCGCATATCGGCAGGGTCTGATAAAATTGGCGTCGTAAAGCCTGGTGATCTCTGCTTTGATGGCTTCGTGCATATCGGCCTTAAATCTCCTAGGAGCTTGCTTAAATGGCCGATAGCCTAGTTTGATAGGTAACCGATGTTCTACGATCGATCGGCTTAACCCTGGCATCTCATGATATTCCCATGCAAAACAGTCTATGAATTCTTTCAAAAGATTTATCAAATTATTCTTATATTCCCTTGGCAGGTTAGCACTTACATACGTCAGCCTAGGCCTGTCACTTATTCCTATATCAACCTCTTCGAGCTGATCGGCCGACGTAAAGCCTTGTCCCAATTTCCCATCTAACTCATCCGCCGCATCATCTGTGTAGGGACTAGCTTGCTTATCTTGGGCAGTGGATGAGACATCTTTGTTAAAGCAACTGCTTGTCTTGATCTTCAATCGTCTCGATGTCACAATCAGTTACTTTGAGGAAATCGGCCTCCCAAACTCGTCTAGACAGGCAATCGATTCCCTCCATCTCCCAAACTGCGAGATCGGCATTGGCTACGTGGACTGACCGATCAGCCTGCATGACCTCGACCTAGTCCCCTTGGCATTGAATAAGGCATTGGTGCATTGTTGAAGGGACGCAACAATTTGCGTGGATGCAATCTCGTCCCAACAACAGGCTGTAGGAACCCTTTCCATCAAAAACGAAGAAGGTGGTGGGTATCGTCTTGTTGCCTACGGTGAGCTCCACGTTTAGCACCCCCTTCGCCTCAGATGCGTTGCCACCAAAGTCTTTTAGCACCATGTTGGTCTTGATGAGGTCTTCGGGCAGTTTCCCAAGCTTCCTGAAGGTTGTGTACGACATTAAGTTCACTGCCGCGCCGCCATCGACCAGCATCTTCGTCATCGGCCGCCCATTGATGAATCCCTTGATGTGTAATGGCCGGAGGTGCCTGTGGCTGGTGTCGACTGGCTTGTCGAACACGGCTTGATCTGGCGACAACTGTAGTATAGCCGAGGACTGTTCATCATCGGCTACTACTTTATCGGCCATCCGTACGTTGTATTCCGCTGGTAATATGAAAACCATGTTAACAGAAGCCAATGCTACGCCTTTACCTGTTGCAGACGCAGGTGCTCGTGCTGATTTCGAGGTGCCTTCATCGGCCTTGACCACCGTAGATTTTATCCTCCATTCTTTTTTAGTCCTGGTGGGCCGATGGGCGGTTGTCGCTTGCTGCTCCTGGACCTGCTCCTTCTTCCTCAGCCTCTGTACCCGTCGTTTTTGGGTCTTGGTAAACACGTCGCTTGGGCACCACTGAGGATTCTGGGGTTGATCGTCGTCTTCATCGTGACGATCTTGGTGTATCGGCCCTAGCCTTTCGTGCACAGATTTTCTTTGCTTGGCTGGCCGATGCGCTTGCCTGCTTGAGCTGCCCTGATGAGGGTCTTCTGTGTCATTGCACGCAGGACACTCTTGAATCGTTGGCAACCTCATTCCTTCGTTCCAACAAAACCGAAAGAACTCGCACTCCCAATGATGGTCATAGGATCTATCTTGGTCAGAGTACTCTTGTGCTTGCTCCTCTCGTCTTCGCTGGTACTTCTTGATCAGGCCTTCTGAAGTCTGATGAGGTCGCTTATTGGTCTGATAGGCATCGCTATCGGCCCTGTCCGCCCGCACCATGTTAACTGGGAACGGGTGTCCTTCTATCTTCATCGGCCGCTTGGCTTCATCAATCTTGATCCTGCCTTGCTCGATGGCCGATTGGATTTGCTGCCGGAAGATCTTGCATTCATTGGTGTGATGCGAATATGTGTTGTGCCACTTGCAATATCTTCTCTTCTTGATTTCTTCGGCCGATGGTAGTACATGACCTACTGGCAGCTGAATCTGCTTCTCTTGCAAGAGTAGATCGAATATTTTATCGGCCTTGTTGATGTTGAAGTCGTACTTGTCCTCTTTGTCGCCCTTCTTGGCCCATTGGCACATTGTCGGCTTCTTCATCCGGGCCTACTCGGCCAGATCGACGTCGGCATCTTCTTCGTCGTCTTCGTCGGAGGCGTATTGATAGATCGTTTTGATCTTCTTCATGAACTTCTTTGCCTCCTGGAATCATTGCTCATGGGCCGATACTCGTTGTGCTAGCTGAGCTAGGCTGTCAAATTCCTGAGAGGAGAATCTCTCTCGTATCGGCCCTAATAATCCCTGGAACGCTAGATCGACCAGTTGAGAATCGGTCAAGCTGAGGCTGTAACACCTGTTCCTTATGTCCCTGAATCTTTGAATGTACTCTGGGACCGATTCATCAACCCGTTGCCTGAAAGCAGTGAGATCGGACAGTTTCATCTCTTGTATGCCGTTGTAGAAGTATCTGTGAAACTGCTTCTCTAGATCCATCCATCCTTTGATGGAATTGCAGGGTAAACAGGAGAACCATGTAAATGCTGACCCTGACAAAGACAGAGGGAAAAACCTCACCCTCAACGCCTCTATGGCCGATGCCTCCCCACACTGTGCTAGGAATCGGCTCACGTGCTCGTATGTCGAGACGTTGTCCTGCCCTGAAAACTTGGAAAAGTCCGGGATTTTGTATCGGCTTGGTAGTGGCACTCTGTCGAACTCCTCGGGGTACGGATGCCGATACACTGTAGAGCTCTCCTTGGGCTTCAAGCCGAACTGATCTCGCATCACCTCGGCTATCATGTGGGCTGGTGTGGGAAGTCCTGGTGGTAGGACTGCTGCATGCCCTCTGCCCGATATTGCCTGGGGGAGTACGGTTGGAAGTGATGATTCAAGTTCTGTGCATCGTACTGCCCTGCAGTATACTGCTGGTAGCCTTGCGGCGCATTGTACGCAGTCGGTGGCGGAGGGTTATTGAACACGGGGGCTTGAGGTTGTCCGGTCGATGACGGGTTTACTGGGACTTGCTGCATCGGCTCGATCACCGGTTGTTTCCCCTTTGTCCATTGCGCAAATTGTTCCTCCGTGATGTGCTGGGGACTTCCTCCCGCTTGCTTGGCCAGGACCAGTGGCATGGTTGGCACCGGCTGAGCCGATGGAGGCGAGATCGGCGCCGTCGGCTGTGGGGTTGAACTCAAATCGGTCCTCAGGGTCCGATAAGCAGGGAACTTGTTTTCAGGCAAGAAAATCAGCCCTTGAGGTTTGTACTGGTGAATTGAGCCATCTAGGATTGATTTGACCGTATTGGTCAATGTATTCACCAGAATCCCCGACTGGTTGACTAGCGCAGAGTGGACTGCGGAGTCGATGCGGTCTTGCAACGTCGGCGCGGTGTTCTCTTCAGTTTTGACGGCGTGGTCATGGGCTGCCGCTGACGTGCTGGCTCTGTCTCCAGGGCTCGGCAGTACCATCTTGGTTTTTTGAATTAGGGTGCCTTGCCGAGTCCTGGAGTACGTCTGCAGGTACATGTTCCGGAATTGCTCGACCAGCTTGTCCATCTCAGCTATTTGCTCCTCGTTGAGCTGGTCGACGGTCACCGAGACGACGTTCTCCTCAGAGACCTCGTTCTGCTTTGACATGCTGCAGTGATCTTCTTGCTGTTGCAACGCTTGTGTTCTTGAAGTCCCACTGGGCGTGCCAAAAGCGTGTTGACGTAGAATTTCGAGCCGCCTTGCAACCAAACGGGTTCCACGTTTTCACGGCGGCCTGGGAGGTTTGCTTTACTCCAGTGCAGGTCCAAAGGCTTGCCTAGGTGTGTGTAGGGCGTGGCAGTTGATTTGATCTGCAATCAACAAGATAAACAAGTAAACCAGGTTAGAAAACAATGACCGATCGGCCGATAGGCCGATGTCGCATTGTCGTGGCCCAGCCGATAGGGCAAAGCTATATCGGCTTACTCGTGATAAAGCGAGATTAAAGCATGAATCTAATCTTATCGGCCTTCATCAACATACTAATGTCAATTAATGGCATCGGCCGATAAGGGATAATAAAGATAACTACACTAGCTAATACTCTAATGTGAATCTATATGAACTAATCAACCAATATAAACATACTGATCACAGATAAACCCTAAAGAGTAATCTGTAACAAATACATTTATATTCATCAATCCATTCATGTAGATGGCAGACACACATAAAAACTTTAGGATAATCATATGTATCAGGTAAGACTGGCTGAAACCCCAGTACTATCCTTAATTACAACCGAAAACAGGCTTCGAGTTAAATCTCAAAACATGACTAAGGTCGATAGCAACTCAAAGTGTGAATTGAGACTTAACACAAAGAAAATCAAGTCGCCGATTGCTTTTGGGGATGGTAGATGCATTGAAAGATCTAACCAAGCATAGTAATTAAACCGCCGTCGGCAACAAACCCTAAAACGAGTAAATCGCTGGCGAAGCATAATTAGGACACTTGTCAAGATCATTCAAAACATGATAAACGACGATCACATCATCGAAGCTTAATGTGTCTAAAGTGACACGCTATCCCCGACGATGTAGATCGTCGGGCACGAGTTCTTACCTCTGCTCTGGGGAAGCAAGAACTCGCCGGAGTTAACCTCTTGCGAGGATTGGCGATGCGCCGAAAGTGGATTGAAACAAACTGATTGTTGTATTGAGTTGTGAGAGAGTTTCTATGTACATACTACCGGGATATTTATACCCGAGATTACAACATGGTCCTTGTAGGATACGATCTTATCTCTAACTAACAAACAAGTCTTTGCGGCAGACTCTTGCCAAAGATTAGATCTAAACCTAATTGATTTACAAGATACAATTGCCTAAAACCGAGCCTTATCTCTATTTGGCAACTTCCTTGAAGCTTATCTTGAGCCCAAACCAAGCCCACGCTGACTCTGTCAACTTCTTGCCTCTATCGGCCGATGACCACATTGAATCTGTATCGGCCGATACACCTTTACTGCAAGTGTCCCTTCCAGTCCGATACGTTCACCAAGTCCGATACGATGCTTGGTCCGACTCCAACTTTGTCCTTCTTCTCTGCTTCGGTTCTCTCTTTCCTCTCCGAGTAGATTACAAAAATCTTCTGTTAACAGCGACCACCCAGGCGACCGCGTCAGGAGCGCGGGCGACCGGGGGCGAGGAGGATGCAGCGGTACCGCCATGCGGCGGCACGGCGACACAAGCTTTGGGCGAAATCCTGGAGCCGAGTGCCACGCCCGAGGCTGACTTGGGGTGGGCCGGGGCCCGAAGTTGAGACCAAGGCAGCGCCTGAGCCTGAGCCCGAGGTAGAGGCCGAGGCGGCGCTCGAGGCTGAGCCCGAGCTGAAGCCCGTGACGGCGCTCGAGGCCGAGGTCGAGCCGGAGCCCGAGACGGGGGTAGAGGCTATGCCCAAGGTCGAGCCCTCGGGAGGTTCAGAGGGAGCAGGGCGCGAGGCGCCCCGAACACCGACCGAGCAGGCCTCACCGACCGCAAGTCGGGCGGAGGCCACACAGGGGACCCCTGCCACTGAGGCCGGTGGGGGCACTGCTCGGGACGCTGACGGCAACGACTTCCTCATGTCGGTCACTGGTGGATCAAGCCGGACCCCGCCATCGCGAATGCAGTCCTCTCCCTTCTCAGCCTTCACCCCAGCGAGTGCGGAGCCGCTCATGCAGGCTCTCGTGATCGCGAACTCCACCGTCCTGGAGGGGCTCTAGGCCCAAATGCAGGCCTTAGCGGAGGAATGGGCCGCGCTGGAGGCGGAGTGGGGGTGGTTGGACGCTGACCGGGAGCGAGTGAACGAGGGGCGGCGAGCAGTCAACGCCATGGTTGAGGCCGGGCGCAAAATGGCAAAGCTCAACACCCGCTCGGAGGTCTTGGACTCTATGGTGCGTGAGGTGGAGGAGGAGCGGTAGGTGGCGCTGATCGCCACCAACGCGCTAGACGAAGCGCTGAACGACATCCGTCTTCAATACGACGCCCATGCGGCAGAGTTGGCGTAGAGGATCGACATTGCGCGGGGGGTCCTCGACGCTGCCGCGGCCTAAGAGCGGAGGCGGCGGAGGTCGAGGCATCACTGCAGCTGCGGGAGGAGGCCCTAGAGGCCGGCTGCAAGGCCCTGGCCGAGCGGTCTTTCGAGTTGGAGGGGCGTGCCCTGGCGGTGCTGGAATCCGAGGCCGCCATGCGCTGGCGTGCTGAAGTCCTCGACCGTCGTGGCCGGGAGCAGGAGCAGCTGCACCGGGCTCGAGCCCGGTGCGCCCAAGAGCTGGATCAGTGGGTTCGAGCCCTGGACGAGTGCGAGGCGACGCTGGCGGCGCATGATTTTGCAGCTGCCGAGGCGGAGTCCGCTCTCCGCCTTCGCGAGGACACGACCGCTGAGCGGGCATGCGCTCTCGCGTACTTCGAGGCCACGGCGCAACGCCGCGACGAAGACTTGGGCCTCCGGGAGGAAGCATGGCGGGAGCGGGACGCCAAGCTCGCGGAGCGCGAGTCCGACGTCTCCCGCCGTGAGGCTGCGGTGCGCCGGCTCGGGGAGCAGCTCTCCAAGTGCGAGGAGGCCGTAGCGGGTCGCGAGGCCCGGCACCTGGAGAACGCCCATGCTGAACGGGCGGCCTTGGAGCAGCGTGCCTTTGAGTTAGCGGCGCGGGAGAAAGAGCTGGCTTCGGCATCGCGCGTCGGGGGCGCTGCGGGCAACGACGGCTTGGCGGGACAACTCGCCGAGGCGCAGGAGACGATCGCCGCGATGGAGGGGCAGATCCATAACCAGGCTAGGGAGATCGAGGCCCTCCGCGTGGCGAACGTGGTTGGGCCCGGCATGCTCCGGGACGCCGTCGTCAGGTTGGGCCGCGCAGGGCGTCGGGTGGGCGTCTCGCTCGGCCGCGACACCAAATTGCCGGACAACGGGGCGGCTCTTGCTCACCAGTTGGGGGAGATGGCCACCGAGTTGGAGGGGCTTCATGAGGAGATCGACGCCGTCGTGAAGTCCTCGGCAAGGTTGGCACGGGCGGCAGTGGAACTCGTGCTAGCGAGCTACCAGGCCCGTGACCTCGACTTTTCTACATGGCGCCCGCTTGAGGACTTCCCCTCGGCGCGGAGGAAGGGGCGCGGGCCCAAGTCCGGGAGGCGGCGGAGGAGATCGTCAGGAACTTTGAGGGGACAACCCCTCGGTTCGCCTTCGCCATAGGCTCGGACGATGACGACGATGACGAGGAGGAGGACTGGGACGAGGTCGCCAGTGGCGGCGGACGCGGCAGTCCGGGCACTTCGTGAGGAGCGGAGGAGGCCGATTGCCGGGCAACTGCCACATGCTCCCACTTACGTGCAATAATAACTTTTCTTTTGTTTAAGCTTGTTTTGGGATGGACACAATTTACCTTAAGGCCTTGGTGCCATCTTTGATGTGTATATAAAATTCTCGCTATGCTTGTTTGCATCTGTTGTCCGCGAATGCCTACGATGGGAAAGGTTAAGTCTTTCATCAGTTGACTTGTATGAACATGGTTGTTTTTGTTTTTCAAACCCTTCTGAGTCTGTCTGGGTAAAGAAGGTTCAGGCTCGAACTGCAACCCCAAACAACAAGGGCCAGAGCTAATGCCTTGGGGGAGATCCGCATGGCGAGGCTGGGCAGACCAAAGCCGCAGCGACCGAGGGTCGGGAATGGCCATGTGTAGGCCCCTCCAAGCCCCCAGAGCTCGCCGCGACCCGAGGAGTGGCTCGCGTATGGGCCCCACTTTGGCGTTTAGGCGGTCCGATGTTGTTGAGAGCAAAAACGAGTATAAACAACCCTAACTCGAGGCAATACTCAAGAAGGAAGAGAAAAAGTATGTAACATCCTTGAAATAAGCAACAAGAGCGTTTGCTATTAAATTGACATTAATATAAACATATGGATAGAGGCGGCCCCCGGCCAACCAGGCACGACCCGAGGGGTCGTGCGGGGTTGGCCCGAGCCCTAGAGACAAACGCTCGACATCAAGGGTAGAAGCGGCGAAGGTGGTCAATGTTCCACGGGTTAGGCAGCTCTGTGCCGTCTTCCGTGGCCAATCGCACCGAGCCCCGCCGGGGGACACCGATCACTTTGTACGGCCCCTCCCATATGGGTGAGAGTTTGCTCAGCCTCACGCGCAATTGGATACGGCGCAGGACAAGATCGTTGACTTGTAGTGATCGGGCCCGGACGTGGCGCTGATGATAGCGCCGTAGGCTCTGTTGGTAACAGGCAGCCCAAAGGGCTGCGCATCTTCTTCGCTCTTCAAGATAATTGTGGTCATCTCGGCGAAACTGATTTTGGTTAGGCTCGTTGTACAACGTAGCCTGAGGGGAACCCAGGGTGAGCTCGGACGGTAGGGCTGCCTTAGCCCCGTCTTCCAGGAAAAATGGGGTTTCTCCTGTGGCATGGCTTGGGGTAGTCCGATTGGCCCAAAGCACCGCTAGTAGCTTCTCTAGCCACGAGTCCCCATGCTTCTTGAGGACATTGTACGTCTTGGTCTTAAGGCCTTGAGGATTTTCACGTTGGCGCGTTCCACTTGACCGTTGCTCTTGGGGTGGGCGAGTGAGGCGAAGCAAAGCTTGATGCCCATGTCGTCGCAGTAGTCGCCGAACAGTTCACTGGTGAACTGGGTGCCGTTGTCTGTAATGATACGGTTGGGCACCCCGAACCAGGCAGTGATGCCCTTAATGAACTTGAGGGCTGAGTGCTTGTCGATCTTGATGACCGGATAAGCTTCAGGCCACTTGGTGAATTTGTCGATGGCGACATATAGATGCTGGTAGCCGCCTCAGGCTGCCTTGAAAGGACCCAAGATGTCCAGCCCCCAGACCGCGAATGGCCATGAGAGCGGGATGGTCTGTAGGGCTTGGGCCGGCTGATGCGTTTGCGTGGCGTGGCATTGGCATACCCTAGCGAAAAGCCTTGCCGACCAAGGTGCGCGAGGCGGAAGGAACTCGATGCCCTGCTCCCGAGGAATACACTTCAGGAGGACTCCATTGGCGCCGCGTCGGTAGAGGGCCCCCTTTACCAACACGTACCGTTTGGAGACGCGAGCGACTCGCTCACTCCCTTCGTGACCCTCGGGCAAAGTCTTATTGTTTAGGAACATCTGGATCTCGGACATCCAGGCAACCTGTCGCGTGGGGTCGGGGTCAACCCCTTCGGGCCCCGAGTCTTGGACTCTGTCTGGCCCCAGGGCTTGCGTGGCAGCATCTGGTTCCTTCGGGGATCCAAACACGCCAATGGTTGGGTAAGCCTTTCTTCAAAGGCACCCGGTGGGGTCGGAGCTTGCAAGGATGAGAGTCGTGAGAGCTCATCGGCAAGCGTGTTGTCCCGTCTGGGCACGTGCCGAAGTTCTAACCCATCGAAATGGCGTTCCATAAGCTGCACTTCTCGGACGTAGGCTTCCATCTGTGGGTCGGAGCATTGGTACTCCTTGGAGACCTGGTTCATGACTAGCTGAGTCTCCCAACACCAGGAGGCAGCGGATCCCCATTCCGGCCGCCGCTCTGAGTCTCGCAAGGAGCCCTTCATATTCCGCTATGTTGTTGGTTGCCCGAAAATCCAGGCGAACCACATATTTGAGGACGTCCCCACTCGGCGAAGTCAACGTGACTCCAGCCCCGGCACCTTGAAGGGCGAGGGAGCCATCAAAATGCATTACCCAGTGCCTAGTGCGAAGCTCAGCATCAGGGTCTTCCCCGAACTTGGGGGCGGAAGGCCTGAGGGAGGGATCTAACTCGGCCATTGTGGTCCACTCTGCCAAGAAATCGACGAGGGCCTGGCTTTTGATTACGTGGCGCGGCTCAAAGTGCAAGTCAAACTCCGCGAGTTCGATAGCCCACTTGACCACTCGTCCATTACCCTCTTGTTTGTGCAGGATCTAGCCTAGGGGGTAAGACGTGACCACGATGACCCTATGCGCCTAGAAATAATGGCGCAATTTCCTTGAAGCCACCAGAACCGCATAAAACATTTTCTTGGCTTGAGGATACCGGGTCTTGGCGTCCCGCAGCGTCTCGCTAACGAAGTAGACTGGCCGCTGCACCTTTCGGCGAGTCCTAGCCTTCTCATTAAGGGCGCTGGGTTCTGGACGCTCATTGCTAGAGGGGCCTTGTTGGGCCCACTCAATCTCCATGTCAGCAGCCTCAGGGTCAAGACGCATCGGGCCACTCCTCCCCTCAGTGTCGTCGAGGCCGACCTGGAGGTCGGGGGCACTTGATGCCGCCTGGCGACAGGACGAAGGGCCTCCGTCAACCCAGGGGGCCTCGGGGCCATCGCCCGACTCAGGGGCTCCTTCGTCTTTCTCTAACCCGGGTCACTCCGACACGGGACGGGGTTGCACATCCCAAGGGCCTTTCTCGTCGAGCTCCACCACCAACGTTGCGCTAACTACCTGCGGGGTTGCTGCTAAGTAGAGCAACAGCAGCTCCTCAGGCTTCGGGGTCACCAGGACTGGGGGAGAGCTGAGGTACGCCTTCAACTGGTTGAGGGCTTGTTCGGCCCCCTCCGTCCAGATAAACGGCCCAGAGCGCTTGAAGAGCTTGAATAGGGGCAGCGCCCTCTCTCCCAGCCTCGATATGAATCGGCTCAGGGCGGCCGTGCATCCTGTCACGCACTGCACATCCCTAAGTTTGCTAGGGGGCGTATCCGCTCTATTGCTCGTATCTTCTCAGGATTGGCCTCTATGCCTCGGGATGAGACCAAGAACCCGAGAAGTTTGCCAGCTGGCACACCGAACACACACTTTTTGGGGTTCAGTTTCATGCGCGTGGATCGGAGATCGTCAAAAGTCTACGCTAGATCCGAGAGCAAGTCTCTTGGTGGCGCGTCTTTACCACCAAGTCATCGACATACGCCTCAATATTACGCCCTATTTGGCTACTCAAAGTAATGCGAGTCATGCGCTGAAAAGTAGGGCCTGCATTCTTTAAACCAAAAGGCATAGTTGTATAACAAAAGGTGCCTATAGGGGTAATGAAAGCAGTTTTTTCCTCATCCTCTCTAGCCATGCGAATCTGATGGTAACCTGAATAAGCATATAGGAAACACAAAAGATCGCACCCCGCAGTGGAGTCGATTATCTGATCTATACGTGGCAATGGGAAGGGATCCTTAGGGCATGCCTTGTTGAGGTCGGTGTAGTCGATGCATATCCGGAGCTTGCCGTTCGCCTTGGGGACGACGACTGGATTCACGAGTCACTCCGGATGGATGACCTCTCGGATGAATCCGGCCTCCAGGAGACGCGCCACCTCCTCGCGGATGAAGGTTTGCCGCTCTGGGGCTTGTCGCCGCACCTTCTGCCGGACGGGTCTTGCGTCCGGTCGCACGGCCAGACGGTGCTCGATCACCTTCCTGGGGACCCCGGGCATATCCGATGGCTTCCAAGTGAAGACATCGGTGTTTGCCCGTAGAAAGGAGACGAGCGTATCTTCCTATTTGTCGCCCAAGTTACCGCCAATCTTGGCGGTCTTGGACGGGTCATCGCCAAGGACGATCTCCTTGACGGGCACCTTATCGCCCGAAGTTATCTGCTTCTTCGGGGTGTAAGAGATGGAGGTTTCGAGCCTCCCACTGCCACCCTCCGGCTCTGAGACCGCTGCCAGACTATCCGCGCGTTGTTCCGCGCAAGTCAGGGCGACCTTGACGTCGCCGTCGATGGTGATGGGGCCACTAGGGCTTGACATCTTCATCTGGAGGTACGCGTAGTGGGTGGCCACCATGAACTTCACCAACACGGGCCTTCCTTGGACCGCGTTGTAGGGCAGATTGAGATTTGCCACATCAAAGTCGAGCCGCTCAATGCGGAAGTTGGTGGGGTAACCAAAAGTGATTGGGAGCTCAATGTGGCCCAGCGGCCACATGTGTCCTGGGGTCACGCCAATGATTGGTAGTGATGGCTTGAGCTTCATTCCCGGGGCCTTGATGATATCAAAGGCCGTGGGGGAGATGATGTTGACACGCTTCAACCTTATGTTGCAGATGGTCGGTGAGACCACCAACGCTAACTGTCCTCCCCGAGCAACGACCAGCGGGTGGTCAGCCCGGTCGAAGGTGAGCATCACCTCCGACCAACGCGCCCGCCGTGTCGCCTCATGGGTGGGAACGGCGGCCAGGAGCTCACGCTTCATGGCCTTGAAGCTACGGCGGGAGGCGTGAGCGCACGCCCCGCCGTCGATGGTGGCGACGGTATGTTGAGGCTCCTGGAAGTCCAGGTCCTCGTCATCGTCATCGGTGGGGGCCTTTTTCTTGGCCTCCTCTTGCCGCTTGTCGGTCGAGGTCGCCGGGGCCTTGCCCTCCCGGCGAGCCTGCCACTTCTCCTCCTCAGACTTCCTGATGCGCTTGGCCAAGTTCTTGACCATGCTACAGTCAACAAGGCTATGGGTGGAGGTGTTGTGCACGAAGCACCACTTATCCGCCCAACGGTTCTTGCTAGGGGCGGTAGTGTCCTTCTGCTTGCTGCTTGCGGCCTTCTCCTTGCGTGGGGGCCATGAGGTGCCTTCGACGACGAGGACGTGGCCCTCGTCGTCGGAGCGGGCCAACCTCTTCTTCTTCCTCCTCTGCCGATGCTTGGAGTGGGAGGAGGATTCGGGGGTGGCCGTAGCCGCCACACCAGAGCCAAAAGGGTTCCAGGCCCAAGCCTCCTCCTTACGGGCCACCTTCTCCGCAAGCTTGAAGAGCTGCGCGGTAGTTTGGGGTTCCTTAGAGGCTATCTTCTCGAGCATGCGGTTGTGCCGCACGCCCCCTCTGAACACGTATATCACCGCGTGCGGAGGAATGCACGGGATGGTATTGCGGACCTGACAGAACCGCTGGATGTACGAACGGAGGGACTCGTCGTCCTTCCGCTGCACTACGTGTAGGTCCGCTTCCTCTCCTGGGAGCAGATATGTGCCCTGGAAGTTCGTGATGAACTGCTGACACAAATCCTCTCAGGAGTGGATCGAGGCGGGTGGCTGGGTCATGAGCCATCCCCGTGCCTGACCCTTGAGGGCCATGGGGAAGTAGTATGCCATGACCCGATCATCACCCCCCGCCGCCTCTATGATCGTGGTGTAGATCTGGAGGAACTCGGAGGGGTTGATGCTGCCATCGTACCTTTTTAGTGAGGTTGGGCCGGAACTTCGGGGGCCATCGGACATTCCAGAGACTTGCCACGAAGGCCTTGCAACTAGCCCCGCTGATTTGGGATATGGGGAGCCTGTCCTCGTGCCCGGGGTGGCGCGGCTCCCCAAAGGAGGCGGCGCCTTCCCCCATACGGGCGGCTCGACGCTTGTCGCGTCGGCGCTCGATGTCGAACTGAGCGTCCGGCTCCCCATAGATGTTTTCGTGACACCCGCGACTTCCCATGGGCGTCGACGAAGGGCGTGATGATGTTTGCCCCACGGGTGTCAAAGAAGGGCGCGACGAGGACCGCGATGACGAACGGCGGGCGTCAGCCACCGCCCGGCGGGCCCTCCGTCTTGCTGACGAAGAGACGGCGGTCGAGGTACACGATGTATTGGTCGCCGTTGTCTGGCCGCCGGCGACAAGCTGTCGCTGTGCAGCCGTGACCAAGTTGGACACATCATCCAGCCAACGCTGGACCAGGGACTCTGGCTCCGGGACAACGGGAGGAGTACTGCTGTCACCATAGGTGAGGTGGCGACGTGCCCTGCCACGACGTCTCCCTCTCCCGCCTGCTGGCAGCGAAACGGCTGAGTCCCCGGACTTGTCCCGGCCCTCCCCTCGCCTAGGACTCCGGCGATGGGAGTTGGAGAAGTTCGAGATTGGTGACGAGGGTCAAGATCCTCCCCGTCACCCTCGCTCCCACTCGGAGTGGGGGTGTACGCCACTGGTTCGTCGTCCATGAATCTTGCCATGGGGAACGCCGGACAAAGCCTGAGGCGCACGAAAGCGGGAGTTCCTCAAACGAACACGAACGTGCCCCCTACCTGGCGCGCCAGCTGTCGAAGCGTGAACTCCTCAAGCAGGGGACTGTGGGGTCCCCCTTTGTTAGTTCGGCCGGGGGCAGTGGGTGAAAGTTTGAGGAATTGGAAACACTAGAGGTGAGATGTAGAGGTGGTCCGGTCCCCCTCCACGAAGATGAGACCAAACTGGTTTATACAGGTTCAGGCCGCTCGGAAGCGTAATACCCTACTCCTGTGTATGATGATTTTTCTGAGCTTCGAAAGTCTCTGAAGCTCTGGTGTACAAGCTAGAACTCAACAAGCCTTCAGACCAGAGATCCAGAATCTGGAGTCCAAAAAATCAATCCCCCCCATTCTCGCTAGGCATGGTTCTCCTTTTATACTCCAAGGGGATGCCACATGTGTCGCAAGAGCTTCCTAGGGGAGAGGGAAAATATTCCCTACATTAAACGCCTGTCTGGCGCCTTAGCCCGAAAGCTTTTAGCATGCTGACTGATGTGCGGGGTCCACCAAACCATGCCGGTTGATCCGGGGGACACCCCTGTCAGTCCTCATTTAATGGATTAGGACTTGGGAGGCACGCCTGCACCGGGAACGAAATCCCGAGCACGTCCGGTGCAGCCAAGCTAGTTTCGAATTGGACGGGAGGCCCAGAGCCTCTCATCACCAGATAGGACGGGGCATACCTGCCGCACGACTCCTGACACTCGGTCAGGCGTGAGTGGCTTGCCGCCGTCCTCTGTCAATCAACCGGTCACGGACCGGTCGTAGACCGGTCACAGACCGGCCGCAGGCAAAGTAGGTGCACAACACGCCGCATTAAATGCCACGTGGTTCGGGCTCGAGCGGGATGGCCGCCGCTCCTCCACGGGCCCGACCCCCCTTGGGGGAATGCCACGTGGACGCCGGGGGTGGCCTCTCCCCTCTAAGCTTGGTACCCCCCTCGGGGGAATATCACCGACATCTGTCGACAAAGATAGTACATGGTGTCCAATCCACAAGACTTCTAGTCCTTTGTTGGTTGGATGCTGTGTCATAATCCAAGCGAAAGCTGAACTCGATGCTTGCGAAGAGCGAGGGATTTAGCGAGTTTCTCCGTACAAAGCGTGGTGCCTAATCCACAAAACCAAGGGTCACCCCCTAACGAGCTGCAAGACGTTCTTGAAACTTGCGAAACTAGTTACCCGGATTCCCTATTGTCTGATCCATGCTCGTACAGATCGATCTCATGCGATGTCTATGGACGAGAACCCTTCATATCGTATGGTGGGCTTTATCGGAATCGATCCTGACGAACCATCTGTTCTTTATAGCCTGGACAACTTGGAATCCTCTGATTCAAGTTCTCCACACGATATTAACATGGTCGACATCGAGATCGAGGACAGGTGCGTAGATGACCAGACACCACGAGGTTCTACAGAGGAGGGTGAGTTCGTTCAATGTTGAGACGCAGCCCCTTCTCGATCAGAACCTATCCGTACTCCCGTCGAACACTTCACCGTCGTCAATAACCTACTTCGACAACCTCCTTTTGATCTAGTAACCCACCCGAAATCGGATGTGTGGTTAAAGCGAATGGAGTCAACTATCACCAACCTCAACTCTGTTTTTGCTACGGCGGCCGATCCGCCACCTGCACATGTTCCCTCTCAGGTCGATGAGGTTGGAGAATGTTGGCGCGGCTAATTCCCCTTGAAACGGTGAACCTTGTGCCCCTAGGAACGTCTCGCCACAATGGCGAGCTCAACAGGCGCCTCCCTGACAGGATGCTCGCGATCTCCGTGAACAACTAAATGGCTGAAGGCGACAACAACAGGATCAGCACGACGATGGATGCCGACAATCCCAAGATCATCAGCGAAGGGGCAGTCGTTGGGATGACAAGCAAGATCGTAACCAAGCCCGCGGTCACCAAGATGTCCTAGTACGCCAAGGTAACAGCGAACGTGACGGGGACGATGACTCCCGATCCCCGAACCCAAGACATGTCCGAAGTCGCGACCATCGACGTCATGACCACACACCCGACTACGGTGATCACTCGTCATCTTCTATGGGCGGTTCACGCGGTCGTCGTGGTCGCCAACCACCTTTTCTACCTAGAGACGGATGTAGGGCCTTTAAGCCTTCTCTTCGGGAAGTAAATTGGCCCCCAAAATTTCGTCCCGCGATAGTAGAGAAGTACAATGGGAGCACAGATCCAGAGGAGTTCTTGCACGTCTACTCTACTGTTCTATACGCCGCCGGCGCAGACGACAACGCGCTTGCAAACTACTTGCTCGTAGCATTGAAAGGATCTGTTTGGTCATGGCTCATTCATCTTCCCTGAAATTCAATATCTTCATCTTTGGAAGCAATTCATCGTGAATTTTCAAGGCACCTACAAGAGACATGTGGTCGAGGATGATCTACACGCCTTCACATAGAAGTCCGACGAAACTCTTTGAGATTTTATCTGACACTTCAAGGAGTGTCGAAACACTATCTCCGAGATCACCAACGCATTTGTGATACATGATTCGGCATCCGAGATCGCTACATGATTCAAGAATTGGCGATAAGGCAGGTGTCGTTTGCCATGAAGCTGTTCGAGATCATTGATAGGTGCGCCTACACAGACGAAGCCATCCGAAGAAACAGCAGGAAGGGAAAAACGGCGGAAGAGAAACAACCGGCTAAAAAAGAAAACCCAAAACCTAGTTGCAAACCTAGTCGCAAGAAAAGAGGAAAGAGAAAGGTACAGTCAGAGGTTCATGTTGCAGAACAAGATAAACACGCTCCTTAATGACCTCCTCCTCAATACGACGGCCTAGTACGACAATGGTGTTCAGTGTAAAAGACCAACGCTCACACGTTTGAGGAGTGTAATGTATTCTAGAAGGCCATGGCTACGAAGATCGCTCAATACAAGAGAAAAAGGGTTCGCGTGGTAGAGATGAGTGACCCTAACCCTCCATCTGACGATGAACTAGACTTCCCCGACTTCATCGACTTCGGCCAATACGTGGTCCATATCTTTGGTGGCTCAACCTCTTATTCTTCAAAAAGAGAATACAAGAAGGTAGAGCACGAAGTGTGCTCCACAACCCGAGGGACGGTGTCTAAAATAGAAGATTGAGTTCTCTAACACCGATCACCCAACCCTGACGACAACCCCAGGACGATATCCGATGGTAGTTGAACCTACTATTCGAGATGTTAAAGTTGCCCGAGTTCTTGTTGATGGCGGCAGCTCCATCAATCTCCTCTTTGCCAACACGTTCGATGCAATGGGGATCCCGAGAAGCGAGTTATCCCCTTAGAACAGCCCTTCCATGGCATTACCCCAGAGTCGTCGTCAAGGCCTCTAGGAAAGATCATGTTGCCGATAACATTTGGCAAAGCTGACAACTTCCAAACAAAGCAGATCACGCTCGACATAGCCGAGTTTGACACGGCCTACAACACTATTCTCGGAAGGACAGCACTCACCAAGTTCATGGCAGCAGGCACTACGCCTATTAGCTGATCAACATACCAGGACCCAAAGGGACAATCACAATATCGGGGAACACGAAGATGGCCGTGCAGTGCGACAAGAGGAGCCTTGACATGGTCGAGCAAACTCCCACCACGCCCGCCCCAACGAACCTCTTCGAAAAGTGACGAAGCCCAATCCAGCGCCCAAACCAGATGACACGATAAAGATAATCCCACTGACTAGTAGCACCCTCGACAAGACGGTCAAGATCGGGGTAGAGCTCAACCGCAAATAGGAACTCAAGTTCATCATCTTGCTTCTTGACAATGCAGACGTGTTCGCTTGGCAACCGTCCGACATGCCCGGGGTCCCTAGGGAGGTGATTGAGCATAAACTGATGGTCCATCCCAATGCAAAACCCGACAAGCAAAAATAGCGTCATTTCACTCGAGACCGCAAAGAGGCTATACAAGAAGAACTCGAGAAACTTCTCAAAACTGGTTTCATCAGAGAAGTCCTTTGATGAGGACACAACTAGCTCGGATATAACCATGACTACCTTGTGTATTAATCAGCCAAAGGTTAACCAGTTCTACATAAGATTTACTTGTTATATTTTTGAACATACGTTGCTACACAATGAGTTTTGTTTGTTTTCGTTTGCAGTGGTACTTGCTTGGATGAAGGAAAAGAAGCCGAGCATAACGAATGCATGGAATATCAAAGAAGTTGGTTGGGGACCAAACCAAGACCTTCTCCAAGTCGACTTCGGGTGCAATTCGGAGTCCAGGACCAGTCTGCACTAAAATGGCTTCTCCAAGTCGACTTCGGGTGCAATTCGGAGTCCAGGACCAGTCTGCACTAAAACGGGCGCCCAGGTTGCATACGTGCTCGGATTGGGGCATTCTTTATATGGATGGAAAGCTAAGAAGATAACATTTCCAATGGTCCTGGTCCCATGTCCAAATTCGTTACGAGTCATCAGGAATTGGCCGAACAAGTTGACATTCAGAGTCTGTCCCGGCGCTGCGACGCCGTATTTGGGCCTTTGGCCCGTGTATCGTGTTGGAGCCCATTAGGGTTGCGTCAAGGGGTGCTTGCACGACCCTAAACTCCATATATCAGTAGCCATCGCTATCTTTAGGTTTTGGGTTTTGCTTAGATTAATCTGTCAAGAACAGTTTCGCCGCTAGATCGGTTTGTAAGACCCCAACTTGTGAGCTTAATCATTCATCTGCAATTTTGGTTGTATTCTATCTCGTTCTTGTTTGTGTTCTTCGATTGGCAAATAGGGATTAGCCTTTTCGGCGAGGTCACCCGCGTTTCGACACGAGTGATAACCAGAGGAGACGTGGTGCTGCGATTGCGGGGCTGAAGAGCGTGCGCGTTCAAGAAGCCGGATCGATTTGTGTCGCGACTCCGTCCAAATCGTTGTTTATCAGAACCTTTCAGAAGATCGGGAACCCTAGTGTACATCAAGTGGTATCAGAGCTCTAGGTTCACCGTCAGGTTCGCCCAGTTTCTTTACCCTAGATTAGTTTTTGTTTTCGCAATAATCCTAGAGTCTACAGAAAAGCAAAAAAAAAATTTAGTCGTTAGTTACCTTAACCTAGATCGTGTTTAGCCTTTGCATGATTCTTTTTCAGAGTCCGTAGTGTTGAGTTTGAGTCCTAGTTTAAGTTCTTGTTGCTGGTCTAGTGCGTGCTTTAGTCTAGTCGTGTGTTTTTCCTTTGTAACCCTAGCCACCACCTTTCACCTTGTGTTAGGGTTCATCCTTTGAGAGTCGTTCCTCCATCATAAACACCCATCAGATCACCATGCATCACCAGAACACCCTACATACTCCGCTGCCACCATATCCCAATTCCACCGCAAAAAGACTAGGTTATATTCCCTTTGGAAAACCTAGCCGGAAGTTCAAACTTCAAACAGCCATAACTTTTGCATACGGACTCAGAATCAGGCAAATTTTAACTTTTCGGATAAGAGAAAAAAAATTTACATCCATTTCCCTCCCCCCTTTGGTGGGTTTGGCGAAATCAGAATTCCAAAATTTGGCTTGCAAAATTGTCTGTTTGAGCTCACAAGTTTCTGCACTCTCTTAATAGTGGTATCAAAAAATTCCATAGGCCACATATCAACTCCGATTGAGCTGTAACTTTGTGGTGTTCCTATTTTTGTGCTCCTGGAAAATAAAAAAAAAGAAAAGAAAAATAAAAGAAAAAAAAAGAAAAGTTGATTTCCACTAGTGCCTCGAGCTCACGACGCGCTCCGTTGAGCCTATCAGCCTTGCGGTTTTGCTATTTTTGCTGAGACTCGCCAAAGCTTGCCTGCCAGTCCTTCCTTGCTGTTTACTAGTGTCATATTCATTTGCGCCATCATTGTTACCACTACTGTCTAGGACACGAGTAGACCAGCAACTAAGGGCACGTGACTTGGGATTTTTTATTCAACATTACTATCTGTCATTGGATTGTGTACCACTCACATATATTTGGCCTTCCTAGCTCCACATATTACTTCTGGACAGCACAGGTTCTTGATCCCTGCAATCGCTGACTACGCCTTCCAGGTATCCTTTGCTTTGCTGGTAAGAACTTTATAAGAGGTTGGTTTGGTGCTCCATATTGCTGAGAATTGTTGAGAGGCACCACCACACCTGCGTAGTAGATTATTAGGGATAACCTTCACCGTTTGTTGCTGTTTTGGTGTTTCAATGGCAGGTGACGATGATGAGGTCCATGTAAGAGCTTGGTAAGATGCTTCCATGATCTATAGTTAATAGGAACAATATTGTTCTGTTGTTCTCTTTTTCTACTGATAATGGCAGATTACGTCTCTTATGGATATGAGATAAAGTTAGATGGGAGACAAACCATAGCTGCTACATCACCTTTCACAGATGCACGTGATGAAAGTACTTTGGTGCAACAAGTGCTAAGTTCTCAAATGGAGAAAGCGGAGCAATGGCAGTACCACGAATTATTTGAAACAAAGTTTGTGGTTAAGGATAGAGCATGTCGTACTCTAATCGATAGTGAGAGTTGCAATAACTTTGTGAGTTCAAATTTGGTTGAGAAACTTGAGTTGCCTACACAACCGCATCCTCATCCATATTACATCAAATGGTTCAACTCTTGTGGTAAGTTCAAGGTAAATAGAATTGTGAGAGTAAACTTTTCAAATGGAAATTACCATGATACTACCAATTTTGATCTTGTCCCTATGCAAGCATGTTCTTTGTTGTTTGGTCAACCATGGGTATATGATAAAAATGGTTTGCATAATTTTGTTGCTAATACATACACATTTAGACATAATGGTCGAAAAATGAAATTGGAACCAATGAGTTTTTTTGAAATTTTCGAAGATAACCTTGAATGGATGAAGAATGGAATCGAAGAAATTTTCAAAGATAGTATTGAAAGGACGAAGAATAGAATCGATGAGATTTTCAGAGATACCAGGAATAATAATAATATTGTGATGCCTTCAACTAAGTCTGAGTTATTACAAAACGAACGTAATGTTCTGCCTATTGTTTTGGATACTAATATTTTGCAGGCATCTGAGAACAACCATGGTGAGAAGGAAGAGAAGAAAGACGAAGAACAAAAAGACCTATCCATAGCTCCATGCATGTTTGAGGAATGTTTAATTGACCAAGCGCCTATAATTTCTAAAGATGAGAAAAAAGGTAATGATAATGTTGCTACAACTACTCAAGGTATGCATAGTTATGATGTGCCGACTATGTCCACTACTTATGCTACATTAGAGCAACCCATAGTGGAAACAATTGTTGAAATACCTTTGTCACAAAACAATTCGCTTGATGTTCCTTGTGATAAAGAAGAGTTGTGAGATGCTTCACTTATATCCATGCCACAACTAGTGAATGAACATGTTAGTTCTATAGTAGAGCCACCATGTGTTGAGTTTAAACATGTTATTCACATTGCTAGCGAGAATGAAGAACTTAAATTGCTATCTTCTTTAAATACTTGGGGTTATATTCAATTTGATGATCTTTGTCCACTCAACTGTTTAGAGAAGAAATTATTTGCTAGATTTGAATTGCCATGCCCTTCTGATGTAATTTTTCTTGTTATTGGCAATTATGATAGTAAAGGAGAATATAATGTGCATCGAGTATATATTTGTTCGGATTTGACTATACATCGTTTTCATGATGAAATGTATTGTCTAGAGGACCGCATGTGTATACGTAATTCTCTATCAAGTTCCTCTAGTTGTTTAAATGAGTTACAGGTTGGTTTGCAAGAAGGGGAGTGTTGTGGTTTTTTGACTAAAAAGATTTCAGGATCCAACCATATGGCCATCAAGAAATGTTCCTCATCGGATGTTGTGATAGATAAATATAAGTTCAAAATGCTCCATGATAAGATGAAACCAAGGACGGTTTCCAATCAAGAAGGGGAGGATGATGAGGACACAACTAGCTCAGATATAACCATGACTACCTTGTGTATTAATCAGCCAAAGGTTAACCAGTTCTACATAAGATTTACTTGTTATATTTTTGAACATACGTTGCTACACAATGAGTTTTGTTTGTTTTCGTTTCCAGAGGTACTTGCTTGGATGAAGGAAAAGAAGCCGAGCATAACGAATGCATTGAATATCAAAGAAGTTGGTTGGGGACCAAACCAAGACCTTCTCCAAGTCGACTTCGGGTGCAATTCGGAGTCCAGGACCAGTCTGCACTAAAATGGCTTCTCCAAGTCGACTTTGGGTGCAATTCGGAGTCCAGGACCAGTCTGCACTAAAACGGGCGCCCAGGTCGCATACGTGCTCGGATTGGGGCATTCTTTATATGGATGGAAAGTTAAGAAGATAACCTTTCCAATGGTTCTAGTCCCATGTCCAAATTTGTTACGAGTCATCAGGAATTGGCCGAACAAGTTGACGTTTAGAGTCTGTCCCGGCGCTGCGACGCCGTATTTGGGCCTTTGGCCCGTGTATCGTGTTGGAGCCCATTAGGGTTGCGTCAAGGGGTGCTTGCACGACCCTAAACTCCATATATCAGTAGCCGTCGCTATCTTTAGGTTTTGGGTTTTGCTTAGATTAATCTGTCAAGAACAGTTTCGCCGCTAGATCGGTTTGTAAGACCCCAACTTGTGAGCTTAATCATTCATCTACAATTTTTGTTGTATTCTATCTCGTTCTTGTTTGTGTTCTTCGATTGGCAAACAGGGATTAGCCTTTTCGGCGAGGTCACCCGCGTTTCGACACGGGTGATAACCAGAGGAGACGTCGTGCTGCGATTGCGGGGCTCAAGAGCGTGCGCGTTCAAGAAGCCGGATTGATTTGTGTCGCGACTCCGTCCAAATCGTTGTTTATCAGAACCTTTCGGAAGATCGGGAACCCTAGTGTACATCATCCTTCATCCAGAGTGGCTCGCAAACCCAGTTATGGTGCGCAAGCCACGACAAATGGGGGATGTCCGTAGATTTCACCGATCTAAACAAGGCGTGCCCGAAAGACTATTTCCCCCTTCCACGAATCTACCAATTGATAGATTCTACCGCGCGGATGCGAGTTGTTGATTTTTCTCAACGCCTATTCCGGGTTCCATCAAATCAGGATGGCCAAGGAGGACGAGGAGAAGACGACCTTCATCACGCCCTTCGGTGTATTTTGCTATGTCAAGATGCCATTCGGCTTGATCAACGTCGGGTCCCCGTACCATCGCGAGATTCAAGGAGCTCTTCAAACTCAACTTGGCAATAACGTCAAGGCCTACGTCGACGACATCATGGTCAAAACAAAGATGCGAGATCACCTCATCGATGACCTACGAGAAACGTTCAACAACCTCCGACGACACAGGCTCAAGTTGAACCCGGAGAAGTGCATGTTCGAAGTACCATCGGGCAAACTGCTTGGCTTCCTTGTCTTTGGACGAGGTATCGAAACAAACCTGGACAAGATCAAGGCCATCAAGAACATGAAGTCACCGACAAGGCTCAAAGAAATTCAAAAGCTTACAGGATGTATGGCAACTCTTAGTCGATTCTTGGCAAGGATGGGAGAACGAGAAATACCCTTCTTCAACCTTCTGAAGAAACAAGACAAGTTTGAGTGGACATCTAAGGCTGAAGAGGCTTTCTTTGCACTTAAGCATTACCTCGCTAATCCACCTGTCCTCGTCGCCCCACAACCACAGGAGTTCTTCCTTTACATCACCGCAACACCGTACTCCGTAAGCACCGTCGTCGTTGTCGAACACGAAAAGGTACAGTGCCCAGTTTACTATGTCAGTGAAGTGCTGCACGATGCCAAGACCAGATATCCTCAAATCCTTGAAGCTGCTCTACGATGTGGTCATGACATCCCAAAAACTGCACCACTACTTTAGGCTCACAAGGTAACGGTCGTCTCCTCGTACCCCCTTGGTGAGGTTGTCAGAAACAAGGAAGTCGCAAGACATATTGCCAAATGGGTCATCCATCTCAACCAATTCGATGTCCACTTCGTCGCACGGACAACCATCAAGTCCTAGGTACTCGCAGATTTCGTCACCGACTGGACCACGAAATCGATAGAACGAACAACGAGCGATGGACAATGGTCTTCGATGGAGCCTTCAACAGTCAGGGAGCAGGAGCTGGATTTGTTCTAACTTCACCGACCGGAGATCAGTTCTAACACGCCGTGCAGCTAAACTTCCGGGCGACGAACAACACTGTCGAGTATGAAGGACTTCTCGCCGGTCTAAGAGTCGCTGTATCACTAGGGTTCAAGCGATTAATTTTGGAAGGGGACTTAGAAATAGTTTCTAACCAAGTACATAAGGACCACAAGTGCTCTAATTTTGAGTTTTCCAAGTATCTCGGCGAAGTTAGAAAACTAAAACGAAGGTTTGACGGATTCGAGGTACGCCACGTCTATCTTAAAGACAATGCCGATGCTGACAACTTCGCCTGCCGAGCTTCCAGAAGAGAACCAATGGAACCTGGTATGTTCCTTGAAGTGCTAACCAATCCGTTAGTCAAGAGCTCGCCGAACGATGACATCGATAGCACCACCGACGTTGGCTTGGGGGCTACTACTCAGACTGGCAAGTTCGTCGTAGACATCGAGACAAATACAGATTGGCGCACGCCACTTACCGAATTCCTCAATGCCAACAAGCTGCCGGACGACGACACGGAAGCAAAGAAGCTCTCCCGACAAGCCAAGGCATATTGTATGATTGGGGACGATCTATACAAGAAAGCCGCTAATGGAGTACTTCTAAAGTGCATCTCGTCCGACAACGGCAAGGAGCTACTACTCGACATCCACGAAGGAATCTGCGGATCACACGCCGGAGCGAGAACGCTGGTTGGCAAGGCCTTTCGACAAGGTTTTTACCGGCCATCGGCTCTTCAAGATGCCTCCGACATGGTACAGCGATGCGAAGCTTGTCAGTTCCACAGCAAGCACACCAAGTTACCAGCTCAAGCCCTCCAAACCATCCCTTTGTCCTGGCCGTTCTCATGCTGGGGATTGGACATCCTCAGAACTTTCCCAAGAGGACAAGGCGGCTACAAATTCTTGTTTGTGGCTATCGATAAATTCACTAAGTGGCTTGAAGCGGAACCAACTAGAGAAATCAAAGTCGAGCTCACAATCAAGTTCATCAAAGGGATATTTTGTCGATACAGGCTTCCAAACCGGATATTAACAGACAATGGCTTCCTGTTCATGAGCGGCGCCTTCCAGGACTACTGCTTGGAATATGGGGTCAAAATCTGTTTTGCGTCAGTGTCCCATCCTCAGAGCAATGGACAAGTCGAGTGGCAAGCGGGATCGTGCCTGAAAAGATCAAAACACATGTATACGATAGGCTTTTGGCCTACGACTTACGATGGGTTGACGAGCTCCCTTCTATTCTTTGGGCCGTTCATACCACTTTGACTACACCTACCAAAGAGGCCCCATTCTTCCTCATGTACGGATCTGAAGCTATGCTTCCCACTGAGGTACGCTATCGATCAACACAAGTTCGAGAGTACTCGGACGAGGACCAGGACGACAGGCGAGCAGGCAATGTCAACCTGCTAGAAGAACACCAAGAGCGAGTTGCCATCCGTGCAACCGGATATCAACAAGCCCTACATAGCTACCACGAGAAGCGCATTCGAGCTCGTACACTTGACATCGGTGATTATGTCCTCCGACGAGTACAAAACCAGGCAGGACGCAACAAGCTCTTGGTGTTAGGAGTGTAGGAGTGTTACGACCAGGTGCGTACAAAATCGCCAATGACGAAGGCCGCGAGTTATCCAATTCTTGGAACATCAATCAACTATGAAAATTCTATGCATAAGACCAATGCTAATCTGTAAGTTGATTTGTATAAGCTTATAAATATATATATATGTATATATATATGTATGTATGTATGTATGTATGTATGTATGTGTATATATATATACACGTATTTTGTGTCGTTGATTACAGTGTTTTGTCCAATAAACCCTTTTGCTTCATGACGCCACAAATTGAAGTCGTTTCCTATCAATCTATTACGTTAAAGCTAACTAGTTACCAGATCTTAGCACCTTGGCCGGGGACGTCTGACACTATGAGCTAGTCGACGCTAAGGGTCAAACGACCATGTGAGATTTGGCCATGTCAGTGTACCCACTGTAATGTATTAACTAGCCGTGTACTCGAGAATTGGTTTTCCAACTTGACGGCTGGGGGCTTGGAATTCGCTGCTTCAATTCGATCAAATATGAAAATTTAAGCTACTTTCTATGAAAATACTTTCCTTTCTATAAAATTAGCTAGGGGCTAGAAGTATTCTCTTAGTGCCATATGCTTTAATAGTTTAGAAAAATTGATCAAATTTTAGTTTCTACTAATGTCTTGTCTATATTGCTTTACATGGCAGCATGACGACTAAATCTATCAAGAGAGCCATTGCTAGTTCATCATGGAGAAGACATCCATAGCCAGGGGAACAAGAGATTGTGTCAGTTGGTCGATCTAGGCAGCAATCCTCCGAGAATGTGTAAATCCTTCCTGAAGAAAGTTCAAGTCCATTTGGGGATGAGATTCACGGATACAGGCGAGCACGTGGCCACCAGCATATCGGCTGGCTTGACGACATTCCTGCTTTAGGCTATCAACGATCCGCTGATTAATGCCGAGAAACATACTGCATGTACCCCATATCCACCCCAGGTACCTGAAGACTGACTTCTCATGAGGAGGACAAGCCATGCACAACTCTTTGCACAACCCCTATAATACAAAGCAACAGTTCTCGAGGTGTGCCGAGATCCATATCTCTCTACCCTTCAGAAGCTCCGTGCTTTGATCTTTCTTGATGTTGTCAGCTGCCCTCTCTAGTCCTTCTTTCTCATACATTGTCTTCCAGTACTCTGCCCACCCTTCCATCTCTGCAAGAGAACGTCCAAGGTCTAGAAAAATAACATCGTTATCAATCTTTGGCCTAAGTACAAAGATACTCTCCACCCTTCCATCTCTGCAAGAGAACGTCTAAGGTCTAGAAAAATAACATCATTATCAATCTTTGGCCTAAGTACAAAGATACTCTCCACCCTTCCATCTCTGCAAGAGAACGTCCAAGGTCTAGAAAAATAACATCATTATCAATCATTGGCAGGGTGCTACAATGTTACAATTTTCTTACTATGACATTGTTCACACAACAACGTCACTTGGTCCTCCTCGAAAGCCAAGGCGTTGTCGGAGGTGATGACAACCAGGGCATGTCCTTCGTCACTTGGTGTTGACGAGCCCTGGGGTGTACTGGGTTCGACAAGTATGTCTGACGAGTGTCTGCCTTGCTGGACGTCCTCGTTGACGACTTCAAGAAATGTACAATGCAGATATATCGAGCAAACGAAAACTTAGAGTCGGATATAACAAAAGGGAAACGTTCTCTACACGCAAACCCAATACTTGTCCACAATCATTACAATAAAAGGGTGAAATTAAAATTTTACTCTTCAAAAAAAGGGATGACAGAGTCCCCGAGATCCTCCATCTCCGACATGGTGTCATTGCGGCACTTGTCAGCTCCTCCCTTGGTCATCGCTTCCTCTAGGTTGATCTTAGGGTGGGTGAGCTTGAGGCATGCGAGGACATGGCATGCCCCAGACTTAAGCCCGGTGTGCACCCCATCCGCCACCTGCTTGGCGTGGTCGTTGGTGACGGTCTTCAGCGCCATGATGAGGGATCCTAGGGACCCCTTCACGATCGTCTCGTCGGGGAAGGCAGGGTGCTCGACGTTCTTCCTCAAACCTTTGGTGACCATATCGAGACACCCATAGTTCTCGTGTATGGCTTGCCGAAGAGAGGCAAGGTTGTCCCTTGTCTCCGTGAGCTTGTGCTCGAGTCCTCGGTGTTGCCGCTTGTTCCCCGCCACCATCTCCCACAGCTTAGTGTTGTTGGCCCGTGCTTTCCTCATCTGGGCCTCTAGCATCACGAAGCGGTCATCGGCGGTAGACACGGCTTTTCCAAGCCATCCGATCTCGGCGATGACATCTCGGGCGCTCGTCTCAATCAGCCGACAAGCCTGTAAGAGCTTGTCGGTGGATGAAGACGACCTCGAGATTCTGAGAGTGCCGGCTGGTAGGGGATGCAATGGGAGAGGTGTGACCATAGCAGTAAAGGGGGGCGATTTAGAGCTTGCTTCTTCTCATGCCCCGGTGCTTTGACCCGAGTTCAAGGGGGAGGGGCTACATACAAAGGAGTTTTATTGCTAAAGGGACTGTATGATGAGTGAGTCGGACGTCGGTAGGCTAGGATTTCACTTATCCAGTTTTCTACTTCTTCAGTAGCAGCGCCTTCTTCGTGGGGGTTAGCTTTGCACTGGAGGTAGTCTACAGAAAAAGAAGAATGAGGACGAAAACGACCACAGCAATTATAAGATGAGCCTAGGATCAGGGTCTCACCTCGGCGCCGCTTGTCTAGACCAACTTCCTCGCCCAGAGGTCTTTGGTAGAGTATGCCAGCGTTTCCTATTTGTTCCACTGCCTCCAGGGGCGAGGGCCGTGGCCACTTGTTCAGAAACCGCCTGCTTCTTCAAGGAAGCAGATGCCTGGTGGTCAATGAGCAGGCCAATGACATCCCTTAAAGGTAACGCCTAATAGAATCAAGATTACTACTCCTACGGGCATACAAACGAATGACATGGAGTAGTGGTCGGAAGTACTTATATTCACAATGGTGTCTCGATCCATCGGCGGGAGGTCATAGAGCGGAGTGGGGATGTCGACATTGGATTATGGTGGGTCAACTACCACCTTGCTGACGCGCTCGGCCACGGTGTCCTCGAAAAGCTTTGCAATTGAAGCAAAAGTGACAAGGTTATCAACTGAAGACAATTATGGTTCTCTATATCAACAATAAAAGAACTATAAATTGTACCCCGACACGACAGCCACATCTCATCCTGTTCCCCCGAGTATAAGTATGCGGGTTGAGAACGGGCCTAGAGAGGTTTGATCCGACGACAAACAAAGTCTTGAACGACCTCGTACCCGGTTAGACCACATTCTCAGAGCTTATGGATTTTGTCTACAAATCTCACGAAGGCGGGGGTCAACGAAGGTTTGGAAGTCCATGTCTGTAGGTGCATGGGTTTTTGATCAGGGGTTTCAAGGACACGTGATCTGTCCTCGATATGGAGATAAAACCAACTTTTTCGCCAATCTTTTCTGGAAGACGGGTAGTTAAAGGGAATATATTCGTCTTTCATCCCATCCTGAAGACAGAGGCCACAACATCCTGAGATTTTGGAGGCCTCCATCCATCTAACCTCGTAGAAGTATCTAAATAAATCTTGACGGAGCGTGAAACTCCTCACCGGGAGACCGTGCAGGTCCCCCTTTGCCGGTTCGGCCGGGGACGCAAGGTGAAATTCTTAGCCCCTGATCTGTGGGATCTCAGCGAAAGAAAACGCGTGGATGCAGGCGGTTTAGACAGGTTCGGGCCGCTAAGAAGCGTAATACCCTACTCCTGTGTTCTGGTAGATCTGAGAGTGTGATGGGATTCAGAGAGAGTCCAGCCCCCAAACCGAGTCAGCTAGAGTCCTCTCTCCCTCTCCTAGGCCTGGGCCTCCTTTTATATGGCAAGGGGCTACCACATGGGCCACAAGCTGCCTAAGAAAGAAAGCATTCTTTTACATTTAGGGCTATCCTATCGCCGGAAGCAGCCTCTGACAGTCGACCCTTCCAGGGGACGCCCGTTTCAACCTTCATTAAATGGCGGGCGACTTACGCGTCTCGCCTGTGCCGGCATCAGGAAAGCATCTGACCAGGGCTAACATACCAACTCCAAGAGTTGGCATGCCAACTCCGGCTAAGAGACGAGAGACAGAGGGCTCTCATCATTCTGACGGGACGGGGCGAGGCGTGCTGCAGGCCGCCTGGCGCCACCTAACCCGCGATCTGACCGGTCTGCGATCGGTCACTCGCTGTGACCGGTCACGGACCGGATATGCACGCGCCACGCCGCATTAAATGCGACGTAGTGCGCTCGTCTGAACCGCCATAAATGCGGTTAGGTGAGCTCTGCCGTGCTCACCTAACCTGCGCACGTGGCACCAAAACAACAGGGGTCGGGGCGCCCCAGCCCTCGGGGCAGAAATGGGAACAGCCCGACCCCGGGGGGAAACCGGGAGGGCAGCCGCCACGCCACCCTCGGGCCCGACCCCTTCGGGGGAACGGGCCACGTGGATCCCTGTGGCCGCCCTTCCCTTTGGTCTCGACACCCCCGGTCCCATGTCACCGACAGTAGCCCCCGGCGTTACGCCTGGGTGGCCACACCCGGGGGGCACCCAGGCTTGACGCCACCCCTCGGGCCTGGTGACAGGCGGGACCGGTCCCCAAAGGCGGGCAGGACTCCTACGGTCGCGAGCCGCGCACATCGGTGAAGAATGCCAGTCGATATTAATGAGCGGTCTCCTTGTAACCGCAACATTACTCGAGGCAGCACGCAGATCGGGACACGTCAGTCCGTTTCGCCTGGGGATGTGATTATGGCGCTTTTTGCGGTAACCGAGCGCGATTAACGCGCACACGATCTGCCCCTCCTCAACCGCCATGGTCGCACGACTGACGCGTGCGCCATAAGCGGGCGAGTGGGGTTAGTGGAGGCGTGGGCGCGAGAAACGAGGGGGCAAGGAAGTGGGCGCGGGAAACGAGGAGTCGAGCGTAGTGGAGGCAAGGGCATAAAAGGCGCTGAGGAAGGGATTCGTTTCCTTCCTCTCGCCACCTTTTCCTTGCCTTTGCCATCCGTGCTCTAGCTCTCTCGTTTCTCTCGCCTTACTCTCGCCACGCGCTCTCGTTCTCAAGCTCCCCCTCGCCGGCGCCATGACGTGGAGCTCCGCGCCACTTGACGGCAGCGTGCTGCCGCCTTCTCGCATCACCAGCGAGAGGCAGGCCGGGCTGCCGCGTCGGTTCATGCCGGAATCTGCCACCCGGGAGGTGGTCGCGCTGGGCGAGGGACGCCCGGCGCCGCACTACCCGGAGCGGTCCGTTTTCTTCCTCTCCTTCACCATGGCGAGCTTGATCCCGCCGTTCTCCACCTTCTTTATGGACATTCTGGAGTTTTACGATCTCCAGATGGCGCACCTCACCCCCAACGCGGTGATGACGCTGGCCATCTTTGCACACCTGTGCGAGATGTTCACCGGGGTGCGCCCATCCCTTCTGCTGTTTCGGTGGTTCTTCACCGTGCAGCCGGTATCGCCGCCGACGGTGGTTGGTGGCTGCTACTTCCAGCCGCGGGGGCAGGTGTTGAACCGCTACATCCCGTGCGTCCTTCGCAAGAAGTGGGACGACTGGAAGAGCGATTGGTTCTACACCCCCTCCCCGACGAAGCGCGCCTCCGACTCCCGAGCCAGCCCCCAGCGCAGGCGCCAAGCTGGTGGGCGACGGTGGATCTGGGGGACGGCTACGACGCCGTCCTAGACCGCCTGGCGGGCCTGCGAACCCAGGGGCTCACTGGGGCCATGGTGTTCGGCGACTACCTCCGCCACCGGATCGCGCTGCTCCGGCGACACTCCCGGGGCACCTGGGAGTACACCGGGACCGAGGACCTCCTGAGGACCCACCAGGGGCGCAAGTGGGATTGGGACCCCAAGGACTTCAGGATGGTGGTCCAACGGGTGCTAAACCTTAGCTCCGTGGAGTCGTCCCTCATCCCTCGGGGGATCCTTTCCCTTTGCAGCAACCCGGAGCGCGCCAATATCCTGGCCATCATGCAGGTGGTCGGGGCATCGGGGGATCGGGCCCCCCGAAGCCATGATGGCGTGGGCGGCAGCCGCAGAGGGGATCAATCTACCCTCGGAGGGGGCCAGGCTTCTGGGCCCCGTGGCGGGGGTTCAGGGGGCAGCCGCCCTATCGACGCCAAGGGGAAGAGGAAGCAGGAGGCGACACCTCCTACATCTCCTCCCCGAGGGGGCGGGGCGGTGCGTGTCAGCGGCAGGCGCCCGGAGGACTTCGCACCGATGCCCCAGCCCGAGGGGGAGCGGAAGAAGAAGCGGCTCCACAAGATGGGGGAGACCGAGCCGTGCAGGGGGAGCCTCATCACGCCCCCGAAGTGGTCGTTTAGCCGGCCACCCCGCAGGTTCGACCTCTCACCCACAGCGACTACACTCTTATTCCCAAACCCCCAGGGCTCGTCTTTACTTATCTCTTTCTGTTTCGTGTTTTTCTTCTGCCTCAGCGAGATCCCGTCCCGCCCCACGCGTCACTCCAAGTCGCGGCCAACGAGACCGGGGAGGCGGCGGCCGCGGAGGCTCAGAGGCGGGAGGCCAACCTACAGGAAGCCGCAGTCCGCCTACGGGAAGCTCAAGAGGCCGCTCGGGAGGCAGCCCGAGTCCGCCAGGCCGAGGAGGCTGCTCGGGAGGCGGCCAGAGTCCGCCGGGCCGAGGAGGCTGCCTGGGAGGCCGAGGTGGCGCGCGCGCACGAGGCGCCGGCGGCCAAGGCTGCCACCCAGGTCCCTGACCCGACTACTCCCGAGGCGGAGGCCGCCACCGAGGCCGCCCGTGACGACGCCGAGGGGGCACACCCGGGGCCCAACGCCCCAGGCGGTGCTGAGGATGAGCCGGCCTCGGGAAAGACCCCCGAGGCCAACAAATCGACCTGCGAGCCGAGCCGGACTTCACCACCACAGAGGTGGCCTTCCCCCCTTTCTTTCGCTACCCCGCTGAGCGCGGAGCCCCTCCTGCAGGCCTTGGCCACGGCCAACAGCACGGTGCTGGACGGGCTAAGCGCCCAAATGCAGGCCTTGCAGGCGTGGGCGCGCGTCGAGGAGGGACGGCGCTCTGTGGAGGCCATGGTAGAGGCCGGCCATAAGGCGCACAGCCTGCACAACTCGCAGCTCGAGGCTCGTCGCAGCACCCTGGCAGAAATCGCCCGGGAAGTGGAGGAGGAGCGGGAGACCGCCCTCATTGCCACCGCCATGTTCGATGGGGCGTGGGACGACCTCCGTCTCTGATACGAGAGCCGGATGACGGAGCTAGAGGAGAAGCTCGACGCCACCCGCGGAGTTCTCGACGCCGCCGTCGCCCGGGAGCGGCGGGCGGCGGAGATCAAGGCGGCGTNAGTTCTTGACGCCGCCGCCGCCCGGGAGCGGCGGGCGGCGGAGATCGAGGCGGCGACCCGCCAGCACGAGGAGGCCCTAGAGGCTCGAACTATGGCGCTGGAGGAGAGCCTCGCTACATTCGGGGGGCGGGCCTCGCGCTTGCTCGCGCAAGAGGCCGCCGTGCGCCGGCGGGCCGTGGCCCTTGACCTCCGCGCTCGGGAGCTGGAGGCGCTGGAGGAGCGCGCCCGTGCCCTGGACGGGAAGGAGGCGGCGCTGGCGGCACGCGAGACCGCCGCCGCCACACGGGAGGCGACGCTGGCGGCGCACGAGGCTGCCTCCACCGAGCAGGAGTCCGTACTCCGCCTCCGTGAAGATGCGCTCGCCGAGCGGGGGCGAGCCCTCGAGGAGGCCGAGGCCGCCGCGCAGCGGCTGGCGGACAGCCTGCTCCTCCGCGAGGCGGCGCGGGAGGAGCAGGCGCGCCGCAATCTGGAGAGCGCCCGCGCTGAGAGGGACGAGTTGAACCAGCGGGCCTCTGAACTCGAGGCGCGAGCGAGGGAGCTGGACGCGTAGGCGCGCAGCGGCGGGGCGGCCGCAGACCACGGCGATCTGGCCGCCCGCCTCGCAGCCGCCGAGGACACCATCGCCGAGCTGCAGGGCGCCCTGGACTCGTTCGCCGGGGAGGTTGAGGCCCTCCGGCTGTCGAACGAGGTGGGGCCTGGAATGCTTCGGGACGCCGTCTCCCACCTCGATCGTGCCGGGCGTCAGGCGGGCATCTGGAGCGGGCGGTACGCAAAGTACGCCACCAACCAAGGGGGCCTCGCCCAACGCCTCTCGGAGATGGCCGGAGACCTCGAAAGGCTCCCCGAGTAGATCGAGGAGACGGTTAAGTCTTCCTCAAGGGACCTCGCCCGGGGGACGGTGGAGCTCATGCTGGCGAGCTACCAAGCCCAGGACCCCGACTTCTCCCCGTGGACGGCGCTGGAAGAATTCCCCCCAGGAACTGAGGCCAACGCGCGCGCCCAAGTCCAGGATGCCGCCGGTCAAATCGTCCACGGCTGCGAGGGGACGACCCCTCGGCTCGTCTTCGCCCTCGATTCCGACGAGGAGGAGGATGGCGACGATGGTGCCGACGACGACAGCGACGGCGAGGCCAGCGACCCAGGTGCGTCGGAGTGAGCCCCCGGGCCCCCGCGTATCTTAATTTTTTTATTCCTTCATCTTCTGAGGCCTTTGAGCCAATGCTTGTACAAACTGGCTTCATTTTATCTACAATCAAACAAGATTTTAATTTCTATGTTAGCTATGCTTGCTATATGCTCGCGATAAGGATGGTCTGTGTCGCGATCCTTTTGCATCTTGGCTTGAGCGAGGGCTCGTGCTCGGGCCCCAGCCTCAAGCGGCGCGGGTCGGAGCTAGTGCCTGGGGAGATCCGCATGTCAAGACTGGCTAGGCCGGGAGCGCGGTGACCGAGGGTTATGGGGACCCGATTGTGGGTCATTGCCGATTCCCCCCCCCCCCGGAGTTCACCGCGCCCCGAGGCACGGCTCAGTTCTGGGCCCCGTTTGGCGGTTTTAGACGACCCGGGCTACCGAGGGCAAGGTCAAGCACGAGCAGACTGACTAAAGTCAAGACTTTCCAAAAGGAAACGATAACACAGGCGCGGTCCTTAGGAAATTGAAAATGCTTGTTATTGAAATGTTAGGATAGATATAAACAAGTATGTGCTTGTGGGAGCCCCCGGCCAACCCTGCGTGCCCGAGGGGGGTGCGGGGTTGGCCTGAGCCCGAGGTATGACACCCGACCCCCTTATGGGTAGAAGCGACTAAGATGCTCGATGTTCCACGGGTTAGGCAGCTCTGTGCCGTCGCCCGTGGCCAATCGAACCGAGCCCAACGCCGATCACTCGATACGGACCCTCCCACATTGGTGAGAGTTTGCTCAGTCCAGCACGCGTTTGGACGCGGTGTAGGACAAGATCGTCGACGCAGAGTGATCGGGCCCGTACATGGCGCTGATGGTAGCGCCGCAGGCTTTGCTGGTAGCGCGCGGCTCGGAGGGCCGTGCGCCGCCTTCGCTCTTCCAGGTAGTTGAGGTCGTCTCGGCGAAGCAGATCTTGATCAGGCTCGCAATACATGGTGGCCCGAGGGGACCTCAAGGTGAGCTCGGATGGGAGGACCGCCTCCGCACCATAGACGAGGAAGAAGGGCATTTCCCCTGTCGCTCGGCTTGGGGTGGTTCGGTTCGCCCAGAGCACCGCTGGCAGCTCCTCGATCCATGAGTCGCCATGCTTCTTGAGGATGTTGAAGCTCTTGGTCTTGAGGCCCTTGAGGATTTTCGCGCTCCACCTGGCCGTTGCTTCTAGGGTGGGTGGGTGAGGCGAAACAGAGCTTGATGCCCATGTCTTCGCAGTAGTCGCCGAAGAGCTTACTAGTGAACTGGGCGCCATTGTCCGTAATGATACGGTTAGGCACCCCGAACCGAGCAGTGATGCCCCTGATGAATTTTAGCGCCGAGTGCTTGTCGATCTTGATAACAGGATAAGCCTCGGGCCACTTAGTGAACTTGTCGATTGCGACATACAGATACTCGAACCCGCCCGGGGCCTTCCTGAAGGGACCCAGGATGTCCAGCCCCCAGACAGCAAACGGCCATCAAAGAGGTATTGCCTGCAGGGCCTGAGCCGGCTGATGCGTTTGCTTGGCGTGAAACTGGCACGCCCTGCATCGTCGGACCAGGTCCGCTGCGTCGTGGAGCGCCATCGGCCAATAGAAACCCTGGCGAAAGGCCTTGCCGACCAAGGTGTGCGAGGCGGAGTGGGCTCCGCACTTGCCTTCATGGACATTGACAAGAAGCTCGATGCCTTGTTCCCAAGGAATGCACTTCAGGAGGACTCCGTTGGCCCCGCGCCGGTAGAGGGCCCCTTCCACCAGCACGTAGCGCTTGGAGATGCGACTGACACGTTCACTCCCTTCGCGGTCCTCAGGTAGAGTCTGATCTTTGAGGAACGCTTGGATCTCAATCATCCTGGCGATCAATCTTGGGGGGCCGGGCTCGGCCTCCATGGGTCCCGAGGCCTGGACTCCGACGGGCCTCGGGGGCCGTGCAGGCGCGTCCGTCTCCCCTTGGGGGTCGGGTCGCGCCGACGGCTAGGCCAGCCTTTCTTCAAAGGCGCCCGGTGGGGTCGGGGCTCGCGATGAAGCGAGCCTCAAGAGTTCATCGGTGACCGTGTTATCCCGTCTGGGCACGTGCCGAAGTTCTAACCCGTCGAAATGGTGCTCCATACGCCGCACCTCGCGGACGTAGGCGTCCATCTGCGGGTCGGAGCATCGGTACTCCTTGGAGACCTGGTTAACGACCAACTGGGAGTCGCCTAGAACAAGGAGGCGGCGGATCCCCATTCCGGCCGCCACTCTGAGTCCCGCAAGGAGTCCCTCGTACTCCGCCATATTGTTGGTTGCCCGGAAATCTAGGCGAACCAAGTATCTGAGGACGTCTCCGCTCGGCGAGGTCAAGGTGACCCCCGCGCCGGCGCCCTGAAGGGCCAGGGAGCCATTGAACTGCATCACCCAGTAAGTGGCGTGAGGCAGCTGCGAGGGGCTCGTGCTGGCCTCGGGGGCGGAGAGTCTGAGATCGGGCTCGGGAGCCGGGGTCCACTCCGCCACGAAGTTGACAAGGGCCTGGCTCTTAATCGCGTGGCGTGGTTCAAAGCGCAAGTTGAATTCGGAGAGTTCGATTGCCCATTTTACCACCCATCCAGTACCCTCTCGGTTGCGCAAGATTTGGTCGAGGGGGTAGGACGTGATCACCGTGACCCGATGCGCCTGGAAATAATGGCGCAGCTTCCTCGAGGCCATCAGAATCGCGTAGAGCATCTTCTGGGCCTCAGGGTATCGGGTCTTCACGTCCCGCAACGCCTCACTAAAGAAGTAGACGGGCCACTGCACCTTTCGGCGGGGCCTGTCCACTTCGTTGAGGGCACCGTTCCTGGGGCGCTCGTCATCCGAGGGGCCTTGCCGGGCCCACTCGGCTTCTGTGCCGACGACCTCGGGGTCGGAGGGCATCGGGCGCGGCCTTCCCGCAGTGGCCCCGGGGCCTTCCTGGGGGTCGGGGACGTCCGGCGCCGTCGGACGAGTGGGCAGAGGGCCACATCCAGTCGTCAGGGGCCTTAGGCCGCCGTCCGGCTCGGGGGCCTCTCCTCCCTTCTCTGTCCTGGGTCGAGTCGATACAGGGTGGGGGCGCGCAGGACGAGGGCTGTCCTTGTCGCGCTCCACAACCAACGCCGCACTGACTACCTGCGGGGTTGCCGCCAAGTAGAGTAGCAACGGCTCATCTGGCTCCGGGGCGACCAGGATCGGGGGGGAACTGAGGTATGCCTTCAACTGGGTGAGGGCCCGCTCAGCCTCCTCCATCCAGGTAAACGGCCCGGAGCGCTTAAGGAGCTTAAATAGGGGCAGCGCCTTCTCTCCCAGCCTCGATATGAATCGGCTTAAGGCAGCCATGCATCCGATGATGCATTGCACGTCCTTAAGCTTGCTGGGGAGCGTATCCGCTCTATAGCTCGTATCTTCTCGGGGTTGGCCTCGATGCCTCGGGCAGAGATCAAGAACCCGAGAAGCTTGCCCGCAGGCACACCGAGCACACACTTTTCGGGGTTCAGTTTTATGCGGGCGGAGCGGAGACTTTCGAAAGTCTCCGCTAAATCCGAGAGCAAGGTCTCTTGGTCGTGTGTTTTTACAACCAAGTCATCGACGTAGGCCTCAACATTACGTCCTATCTGACTACCCAAAGAAATACGAGTAGTACGCTGAAAACTAGGACCTGCATTTTTTAACCCGAAGGGCATGGTTGTATAACAATAAGTTCCTACAGGGGTAATGAATGCAGTTTTTTCCTCATCCTCCCTAGCCATGCGGATCTGATGATATCCTGAGTATGCATCTAGAAAACACAAAAGGTCGCACCCCGCGGTGGAGTCGACAATTTGATCTATGCGTGGCAGGGGATAAGGGTCCTTAGGACATGCCTTGTTGAGGTCGGTGTAGTCGATGCACATCCGGAGCTTGCCGTTCGCCATGGGGACGACGACCGGGTTCGCGAGCCACGCCGGATGGATGACCTCACGGATGAATCCAGCCTCCAGAAGCCGCGCCACCTCTTCACGGATGAAGGCTTGGCGCTCCGGGGCCTGCCACCGCACCTTCTGTCGGACGGGCCTTGCGTCCGGCCGCACGGCGAGACGGTGCTCGTTCACCTCCCTGGGGACCCCGGGCATGTCCACCGGTCTCCACGCGAAGACGCCGGGTATGCCCTAGAGGTAATCATAGAGATGATGATGCTACGATTGTATCCATGATATATTTATGTGTTTATTGAATATCCATTAAAGACAACTTGTATTGATCAACAGTTAGGTGAATTGTTTGTGAAACTCTTTTACATGTATGGCTATTCTAAACTTGTCCCTGATCGGAGTTCGTGTAGTAACACACATGAATATTAGATCAGCACATTATTAGTTGATGACTACGTTTCACAAGTCATGGACATAGAGATGTCAAACTAATAATGTGGGCGCATGTATGACATGTGAGCTGGACTGACCCGACGTGAGAATTGTCTCTATACACAACATATAGGTTATGTCCTTAGACCTGTGATTGTTGTATGTGCTCAAGATGTGAAATGACTTACTTAGGGACTATCAAACGCTACTCCGTAACTGGGTAGTTATAAAGGTGGTCTTCGGGTTTGTCAGGAAACATGCTGTGAGACATAAACAATCAAGATGGAAATTGTCCCTCTCCACGTGAGAGAGATATCACTGGATCACTCTAGTGATTGGATCAACAAATGCATGGCCGTGCTTAGGTTAAGTGTTAACCTATGAGTGAACCATATATCGAGAGGCAAGGGAATAACATGTATATGGTATTATGGTGGTTCGTCTGATTTGATCTTTGCGTACGCATAGGAGTTGACATGTCTTGCTAGAGGCCACTGTCAACTATTGGTCGAGTAGGAGTATTCGGGCCATGTCTATGTGTACGTGAACCCATAGGGTCGCACGCTTAAGGGCCTGGAAGCCTAATTCGGGTTGGACCCGAATTACACTAGGTTTAGGGTCGCTGATGGGCCTCCAACTCGAGGCACACCAGGACGCCTATATAAGCAAGGGGTGGGTGCGAGGCTAGGGTAATTCAACTCTCCCTGCAGCCGTCGCGCCCCCCCATGCTCACGCCTAGCGCTCCTCGCGGACCTAGCAGTCCGGAGGCGCATCGCTTCCTCCCCGTACGTGTGAGATTCCTCGGAGGTGCTGCATCTAGAGCACAAGGACGAATCGCACGAGGGACGATTCGCGAGCGAAGGACGGACGTGTGACGGACGACCACGCAATTGCACGGCACTGTTGCGACGCGTTCAATTACATCGAGTCGTCTCCGCTGCATCTGCGCGTCTAGTGATAATCCTGTAACCTATAACTAGCAGTAGATCTTGGTTTATGAGGTAGAAAATTTTGATTTGTCGGCTAGTGTAGCAACCTCATAACCCTACAAAGAGACAAGCGCGTCTTCCTATTTGTCGTCCAAGAGACCACCAATCCGGGTGGTCTTGGACGGGCCGTTGCCCAGGGCGACCTCCTTCACCGGGACCTCGTCGCCTGAGGCCATCCGCTGCCTCGGGGCGGGCGAGGTGGAGGCGCCGAGCCTCTCGCCGTCACCCATGGGCTTGGACACCGTGACGAGGCGGTCCGCGCGCTGCTCCATACAAGCAAGCGCGACTTTGAGATCGCCGTGGACGGTGATGGGGCCACTTGGGCCCGGCATCTTCATCTGGAGGTAGGCATAGTGGGTGGCCGCCATGAACTTCACCAATGCGGGCCTTCCCAGGACCGCGTTGTAGGGCAGATTGAGGTCCGCCACATCGAAGTCCACCCGCTCAGTGCGGAAGTTGGCGGGCCACCGAAGGTGACCGGGAGATCGATGTGACCTAGCGGCCAGGTGTGCCCCGGCGTCACGCCAATGATTGGCTGGGACGGCCGGAGCTCCATCCCCGGGGCCTTGATGGCATCAAAGGCCGCGGGGGAGAGGATGTTGAGAGCTGCACCACCGTCTATCAGGACGCGCCCCAACTTCACATTGCAGACGGTGGGGGAGACCACCATCGCGATCTGTCCTCCCCGGGCAACGCATGGCGGGTGGTCGGTCCGGTCAAAGGTAAGGGTGACCTCTGACCAACGCACCGGCCACGTCGCCTCATGGGTAGGGACCGTGGCCAAATCTCTCGCTTCATGGCCTTGAGGCTCCGGCGAGAAGCGTGAGCGCACGCTCCCCCATCAACAGTGGCGACGGTGGCACCGGGCTCCTGAAAGCCCAGGTCATCATCGCCGTCGTCGACGTCCTCAGCGGGGGTCTTCTGTTTGGCCTCACTTCGCCGAGGCCTTGCCCTCACGGCGTTCCTGCCTCCTCTCCTCCTCCCACTTCCTCGTCCGCTCGGCCAAGCTTTTGACCGCGCGGCAGTCGGCGAGGTCGGGGAGGGAGGAGTTGTGCACAGTGCACCACCTACCGACCGGGCGCTCTCTGCCGGGAGCGCCGGCCTCCTTCTTTTTGTCGCCCATGGGCCTCCCCTTTCGGGGGGCCCGCGAAGCGCCCTCGGCGACGAGGACATGACCCTCGTCGTCGGAACGGGCCAACCTTTTCTTCCTCCTGTCCTGCCGCCCTGAACGAGCGGCGGACTCGGGGGCAGCCGGAGCTGCCGCTCCAGAGCCGGAGGAGTTCCAGGTCCAGGCCTCTTCCTTGCGAGCCACACGGTCCACGAGCTCGAAAAGCTGCGCGGTGGTCTGGGGCTCCTTGGAGGCGATCTTTTCGAGCATGCGGTTGTGCCGCACGCCCCCCCTGAATGCGTAGATATCCGCATGTGCAGGGATGCAAGGTATGGTGTTGCGGACTTGACAGAACTGCTGGATGTACGAGCGGAGAGACTCATCGTCCCTCCGCTGTACCACGTGCAACTCCGCCTCTTCGCCTGGGCGCGGATATGTGCCTTGGAAGTTCGTGGTGAACTGCTGGCACAAGTCCTCCCAGGAGTGGACCGACGCGGGTGGCAGGTTCATTAGCCAACCCCGCGCCTGGCCCTTCAGGGCCATGGGAAAGAAGTTTGCCATGACCCTGTCGTCACCCCCCGTGGCTTCTATTCCAGTCGTGTAGATCTGGAGAAACTCGGCGGGGTTGACGCTTCCATCGTATTTTTCGGTGATGGTGGGCCGGAACCTCAGGGGCCAACGGACATTCCGAAGGCTCGCCACGAAGGCTCGACAGCCGTCACCACCAACCGGGGACACGGGGGGCCGGCCCCCGTGACCAGAACGGGGCGGCGCCCCAGAGGAGGAGGCGCCTTCCGTTGCATGGGCGGCGCGACGAGCGTCGCGCCGGCGCTCGATATCGAGCCGGGCGTCTGGCCCCCCATGCATATTCTCATGAGTCGAAGGCGTTGGCGGGGGAACCGCGAATGAACGGCGAGTGCCGGCCGTCGCCCGTCGTCCCCTCCGCCTCGACGACGTAGAGCCGGCGGTGGCAGCGCCAGAGGTCCCGGTGGCGGAAGACCGCCTGCCGGTGCCTAGGCACTGCTGCGCCGTCATGACCAGGTTGGCCACGTCATCCAGCCAACGCTGGGCCGGGGTCTCTGGATCGGGGACGACGGGCGGGTGACGCAAGAGCGCGCCCGTAGCCTGGAGCGCGCCCTGGGACGTGCCGCCATCACCATAGGTGAGGCGGCAACGCACCCCACCTTGCCGTCCTCCTCCGTCGCCTGCGGGCGGCGAGGTCGCAGATCCCTTGACTTCCTCAGGCGTCTTCCCCCGCCCAAGATTCCGACGGGAGGGGGATGATGGGGTGCGAGCCCGATGACGCGGGTTTTGCTCCCTGCCATCACCACTGGCGCTCAAGGAAGGATCGTACGCCACTGCCTCTTCGGCCATAGGGCTGACCTGGCAAAGCTTGGTGCACACGAAAGGAAATGGGGGCTCAGAAAAAACACGTGCGCGCCCCCTACCTGGCGCGCCAGATGACGGAGCGTGAAACTCCTCACCGGGAGACCGTGCAGGTCCCCCTTTGCCGGTTCGGCCGGGGGCGCAAGGTGAAATTCTTATCCCCTGATCTGTGGGATCTCAGCGAAAGAAAACGCGTGGACGCAGGCGGTTTAGATAGGTTCGGGCCGCTAAGAAGCGTAATACCCTACTCCTGTGTTCTGGTAGATCTGAGAGTGTGATGGGATTCAGAGAGAGTCCAACCCCCAGACCGAGTCAGCCAGAGTCCTCTCTCCCTCTCCTAGTCCTGGGCCTCCTTTTATATGGCAAGGGGCTACCACATGGGCCACGAGCTGCCAAAGAAAGAAAGCATTCTTTTACATTTACGGCTATCCTATCGCTGGAAGCAGCCTCTGACAGACGTCGCAGCACGCCTTCGCTCGGTCAGTCGACCCTTCCAGGGGACGCCCGTTTCAACCTTCATTAAATGGCGGGCGACTTCCGCGTCTCGCCTGCGCCGGCATCGGGAAAGCATCTGACCGGGGCTGACATACCAACTCTAGGAGTTGGCACGCCAACTCCGGCTGAGAGACGAGAGACAGAGGGCTCTCATCATTCCGACAGGACGGGGCGAGGCGTGTTGCAGGCCGCCTGGCGCCACCTAACCCGCGATCTGACCGGTCTACGATCGGTCACTCGCTGTGACTGGTCACGGACCGGATATGCACGCGCCATGCCGCATTAAATGTGGCATAGTGCGCTCGTCTGAACCGCCATAAATGCGGTTAGGTGAGCTCTGTCGTGCTCATCTAACCTGCGCACGTGGCACCAAAACCATAGGGGGTCGGGACGCCCCAGCCCTTGGGGCAGAAACGGGAGCAGCCCAACCCCGGGGGGAAACCGGGAGGGCAGCCGCCACGTCACCCTCGGGCCCGACCCCTCCGGGGAAACGGGCCACGTGGATCCCTGTGGCCGCCCTTCCCTTTGGTCTCGACACCCCCGATCCCATGTCACCGACAAATCTAGAAAAGGTTGTACCCCAACATACGCCTCGCATAGATGGGTAAAGATGTTTAAGAAGGCAATGGAGTTGGGGTTGAGATGAAGGAGATGAATTTCATAGAAATCAAGAAACAAAGATAGAAACTCGGAAGGAGGAACAAGAAAACCACATTGGGCAAAAGATGCAAGAGTGATCATTTGGCCAAGATTGATCAAAGGATCAGTACCTCCTTCCGAAGCGCCGATCAGTTGCAGCTCCCTCATCTCAGCCTGGCCGATGTTAGGCTCCGAGAGATCCATGGAAAATCGGCGAAACGGGTTGAGGTAGGCTGTGGTTTAGGGTTTTGGCAAGTTGAGGCAAAAGAGATTGGAGGTGCAGGAGAGAAAGTTAGGGTTTTTGTTTTGGCAACCGGAACCCAAATGGATCTCAAAAACGCAATTTGTAAGCCACGTTCGATGGTTCAAATTTTGAAGAAGATGATGAAATAACCATCAGGATTTTTGCTGGTTTGTTTATGAACTGTTACAGTTTTTCTGACTTCAATCCAAATGAGGACCTACTTCAAGTTCTTAGATTTAGGACAACCTTGTCGCCTACTCTATATCTTCTCGGATGTCCAAGAACAGTTTGATGAGTTCGACAACGTTTGTTCTCAGAAAGGTGGTTGAGAGATGTCGGTTGAATCATTTGCATTGAAGTTGAGGGCTACTATCAGTGTCAAGGATAAGGCATACCTCCTATGCATGGGTTAATGAAATACGGTAAAACCATATATCTGATAGTATATGAGAAGGTATCCTTTAATCACAGAAATACGACTGAAAGAGAAAAAAAGTTATCTTCCCAGAATAGAAGGTGTCAGAGTCCTAGTCGAGGAAGATAACGTCTCCTTAGGACCGTGTTCTATTCTATCTCTCTGAGTTCCACTTGGAGAAGGAGGAAATCTCTACTATTTAAGGAGGACTTGTGTTCAGATCGGGGCATTGAGTTACAAGCCCTAGCCTAACCCACGCCAGAAGTAATCCAGAGGAAGTCAGTGCCATATTCGCCGAATAGATCTCATCGGGCCGTTCTCAGCAACTTCTAGTCTGCGAAATCCATCAGTTGTTCTATTTCTTATCGTACTTTGAGCATTTTTTCATCCATAATAAATATAAACTAGAGTAGGGTTATTACTCATCCCGAGGGCCTGAACCAGTATAAACCTTTGTCTCCTGTCTGCTTGATCGATTCTTGTGAATACCCAGATTCCAACGATCTCCGTACTATTCAAATATCATAGTCGGCGTATAGCCCGTCGACAAAATACAAGACCCCTAGGTGGAGGATGATGTGACCATGGCTACTATTGATACAACCGTTGCTCACATCATAGTTCAACCGGAAGACATCCAGATCAAGCTGTCCAAGTTTTGGAATCCAATTCGGCCACCAGCTACAGTGCTGACTTCAAATGGCCGCCAAATATGCATACGAGCTCCGTTTTGGGCCCATGAGTACTTGATGAAAAGCTCTTGGAGTCCTCTTTCCAATGGATCTAGCCTCATCTCCAAATTCCATCCCAGTCGGCAACAATCACAAAAACAAGATGCTACGTCACCTATAATGGGCCTATGGGCTTGTAACTTTATCTGGGACCCCGGCTCAGGTGGGGCCCATGTGGGGTGCGTCCCAACCTGGTGGAGCACGACCTAGGGACCCCCTTGGTCGTCCTCCCACCCCTTTAAATAGCTAGGTACCCCTTCAGGGTTTCTTGGGTTTTGTTAGATTAAAGTTTTAGTCATTGCTACTTTTTCTTGTAGTTACGTGTGTCGGCTAGACCACCTAATTACTGGTCTTCGGAATGCCAACTTCGTGAGCTTTAATTCCTATTTGTAATTTAGATTGCTTTTATCTTGTTCTTGCTTGTTTTTTCGATTTGTTTGCAGGAATAAGGTTGATTTGCACCGGCAAGATCAACAACCCACGGAGAGGTGTATCAATCGCTAAGGCGCAACACAACGTCTTGTATGGTTGTAGTCGGATCGTCAACGTTTCTCTCAAATCGTAGTTATTATCAACTCACCGAAAGATCGGGACAACCAAATCCCTGACCGTATTGAGTGGAGCTTAGGGTTTTTCAAGAGTGAACACGCCAAGTCAGAATACAAGCCAATACAGATCTAGACAAACCCAATCTGGAGCCACAAATGCTGACATGCGTGATCTAGCGCTACCTCCAATCTCGACAAGTTTGCATTCGAGGGAGAAGACTACACTAGATGTCGACTACATATGAGAACTCCATACCGCCAAGCCGACAGAGACAAGATTAGGTCATTCCATATAGTGTACTCGTGTGATACTGATATATAAAGGCAACACTGGCTTTAGCCAATAGGAGTAGGACTATTACTTGTCAGTCAATGAGGCCCGAATTTGTATAAAAATCCTTGTCTCCCATCTCTTTTACCTCAATCTCGCATATAGCCTGGTACCAACAATCCTCATACTCCACAAATACCTTGATTGGAGTATAGCTGTTTGACAAGAATATAATCATGCGATATCTTGTTGTAAAGATTTAATTATAACGAATTCAATGGTGTGATCAAATCATTCATCAGATAAGTAGTTTAGAAGATAAAATATTTTTAAGATCACTAAATACATGCATGCATGCATGGTGTGAAGATGTTGATGTAAAATCCGCGCCCGACCGATGGTGCCAAATCTGTGTTGACGCGAACTATGTCGACAAACACAATGGCCTAGTGTTGATGGCCACGAAAGTCCATTTTCAGGCCATCAATACCTGCAGAAAGTTATACAACTATAGACTTCAGGAGGACACTTGGCAAGAGGAGAAGAAAGATGCTCTTAGGATACTTTGGATAAACCTCACATCTCCTCCTATAAATAACCCCTCCTCCCTCATTCACAACACACCAAGACTTGAGCTAAATTATAAGAGGTTCTTTGTATTCTTTTATGTATACTTAGAATAAGGGAGAGAGTGAGGAAGAAAGAGTTGGAGGAGTTCTGGAGTTGTCGATATCTCGCTCTATTTCTTTTGTATCTTACAGTTACTTTACTTTAGTTGAGTAATTGAGATTTATCTTGTGTGGTATACTTCTTAGTTAGTTCCTATTTAGCTTGCTAGATCATTGTTCACTATTGCTTAATAAGAGATAGTGATTGCTTTGGTGAGTTATAAACACTAAAGTAGTAATTAATATCTTAGACGTGGTGTCTAGGTTGTTAATTTCCAGTGTTTGTTGCGTATCCCACAGTACGTTAGAGGTTGGTGTAGAGGTGGTCATAGCCCTCGAGATCACCATAGTCCTCCCTGTCTGAGTACAGAGTAGAGCGCGTTCTGGTAGCAGCGAGCAAGCCAGTGCCTGAAGTAAGCGATAGGATTAAAGTTAAGCTTCCTAAACGACCCTGTACCATATTAGAAAATCCTCTCTATCCTTTGGCCTACATTTGTCTTGTGTCCTTGGTTGAACCTGAAGAAGAGCTAAAACACACACGTTCCCTGTGGAAATTTGATACCTTGGAATACTCCTTGGTAAAGTGTTACAGTGGTATCTCCGTGCGCTTGCGGATTTTTTCTGTGAACGATAAGAAATAGCAACAAGCATTTCTAGCGCCGTTGCCGGGGAACGGTTGCTGTTTATCTCCGAACATTGTTCATCCTCGTATCATTTTAGTTTTCTTTCTTTATATCTTTACCCCCGCTACCCTTAGAGGAGTTTCCTGTAAATACTTCTCTACCATGGAGCACCAATCCATTCTTAAATTATCTGCTCCTAGGGGCGAATTTTATGAGCCACCTCCTTCATCGGAGCCAATTCTTACACCTGGCTACGAAATTCACCCTGAATTCATCAACATGGTTAGGGAAAAATCTTTCTCTAGGCTAGAAACTCCATACTATCACCTGCGAGAGTTTGAGCAGTTGTGTTCATGCCTCATGATTCAAGGCATGCCACAAGAAACCGTAAGGTGGAAATTGTTTCCTTTCTCTCTTCAAGAGAGAGCGAAACAATGGTACACACTTACCGTCGGGAATGTAAACGGTGAATTGGGAGAATTACGAAACAGGTTTTGCCTCACCTTTTTCCCTGTAACCTGTATTACGGCCCTACGAGTAGAAATCCTTAGCTTTCAGCAGAGCTAGAAAGAATCAATCAGTGTAGTTTGGGCCAGATTTACTTTATTAGTACAATCTGGTCCAAACTTGTCTATACCCGATTATGTTTTGCTGTAACATTTCCATACGAGTTTAAACAAGGAGTCTGCATTTCATCTCGACATCACTTTTGGAGGGTCGTTCATGCATAAAACCCTATCCGAAGGCAAGGAGATTCTAGATCGAATATTGGAAAACACTTCCTTCGTTGAGCAATCTTCTAAACCCCTCCAAAAGGCACTCGTGTCGAATCACGAGGAACCTTCAATAGTCGAATCTGAACCTGACCTTTCCACATCAATAGATTCGACTATAGAGTTCTCTCCCGAACCATCAACACCGGAGAACGAAGAAATTCGAACTCCAGGATGCTCTCCTGACTTCAGGGATAATTTTCATGAAGATTATGGAAACACCCTGAATTATTTTAGCAAAAAGAAGCCGCCTATTTCTTCTCCACCTCCTGACCCATTCGAAGATGACTTTCTCAAAGAAACTATTCGGGAGTTAACCACGATTATGAGCAACAAATGGCTGAAAGAGGCAGAGCTTTCTTTTGAAGTAATTCGGATTAACTCCTCTTCTCACACCATTCCTTGCCAAATAGAAGGGAATACAATCGACATTCTGTACAGTCCAACAGTCGGTGCTAATCTCATCACAAAATCATTTGCTTTCACCTATTTAGGCGATAGAGCTCTAACTCCAACCAACAAATTCTTCAAACACCCAGCTGGACTATTAATTGAAGGATTTGAGGTCATACAAGACGTACCTGTCCAGCACAACAACAAAGAGGCTATCCTAGATTTCCATGTTTTTGAAATCCAAGACTTTGACGTTCTAATAGGGTATCCGATAGAGAGACTTCTCATCGACACCCCATCTTTAGGAAGCCTCGAAATCTCTTTAGGAAGGGTGTCGGTCAAGAAATGCTTTGACCAACACCCTTCCTGAAGAAGAATCTGCGGAGGAAGTGTTGGTTGTTCTCCCTTTTGAGCCCCCTGAATCTTTTCTTGAACAAGATGCCCCTGATTTCATCCAAGAAGAAGAAGAATCGGGAGAACTCTTTGAATTGCCTTCCATGAAGCCGTCACCACGACCTCCTATCGAGCTAAAACCCCTTTCGCAGGGCCTTCGCTATGCTTTTCTACATGGCGACAAGGAAGCTCCTGTCATTATAAGTGACAAGCTTTCTGAGGACGAAACCATTCGTCTTCTAGCTGTGTTAGAAAAACATCGCTCTGTTCTTGGCTACTCTCTTCAAGATCTCAAGGGAATTAGTCCCACTCTTTGTACTCATCGCATACCTATCGAACCCGAAAGTACGCCGTCTAGGGAACCCCAAAGATGGCTGAACAACACGATGAGAGAAGTTGTTAAGAAAGAGGTTTTGAAACTCCTGCATGTTGGGATCATCTATCCTGTGCCGTACAGTGAATGGGTTAGTCCAGTTCAGGTTGTGCCAAAGAAGGGAGGAATGACGGTCGTTGAAAATGCTAAAAATGAATTAATTCCGCAGTGAACCGTCATGGGATGGAGGATATGTATCGATTACGGAAGGCTCAACAAGGCTACTAAGAAAGATCATTTCCTGCTACCCTTCATTGATGAAATGTTAGAACGGCTAGCGAATCATTCCTTCTTCTGTTTCCTTGATGGGTACTTAGGCTACCATCAAATACCCATCCATCCCGATGACCAAAGCAAGACCACGTTCACATGTCCATATGGAACCTACGCCTACCGTAGAATGTCCTTTGGCTTGTGTAACGCACCAGCCTCATTCCAGAGGTGCATGATGTCTATCTTTTCCGACATGATCGAAGTAATCATGGAAGTCTTCATGGATGATTTTTCTGTCTATGAGAACTTTCTGTCATTGTCTCCAAAACTTGGACAAGGTCTTGCAGAGGTGCCAAGAAAAGGACCTGGTGCTTAATTGGGAAAAGTGTCATTTCATGGTCTGAGAAGGCATAGTGCTAGGACATCGAGTGTCCGAAAGGGGAATAGAGGTGGATAGAGCAAAGATAAAGGTAATCGATCAGCTCCCACCTCCTGTGAATGTCAAGGGAATCCGAAGTTTTCTTGGTCATGCGGGGTTCTATAAGTGTTTCATCAAAGACTTTTCTATAATCGCTAGACCCCTGACAAACCTTTTAGCTAAGGATGCACCCTTTGAGTTTGATGATGAGTGTTTGAAATCTTTTGATATCCTTAAAAAAGCACTTGTCTCACCTCCAATCATCCAACCCCCTAATTGGACGCTTCCCTTTGAAATAATGTGTGATGCGAGCGATTATGCTGTTGGTGTGGTTTTAGGCCAAACCAAGGACAAGAAACATCATGCAATCTGCTATGCTAGCAAAACTTTGATAGGAGCTCAATTAAATTATGCGACAACTGAGAAGGAGCTCCTAGCTGTTGTTTTTGCTATAGAAAAATTTAGATCTTACTTGGTAGGAGTAAAGGTGATTGTTTATACCGACCATGCTGCTTTAAAATACCTGCTCACCAAGAAAGATGCTAAACCCCGTCTGTTGAGATGGATTCTTCTACTCCAGGAATTTGATCTAGAAATTAAGGATAAAAAGGGAGTAGAGAATTCCATAGCAAATCATTTGTCGTGCTTGCAAATCACTAACATGCAGGAACCGCCAATAAATGATTTCTTATGAGACGACATGCTAATGACGGTGACGAACTCCAACCCATGGTACACAAACATTGCAAATTTCATGGTTTCAGGCTACGTACCACCAAGAGAAAATAGAAGAAAGCTAAAATATGAAAGTCGCCATCATCTATGAGATGAGCGGTGCCTATATAGAGTCTGCTCAGATGGTCTACTGAGAAGGTGCGTGCCAACAAATGAGGGCCTGAAAATCATTGAGAGATGCCACTCGTCACTATATGGTGGGCACTATGGTGCATTCTGCACGCAAGCCAAGATTTGGCAGAGTGGATTTTACTAGCCAACTATGTATGAAGACTCCAAGGAGTTTGTTCGAAGATACCAGAGCTGCCAGCGACACGGAGGGATCACTGCTCGTGATGCATTGCCCCTTACCTACAACCTTCAAGTAGAAATATTTGATGTGTGGGGCATCGACTTCATGGGACCTTTCCCAAAGTCCCGTGATTGCGAGTATATCCTTATGGCAGTCGATTACGTGTCCAAGTAGGTTGAAGCAATGCCATGCAGAGCTACAGATGCCAAACATGCCAAGAAGATGTTCTTTGTGATCTTCCCTCGCTTTGGAACACCAAGAATGGTTATAAGCGATGGTGGATCACACTTTAGTGATAAAACCTTCAGAGGCCTCTTACGGGAACTAGGCGCTAAACACAACACTGCCACACCCTACCATCCTCAAACAAGTGGGCAGGCTGAAACTTCAAATAAGCAGATCAAAAACATCCTGCAGAAAACAGTCCTTAAAATGGAAACAAGATGGAAGGACAAGTTACCCGACTTTCACGGCCTGGCTCCTCTCGGCCAAAACTTTCACGTGCACATCATTACCGACTTGCTATGACGGTTGTGATCGTTTGCTATGCAACTATAGACTTCAGGAGGACACTTGGCAAGAGGAGAAGAAAGATGCTCTTAGGATACTTTGGATAAACCTCACATCTCCTCCTATAAATAACCCCTCCTCCCTCATTCACAACACACCAAGACTTGAGCTAAATTATAAGAGGTTCTTTGTATTCTTTTATGTATACTTAGAATAAGGGAGAGAGTGAGGAAGAAAGAGTTGGAGGAGTTCTGGAGTTGTCGATATCTCGCTCTATTTCTTTTGTATCTTACAGTTACTTTACTTTAGTTGAGTAATTGAGATTTATCTTGTGTGGTATACTTCTTAGTTAGTTCCTATTTAGCTTGCTGGATCATTGTTCACTATTGCTTAATAAGAGATAGTGATTGCTTTGGTGAGTTATAAACACTAAAGTAGTAATTAATATCTTAGACGTTGTGTCTAGGTTGTTAATTTCTAGTGTTTGTTATGTATCCCACAGTACGCTAGAGGTTGGCATAGAGGTGGTGACAGCCCTTGAGATCACCGTAGTCCTCCCTGTCCGGGTACAAAGTAGAGCGCGTTCTGGTAGCAGCGAGCAAGCCAGTGCCTGAAGTAAGCGAACTAAACGACCTTGTACCACATTAGAAAATCCTCTCTATCCTTTGGCCTACATTTGTCTTGTGTGCTTGGATGAACCTGAAGAAGATCTAAAACACACATGTTCCCTGTGAAAATTTGATACCTTGGAAGTGCTACAGCGGTATCTCCATGCGCTTGCGGATTTTATCTGTGAACGTTAAGAAATACCAACACCTGGAAGGTTTGCTTAGCTCCAGTGCAGGTCCTAAATTTTGATGAGATGCGGGCGTACCAGTCAGTTTGATCCTGCAACTAACAAGATAAATAAATTGATAATCAAAGAGCCGATCGACCAGTAAGCCGATGTAGCGATACTAGCCGATGCCGATAAGGTTTTGAACAATCGGCTATATGTCTGATATAGATTCTGACACTTGGATAAATAATGAGATAAAGGCAATCGGCTGATGATAATATAATAAGATAATGAACCAATAAGCATATAATGAAGCAAATATCTTACAAACCAATCGCCTGATATTGATATAGAATATTAGATGTAGGCTCGATGGTTAAAACATACATCGGCTGGAAGTCCGATGTTTTTAAATCCAAATGATTAAATAATCAATGAAACATTTGCTGCAATCGGGTGAAACCAACTTGTATATAATCCTTATAAGCCGATGCAACATTTAGATAACTCGTTGGCTGAAACCCCGATGAAACAATAATTGATAGGTCGAATCCAATTGATGTGGCATAAGGTTGATAATTGTCTGATAGATTTAAGCAAGTCGATATGACACCGATCAAAGTGGCCATGCATTAAATTTAACTAAGACAGTAAAACCATCAAAGGAAAATTTAACACATTAGATAAGATCGGCTAGCATTCCAATGAAACATTAGCACGAACCTATCAGCTTAACAAAATTTAGATTATCAACAACAATCTAATAAGTCGAACCTAACCGATGCAGTACGAGATTGTATATAATAATCTAATACGCAATGAGCGATAAATCTGTTTAATGTGATGGATATAACGAATCTATCTAAAATAACATTGTGATTGTAGAGATATATTGACTAAGCCAGAAGATCAGACCTAACCTTGATAGTCTCAACTAAACCGATGTGTCTCTAAACACAATGCAATTAAAGATAAAATCGAGATATCAAGTAGGCAAAGATAACAACTAAACCAGAGCAATCCAAGAGATCGAAGCGATGCAGCCTTGAACAACACCAATATAGCCGATACAATTGCCAGGGTCGGTGAAACTTAGGGCTTACCCCTTCGCTGGAGATCGAAGCTGATGCAGCCCCGCGTCAGGTGTCAAGTTTCGCCAGTAGTAAAAACCTCGGAAAAGAGGGTGGCGATGCACCGAGAGTAGTTGTATTAATCGAGAGATATTTTATAATGACCTCGGGTATACATATTTATACTCATGGGTAGATACTAGTCCTTATTGGACACGATACATACTTTCCTAAAGATAAAATAAAAGATTCAAGTCCTGATTGGACTCTAGACAATCTTTTCTAAAATTAAAAAGAAAACTAACTAACTCTGTCTAATTAACAGATAAATTGTCATGCCGTATCCTTTTTGAACTCGGCCTCTTTTGGATAAGCTTTCTTTAATTGATTAATTTCCTTAATCGAATCCACTAAGAATTCGACTACTGGTGACCGTTAACTTTCATAGACCAATTTTAGGATTCTGAAGCTGATATTGACTCTAGGCCGATGATGCCTTCGGGGCATACCAAATTTTGATGTTAATAGAGGAGAGAGCTAATAGAATGGTAGGAGAGAGAATAGGGGCGTGAGCGTCCGATACTTTTTTGGTCACTGGTGAAACATTGACTTATACGTGGTGAAACAAAAAATTTAGTTATTGAAACATTTAAATTTTCTTCTGAAACATAATGAAAACACACATTCAAACATATTACTACCATGTCTGAAACATTAAATTTTAACAAATTGAAACACATGTTTTTCTTTCGTCAGAATATAATAATGTGATATCTTGTTGTAAAGATTTAATTATAACAAATACAATTGTGTGTTCAGATCATAGATTATATAAATAGTTTAGAAAGGAAAAATATTTTAAAGATCATTACGGCATGTATGGATGGGTGGAGTGGATAGAAAGATAATAGTTTGCCTGTCCATTACGTCTGATACCAAGCATTTTCCTAATGTAACCCGTCCATTTTTTTCTACATCAGACGTCTGATACCAAGCATTTTCCTAATGTAGCCCGTGTCCCTAATGTAGCCCCTGTCCTAGGTAAGGAAACGATCAAGCATTTTCCTAATGTAGCCCCCTGTCCCTAATGTAGCCCCTGTCCTAGGTAAGGAAGCTATGAAAACCATCTATCAAAGCCAATTTAGATAAATTTGGAATAAACATCACCCGTCTTGTAGACGAGACGAAAGGTTTTGTTACAAATCTATAAAAGATTTCGCACTGCAGTGAAGGATCAAATGATGGCTTAAAACTACTCATCTACCATAGAAATATCAAAGACAGGTTGTTGTCATATGCATCTCCATTTCAGTAATGCCATGCTAAAACCATATCTTGTCAAATAAGTTTCATTTTCTTGTCAAATAAGTTTCCTTTCAACTATCATCCATGATACTTCCAGAGGCGAGAATGATAATCGAAAAAATGCTTTGCATCGAGCATCTGACGTAAGAGCTACCATCTGACGCTTACACGGCTCCGCTGCATATGTACATAGATATATTTGATGATGTCATAGTATACACATGCAAAGCAATAACTACAAACTTGATTTTCAAATAACATTTTCTCTCAGGTTATTTATCCGATTTATGATTCGATTACACCATTATATTCGTTGCAATTAAATCTCTATAACAAAATCTCACATGATTATATTCCGACAAAAAAATATATATATTTCAATCGTTAAAATTAGATGTCTCACGTGTGATAAAGAAATGTTTCCGAGGCGAGAACGATAATTGGAAAAATGCTTTGCGTCGAGCTTCCGATGCAAGAGCTACCATCTGACGCTCGCGTGGCTCCGTTGCATATGTATACATAGATATATTTGATGATGTCATAGTATACACATGCAAAGAAATAACTACAAACTTGATTTTCAAATAACATTTTCTTCCATACTATTTATCTGATTTACAATTCGATTACACCATTATATTTGTTGCAATTAAATCTTATAACAAAATCTTATATGATTATATTCGAAAAAATATATATATTTCAATCATTAAAATTAGATGTTTTACGTGTGAGAAATAAATGTTTCAATTAGGATTTCACTTTATTTCAAATTTTAAATTTTCTATTGCAACGGATCTTTATTTAATGTTACATATTATTGTTTAGATATTTCAAGAGGTATTTTTCAAGGTTTCACTATTTTGAAATAATTCATTTCTAAATATTATCCACTGTGTATTTGCTGAAACATGAAAAAACACGACATGCAACATTCACAAATGAAATAACAAAACATCACAAATACTTATTTGAAACATCCCGTGTACAACACTAAAACAACATCCATTACATAAAGACTTAAAAATACGCAACATTGTCAAGTTCCAGTTGAAACATTTGTTTCTCATACCTGATACATTGAATTATAATGATAAACATAAATATTTTTTTTGTGAAGCACGCCGATTTTATACCGTCCGATACCATTTATGACCATATTTTGGATAAGTGAAATCCATACACGCATAAATTGTCACTCAAACCTCAATGTGTTCATAATCACAACCTAACATCATTCAATATAAAATCCGCAATACCGAATAATTAGCAAAGAAGATATTGCTGGGACTCAATGTGCCAGTCAACTTCAGCTTAAGACATACTCGTCAAACCACATGAAGGCGATGACCAACATGAAGTCGGAGACTAGATGTGTTACACATCTCAGGAGACTTGACAAAATCTCTAAAGCTATGCAACATCTCAAATGCTCAAAATTCATACTCATGCTCGGCTAAGCCCCAGGAAGTTACTCGCTTTGTATTTTGATACGGATGTTGTCCCGATCTTCACGACGTAGGATCTTGAGCAAGATAACTAGCTGAAATTCAGCCAAGATAAATAGTTGCGAGCAACCGGATAACTAGCACAACCTGACGACACGCATAAGGAGCCAATTACCGTCTCTATACGACAGCCTGAACCAAGGATTCGCCTAATCACACTCTCAAAGAACCAACCTACGCAGCCTGCACTCGAAGTAGCAGAAGCACGGATTGGGTGCCAATTGTTAACGACGAAATTTGGTAAATCATGCATTAGATTCAGAGTTAAAGCCGAAGCCGATTGGAGGAGATAAGCGATTACAGAAAACGGAGTATGAATCGGCTGCAAGCCAAATCGGCTACGGTGCGCATCGGCTGAAACAGAATCGGACAAGGATAGCCGATGTAGCCGATTCCGATAAGGAGATGGCAGGATCATTGTCGGGTTCGGTTGGTGTGCTTCATGAGGATTGCCACGTACGGATTGAGTCCGAAGAAGGCAATTGTATCTATTAATTAGGATATTTGTTAGTTTCCTTTTATCTTTAGGAAAGTATGTTTAGTGTCCCTGAAGGACTTTATGTGATTCTTTTATCTTTAGGAAAGTTTCTTTCTTGTCCTACAAGGACTAGTATCTCCCCATGGGTATAAATATGTACACCCGGGGTTATTGTAATCTATCAACTCTCGATCAATACAATTCGGCGCATCGCCACCTTTTACTCTGTTACGGTTTCTTTATCAACCGGCGGAATTTGGCACCTGACGCGGGGCTGCATCGGCTGTCGATCTCCGGCGAAGGGGTAAGTCCAATGTTCCGTCGGTTCAGGCAATTGTATCATCTACGCCGGCGTCGTTCAAGGCTGCATCAGTACATTCGATCTCTTGGATTGCTCTAGTTTGGATAATATATTTGCCTGGCTATTTATCATATGTCTTCTGTTAATCTAGTATTAGCATCTCGATTTAGCTTTATCGGCTGCTTCTCGTTTTAGGGTTTCTGCCGGTATCGGCTAAATCGTCTTGCTAGATTAGATTAGCTTAGGCATCTACCACCCTGAAAATCAGTCAAGGGCTTGATCATCTAGATACCGTGTTTCTTTACATACTTAGTGCTGCATCAGTTGAGTTTGACCTACTAAGTCGTGCTTAGAACCATGAATCTCTAGCCTGCTTTTTGATTGCCGATAAGGGTTTCATCGGGGTTTCAGCCGATGAGTTATCTGGACGTTGCATCGGCTTATAAGGATTGCATATAAGTTGAATTTAGCCGATGACAACAAAGGTTTCACTGTTTAATCTAATCTTGTGGATTTTATGGCATTGGATCTATGTTAGATTCACTTCATCGGCTATGCTATGAATATATATAATCTCTCTCTTGAGGTGTTTTTAGACATAAGTGATTTATACTGTCTCGGCGCCCTGTCCGATCTATCCCAATCACTTGGTTTAAATATATTTCGAGATTTAGATTATGTATCATTGATATCTACAGCCGATCGAGTATGTCTAACTTTCGTTTCACTTTATCAAGTCATTGCCGATCTAATGCATATTATCATCAGCCGATTGTCTCTTTGTCAAGCGTCAGAATCTACATCGAACACATAGCCGATAGCTCAAAACCCTATCGCTATCGGCTGTTATCAGGATCGGCTGGAATTACTACATCGGCTATGTTGGCCGATCGGTTTTTTGATCTGCTATTTGTATATCTTGTCAGTTGCAGGATCAAACTGACTGGCACGCCCGCATCTCACCAAGATTTGGACCTGCACTGGAGCTAAGCAGATCTCCCAGGCCAGTGTGTGTTTTTTTGCATCAACACCAATGAAGCGGCCGCCTATGTAATCCCACAAGAAAATCACAAGAGCAAAAGGGTGAAAATCTCTGCCTCTCGGTGTTTGTTAGCACATAGCTGAACAAAGAGGATTGTATTTTGATTATCCAAAAGTCTCTTAAATGATAAAACACAGGGAATAAATAGTTGGAGCAAATGTTTGGAGACAGTGTACTCCAAAATCAGCATGACGTAAAGGGTCGTCGTCTTCACGTAACCCATCGTCACTTTGTTCTTCTAGCTTGTCATCGATGCCCAGCAAGTCTCGTGCATGTGTAAACCTAAGTAACAACAAAGTACTTGATTTGGATAGTATATAATTCTCGTCAATATTGAAATACGTTTCAGCTAGAAGCGAGTTCACCTCTTGTTGTATTTTCTTTGCTCGACTACATGTAATCGGCCCTTGAGTTGTATCTTTTATGTTGGTTGTTGAATGTTTGATACTTGAGGTACCATGCATGGTTGAGATGTCCTCATCGAATTTTCATCTAAGCCAAGATATCAAAACAAAATACACATTTAATGACGTAGATACAAATAGAAATAAAGACAATTAACTAGATTACATACAAATCACCGACCAGCCAAAAAAATATAGATTCGCAGAAGCTTGGCTATCAAGCATGAACAAAATGATTAGAGGTAGACCCCGTCTTGAATCAAGTCCTAAGCAAAGCAATGGTCCCGAGCATTCAAACTAAGTCTATACCTACAAAATAAAATGATCCCGAGCATTCAAACTAAGTCTATACCTACAAAATAAAATGAACATATACATAAGTCAGTACATTATGTATACATATTCAATCCTAACATAACACACTACATGCATGGCTTAAAATCAAAGAAAGGTTATTTGTAGCTCAAACTTTAGCATGAAAGCAAGTTTTGTTTCACAATATTTAGCAAAAGGAATTTGTAAAGCAATTTTAAAGCATGAGCATAAACATAACGTCAAAATATCATAGCATCATCACAATATTACCCTTGCTGACCTCCTCGGCACAAGGCGTAATTCCATCATCACAATTCATCAAAAACAAACTCAAATCACCATTTCAAGTCCCAATTTCATAAACACATCTAAAATGTAAAATCTATACCCATGACACTTCACCAAGTCGCTCTTAACCATGAACACGATTAATCGATTAGTTTTTACAACTCTGCAGAGTTTGTACAATGTTAACCACATGATATAAACACTCTAGTTTGTTTTCGTGCTCGCGAGACCCTACCATACTCTTCGTGGTAAATGTAGTATAGAGATCATAACGAAGCTTTTACATTACTTAACACCTAGTATTGCACCAGCACAACAAGTGTGAATCTACCCTAGGAATGACCTAGAGCCATTAGGTAGCGGGCCCATGCCTTACACTTAAATGCCGTGACAACTAACACATCCGTTCCCCCACAAGACACTTAATTATTGAATTAAACAGACTTAGACGTGTAAACTACCCTAATAAAATATGGGGTAAATAGGTAGTTCCTATAAATCATCGCTCAGACTAATTCTTTCTTTCCCAGCCTACCAAAATGCAAGGCTAGACTTTAAGCAACTTAATTAGCTAAGGTCACCCCATAAATAGCACATGTGGATATATCGTAAACATTAGTTGGTGACACGAAGTTCAGTTCTTAATCGACTCAGGCGAACACTCCGTCTATCGGCGTGCAACTACCAACATACGCACACCACTTGCAACCCAAGTCTAAAATCATTTTATCATCATTTTAGTTCACAAATAATTAGCATTTTCACTTCTATCCAAAAATAAATAGATACCCAAATTCCATTTATAAGGTGATAGGATGAATATTTGTATAGTTCTAGGCATGGGAAAGCAAGTAGTAGCATAATAAATGGTTCTCGACCCAAATGAGCACATCTAAAATATTCTAACCATTCCTAAGGATACAACCCTAAGGATACAACCAAAGGGGAGTACAATTATTCAAAGGATTTCAAGCAGCAATAAGGACTTAGCTACCATTTTCCAAGTTTCAATTATTAAGTGTGTAGTTTTGCAAACAATATAATTTTCATTGCCCAAAGCGTGGGATTCAATGTGATCAAAGGAATGGGGTAGAAACTTGCCTTGATCTGGTGCAACTTGGAGACCTCCTAAGTCACTCCTTAAGTCACTCCTTCCTTCACCGTCAATGCAAATAATCTATACAAATGACACGATATGCAGATAAATATCAAAATATGAGAAAAATCCCAAAATGCTCTAAACTGTATGATTTCTGCACAGTGAGTAGGTCCTGACCTAAGATGAATTTAAGTTAAATAATGTCTATTTTATCTTTTTTATTTGTGAGTTATGAATTTTCAAAGTTTGTATTGATTTATGGTATTATTTACTTAGGTAGTGTTGTGAAATATTTTTATTATGTGATTTTATCAAAGCTAACCTTATAGGGGTGGAGAGAATTGTTTTCTAAGACTAACCCAATTTGCTTCATAATTTTTGGAGTTTGTATAAATTTTGTTATGCATTTTACAAGTAGTGATACGATCTATGTTAATAATTTGTTATATTAACTTGAGAGGCATTATATGTACTAAGTGTTTCAGATTTTGATTAACATGAATAAAGGTCATAATTATGTAAGTCTAACCAGATTTTATTCAGCTTATTTGGAGCTAAGATGTATTCTATATGAAATTCACAATTTATAGTTTGTAGTTTAGTACTTTACTACATAAAAGTTTAGAGATGTTCTTTATAGTAAAGGTACCACATTTTATTTTACATTTTATTTTACAGTGCTCAAGGGTACATGTTTGTGAATCTAGAAGGACTTGGTTAACTTTATTTTGAGCTAGGATGAATTTCCTATGAATTTTAAAAGTTGAAATACATATGTGGTAATTATTTTGCTATACAAAATTTTAGTGTTGCTTCATGTACAAAAAGTGTCAACTTTTACTTTATCAAATTAAAGTTAACACCCAGCTGAATCTACAGAAATTTGATTCATCCCACTTGGAGTTAAAATGGATTTTATATGGATTTCTAAAGTTTGAGCATGTTTTATGTCAACAAATTCATATATGAAATTTTAGAGATATTTATTACACCGTAAATGTATATTTTTATTTTACAAAATTAAAGATCACAACTTTATGAACCTACAGAAATTGAATTCACTTCAAAATGAGTTATAGTTAATTTTACATGGATTTTTGAAGTTTGGATGTTTTCAGTTGAAAAGATAAATGTTTAATCATTTTCTTTTATATTTCTAAATTTTAAATTCTTGGGTCCGCTGGTCAGTGACTGGGCCAATATGCAAAAGGATGCTAGACTTCGTAGAAACCAACCCGCACTCCCCCACTTGTTTATGTCATAGTTTATAAAGAGTCCTCATTTCTTTTATATTGACGGTTTAGTCCTTAACACACATGTCAGTGCGTTCAAGTATTTATAACTAGAACCCTATGCTTGTTCTAATTCACTACAGAGGTCCCTACGCTCTGTAGGGAGCAGAGCTCCATGGCCGGCGAAGCTAGAGGGCGACAGGGCCGGCGAACGGTGGTGATCCTTGCGATGCGGCCAAAAGTTTAAAATGTACAGAACTCTCTTGCGCATCTGTAGGTGGTGATTTTGTGCAGTGAGGTGGCCCGATCATCGCTGGAGGCGGGTCCGAGCGGCGGCTATGCAAGGGCTGCTACTGCATGTTGTTTTGGGGCCTCGATTTCGCTAGATATATGCATGAATGTGTGTCCTAAGGGGTCCAGGAGGCTCACCAAGCTGTAAGAGGGGATCGGCGAGGCTTGGACAGCAGCGGCTTCGGCTGGAACGGCTCGGCGGCGAGGAAGAACTCCGGATTGACGGCGATGTCTTGATCTGCAGCATGCATGCTAAAACCATCACATTCATTAGGTGGAACATCATCTATGGGTGCTAATACTGCGAGGAATCGACGTGAAACTCACTGGTTTAATAGAAATCGACGGTGTAGGCACTAGGTCAGAGTTGGAGAAGACGAGCTCAATCTCCCTAGTTACTGCGTCTCCGGCAAAGATTCTTGAGCGGTTTCGGAGAGGAGGTTGAGGCGGTGCTGAAGGCGCAACGGCTCGGCTTGATGTGGTCCACGGCAGCTGGAACGCCGAGGTCGACATGGCGGCGGCGCTCGGAGCGCGCTCCAGGGCGGCGACGGCGTAGTCCGCGTCCCCGATGAACGGTTGCATGGATTGGCATGAGATTAGAGGGAATAGAACCGGCATCGAGAGAAGATTGAGGAACGCGAAAGAAAGAAGGACGACCGTGGCTCATCGGCAAATGCGGCCGCCGTCTTCTCCACGGCCGACGGCGGGAAGGATGTGGTCGAGGGCGATCTGAGGCTGCTCTCTCGGTTCTTTCCACACGGAGGTCAATAGGATGGAGAGGCGATGCAAGCGGTGGTGATGGAGAGGAGAAATATGGGGTTATCCTTGGTGGCGTCGGTGGAAGTGAGCTGGGACTCGGGCCGGCGTTTTGACGCGTGTTAAGACTCGTGGCATGCGTTCCAGAGGTGGAGGGCGAGCTGGCCCATGTTGTGACACTTACAGGTGGGTCCCACGGCCTCTGGGGTCCACATGGCAGTGATAGAGAGCGAGAGAGATGGAGAAAACAAGAATCTTTCCAAGTCTCTGGGCTGCAACCCTATTGCAACTTTGACTCTACTTTTCTTTGTCTTGCTGTGATGAAAATTCCAATGGCTAGCTTGATGGGGTGTTAGGGATGCTTTTTGCACAGGTTAGACAATGTTTCAATTAAATTTGAATTATGGGTAAATTTTGAGAGAGGGTTAAAGCGAGCTAATTGAAATCTGTAAATTTTCAGTTTTCGCTACATTAAGTGATTTATTTGAGGTACTTAAATATGTGGTAAAATTAAGCCAAAATTACAGTGAGTCGTACATATTAGATAGTATTTGTGTGAATGTTTGTATGATTTAATGTTGCACCAATTATTTTTAAAAATTCAACAAGCCTATCTTTATATCTGTGTTCCTATTGTATAAATGCAATTAGGTCATTGCAAAATTTTATTTAAGTTATGCTTGACCTAAAATGTTGTTGTTGAGCTTGAATTCCATTTTACAAAACACGATCTCATAAGTTTATTGCATATTTATTTACATATTCTTGTGTTATGTTAAGTGAGAGTTTAGGGGTGATAATTAAGGTAAAATGTATTATATGAGAGTTAATATGTTTATTCCCTTTTTGAGCTCATGACATGAGTTCAGATAATAGGCCAAACTATTTTTATGGAGTTTGACATTGGTCATGTTATACTATTTTAAGTTGTAAGGACTTTAAGAAATGATTCTCAACATTTGACATTAGGTCCCTTGTAAATTTAATTGATTGCTTCAAATTTTGATAAATACTCATGACACCTATTATGTAATGCAATAAGATTCAAAAACACATAAAAGTACTCAAATCACACTCAATACATTTATGCAAATGCATTCACTCCCTATGTTTTATTTTTGTTTAGATTGGTAAGGATAAGCTTTTAGTTATTCCCAAATTTTCATATTTGTACTAGTTAGATTAGCCTTATCTAGGTTTTTAAATAGATAATTCAAGGATTTCTATTTATGAAAAGTATTTTCATTAATTTTAGATGAAATTTTGAAATTCAAATTTTTGGTATGTTATATTTTTTAATCAAAATATAATAATTTAAGATCTCGTTGTAAAAATTTAATTATAACAAATACAATAATAACATCGATCGGATAAATGATTTTAAAAAAATCGCCTCAAAGGTTGCTGAATGCTAATATAATGCTAAGCAATACATGTATATAGTGTTGACTTATTACAGGGATTGTTGCGCGCCCATGCTGTATGCTGCATGTTGCAGGGCTGCAGACACAGGCACGTGGCAAGGTGGCAAGCACAGGCCAGCAGCAGGAGACCGAGCGTACAAAGTATCGGACGTCCGGTACGGAGTCGCCCCCCGATAATTAGCGACCAGTCGCGCGCGATCAGCCATCCCTGCCGTTTTTAGCCCATCAATTTTTTCTCTGTTTTTGGGCCTATTTCTTTTTTCGGCCTGTTACTGAATCAAGCCCATCCCGAGAAAGACTATTAGTCCGTTTTTTTTAGCATACCAAGCCCAATCCAATTTTTTCTTTTGTTTTTTCAAATTATTACACGTATAAACTTTATATATATGCATACAAACTTTCTATGTATACGTATAAAATTTATATAGATCTGTACAAAGTTTATACATATACATATAAATATTTTTACATGTCCATACGTACGTATATATTATCCATACATACGTATATACATATACATATAAACTATGCATGCGTACAAAGTTTATACGTATACGTATAAATTTCTTTCTTGGTACGCATCCATACATACATATTATCCATACATATATGTATATTTTTTTACTAATTTTTTATATACTTCGTATATACATATAAGTATATACTTTATATATATACGTATAAACTTTATATACACTTATACAATATCCCCCCACCCTTCCCAAGACGTTGATGTCGATAAGAAGTACATCCCAGACAATTTTCCAAACCATCTCTCATAAACAGAGTGACAAAGGTGATTTCATTTCATCTCATCTTTAATAAGTCACCTATACATATAAAATAGCAAAACCAGTGACAAATGGAAGGAAAAAATTGAGGCCTTTTTGGTCGATTTGCGCTTGTTAGAATTAAATAGGCTAATTTGATGGGCCCACATTTAGTGTTAAGAGATCAATATCACATTGAAAACCAATTAGAATGGACCTCAACTTAAATAGTCTGCTAATTGAGAGCACCTGTTGAGTGGTTGAGATGGTGGTGGGACTGCCACATGCGTGCATGCCAAGCTGGTCAAAGTGTGGCGAGCGTGTGACAGAGGTCAGGTGGACTACTCTTTTTTAGCCCTTTTTGTTTTGATGAGCAAAAGCGTTATCGACGGTCACTAATGGAGTCGTTACTCTTGTAACAGACTAGACCATGAAGTGTCATTTAAGTCAGAAACATTCCTCTCTCTCCCTCAACGTTATCTTCCATCTCTAGCGAAGGCAGAGAATGATCTCTTCTTTTTGGTTTCATCTCTAGTTCTCCTCGGTAGACACTCGGTTGTTCTATTTTTGTGTAGCTACGGTTTTTCCCGGTTCTGGGCACCTGCGTGCATGGGTACTTAGGACAAGTAGGCCTTCGAAACTCCGTCAGCTTGAGTACCTGTACGGGTAGGCGGGCGATAAAGTTTTTGAGGAGCGCTTCTTTGGCATGACTGCTCTGCTACGTCTGTACTGTTTCCTCTGCGTCAAGTTTTTTCTGCTTCCTCTGCGTCACCATGTCTAGAGAGAATGGCGGGAACGTCGACACCAACACCGCCTCTGGATCCGGAAACATTCTCCGGGTATGTTGTTCTATTCACTTTAGTGTTAAACATATTGCTAGATGATGTTATTCCTGTTATTAGCATGTTCATGTTTAACATTATCACTGGGTTATTCTTTTATTCATATGTCATGTTTAGTATTTTGTTTTTTTGGATTAAAATATATCGAATTATGACTATATTTTTAACAGTCCTCTCATCAGATAGAAGGGTGTTAGTTGAATTGCTTCTAAAATAATTTAACAGTTTTGTTTTATTCTACATTGCAAATCTATAAATAAATAAAAAGAAACATGAGGATCGATTCTAGGATATTCTCATTAAAATTCTAGGAGTAGCAATATAGCACTAGCAAGACCTGAAGACTGACTGAGTGACTCGCCACCAAAACGCCTAGCGCCTGCTCTGCCAGCTACCTGTTGCGTCTCCGCGGCTCAGCCGGCGACTCGGCGGTCTCGTCGCCCGGTGGCCGGCACCCCGCTTGCCTGCTAGCTGCTACTGCGCTGCGCCTACCTTCGCACGCTCGCTGCCGGCCTGCCACGACTCGAGCTCTCGATTTTTCGTTGTTACTAGCCAGCAGCCGTGCAGCCTCAACTTGGCGACCCCCAAGCCCTAACCCTGACCTGTGGTAATGTCAAGAGATTGGAGTAGTAGATGGGCCAACCAGCTGAGACGCTGAGTGAAAGAGTGGTCTGGGCCAATATTATGCCGAATCGGCCATCTTGTATTCTTGTGCATTCGTAATGCTTCAGCTTTCTTCCTCGCTAAGCGGCACACTGTTTGATGAGGACATCATTAATTTGGATATACACAATACTCCTCAAGTTGCTATGCAAGATCCAATCACTAAAGCTCGCGTCTGACAATTAAATTTATAGGTGAGCTCATTTCTAAGTACTTCTTTATCTGATTTTAAGGATAGATTATTATCTAATGATTTAATTATGATTAGAAACTATAGAGAGGATTAGAGAGCACTTGAAGAGAAGCTAGGAGATGGACAAGGTCATCATGGGCGTTCAAGTCAAGATGGAGGCCCAACTCATATTAAGTTTGAGTCTACCTCAGACTCCAGGAGTAGTCCGCACTAAATACATTGCCCAGATTGCATTCGGACTCTGTTTCGATGTACTACCTATATATGGAAAGCTAACGAGACAACCTTTCCAATGGATCTGTTCCCACGTCAAAATTTCTTCTGAGTCAACAGGAATCATTGAAACAGGATAGAGTCCAGAACCTGTCTAGGTGCTGCATCAATGTCTTTTGGCCAGTTGGTTCGTGTATCGTGTCCGAGTCCAATAGGGACACACCCAGGGGTCCTTGGTCGACCCTAGAACCTATATATTCAATAGCCGTCATCGAGTTATGGTTGAGTTTTGCTTAGATTATTTCTGCCATTGCAGTTTCGTCGTTCATCGGTTTGTGGAACCCCAACTTCAAATTCTTGATTAATCATTTATTTGCAATCGAGTTGTTGTCTTTCTTGTTCTTGTTGTGCTTTTTGATTCGCATGCAGGGATTAGCCTTCTCGACGATGTCAATCGAGTTTTGGGCCTTTTGGCACAGTTGATAACCAGAGAAGACGTGGTGCTGCGATTGCAGGGTTCGGATCATGTAGGTCAAGTTTCCACCAAATCGATAGTTATCTTCACTTGACAGAAGATCGGGTATCCCGTTGCCATCACTGTTCATCTTCTTCCCCGAGTGTATGTCATGATGAACAATGATGCTGGCTTATGCTTAAAAGATATCTAGTTTAACCGTTTCTTTTTTTTGCAAAAATTAGAGGGTAGGCTAGAGCCTGATGGAGCCTAATAGCTAGACCCTAATAGCTAGACTCACCACAGGGTTGGATTACCCACACTTGGGCACCTTGGATCCACCTTCCAATGCTGCACCACAGCAATCTCCTTTCCTTTAACATGGGTAAACAACATCAATTAAGAATGACAATTGAAAGTACAGAATGTAATCTGAATCGAGCATATTCAAGATAAGCATCATCTATAGTAATATAAAAAGGAGTTGTACTTTTTGCTAGGTGTACCCAGTCAAAAGTATACAAAACAATTCCATCTCTTTCCTTAGCCATCTGATATGCTCATCCAACGGCTGGAAACGGATGTGGCCTCATCTCTCTTGTAATGCTAGGGGTGAAATCACCGATTCCCTATCCCACCTGTCACACTGTGACTTCCTGCTCTAGCGAACGCTATCCCCGCCACCATGCTATCCTCACGTGCCATGCCCGCCATCACCTTGTTATCCCTACGCCCTTGCGTGATGACACCTGCGCAGCGCCAGCACCTCCTCACGCTACTCCTGCTACCACACCTCCCGACGCCTCCTCGCATTCTCCTGTCGCGGTGGCACTTTGTGCCTCACCGAGTCGCTACTATCGGCACGCCACCGCGCATCCGGTCTCCTCTCACTGCATATTGCACCCTGCACCCATCACCGCTGAGGTGGTCCACCCTTCCGCCGGAAACATGGCCCACCACGCATCAGAGCGTCTCCATCCCATGAGCCTTCAGTGTTCACGCTGGTGTCCTCCCTGCTGGCGCCGAGCTTGTCCGCCCTTCCACTAGGTGCCTGGGGCTCCTGCCGATCATGCCTTGCTGTTCTGCCACCGTCACCACTCCATCGAGCCTCTGGTGTTCTCCCATTCATGATCCCTGCACCGTCTTCTCTTGTGCTGGTTAGACCTGAATCAGCTCAAAGTATTTCTCCATTAGTCCTATTTTTATGTTGATGTTTATCTGAATATTGCCTTGTAGTGGCCATGTTGAGCTAGCGACTCATGCAGAAAAGTGTCTTGCATTTGCAGGTCTCTAGCAAAATCCTTATTTTGGATATTGATGTTTATCTAAATAGTGCCTTGTAGTGGCCATGTTGAGCTAGCGACACTGATGCAGAAGAGTGTCCTACATTTGCAGGTCTCTAGCAAAATCGCGCTCCGCAAAAATTACCGTATTCTATTCCTTCTCTCATTACTTCAATGCATAATATAGGAAGCCCTACACCGCAAAATTCTGCAGTGACATATTATAAGTTTTTTTCTCGTAATCTAGTTCGTTTGCTATCTTTATTTTACCTGCTGAAAATATGTTTGCTTTCCTTTATATTAGTTGCTGACCATGATTAATTTATATTGGGTTGTGCTAATACATTATTTTAAGTGATCATTTATATCTGATCACTCTATTGTAATGTATTTATTGAAGTGCTTTTATGTATCGATTCCATTTGTTGCTGCGAAGCTGACTCTCATTTTTCCTTTTTAATTCATACCCTTTTCATCCCTTTATTTGCTGCCAATTGTTACCAGGAGAAGGTCCGCTTGTTGGCGTTCCTAATCTAAGTGAAACGGAATTAAGAAAAAAGCGAGACAGAGAGCAGTACGTGGCACTCAGCGTTGCGCAGAAGGCTGCGCTAGTTCAAAAGAACGTGAAAATAGGGAGCGGAAGAAATCTGTATCTACACCGAGCACAAGTGACGATATATTCATTCGTTGCTTCTTATGCTCAAGCTAATTTGTGGCACACGATGATGAAGCCTGAGCACTCTGGATTGGATTGTAGTTTTGAATCAGAGTGGGCATGATTGAAGCCAAAATGTAAACTGTCAACCATCAAATGAGGTTGTACTTTCCTTCACACCCCACACCTGGTAATGTGCTGTTATCATGTTGTAACAAGGAGTTACCTTTTGTATTTAGATTTTTTTGGGGAACACTTCATTCATGTATTTGAAAAGGTGCACTTGGCGAAATTTCTAATTTAAGTGCGGTCAAACTAAGAAGAAAGCGTGCTAGAGATAAATACGCCTCAATGAGTGCTAAGGAAAACAATCGATTGCTTCAAAAGAACCACGAGTACAGACAACGGAAGGAGGCAGTGAGAGAATTAAACTTGGCTCCCTCTACTAGTATTATAGGTAACTTGTACACAACATGTAACAATATTAGTATAGATGAAATGAAAATCAGCAACCTATAATTGACCCATGTTAGCCCAAATAAAAGACCCCTCTCTTTTCCTACCTCATGGCAAGACAAGGATCTGGAGAAAGTTTGTTCAAGCTACTGGTTGCATCGGCCAATCTGCAACACTCCGATGCAATTTCTACAGGTCAGCGCCGACCATTGTTTCAATTTCTGGTGATGTCTCCCTCAAGGTTAAGCCAGCCATTCCCCAAAACTCCAACAAGCAAATCTCCTCAAAGGTTACGCCGGCCATTTTCCATATCCCGGCAAAGTCAAGAGCTAACCTACATCATTTGGAGGCCCTTTGCTTCCTGCTGCTGTACACAACGGCTACTCGTACTGAGCTCCATAGAAGCTCGTTGTTGCCGGTGGCGTCATCGCAAGTGATGAAGCAAAAAGTGCAGGGACCCGATCGCTTTCTTGTAATATTAGGAGGTTCTTTGTGCTATTTTCAGGGATCAGTTTGTAATACTGCTTATTTGTGGAGACCCCCCTGTAACCCTCAGGTTGTAACACTGTGCTTGTATCAATCCAAATCATAGGCCTTTGTGCCCTTGCCTTTAAAACAAATCCTATAATTGTTGAACACTACTTATTATGTGTACAGATAGCATTGGTGAGGTTCTCACTGTTAGCGGCATGGTTCATCAAGCAGCTCATATTAACTTGATTAATGGTTTGACTGTAAAAATTTAGGTACTACATTGTTGTGTACAGATTGCACTTTTTAATGCGTATATAAACTATCAACGAGAACGATTATTTTTGTAAGGAGGTAAGCAGCGTGACCGAGCTATGCTGACACCTTGGAGGCAACCATTTGTAGATCTCACCAACCAGGCTTTCAATGAGGTCAATGCCGATAGCGCGAGTGATTGTGTTGTACCTATGAGCTATGTGATTAAACAGACACAAGAAAGAAGTCTGGTTATCGGCGAGAAATAGATCTGTTATCTAATATCTATACCGATAGTGCTTAATTCAGTTGTAGTAATAATGTACAACATTATTTTTTTATAGGCCCCCATACTTCTATTACGGACACCCCACACACACCAGCTAATGGACTCACGAGGGATGATACTGATGATTACTCCTGGCTGCGAAGAAATGATGCATATGAGCGGGCATCTCATTGTAAACTCAAATGTCCTATGCGTGATGGTGATAGTTTTGCAATAAACAAATGTAATGTATAAATACATGAGCTCCTATGGCTTATTGCTTCTATATTGTTTTTTCATAGATTGGGAAACAAAGGACAAGGACTATCAAAATGCTGACACGTTTCATGAGATTATGCAGCCTCCAAGCACGTCGCCAGGTATTTGGAGCGAATACCAAGTGTGTATAAGCCAAGTTTTAACTTGTCTTTCCATTGTGGTTTAACAGCTAATGGCAAGCTAATGGAAGGAGCGGCTATAGTAGATGATGATGACAACGAAAGTTATCTCATGAGAGGACAAGGTAATTCTCAAATCAAATTGAATAACGTGTGAGTCAATCAAACCTTAAGTTTGCATTATTAATTTGTCTCATTTTCATTGTGACACAAACATTGAATTTGAGTCATATCAAACGGGTGTTGTGTCTATTGATGCCACTACAGTTGCAGATGACAAAATCTATCAAAATCTTCCAGCGCCTTTAGTTCTTAAGTGGGTTGCAAAGTGTAAATATTGCTATGCTAAGAGATTCCAGTACAAATTATCTGCTTGGTGTTGTAGAAAAGGCAAGATTGTCATTGCAAGCACTACTGTTCAGGATGAGTTGCACATGCTTTTTACAGGTCAAAGTGATGCAGATGCAATATATTTCAGGGAGCATATACAGTATTTTAACAACCATGTTTCCTTCACATCAATTGGAGTGACATTGGACCAAAGATATTGCAATGGTTGTTCTGGAGTTTACACTTTTCGTGCACAAGGTCAGGTGTACCATCGATTGACCTTATGTCCATACATTTAGGTCCATGGGATCAGTTCAAAACCTTGATGAGTACAAGATCTCTCTTAACACCAACATCATCCTAGACCAATGAGTATATAATGTTCCCACTGCATTACAAGTGACAGCAATATGGGTTGAAGGGAATGACCCTCAAAGCAGATTCAACAGGAATGTTATCGTTTATGGCAAAGTGGAGTGCCCAAGGTATATCAAGGCATACCACGGGTGTTACGATCCCCTATCTTATGCATTGTTTCTCCTGCCACGGAAATTGTGTGAAATCAATTTCTTCCATACAAATATTACCCGTTGAATGAACATCTGTTTGCTGATGCCACTGAACAACCAAATTCAGGTAAATTTTATACTATTGTTGTAACCTTGTTATTCAAGATGTTTGTATATGAATTTTTACTAACATACATGTTTCCTCTGTTATCATAGATGGCGAAGAAGGCAACGGTTCTAGTTCATACTTATCAGCTAGGGAATATTATTGTTTCAAGGTGCAAATCTACGTCTGAATATTCAACATTGTCTTGTATGGAGGAAGATTCTTCCAGCAATTTGTGGTTGATGTTTGGCTAAAGATTGAGGGGATGAGATTAGATTTCTTCCTAAAAGAGGATACTCAAAAGTTGATACACATTGACTTGTACCAAGGTATTGTGGACACCATTGCAGCCGGTGAGACACGTGCATCAATGTCTGGCAAGCGGATTGTTCTCCTAGCAACCTTTATTGGTGGAGACTATGACATGAGGCGTAGGTTTCTTGATGCAATAGCCTTGGTCCAGTATTTTGGCAAACCAAATTTTTTTTCTTAACAATGACATGAAATTCACACTGGGAAGAGATTACCCAAGAGCTCACCCTAGGTCAAACTCCACAGGACTGCTTTGATTTGGTAGCATGAGTTTTTATAGCCAAGCTAAGGGATATCAAGGATCTTATCACTAAGAAGCAATATTTTGGGAAGGTGGCAGCATATGTTCACGTCATCGAGTTCTAGAAACGAGGGCTTCCACATGAACATTTCCTTATGTGGTCTAGGGAGTTGCTGGGAATCGCACCAAGCCGTCGCCGCCACTGGCAGCTCTCAGCGATTCGGTGCCTCTCGCCTCCCATGCCACCTCCCTCACCGCCTCCACAGCTACTTCTGTTCAAGAAAAGGAAAAGAAAAACCAACGCCGTGAAGAACGCTACCCTGGATTCCATCCTCCATCTGAGGAGGTAGGGGAGAGGGTTCATTGGAGCTGGGTGCATGGTGTCTGCCTTAATTTGTGCCTTCCCAATGCTTTCAGGCAAAAAAGGTATGCTCTTTATGGCTGAACCATGGGGAATTAAGAAGGCGTGTTCATAGGTATTATAAAATGGTAAGACATTGTCTCTGGATATCAGATCACTGGAAGGCGTGTTTCCAACACTGTAAAATAAGAAGGCATTGTTTCCGGCCATCGAACTACTAGAGCGCCACGGCCGCAAGGCGGTGTCTATTGCCAATCTGTCCCCTCCCCCTTGTATATAGCTAGCCTCAACCCCACTACTTCGGTACAGTACATCGCCACTACAGTTCTTCACCTCTTTCCTCCATAGATTGTTAGTAAGGGCTCTTTTTTGAGGATCAGCTATGACTTTTGCTGAAGCTTTCAATCTACCTAATTGGCACAATTGTTGGTATGGTACCATCGAACCACGAGTTTATTTTGAGTTGTTTTTTTATTGCCAACACTTTTACAGATGTTGCTGCCATCGTGGTGGATGTTGGTCGGGTAGAACATTATGCAAGTTTTCGGAACAGCCTTAAAAAACTTGCTTTGATGAATTCCAAGTAAGTCAATTTCCAACATATTTTTGTGTGCAATTCGGAAACTAAGATTGATTATGACACTTTTTTCTCTGTTGTTATAGCTATCAAGTTGCTTTCATGCGTGCTTTCGATTAAGTCGCAGACTTTTATTAGTCCCAGCTATGACAAGTGAAATTTGACGTGCATAGTTGTTGCCATGGCATTGGAGGTGGATAAAGTTTCGACTAAGTCATATATTTATGTTTCGATCAAGTCACTAACTTTTACTTTCTATCATCATCAAACATGAAAGGCATATTTTTGTTTTAGATTGTCTATCCAACACTGCTGCAACTACAATGTTGTTGTTGAACAATCGTGACTTTCAGCGCTATGCATCGTTAGAAGGTACAACATGTCAATATTTTGATATTATTTTTCAAGAAGCAGTAACAAAAATGTATGAATAGAACCAGTCCTGCATGACGCTGTTAAGATTGGTGTGATGACGCTCTTAAGATTGGTGTGAACCACAGGAAGCAAGAGATACTCAAAATGGAAGAAAAAAACAACACTCCAGGAGAGCTAGAAGTGGTGATAATTGAAGATGATGATGTGGCAATTGAGCTAGTGCCAAAAAAAAGCGCATAGGCAACAAGGGATTTGTTTTGGTGAAAACAAAGAGAAATACACACGATATGGGAAACCTTGTATTTTATTAATCATAGATACATGTTTACAAATACATGGAGGCTCTCGAAGAAGTTTATCTTCTGCCTTCTGAGAGTACACTTAACGGAGAGGTATCTGATAGGAGATTGATAGGAGATTGTGTGTAATTTGTTGATTCCAAGCGCCTAGTGATGAGGCATCCGGTTAATTACATCCGTAGAACGAGCCTACAGAAAACCTCTGATTAAGCTGCACTGGGGGTCGTCATCTTCAAAATTAACTGGGGGTCGTCATCTTCAAAATTAACTAGCTCGTAGGACAGGTACAGATTCAATTTTAGATAGTACGGGTGGCTTTGTACTGCCAAAACCCGGTCACAGCGAACTATTATCACATTTGTATATAGAGTATCTCGATAAAGGGGATAACTATCACCTTGTCGGTGTCCAGTCATGTATGCTGCCTTCATCAGATGTTGCATTTGCCTCATCGATGCCTGGCTATGTAATGTCCAATCCCATCCGTTTAGGACCTATTGATAGTTTAGTGACCTAACCTCATCGGCACTCGGCCATGGTGTAGTGAATGTTGCTATAGCCTTGTCGGCACTTAGCCAAAATATGGTCCGGCCTGGTCAGTCATGGACGTAAGGTTGATAATGATGAATTCAGCCATTTGAACATGTCAATGCCCAGCCAAGACATGAATGTATTTTGAATCTGTACCACCCATCCTTACGGCTAGCTTTCTCGTGTAAATAATGTTTGCTTTATAATGTCGACCGGTCGCACCTGTCATGAGTTAGGCTTATTGATCTCATTGACACTGAGCCATTATGTCGACGGTATAGAGAATAGTAGGAATTTCTCTTGCATGTGATACACACAGGGCAATCTAATTAATAAACCGGACGCACCGGTCATAGGTTAGGTCTATTGATCTCATCGACATCCGGTCATGATGTTGATGGTATAAATAACTATAGGAATTGCTCCCACACGTGACACACACGGGATAAATTAAATTCGACAGGCCACACTGGTCACCAGTTAAGCCTATTGATCCCATCGACATCCAGTTATCATGTCGACGGTATAGAGAATAGTAGGAATGCTCTCGCATGTGACACACACGGGGCAAATTAATTAATAAACCAGACACACCGGTCGTGGGTTAGGCCTATTGATCTCATCAACATCCGACCATGAAGTCGATGATATAAAAAAAAAAGTAGGGATTACTCCCGCACGTGACACAAGGGCTAAATTAAATCCGACCGACCACACCGGATCACGAGTTAAACCTATTGATTTCATCAACATCCGACCATAATATCGACGGTATAGACGGCCATAATATTGATGAAAGAGATCGGTTTGCATGGCATAGGTGATTCATGGATCCCATCATAGCACACACTAGAACCGTTATTTTGATTCTGATCATCGATACTCACCGCGAAACAGAGGTTCTACGGTCGGCGTCGTTGTTGGTGATGAAGGCGGTGCCAGCGGCCGGAGACTCCTCAGCGATGTCGCCGTTTCTTCCCTTCTTCTCTACAGCTGCGCTTAGCCATTGTGGGATGATAGGCTCAGTGTATGTGTATTGGTTCTCATCTAAATGCCGGGCTCTCCATCGGAGCAGCGCTGCGGCGTCTACGCGTGCCGTGCCTTCAGCGTGTGTGTCCCCCCGTATCTCGTGAGGAAATGGCCTCCTTATATAGGCAGCCATATGCTTATGTTTGGAAAATACTGAAAACAGCAAGTAAATATCACTGGGCATTTATGTTAATTGCACCCAAATGAAACGTGTTGGTCTCTGAGCTGTGGGCCAAATCCTGATTAGCGCATGAGATGGTTTAATTTTCCCTCATCCAATCAAATCTGCAAGCTTCCATGTGAAGAAAAGAAGCAAGACCTGCAGCCGTGCTAAATCTAACGTGCATGCATGCAAATAAACAATCCACCTTGCAGCCCTGATCTCTCACCGAAACAGAAAATACTGATTGCTTGATTATTCTATATAATTTTAGTATCCATATCTCTCCTAAACTATTCTGCCAATTCATATTCCATTTAAACCATCATCTTCTATATATTTATACATAGAAAACAAATGAGTCCAATATTTGAATATGTAGGCACCGCGAAATATTTAATCAGACTCTGGCCCATGCGTCTTTCAGTATTTTTTCAAATTAATTTGCACACCATAATAGGATATACTATATCATGAATTTTTTGGTACAAATATTCATCAAACAGGATTCACTATCCTTCCAAGAGTAGAAGTCATTGATATACCATTCTCCCTTTAGTCATAATAGTAATAGGAGAAAACATGCATCACTCAATAATTTTGATGATTGCAGGACTTTAGAATAAATACATGCACCACTCCCAGAGTATGAATTTTGGTTTATGATATGTAATGTTTACTATTTATCAAATATATTATTAGTGTCAGTGACCATTTCCATTTCAAGATAGGTTCTGTCAATCATTAATCTCAAATTCATCATATTTTAGCCATAACAAAAAAGATAAAAATTATGATGATTTTAAGAGTATAAATCTGTCAGTATTTTGTTTTTTTTCTCCCTAAATATAATGAATTTGAAGATGAGGCTTTACAGTAGATGTAATATTCATTATATTTATGAAGCAAAAAAAAGACAAAATTCTGACAGATTTATACTCTTAAAACCGTCAGAATTTTTATCTTTTTTGTTATGGCTAAAATATGATGAATTTGAGATTAAGAATTTACATATATGTATAATACTATTGGAAGTACATATATAATTTTTTAAAAAAAGTTTTGATGAAAATTATTAGTTGATGTGCACGGTGTGTACATGAAAAGCTTGTGTATATAAGATATATTCCCGATCTTGTGTTAGGAATCTTATAAGACTATCATATTTCCTCTAATTTTACTGTGGTTAGTCTTTTGACAATGCTATGTGAAAGGAATTTATCAGTTCAATAGTTGAACAGCAATAAATGTTAAAAAAAAGATGAATATGCATTTGTTCTGATAGTTTATTACCCTTCAAAAAGTGTGTGCACTTTCTAATTTTAAAATGTATACTAAAAATGTGCCTTGCACGTGCAAGATTACTGATAATCATAATTCATCATTCCATTCGAAATGCCACTGATTAAGACATGGACCCTTTTATGGTACCCATTAGTCCTACTCTCAACATCTTATTGCATCATTGTCCCGTGCATCGTCAATCGATCAGATGGCTTCCTCTTGCTGCAAAGGAGAGCCAACTGGAACACCTTTTCCACCTCAACGAGATCAAGCCACCAAGGTGATTACTAGGAATGAAAACAGAGCAGATACAGACTGATAATGCTTATACCATATTCATTTTTATATTTTTGCCGGATACGAAAATGAATACGAATATCTCGGATACAAAAACAAATACGAATTATCTCGAATACAAATAAGAATCGAATATGATCGAACACGAATACGGAAACAAATATTTCTCGGAACTCGAAAACCACCTAAAGTTCTAATAAAAATACCATCACAAATAATTGGCTCGTTTCATATAATAAGTTTGATCATAAACTAAACAATGATAATTAAGATCAACATGTACAATAGTATTGGTATAAATACATATCTAACTGAGACTATAATATATAAAATATAGTATAATTTATAAAAATATTTAAAAGTTTAAATAATATTGATAGTGTGGACATGTGTTGTAAGATGGGCTACTATGAAAATCTAAAGATGTTGGTTGAAGGTCTAGAATTAGAAAGAAACGGGGTATGTTTGATGTATTCTACGGATATCCGCATAGCACTGTTCACCGGATATCCGTATTATTATCCGTATTTGTTGGAAACTCCAATACCATATTCATATTCGTATCCGGGAAAAAAAATCTGTATCCAAACTATCCGAGAAATATCCGCTCCGAACGATATCCATATTTGTTTTTTCTTCGGAGCGGACGACTCCCTAGTGATTACTAGACAAATCGCTGAAACAAAGCAAGAGGAATCTGCATTACTCATAAAGGACCAGAGCAGATAACACATTTAAGTGAGAAGGTAATAATAGGATGATAGCTTACAAAATATTAAAAAACAAACAAGAGAGTAAGCATTAACTAGTTGTATTTTACTAGTTTTAAACTAGGTATTTTTTACCAGGTTTATTTCATTTTCTGAAAACTCTCATTAGATCGACTGTTCCACAAATGCATTGGCAGGACTGCGTGCAAGTGATCATGTGTCTGTCAATCGCAGCCACCTTCAGCTGGCGCAGGCGTGCCTTTGAGCATCGCTACTCTTTGCCAGCAAGGCGCTATTCCACCTGCGACGGACAATGTCTGTCGTCCCATCTTTGTAGCAAATCCAGACTACTTCAGATCAAATCGTTGCAAATTCATTTAGCCATAGATTTTAGATATGTTTGTGTCTGCATCGGGGAAAAATGTAGGATTGCCTAGTAGGGAAGGCTTTGCAAATTAATGGAATCAACATTGATGCAAGAATCTTTGATGAAAAATGAGACGAACAGAGCAATTGCTTTTGCAGATTTAGGCTGTAGCGAGACGTGTTATTCTCCCAAATTTCTCATACAATACCTGATCTAGATCTACATTCCCCATACACCCTAATGGAGTAATGGAGGAAAGTGCAACACAATTCTAATTAAATCCCCACAGCAACATCCATCAATGATTGTAGCTTCACTTTATTCCTGGGTATGAATTGATGAGGCGATGTTAATCTCCAATCAGGCAATGATGCAAAAGACAGCAAGTCAATGGTTGATGTAGAGACAGAACAATTTGGTGTCGTCGGCGAGACACAGACCGTCTCCAACTCTCTGGTGCTTTCTTTGGTGACTAAGGCGAGCACCTCACATCAGTCAGTATATATGCATGGACGGGATGCTCCGGCAAGAGGCTCTGGCAAGTGTGGCAAAGCTGCTGAAGTAGCAGTAGAAGACGTCATGCACACCCTCTGAGACATCGGCCACGCCGCCGCCTCAGATTCTATCAAGAGGGAACTCCTGGCGTCCCCGTTATCGTCAAGGACCTTTTTATCCCTCCACACCTTACTTTATTAGATAAATTCCTATCTAATTATACTAGCATTAGTTAATTTGGTAGTATAAATATCTAGATTTTAATCTACTACGAGTAGATACAACCGTAGAGACGCTCTTCGCAATGCCTTTACAAAGAATCGTCCTACACCATAAGAACAACAAAAAAAAATACTAGAAAGACAAAACACTATTGGTATCAACACAAAAGGTAGCAAGTTGTGCATACTTTGTGAGCCAGATTTACCTTATTGGTTCTTTGCATGAAATGCCTCCTTTGTCTCTTAGAAGGAGCTCCCTTTCCCATAATCTCTTCTCGCATGGCTGCTTAGAAGTCGAAAAGTGAGTTGTTAAAGGACCAAAATCTAAGGCCTCGAAGTTCTCAAGACCTTCTGAGCCTTCATCCCTAATGCCATTAAAGAAATCCATCACCATGTATGTCTACTCTAAGGTCCTAACGGCTGTAAATAAATAATTACCATCCATCTTTTGGAGTTTGCGATAACGAACCATGTGTTTATACCATACATGAGGATTGCTATCCTAAGCAACCTAAATGTTACCTTGGCTTTCATTATCCATCTAACCATAACACAATGTAGAGGGATGGTGTCAAGACCAAGGAACTTCAGAATAGCAAAAATATGTTAGCACGGGATGTTGTACTCCATCTTCCAATAAGGATTGTGTACACACTCCAATGACTGTCCATCAAAACTAAACCTTACTTCATCCTACACCTCTTTATCTTGAAACCAACAACATACAATGTTGAACCATCTTGTTCTGTCACACTGATAATTTCAAGTTCAGCTATTTGCCAAATCTAAACCCTGGTTTTCTTGAACATGATAGGTGTATAGATACGAGCGAATGGGAAGACTTAAGCGACCAACTTAGCCTTCTTCCTACGCATATGTTTTGCGCATAATTTAACATGTTCGATTAAGTCCATTAATGACATGTTTTGATCGAGAAGCTTGTGAAGACTTGAGTTCAAATACTCACTCCACTGGTTGTTGTGCAAACCCAAGTATTCCCTGGTCTTTTCTCTTAGTCGGTACATCAAAGTGATCCATTCTTCATTTCCTATGCCTCCATTTTCCTTAAGTTCAGCCCAATCTCTCTCAAAATCCTTCTCATCCATACTCTCAGAAATTAATTTTCTTAAATAATCATGTTTTGGCTTACAATAGTGACGATTCATATTCTCCTCGATATGCCAAGTACACAATTTATGGTAAGCACGTGCATGACCTTACTAATTAATAGCCTTCGCCATTGCTAGGTCACCATTGGTAATTAGTGATTTCGGATGCACTTGATAGCTTGACGCACCACCTCCAAAAATGTCTCAAGGAGTCAATAGTATGAATTAACATACTCTTTGGATAGAATTCCACACACATGAATTACTGTACTTCAAGGGCGGTTAACTCTTATGAAAGGAATAAAAGGAAGATTGTACTCGTTCACATGGTATGCGATGTCAAACATGACCGCTCCACCAAAATCACCATAGTCAAGATGTGATTCAGCATCTGCCCAAAACATATTCCTAAGATGCCCATGGTGTATTTGAAGAAAAGTTATCTATCTTGTTCTTGCTTATTTATTAGATATTTCAACACATCTTGAGCATTGTAGCCCTTGGTTGTCTTAATCTCGTACTGTGTAAAGAAATTATAGAGGTCTTGCATCACAAACCCAATCTCGTCCAAGTCATCATGGTTGTTCTCCATAACATCCATAATTTGATAAGGGCCTAAGGCCACTGATGCGAAGCTAAATTGCCTCAGCTTTCTGAGCATCACCCATACAAATGCAACATGGTCAGGATTTGCATGTTCATGCGTATGTTGGTTCTCAAACTCCTTAACACAGCACACTCATCTCTCCTCATTCAGCTTGATGTCAAGCTTAGTTTTGTAACCACAACGGGTGAGGGCCTGTGGCTCCCTTTTCTAGTTTGTCTTCTCAAAGTGTTTCAAATCCCTATAGCCTTCAGGTGAGCATACATACTGGCTCCATATGACCATCCCATCCTTTCGCTTCACCTTGTTTTTTAAAGATCTTGCTCTACTTAATCCAATCTAGTTTTGGTCTGTAATGACGGATAGGAAGGGTTGAGAGAACTACGTATCTCACGTAGCATTTGTGTGTGCACACCTGCTTTTGGGCTCACAATAAAACACTTAACCTTAGCATACTCAATATAGAATTAGTAGCCTTTATCCTCGCTTCTAAATACCACATTACCCATTGTCGGAGAAATGGAAACCAGGGTCCCCGTTAATGGCTACTCAACACATTTTTGCCACTAATCCCCGGGTACGGCCCTCAGTGGGTTGTGCTCGGGGCACATCGGGCCCTGGGCGCTTCTGCTTGATGCATATATACCCTCAGGTGCAGCCCTCATGGGTCGTGCCCGGGTACAGCCCCTAGGTGCACTCAGTGGGTAGTGCCCGGGGCCCACATTGGAGCCTGAGCGATACTTCTTCTACTTGTGGCATATATGCCCTTAGGTGCGGCCCCCTGTGGGCCATGCCTGGGCACAACCCCTGGGTGCACCTAGTGGGCAGTGCTCGTGGCACACATCAGACCCCAAGCGAGACTACTTCTGCTCGGGGAATATCTGCCTTCAGGCGCAGCCCCCGAGGGCTGCGCTCGAGGTACCTATCTCCTTGGATACGCCCCTCCCCCAACCCCATGGGACACACCCGTAACACATCTCCCCTGTGCTCGACCCCTAAGTACTCAAGGGAGACAAGGAACACAAGCAAAACATACAAGATCTACATCTTCAAGGTGCTCATAGAATGAATGTTGGCATGTCTTCTATAAACTATGTCCATCATGAACTCCTTCATCAACAACATCTTTGAGAAGCTCGTCAAACATAACAAGAACGTCTGTTATGAAGCACGAGAGCGTGCCCGGGGCTCGGACTCGACCAGGGGACCCGGGAACCATGTGTACCCAGGGCCCAGGAATGCTCGAGGCCCGGAGGCCGTGTACATCTCAGAATAAGAATAAGAACAGCCCATGGAGTTGGTTCACTCCCGGGGTGAAAACAAACCACACAACATTGTTAGTGAGGAGCCCGATGGCATCTATTACCTGGGTTCGTCATGGCGGTTTATGCTCGGGGCTCACCACCTCGGGGCAGAATCGATGGGTGCCACTGACAGGTTGTGCAAAATGATGGGCCCAACAACCTGTTCGAGGGCGACATCATCATGCCACTGACAATACGGTGCCCAAGAAATTATGGCTCGAGATTACAACTTGACCGAGTGTAAACAGGAGGTGATGAGGCGTAGAAACGCTGGTGGTGCCATGTCGCTAATAGAAACAAGGGCGGTGCGATATGTCACACGCTGGTGGGTGATCTACGACTTCACCACCAAGAAAAGAAAATTAGTGGCGGCTCTATCGTGACTTGGCTTGGGCCCACCAAGCTTGGTTTCAAACAGATGGTAAGAGGAGCAAGACACAACTATCCCGAGGTGTCACGCCCCAAACTAGCCCCGAGCGGAGACCAGTGTAAGGCGATCCAAATTAACCTGTATGCCTGTACCAGTCCCAGGAAATAGCGCTGGTACAACAGGAAGATAAATTATCACAACAACAGCGGTCTCTTTATTAAGAGTAGGATTAAAACCAAGGTTGGAACTACGGACAGAACCCGAGTTCACAACAGCATTACAAAAAGGCGGAAGCGGAAAGCGGAGACTAGCCCTAAGCCACAAGCAAAGCCTTGGGGAAAGGCCGAAACCCTACTACTGCTCGAAGTCTGCTTGCTCCTGAAAGAACTCTTCCTCAGCGGGGTCCACCTCTTCGTCTTCGAGAACTGGGGGGGTTTAATTATATAGAGCAAGGGTGAGTACGGGAGTACTCAGCAAGTCAGGGGAAATTAAGTGTTCAATGCAAGCTTCAAGGGAAAGCCAGTTGTTTTTCACAATTGATTTTAGTTTAAGAAGTTCTAAAACGTCTAAGTAAGTCCTTCTCAACGGCGCGGACGAGAAAGTGCGTCTCATCCGGCCGGAGCAGTGAGAATGTATCGATTGATCCTTGTCGGCACGAGAGGCTCCCTGCCAATTGTTTACCGACCCGGCTGCTCCAACAGCCACACGCGAGAGGCTCCCTGCCAATCGCTCACCAACACCGGCTGCACCAACAGCCACAATTCAAACACGTCGGAACGAGAGGCTCCCTGCCAATCGTTCGCCGACGCCGGCTGCTCCAACAGCCTTAAACCAAGCACAGAAGGGAAAACCTCACACACCAACAGCAGTTTACAAAGTGTTCAATAAACCTACGCTAAGGAATCACCTCACATCCGCCCATGACCGTGGGCACGGCTGTTCGAACAGTTGTTAACCTCTGCAGAGGGGGTACACTTTACCCACACGACGTTACTAACCCTGAATCACCCAGCCCGCGACTCTCGGTCACGTCTGGCGACCTTGAGGCTTTCACGACAAGGCATTTCGAAAGCCGACTCAGGGTCATCTTATGCCAACGGGAGGGATCCCACGGACCAACACCAGGTTAGGTCCCAGACCATACTGTGCCAGGAAGCCCAGGGGTCCTCCCCGACACCACCCCGGCGAATCCACTTGTCCCTTGGCATCAAGATTTCCCTGGCCTAGCTAATTACTCAGCCAGGGGCGTCCCATATCACCCATGTGGTCGTACTTGACATATGCTCGGATGAAATTCCCAAGGGATCGGTCCTTAGAGCGAGATCGGGCAGACCGTACCTCCAGTACGTCTCCCGTACCGCGAGTTTTAGAAACTCACTTTATTTTCAAGGCACCGACCCGAGTGTCGGGTTTTCCAAGCATTTTGTAAACTCAAGTTTTACCCAGGTGATCAATTTTAAGTCTGAGGGGGAGTCTCGTTATTCGTACGCGAGGTACGGATACCGAGGCTTCACCTGAGGGGTGACAAGGGTGTTAGGGTATTCAAATATCAAGGAAGGTGAATGCAGCAAAAGGGTAGGGCCTGCTGGTTATATTGCAAACCGAGGCCAAGTGCCAAGTGTAACCTAATTAATGCATAGTTTGCGGAAATCAAAATACTTAATTTAAATTTATAGGTTCAATTGATCAAAGGTGACTTGCCTTGCTCGAGATCTTGAGCTTCTTCCTCGAAATCCGCGCACTGCGGGTCTTCGGGCTCCGAGACTACACGTGAAACGAGACGACTCAACAAAACGATAAAAGAAGCCTATTAAAGACCACTAAGCGTGCCATTGGATAGATCTCAATTTTTGAGGAATTTTGGAAGTGGAACGGGGTTAATCGGACGAACGGTCGAAAAGATATGAATTTTCGAAGATTAAAGGATTTTCTGGAATAAAGAAAAGGAATTATTAATTCCCTGGAAAAAAGAAAAGAAGGAGGGATGCCATTTAGACTTTATTTTGGGTGGCTAAGGGCAGCCCAATAGAATGGAATGGGCGCGGCCGAAATAATGGGCCGACGGTCCGAAGGAGTCGGCCCACAGCCGAGTGGCGCGGCCTGGTCCGGCCTCCCGAGTGACTCGGGGCCGTCCGGCCTCCCAAGTGACTCGGGGGCCGACTGGGCCGGACCGAGTGACTCGGGCCGACTGGACACGGAGGCCGAGTGGGCCAAGGAGGGGTGGGAGGCCGAGTGGCCCGAGGCCGACTCGGCCGAGCGGGAAAGAGGCCGATTGGCCGAGTGGAGAGGAGGGGGCCGATGGGCCATGCGGAGAGCGAAGCCGATGGGTCGGGGCAGGCCGCGGCCTACACGGTCGGTCGATCCGGTAGACCGTGTCCACCGCGCGGCGCTAGGGCGGGGCCCGCCCGGCAGCGGCGCGGTCTACGCGGACCGAGCGCACGGAGGGGAAAAGAGGGAGTGCGCCGGCTGGCGCTCGCGTGGCGCCTGCTGGCGGCCACGTAGGCCGGCCGGGCGAAAGAGGGGAGAAGGCGCCGGGCGACGTCGACGACGGCGGAGGGGTTCGAGCGACGCGGTGCGAGGCCAGCGAAGAGGAGTGGCGCCGGAGCAAGAGGGGAGAGAGAGGAATCGAGCCGCCGGGTCGGATTCGCCGGAGGTAGGCCGATGGCGGCTGGCGACGACGCGGGGCTCGGCCCCGAGCGGCGGCGGCGATGCGGCGGGCAAGGACGAGCGACGACGGTGCGGGAGCAGCGCCTAGGGCTCGAACACGCAGCGGTGGTGCTACCTAGCGCCTAAAGAAGGGGGAGAAGAAGAGGGAGACGGCGGAACGGAGAGTTACCGTGAGAGGGGTTCGCCGGGGACGGGGGTGACGGCGCGGGGCAACGGTGGCGCGGTCCCGGGCCGGGGAAGAAGAGGGCGCCGGGTTCCTCTTCTCGCGGCGGCGGCAGCAAGAGGGGTGGAGCTCGGCGGCGGCGGCAACAGGAAGGGGGCGAGCTCGGGGAGGCGGTGATGGCGGCCGGGAGAGGGGATTTTGAAGGGGAAGGGCGCTAGGTCGGTTTGGGGGGGTCGGATAGACGGTGCGACCGAGAGGCGGTGGAGCGCGGCGAGAGGACCGCGCTGGCGCTCCCCGCGCTAGCGGCCAAGCGCAGCAGCGGTGACGCCGGCCGGTCGGGAAAAAGGGGAAAAAGGGGAGGAAAAGGAGGCTTGCCTCCTAGCCGATTCGGGTAAGGGCGCGCGCGCGGGGAGAGAGAGGGGGGGCGCGCTCAGTCCCTTGGCAGCACGCGCGCGCAGCGCAGCGGCGGGGCCGAACGGGGGCAGCACGGAACGGCGCCGGCGGGAGCTGTTGGGGAAGAGAGAGAAAGGGGAGAACGGCGAGCGGAGGAGGAGGCCGGGAAAGAGGGAGCTGGTGCTCCCGGCTCGGGCGCGCGCGGGCCGAGCGGCCTGGCGCGGCCCAGAGGGGGGGGAAACTGGGCCGAGGCGGGAGAGGGAAAAGGCCGGGAAGAAATTGGCCCGAGAACAGAGGGAGGTAAAGTGGACTTTACCAGAGAAAAAGAAAGAGGGAGTTTGAGGGCTCGGATTCGTAATCCGATTCTGCGGTTTTCTCCAAGATTGAACTGAGAGGGGAAACACGAGACCTTGGCACACGACAAGACTCAACTAAAGAGCAAACTTTTGCAAATAGGGTTTTTAGCAGATTAGTTTTCCCGCTAATGCCGCGACAAAACGGGCGTTACAAACCAACCCCCCTAACAAGAATCTCGTCCCCGAGATTCAGCACCTAAGGGAGCAGCTCCGGGAACTGGGCACGGAGAAGATCTTCACGTTCCCAAGTTGCTTCATCCTCCGAGTGGTTGCTCCACTGCACCTTGTAGAACTTAACGGTCTTTCTTCGTGTCTGACGTTCAGCCTCTTCCAGAACTCTGATGGGTCTCTCTTCATAGGTCAGGTTCTTCTCCAGTTCTATGCTTCCCAAGGGAACTTGTTCCTCTGGAACACGGAGACATTTCTTTAGCTGGGACACATGGATCACATTGTGCACATCTGTCAGTCCTTCTGGCAGGTCAAGCTGGTAGGCAACTTCTCCGCGTCTAGCGGTGATGAGGTAGGGGCCGATATAGCGAGGAGCTAACTTGCCGGACATTCCAAACCTCTTTAGACCACGGAGTGGAGATACTCGCAGGTACACGTGATCTCCCACTGCAAACTCGAGATCACGTCTCCGATTATCTGCATAGCTTTTCTAACGGTCCTGAGCTATCTTCAAACGGTCTCGAATCAGCTTGACTTGCTGTTCAGCTTCCTTCAGCACGTCAGGTCCAAACACTTGCGCTTCGCCTACCTCGTTCCAACACAACGGGGTGCGACACTTTCGTCCAAACAGGGCTTCATTAGGGGACATCTGAATACTGGATTGATAACTGTTGTTGTATGAGAACTCGGCGTAAGGGAGACAGCGATCCCATGTGCCTTCAAAGTCCAGGGCACACGCCCGTAGCATGTCTTCCAAGATCTGGTTAACTCATTCTGTCTGCCCATCTGTCTGCGGGTGATAGGCGGTACTGAAGTTTAAATTGGTACCCATTGCCTCGTGCAACTGTTGCCAGAATCTTGAGGTAAACTGGGTGCCTCGATCCGACACTATCTTCTTCGGGCAACCGTATCGGCAAACCACATGGGTCATGTACAGGTCTGCCAGCTTTTTCCCATCGTAGGTGGTTTTCACTGGTACAAAGTGAGCTGCTTTGGTTAGGCGGTCCACGATTACCCAGATGGAGTCATACCCACTAGGGGTCCTTGGTAAACTGGTAATGAAATCCATACCGATCTCCTCCCATTTCCACTCGGGAATTCAGAGGGGTTGTAACAAACCGGCGGGTTTCTGATGTTCGGCCTTTACTCTTTGACAGATATCACATAAGGCTACATACTCTGCAACATCTCGCTTCATTCCAGCCCACCAAAAGTATTCCTTGATGTCTTGGTACATTTTGGTACTCCCGGGATGGATGGAGTAAGCTGACTCATGAGCTTCTCTCAAAATGAGGTCCTTTATTTCCTTTTTGGCTGGCACGCAGATGCGGGATCCGAACCAAACAGTATCCTGGTCGTCGATGGTAAAACCTTTGAGCCTTTTCTTACGGATCTTATCCTTCATTTCTTTCATAACTTCGTCATCTGATTGTGCCTCTCGAATTTGAGCTTCTAAGGTAGGTTGCACTGTAAGACTGGCCAGTTTTCCGGTAGAGACCATGGTCAATTTCAACTTCTCGATTTCTCGACACAGGTCATCCTGGGTCGGCCAAACTAGGGCAGTAGCACAGTAGGTCTTGCGACTTAACGCGTCGGCGACCACATTTGCTTTTCCAGGGTAGTAGTGTATACCGAGATTATAGTCCTTGATTAATTCCAACCATCTTCTCTGTCTCATGTTCAGTTCACTCTGAGTAAAGATGTATTTGAGACTTTTGTGATCGGTGTAAATCTCACATCTATTTCCAATCAGGTAATGACGCCAAATCTTCAGAGCATGAACCACAGCTGCCAATTCCAGGTCATGCGTAGGATAGTTGACCTCATGGGGCCTGAGTTGTCTTGAAGCGTAGGCCACCACCTTTCGGTCTTGCATCAGGACACATCCTAGACCTTGTCTCGATGCATCACAGAATATCTCGAAATCCTTTCGGATGTCAGGCAGGGTGAGGACGGGAGCAGTCGTCAGTCTTTTCTTGAGTTCTTGAAAACTGCGTTCACATGCTTCCGACCATTCAAACTTCTTTTCCTTCTTTAGCAGTTCCGTCATTGGTCGGGCCAGTTTGGAGAATCCTTCGATGAACCTCCGGTAGTAACCCGCTAAACCGAGGAAACTACGGATCTCAGACACGGTCTTGGGTGCGTTCCAGGCGAGGACAGTCTCAACCTTGCTGGGGTCTACTTCGACACCTTCGGCGGAGATGACATGGCCAAGGAAGGCTACTTTATCCAACCAGAACTCACACTTCGAGTATTTGGCGAAGAGCTGGTGGTCTCTCAACCTTTCCATTACTTTCCGTAGATGATTGGCATGCTCCTGTTCATCTCTTGAGTAAATCAGAATGTCGTCGATGAAGACCACTACGAACTTATCCAAGTAGTCCATGAAAACTTTATTCATCAGGTTCATGAAGAATGCCGGAGCATTGGTGAGTCCGAAGGACATCACGGTGAACTCGTACAGGCCATACCGCGTTGAGAAAGCGGTCTTGGGGATATCTTCTGATCTGATTTTCAGCTGGTGGTACCCAGATCGTAGGTTGATCTTGGAGAATACTCTGGCTCCTTCCAATTGGTCGAACAAATCGTCAATCCGTGGTAGAGGATACTTATTCTTGATGGTTACTTCATTCAAGGCTCTATAGTCTATCACCATTCTCTCAGAGCCATCTTTCTTCTTTACTAAGAGCACAGGGGCTCCCCAAGGGGATGAGCTGGGTCGCACGTAACCCTTGTTCTACAATTCTTCGATCTGTTTCTTAATTTCTGCCAGTTCGTTGGCTGCCATTCTGTAGGGTCTCTTGGCAATGGGAGCGGTGCCTGGGGCAAGCTCTATGGAGAACTCGATTTCACGATCTGGTGGCATTCCGGGTAGTTCTTCTGGGAACACATCGGGATACTCGTTGACTATAGGTACCATTTCCAAAGGAGTGGCTTGCAAACTGTTCAGGGTTGACCGGTTTTCGGGAAGGAGAGGAGTGAAACGCACTTGTTTTCCTCCGGGTCCTTGCAGAGTGATGGTCCTATCGGCACAATCAATTTGTCCTTTGTGCTTAGCCAACCAATCCATCCCTAGGATGGCATCCAGGCCTTGGGAGTCTAGGACTATGGGTTTGGCTGCGAAGCTAACCCCTTCTATCACTAGATCAACCTTGGGGCATAGTTTATCTGCCCTTATATCCCTTCCAGGGGAAAGTATTACCATAGGAACTTGTAAATTTTGGGTTTTCCAACCATTTCTTTTCACAAAAGCTTGCGATATGAACGAATGAGAAGCTCCTGAATCAAATAGAACGAGTGCGGGTATGAAGTTGACAGAGAACATACCCATCACCATGTCGGGGGCCTCTTGGGCGGTTTCAGCTTGAATGTCGTTCACTCGACCTCGTCCAAAGTTGTTGGGGGCGCGAGAACCTTGTCCACTTGTCTGAGTGACTGGACGGGACTGTGCAGGTGCTGGGGTCCTGGGGAAGCTAGCATCAGAGCGTCCGGGGTTAGAGTTTCCCTGATTTCGAGGGCACTGCCTGGCGTAATGTCCCATTTGTTTGCACGTGAAGCACTGCACATTTGCCATTCCTGCGGGCGAATTGAGGGAAGGGACACTGTTCCTTGCGATGCTGCCACTAGGGGCATGCTGTTGGGGCGACGGAGTAGGGCGAGGCACTAGCAGACGGGGAGTAAAGCCAGGTTGGCGACTGACTTGATGGGCAGGTTGGTGGTACTGCATGGGATGTCCAACACGAGGGCGTGGCGCACCTCGGAATGGGGGCGCTTGGTGGGTAGACTTGCGCTTCTTGTATTCCTCAGTTGCCTCTTTTCTGGCATCCTCCAGTAACAAGGCCTTATTGACCATGTGCTGGAATGTGGGGAAGTCATGGGCAAGCAACTGGATTCTCAACCCTACTGTGATTCCTTTCAGGAACTTCCTGATCTTTTTCTTGTCGGAGTCCACTTCTTCGGGAGCATACCGAGCCAATTTGTTGAAGCGGCTTAAGTACTCATTGACACTTCCTGTACCTTGTTTCAAGCGATTGAACTCTTCTTTCTTCATATCGATGGTACTTTCAGGCACATGAGCTGCACGGAAAGCATCGGCGAACTCTGCCCACTCAATGTTGACAGTGTCCGGATGGGCATTACAGTAATTCTCCCACCAGTCGGCTGCAGAACCTCTTAACTGATGTGCAGCAAAAAGGGTCTTTTCCACTGGAGTGCACTACACTAGGTTGAGCTTTCTCTCAACATCTTTTAGCCAATCGTCGGCCTCAACGAGCTCGACGGTGTGAGAGAATTTCGGTGGATGGGATCTTAGAAAGTCTGTCAGCTTAGATCTGTGGTTGTTGTTATGGAAGGGCACTGGGTGCGGAGCCTGCGGCTGCAAATTCTGCTGGATGCCTGCGATGGCTTGGGCTAAGCCCTGCAAGATTTGAGTCTGAACTGCCATCATGTGCTGGTAATCTGCCTGAAGCTGGGGAGGCGGGGGTAAGTCCTGTGCACGGTTTGCTGCAGGATCTGCCTGAGCTGGAGCATTAACCGGTTCATTTCCTGACTCATTTTCCGATTCTGGTTCTTCCCTGCGGGTTTCGTAACCCAACCGAGCTGGGGCACGAGCGGCACGACGGGGACGACCAGCCATCTAATCTCCCAGAAAGGGGCGGGGTAAGAGAACAGAGCAGCACTTAAAAGGAAAGAAGTAAAGTAAACGAGCTCAAAAAGCACACACTAGTCATAAAGCTTTTCTCAACTCGGAAAGCACCTAACACAACGGGTGTGGACAAGTCACAGAGCTGCGCCGAGCTTGACTGTGCGCACACCACCTCAGAGATCCAGACTACCAGACAACACCCACAACAACACACTCACACACTACCTCGCCACGACTCCAAAAGAGTTGGCGGCGGTACAAAAGGTCTGGCACACGAACTCCACCTGCAGCAGACGAACTCTACTGCTCTCCTGCCTGACTGGCTCCGGTGGTCGGCTCGTCTGAAGAGGACACGTCGATCGGCGCACGCGAAGGGACCGGCGGAACCTGTCGAGGGCCGGCAGCAGGGCGGCCTGCTGGCGGGGTAGGAGCTGGGTGGTCGAAACGAAACACCGTGGAGGAGCCCACAACGCGCTTCCGCGTGGTGCAGATCAGTCGGAGCCCACGGCGGCTGACGACTGGGGTGTGGCCTGGGGTGTAGGAGGGGCTGGCACGGTGGGGGTAGGGAGAGTAAACTGGCGAGTACGGCACACGCGGGCTGGGGGAGCGTGGGCCGCTGGGAGTGCGAGCAGAGCCACATGAACTGTAGAAGGACAAGTGGCTGGAGTGGCAAAGGCGGCCAGAGTCCCAGGAGGTAGTGTCCACGGAGGTGACACCCTCCTCAGCAAGGCGGGCCTCCAGCGCGGCGTAACGGCGAGCCAAGGAGCGGTAAGCCTCAAGGAGAAGGTCGTGCTGAGTGGCCTAAGCGCCAGAAAGCTCCACCATGTGCGTCAGCGCAGGGTGCGACTCACGGTAAGGGCAAGGGTAGCGGCTGTCTGCACGGCCGGGAGGGAGCTGCAGGACCAGCCGGAAGGCCGAACCTGCGAGGCGGCGACGGTAGTCGTAGGCCAAGCGACGCAGAGCGATCCAGGAGAGGTCCTGGTACGCGAGCTGGAGCGTTGACTGCCATCTACAATTTTGAAAAAGAAAGAGAAGTCAGTAACCAGTTTTGTAAACAGAGTAAGGGAAGAAGAAAAAGAACCGAACTTTTTGCAAATAGCTTTTTCGGAACTTAGCATCCTTATGGTCATCTAACGTCAGGTTTCGTCCTAGGCCAAAGCTGCGCTCTGATACCATCTTCTGACATGCCCCAAACTAGCCCCGAGCGGAGACCAGTGTAAGGCGATCCAAATTAACCTGTATGCCTGTACCAGTCCCAGGAAATAGCGCTGGTACAACAGGAAGAGAGATTATCACAACAACAGCGTTCTCTTTATTAAGAGTAGGATTACAACCAAGGTTGGAACTGCGGACAGAACCCGAGTTCACAACAGCATTACAAAAAGGCGGAAGCGGAAAGCGGAGACTAGCCCTAAGCCACAAGCAAAGCCTTGGGGAAAGGCCGAAACCCTACTACTGCTCGAAGTCTGCTTGCTCCTGGAAGAACTCTTCATCAGCAGGGTCCACCTCTTCGTCTTCGAGAACTGGGGGGGTTTAATTATATAGAGCAAGGGTGAGTACGGGAGTACTCAGCAAGTCAGGGGGAATTAAGTGTTTAATGCAAGCTTCAAGGGAAAGCCAGTTGTTTTTCACAATTGATTTTAGTTTAAGACTTTAGAAACGTCTAAGTAAGTGCTTCTCAACGGCAGCGGACGAGAAAGTGCGTCTCATCCGGCCGGAGCAGTGAGAATGTATCGATTGATTCTTGTCGGCACGAGAGGCTCCCTGCCAATCGTTTACCGACCCGGCTGCTCCAACAGCACACACGCGAGAGGCTCCCTGCCAATCGCTCACCAACACCGGCTGCACCAACAGCCACAAATCAAACACGTCGGAACGAGAGGCTCCCTGCCAATCGTTCACCGACACCGGCTGCTTCAACAGCCTTAAACCAAGCACAGAAGGGAAAACCTCCACACCAACAGCAGTTCACAAGTGTTCAATTAAAACTACGCTAAGGAATCACCTCACATCCGCCCATGACCGTGGGCACGGCTGTTCGAACAGTTAGTTAACCTCTGCAGAGGGGGTACACTTTACCCACACGACGTTACTAACCCTGAATCACCCAGCCCGCGACTCTCGGTCACGTCTGGCGACCTTGAGGCTTTCACGACAAGGCATTTCGAAAGCCGACTCAGGGTCATCTTATGCCAACGGGAGGGATCCCACGGACCAACACCAGGTTAGGTCCCAGACCATACTGTGCCAGGAAGCCCAGGGGTCCTCCCCGACACCACCCCGGCGAATCCACTTGTCCCTTGGCATCAAGATTTCCCTGGCCTAGCTAATTACTCAGCCAGGGGCGTCCCATATCACCCATGTGGTCGTACTTGACATATGCTGGATGTAATTCCCAAGGAATCGGTCCTTAGAGCGAGAACGGGCAGACCGTACCTCCAGTACGTCTCCCGTACCGCGAGTTTTAGAAACTCACTTTATTTTCAAGGCACCGACCCAAGTGTCGGGTTTTCCAAGCATTTTGTAAACTCAAGTTTTACCCAGGTGATCAATTTTAAAGTTTGAGGGGAGTCTCGTATTCGTACGCGAGGTACGGATACCGAGGCTTCACCTGAGGGGTGACAAGGGTGTTAGGGTATTCAAATATCAAGGAAGGTGAATGCAGCAAATGGGTAGGGCCTGCCTGGTTATATTGCAAACCGAGGCCAAGTGCCAAGTGTAACCTAATTAATGCATAGTTTGCGGAAATCAAAATACTTAATTTAAATTTATAGGTTCAATTGATCAAAGGTGACTTGCCTTGCTCGAGATCTTGAGCTTCTTCCTCGAAATCCGCGCACTGCGGGTCTTCGGGCTCCGAGACTACACGTGAAACGAGACGACTCAACAAACGATAAAAGAAGCCCTATTAAAGACCACTAAGCGTGCCATTGGATAGATCTCAATTTTTGAGGAATTTTGGAAGTGGAACGGGGTTAATCGGACGAACGGTCGAAAAGATATGAATTTTCGAAGATTAAAGGATTTTCTGGAATAAAGAAAAGGAATTATTAATTCCCTGGAAAAAAGAAAAGAAGGAGGGATGCCATTTAGACTTTATTTTGGGTGGCTAAGGGCAGCCCAATAGAATGGAATGGGCGCGGCCGAAATAATGGGCCGACAGTCCGAAGGAGTCGGCCCACAGCCGAGTGGCGCGGCCTAGTCCGGCCTCCCGAGTGACTCGGGGCCGTCCGGCCTCCCGAGTGACTCGGGGGCCGACTGGGCCGGACCGAGTGACTCGGACCGACTGGACACGGAGGCCGAGTGGGCCAAGGAGGGGTGGGAGGCCGAGTGGCCGAGGCCGACTCGGCCGAGCGGGAAAGAGGCCGAGTGGCCGAGTGGAGAGGAGGGGGCCGATGGGCCAAGCGGAGAGCGAAGCCGATGGGTCGGGGCAGGCCGTGGCCTACACGGTCGGTCGATCCGGTGGACCGTGTCCACCGCGCGGCGCTAGGGCGGGGCCCGCCCGGCAGCGGCGCGGTCTACGCGGACCGAGCGCACGGAGGGGAAAAGAGGGAGTGCGCCGGCTGGCGCTCGCGTGGCGCCTGCTGGCGGCCACGTAGGCCGGCCGGGCGAAAGAGGGGAGAAGGCGTCGGGCGACGTCGACGACGGCGGAGGGGTTCGAGCGACGCGGTGCGAGGCCAGCGAAGAGGAGTGGCGCCGGAGCAAGAGGGGAGAGAGAGGAATCGAGCCGCCGGGTCGGATTCGCCGGAGGTAGGCCGATTGCGGCTGGCGACGACGCGGGGCTCGGCCCCGAGCGGCGGCGGCGATGCGGCGGGCGAGGACAAGCGACGGCGGTGCGGGAGCGGCGCCTAGGGCTCGAACACGCAGCGGTGGTGCTACCTAGCGCCTAAAGAAGGGGGAGAAGAAGAAGGAGACGGCGGAACGGAGAGTTACCGTGAGAGGGGTTCGCCGGGGACGGGGGTGACGGTGCGAGGCAACGGTGGCGCGGTCCCGGGCCGGGGAAGAAGAGGGCGCCGGGTTCCTCTTCTCGCGGCAGCGGCAGCAAAAGGGGTGGAGCTCAGCGGCGGCGGCAACGGGAAGGGGGCGAGCTCGGGGAGGCGGTAATGGCGGCCGGGAGTGGGGATTTTGAAGGGGAAGGGCGCTAGGTCGGTTTGGGGGGGGTCGGATAGGCGGTGCGACCGAGAGGCGGTGGAGCGCGGCGAGGGGACCGCGCTGGCGCTCCCCGCGCTAGTGGCCAAGCGCGGCAGCGGTGACGCCGGCCGGTCGGGAAAAAGGGGGAAAAGGGGGGGAAAAAGGAGGCTTGCCTCCTAGCCGATTCGGGTAAGGGCGCGCGTGGGGGGAGAGAGAGGGGGGGCGCGCGCTCGGTCCCTTGGCGGCACGCGCGCGCAGTGCAGCGGCGGGGCCGAACGGGGGCAGCACGGAACGGCGCCGGCGGGAGCTGTTGGGGAAGAGAGAGAAAGGGGAGAACGGCGAGCGGAGGAGGAGGCCGGGAAAGAGGGAGCTGGTGCTCTCGGCTCGGGCGCGCGCGGGCCGAGCGGCCTGGCGCGGCCCAGCAGGGGGGGGGGAACTGGGCCGAGGCAGGAGAGGGAAAAGGCCGGGAAGAAATTGGCCCGAGAACAGAGGGAGGTAAAGTGGACTTTACCAGAGAAAAAGAAAGAGGGAGTTTGAGGGCTCGGATTCGAAATCCGATTCCGCGGTTTTCTCCAGGATTGAACTGAGAGGGGAAACACGAGACCTTGGCACACGACAAGACTCAACCGAAGAGCAAACTTTTGCAAATAGGGTTTTTAGCAGATTAGTTTTCCCACTAACGCCGCGACAAAACGGGCGTTACACGAGGCCTTCTCACAGAGTGTCTGGCGCATGGTAAAAACAGGCCCATCGTGGTAATCCTTCCATTAAGTCTAGGATGTCAGAGGAGACAATGACAAGACGTAGCATAGATGTTCCCTATGTGATAACAGCATTGTATACACCCTTCCGACTATAAAAGGAGGGGTCATGCCACTGAGATGGGGGAGGATTTTGGCTGACGGGAAATTGGAGGCAAAAACCCTAGGTATAGCAACTCTAGCACAGACTCATCTTGTAAGCTTGTATTGTGCACTCTGCATCCTAATAGTCCCAAACACAGGAGTAGGGTATTACGTTTCTGAGCGGCCTGAACCTGTATACGTGTTGTGTTCATATTTGTTTGTTTTACATATTTTCGCATACCACACGCACCATGAGCTCGATCTCTACTCGCCCCCTAGTCAGATCTTCAAAGGGGAGGTCTTCTCTTCCCCGTTGTGGGAGTACCACTCTCCGACACCCATCATTTTATACTCCTCCCAAACCTTTAGGCTAATGCAACTAGCATTCATGTTGTCAAACTACACCCAAAGATAATTACAAAGTAAATAAAAAATAACACAAAAAATAAGCCATGTTTGAACTAAACAAAACCATTAGTTGTCAGTAGCACTAATCTATAAATCCTATATAAGTATCCCCACTAGTTGTGATTTGGTTAAGCCATGTCATCAACAATTGCTAAGCTGTTGGATTAGAAGCTATCTACCTTATTAACTGTTAGATTAATTCATTGGAAAGGCTCTATTTGTAAAGTACGGTAGCTGAGGTTCGTTAGCCCAGAGCCTAACAAATGGCCCATCCTGACTAGTCCATTCCAAACAGAAAACAAAGGATTTGCCCCACCCCTATCCATCAACACCGCCGGTCAGCTGGTGGCTTTGGTGATGGGGTTGCGCTTCTAGCGCAAACCCGTTGAGCTCGCCGTCCCTCGGCTGGTGTGGCCGGACGTGAAGAGCCGCCATCCGCACCAGGCCTGTCCACATCACGGGAAGCTCAAAGCCTCGAACCGTCGCCTCGCCCATGACTCCCCTCCTGCCTTCCTTGCCAAATGTATTTTACTACCTCTTCAATGCAAATTGGTGGCAAGAAACTGTCGACAGCGATAAGAAGATCAAGCGTATAAGCCCATAATTAACCCCCATTAATTCTCTTCTTAAACCTCTTTTAAATCCTCCAATGTGAAGCCACAGCTCTAGAGCTCTAAACCAGTTGTGTCTCCAAAGAAAAATTCGGTGTTGCTTGACATCTTGATGAAAGGATCAGGTGCATTTTCTTTCTTGCATTACATCGCTTGAATCCATGCTATCATCAGCCATGAGGAGCTCTTCTTCCTGACTTCCTAGGATATCGACTGCACTTTTGCCGAACTGAGCAGCAATCTCCATCCTCATATTGTTCTCAGTCAAGCTCATACCCAGCTGCTTTTTCATCTTGCACATATATGCAAACCGGTATATGTGCACCAAGTATTTGATAAAATACGTAAATGCACCTGCATTTTTTAGGTATATGTTGTTGATTGCAAGTACATCATCAAATATGTTTCGCTTTTGTACTGACTTCTTTCTTCTTAAGCATATGGACTTCTCCGTGGTTTTTCACCAATTAGGCACATTAGAGCATCCTAATCGCAACTTTGGCCTTGATATTGGTTGCTACAAAGTCCATTGGATATGCAATTTTGGACTGAAATTTTGCATATCAATGACTTCTTCGCTAAGATTTGCGTACAAAATTTTCAACTCCAGTTGGACACAAGGAATTTTCATACATAGTATGCAATTATCGCTATTTATATTAGTTTGTATCATGTACATGTTTACAGCATTGTGATGTTCTCGTATACTTGTTTATTTGTATTAATTTTCACTATTTAGCTCAACTGTATACATTCTTACATGACATGTTGCTGGTAGATTATTGAATGTACTAAATATTTATTTGTTTGCTTAATCACTAAGCTTGACAAGTAGAGTTAGTCACCATGAAGAAGAAACTTGAAAGTGTATTGTCCCTACAAATTTCCTGTCCAAATTAAACCATCTTATATATAATCTAATTGACTACATCCACATATAATTTGTTATATATTCTCAAAATCTTAAGTTGTCAATGATTCTCCATTAATTTGCTCCATTTTCTCATCAAAATTTTCAACATATTGTGTAACAATGCTAGTTGATTGTAAGTTTTCCACCTTCTCAAGACTCATATACATGAGGTAAGTACTTTTTTTACCATTCTTACTTGATTATTTACACAAAATTTCATATTAAAAATTGCATAGTAATTTCAGCAGCAAAGCGTGGGGTTATCACCTAGTGTCACTAACACTAATGCCATCAAGTCACATGTTTACATAACAACTTTCTCAGTAGGCTCTGAGCATGGAGCAGTTTGTACAACCTGTTGTCCAAACTATTGCGCTTCTGCTAATGGGAATTTGAGACTATAAAAGCAGATTCATTCTCCTTCCATCTCCTCCTCCCACCGTGGTCAGATCGTCCGTACGCTCCTCGCATGCGTAACCACCGATCGAATCCATTGCTTTAACCCCAATCACCCTTCTAGCACATCCCTAATTTTATATATGTATGACTCGTTACAACGTATGGGCATGTTACTAGTCTAAATAAAATACAACAATGTTTCTAACCCCAAGCTATAAGTCAGGTTGTGGCTCGATCTCCTGTCACACTGACTTAGGTTAAAACGTACCAAACCATCATATAGTTTTACCCGCACCGCAAGGCAGGACGGAGATAGATTGAATTGGAGAGGTGTGCTACTCGTTTGCTTTACTTTGCTTTTGACCGAGTATAAGCTGATACAGGTGGCTGAGTTTAAATTAAGGGGTACACATATGATGAAAATAGATGAATTATAGCTATAAAATTTTCTTGACCAAGTTCCTAGGCACCCCCTTGATAACCTAGGTCCGCCCCTACAGGCACAAGCATTTGTCAGTACTGGGCTCTACTATACCAATCTACCATTGATCACATTGTTACACTCCTAGTTTCTAATTCATCACATTATGGGGAGAGAGAAAATTAACTAACTAAGAATCAAGACGCTCAAATAGACCGTAAAACAATTGAAGGCTCGATATTGATTCTAGTAGTAAGAGTGATTAACATTTACGTACTTTTGTATAACAAAACATGACCTGGATATGCTAAATTTATATTAGTCAATTATCAAACTTCCCATACAAACATAAGGGGTCTACGACTAACAAAATGATATGCAATTCTATACTAGCACTAATAATTTTCACATGTAGAGCTGACGGAATATAAAGGCACAATTTTTACCTGAACTTCAGGGACAGTGGAGCACAACCAGTGACAGAACCAGCCAGGAGCCACCCTTAGGGCTCATTTCCATTACTTTGTCCTAATTTTCTACAAATTCATATAAATTTTAAAAATTTATATGGAGTCTATAACCAAGGCCTAGGGCATAAGTGCTAGCTGCCCTAGACCTAGATCCGTTCTTGAGCACAACTCTCGTGTTAGAACAGAACACAGCCAGCAAGAAACGGACTCTGGCATGCCAGAGGAAAGGGCCAGCAGCGGCACCCCGCGTGAGGTCGGCGACAACACAAACACAATACAATATCGTTGAAGCAGGGATCGACAACGGTGACGACCTACGGGGACGAACGGTGGCAGGGAGTGGGCCATCCCGAAAAATTCTGTGGCCCCGTGCTAAACTTTAAATGGCGCCTAAACTTAAGTTGGCTTGCAAGTTGGAACAATAAAACACTAAATCTCAACTGATCTGTATATACAAAAGATGAAAAGAAAAGGTGGAAATATAAGGTTTGGGTTAGGAGCATATACCGGGATGCTGAAGCTTTGTCGTTGCCACTGCCAATCACCCACCTGTCTCTGCGGCCGCTATAGCAGTAACTTACTTTTGCTTGTATATGCATCGACAGCAGTCTATAAGCTCCAAGAAAATTAAGAGCAGTGACAACGACCACGAGCGCTCAGTGTTGCTGCTGTCGTTACATTCCTCCCATGTTACGATACTAATCGAGCAACGTGAAGCGACCCTAGGGGCAGCGACCAGTGAGCGAGGCAGGAGAACCCATGGATTAGGAAACAAGGAGAGTTGGAGAGAGATTGGGCACCACAAAAATAATAGAAACGAAGACAACTATAGCATTATATACGTAGGATACTTGATATAACTTGGATCCCTTGGGATTTAGGGACCATGTTGTGTCGCACAACCCGCACGAACCTAGAGACGGCCCTGGCAGGGACGACGAGGATGAACGGCACTAGAGATTGCTGGAAGAAACAACATGGGCGATGGCGGTTCATGCAACTCTTGCATGCGGAGTCGGTGCCGTCTTCCAATTCCTTCATATTGGATGCCTTCCAGGATCAGCATTGGGAATGAACTGAGGAGCCGACCGGAAACGACACTGAAGCGTAAGGACTAAAGCCGTCCTCCGCCCGTCCACCTAAGTGGGTGTCACTGCCTGAATCAGCCGCTTGCGGAGCTCTAGCGCACAGAGATGACACTAAAACGGTCAACATATCCAACGATTCAGACTATAACGACTAGAGGAGGTGATGGTGAAAGAATGGCAGCGAATGTACTGGTGAACACCGTATGATGCGAGCCGTCAGAGTAAAACGCCGCCAATGGGAGGGATTTTGTAACGGCGAAAATGGGACGTGACATAAGGAGGCGACTTCGACCGAGGGACCTGAGTAACGAACAGGAAAAAAAAATCCCAATGTCACAATTACCCCATGATCACATAGCTAATAAAGTAGTAATATGTGTTTATAAAACCAACGGCTCATATCGTTTTTATGGTTGTACAATAGAGAACACGGTAAAAGCACCGGTACATTTTAGAAAGGCTTTTCCATGTGCTCCCCGGTGATAAAAAGCATAGCACATCTGAATCCTTCATGCATAAAGAAACGACATACATGTGCAACGTTCATATTAATTGTCATTCTGCAGAGTGTCACCGAGTTGTGCAAGCAATTTTGCCCATACATGTAAACATCTGAGAAAGTCTGAAAGTGCATGAGAGTAGAAGTGCTTTGGTAAAAAAGGGATTTGCTAAATAACTATCGACAATTTTTTGTTTGCAAAACTATTAATTTGTGGGTCGTTAGATTGGCATCAAGATGCGTACAAGCAGGTCGAAAAAAATTCACATCCATGCTAGGAGGTAGGGATCAAACCCACAATCTCATGGATGCATGCGTGGGTTCCTGACCAACTAAACAATAACGCTATTTCAATCAATTTTGTTATATTATATAATTATATTATAGTTACATTGGAAAGTTTTTTCGTCCAAAAGAAACCGTCTAAAGTTATATATAGCTAATAAAAAAAAAGAAGTACGTGAATACACATCCAGTTGCATACAGTAGCTGAGCGAACCAGAAACATCTGGACGCCGGTCTACGATCGGTCTACGCATGGGCTTCCCCCGACCAGGTGGTGCGAGTTGCTAGCCTTACCCAGCCTACCACATGTCCACATGCATGCACGGTGACATCCCGATCGACGTGTCGACAATGCAGCCACCCCGCCGTTCGCGTTCGTGCGCACTCGCCCGGACATATACATGCATATGCACGCGTGCGCATGCGCATGCAGCGAACCAGAGCGCGCCGCGCGCGGCGGAGGCATAGCATGCGCACGTACGTGTCGCGCTCCGGCGGCCTCGCCACGACGCGTGTCGCGAGGCGCGCGGGCACCGAGCCGTCCGCGTCGCCACGACACGCGCCGACGCCTCCCGGCCGCCGCGCGGCCGCGAAGCACCGCCTGTCGCGGCCTATAAGAAGGACAGCGCGGCCGCGTCGTTCATACCCATCGCAGCTCAAACCAGCAGCCGTAACGACACAAAAAACACACACGCGAACTTCCTTTTTTTTCATCGGTCGGCAATGGCGTCCGGGCAGCAGCAGCAGGGCAGGTCCGAGCTGGACCGCATGGCCCGCGAGGGCCAGACCGTCGTCCCCGGCGGCACCGGCGGCAAGAGCCTCGAGGCCCAGGAGAACCTCGCCGAGGGTATACAAGAATGACAAACTTTTCTTGATAGATGTTTCATTTGATTTGGTTGGACTAATTAATCTACGTGTTGTTGTGTGCATCAATCAGGGCGCAGCCGCGGGGGGCAGACGAGGAAGGAGCAGATGGGGGAGGAGGGGTACCGCGAGATGGGGCGCAAGGGCGGCCTCAGCACCGGCGACGAGTCCGGCGGCGACCGCGCCGCCCGCGAGGGCATCGACATCGACGAGTCCAAGTACAAGACCAAGTCCTAGACTACAAGTACACACTCTTGCATCCATGCATGCCAGTGTGTCGGTAGTGTCGTCGTTGTCAGTTGTAGTAGTCATCGAGTCAAGTCTTAGCTAGCTAGCTCTCTTATCAATAATAATGTATGTCTTGACGGATGCACGCATGTAGGCGACCGTATGATTTGCTGTGTTATGCCATATCATATGGTGATGCGTGCTTAGCTTTAGCTAGCTTTGGGTAGTTTCGGTTAGGTACGTGCTGATCGATCATGGTCAGTAGCTAGGGCGTGTGTTTTAGTTTGCAGGATCGGTCAGGCAGGGGCTGAATGCTGGCTGATGTTTTGGGGCTTTTCATGGCCACCAGCTTCATGCATGCTAGCTTTGTTTCCAACTGATGCCTCTGGGTGTCCCCTTTGTAACCGTGCTTGCTTTCAGTTAAATCTTAATCGTCTAGCGGTCGGTTCTTATGCCGAAGTGCCACTGTCTTTTTCTCATCTATCGGCTGTAATTGTATTGTTGCCGTGCTGGTTGATATTCCTCAGATGCCAATGTGACGGATGGAAAATTAGCTCAGAACACAGCGGCATAGTTGGCCAAATTGTATAGCAATGATTGGATGAAAACTAACAGCCCCGCAGATAGAATAGGAGTCGCAAGAGAGCCATGGTTTCTAACCACGTTGATCAAATCGGAGTATATAGAAGTCGTTCAGATTGCACAAGAGAAGATCATCCGGCGTTATCCAGTTCACAAAGAAAAATGAGTGCAAAATGACGAGCAGCTACGAAAGATGCAGACAGCTACTTCAGTACTAGTTCTGAAGATGAGCAACCGACTAAAATTTTTTTAGCGTGGTTTGATTTGTATTGTTGAGATGCACAGCATATGTACTCTGAATTCACAACCATACTTTCTATGGCAGTGGTACGAATAAGTAGATTGGAAAGTACGAACAAGCGATGAATCTATCATAGAATACTATAGATATTGAACGAAGGTATATCAATTCAAGATCATAATTATCCAATGCATTTACAAACCGTAATTCAGAACAATGTATGATTGGTAAGTACGAACAAGCGATGAATCTATAATTCGCTGTTAGCTTACTAGAGCTTTGTCTTTTAGCTAATATCCAATCTTTAGCAGTAATTCCTCCGCTGTTAGCTTATTAGAGCTTTGTCTTTTAGCTAATATCCAATCTTTAGCAGTTATCTCTCACGTGTTAACAAACTAATCACTGGTGGAAATCCACGATATGCTGACGCTGCTTCTGTAAATGAAAATCACGTATTAACAAACCCATGACTGATGGAAATCCACGATATGCTGACGCTGCTTCTGTAAATGAAAAAAAAGACATCCACGATATGCTGACGCTGCGTCTGTAAATGAAAAAAAAAAAGACAAGACTCAATAGCATTCTGAAACTCTATCATCTTACTCGAGCATCCAAATTTATTATTGTTATAATGATAAAAAAAGCTATACCTAGTCTGATACGGATTTGAACCAGTGTCATTTGCAAAAGTTCTCCTAATGATGCGGATTTGAACCAGTGTCATTTGCAAAAGTTCTCCCAATGTCGCGAAGTGTCGCTAAGTGTTCGGTCAACCACAGCGAAAGCATATCCGTGTCATTGGTGCTTCATCCCTAATTATGAGAGATTTCTTTTTTATTAACTCGGCCAGCAAGAAAACTAATTATGAGAGATTTTTTTTATTAACTCGGCCAGCAAGAAAACGGATACGCGTGCTAACGTTTTCACGGTAGTGCGCATAATCCGTTGCTTGTTTGGATCGATTTCGGTTTTACGGGCTTCATACATTATGAAGAAAAGTACTCGGCATTGGAAAGCATCATGTTCTGGCCACACACAAAAGAAGTCGGTGGAAGGTATGGAATTTCTTGGCTGAAGGTCAGAAAGAAAGCAATCGCCAGTGCTCTCGGTTCCAGCAATGAGTCTTCTTTCTGAGAATTAAGGAAAACAAACTAAGAACTAGGAAAACAAACTAACCTTCATCTTGACACGCAGACCAATGCATCAATATTACGTCCTACTCAGCTTTATGTTCTTTTATATTCTTTGCACATAAAGTAACAACTGTTTATGTTCTATTTCGAAATTATACCTGCCAGTGCTGGATTCCATTCATCAAAGACAGATTTTGGTAAAAGCAGTGGCGAAGTTTTCTGCAGCCCAGTACACTGAAAGCCCACACAGGTGGTCTGCCATTATTCATGTACAGTCTACACGCCCTACAACAGCGGCGGCAAATAGCAAATGACCACCAGTAACATCTCCCTCCCATCAGCTGCATTTCATTACAGAACCTTTAGAAAGACGATCGATCTGGATCAGTTCAGGGAATCAAGAAACAATTCTACATTCTAATTACTGAGTCTACTACCCAGCACCGGCAAAAGAACTCATACACTCACGAACACAGCTGCTGAACCTAGCTCCACTAACAGTTGCAGAGAACCATCTGCAACTTCCACCAAAAGTCCAAAACTTCGCCGTCACAGAATCACAGTCCAGGGCGGTTTGCTGCTTTCATCAGTGGCTGGTTGCAAGGGCGGTCACCAAAAGGCCCAAGACGAAGAACGGTTGCGCGCTTGCCTGCATTTGGCGAAGTAAGATTGAACTGATCAGATATCTGTGCGTTGGTTGTCTCCGGTTTCTACTGCTGATCAGATATCGTTTTCTCCAGTTTCTACTGCTTGGCAGTTTCAGATGGGGAAGGAAGAGATGAATGAATTGAAGAAGCTAACTGAAGTGCACCTGGTATTTGACGTCATACTTCACAGGGTCCTTCAGGAAGTATTGGAACTGCTCCAAGGAAAATGAGGAGGATTAGAAGCTACTCCCTCCATTTCATATTACAAGTCATCTCATATTATAAGTCACTTTGACTTTTTTTTCTAAATTATTCCTTTATTTCATATTACAAGTCACTTTTGACTTTCTTTCTAAATTATTCCTTTTTATGTTTGCCCAAGTTTATATAAAAATATAGCAATATCTATAACATTAAATTAGTTTCATTAAATCTAATATTGAATAAATCTCGATAGTATATTTGTTTTGTATTGAAAATATTGCTATATTTTTTTATAAGCTTGATCAAACTTAAATAAGTTAGACTTAGAAAAAAGTCAGAGCGTCTTATGATATGAAACAGAGGGAGTAAAAAGCAGACAGCGACTGAATTTCCTGGCAGCCAGAGTCTAGTTTGCAGTGCTGTTTGTTTTTAAGTCATAAGGATTGTAAGAACAAATGTTTTTGCAATACATAGTTTGGTGGCACTAATTCCATACTATTGTGATGTTGTCTGAACCGCAAATGGCTAACCTAAAAGGTTCACTAGCCTTACAGAGAAATGTTATTATTCACAGCCGTTTGAAATGTTTTGTAGTGCGTGGGATCAGACCAGAGAAAATAAAGGAAACCATTTGGGAGAACAAATTGGAACGGCCAGCTCACCTGAAAGATCACCTGAGGAATTGTGAGTCCTAGCAGTGCCAGGGCATAATAAGGCTTGCCAGTACTGAAAAGGTAGCCTGAAAAATGGAATTTATTATGTCAGAATAGTGCAATATTTTATGGTGCGTTGAAAGTACTAGGGTCTCCACTCGGAAACATAGGAATCCTCAGAATAATAAGTTTGCTACAGAAATTCACAAAGATGACATACCAACATTTGTCAGTTGGACAGTTTGTTGACATGTGAAACATTTCTAAAGCTAATTCTGAACATTTAGGAAACATTTCTTGTTTCACAGCAACTGCCCTCTTATAGTTTCTTTAAAGCTTCCGTCATTACACTGGAAATTTAAACTACAATATTTTTAAATAGTAACCAGACCAATTTCCCGCATGGTTTTCCAGACCTACATTATCTTACTTAAAACTCTGCTTCTAGTTCTATAAATACAATTATATTTTGCATACATCTATAGCAATCAATCTTTATTGTTGTAGTATAGACCCACCATGATCAAACCGTGCAAATATTTCTCTTTTTCTCTGATAAATGTGGTAATTTTAAGGCCCTCTGAGCAAACATGGTACCTCCTTTAATGTTTAGCCCTCCCCTTATAATAAAATAAATTCATAACAGTATGGCATGCTAAATAGTAGCATGACAACATGGACCACATAATCAATGAAACCAAGATATAGCCTTGAAGGTAATGTTTGAAACGAAAGCAACATAATGAAAATGCATGACCTGCAACGGATAATTGAGTTATGTCAATCGCTCCTACACATATCCACTTTGCAGTTTCCATACCAAAAGCAACCGGGAGTGACTGAAAAAAGGTAAGTGATATGGATGATTGCTTTTCTTTGGAACTACAGAAAAGGGCTGTGATAAATCTACACTACAGACAGAAGAAGAACCTGAAGCCCCAGAGCTCTATCTCCTTCAACACTCTTAAAGTCATTTACAATAGCAATCCCTAGCTAGAAAACCACAAAAGACGGTCAATGATCATGAAAAGCATACACTGTTACAAGATAAGTAATCGTATGAAGATATACCCCTGCTATGCTATACAAAGAAGTCAGGACAACAATATCAGGAGTAAGGGTTCCAAATAATGCCTGTCCAGCCCACCTGCGAAGAATATATACAGATAGGATATACATCTAATTTCTTGCATATAATATCGTAGATTTTTACTCAATAAGGAAGAAGGTCCACACTGTTGATTTACCAGGGCAAACCAATGTAGCTCGCACCAAGAGCAAAGTTTCCAATCCATCCATTCTGCTTGAGCTGAAATGTGCAAGGGTGTTTTTTTCAATATTTTCAATCGAAAGGTGTTGACTACTTATGATGTACTGTACTAAAAACAAGGGGGATTGTGTGTTTTGAACAGATGTATCAAATACCTTGAGAGGTGGAGCTGAATATATGTAAGAAAGCAAGGACCCACCAACAGCAAGATAAAAAATAATAGGAAAATCATGTCCTGCCTGCACAATGAAGCAAAAAAAATTTAATAAAACAAAGGAGAGCATTTTCTTTTTCAACCTGCTAATATTCAAGATCGGTTATCTGGAGACTTACCCATACATCTAACAGAGCACCCAGCCCAAGCCCTGCTAACAACAGTACCCAAATTTGAGTAATGACCTGGATGAAATCATTGTCGTCAGTAAATATATGAGATACATTTTGCATGACACAATGATTGTTGAGACAGTTGCACCTGGCAACATCATTGGGGGTGACATCAGAACTTCACAATCTCTAGTGTGTGTGTGTGTGTGTAAACTAGTAATCGTGGTGGCAGTAAGTCTGCCATCCCACCACGACTTCTTTAATCGATGAGATATTTTGTAGACGGTTGATCAATAAATATATATGGCTTGTAATAAGATTATTAGTTTATTATATATATATATATATATATATATATAAAACCTTTTCAATTTTATGACTTATGATATACTCCCTCTATTTTTCTGTATGACATTGGTTAGTCTTATAAAGAAAAATGGAGGGAGTATTTATCAGAAACCCATTGCTAAAGGTGCTTCCCGAATGTTAAAGTGATAGCTGACGGCACATAAATCCGCAGAGTAGTCATTTGTCATTAGCTGATGAAACTAAACAAAACTGTGAATAAATATGAGCACAGAAAAGAAAGGAGAAAGCTCCAATGGCATACCTCATTTTCTGATATAGCACCTGAAGGAATAGGACGGTAAGGTTCATTTATCGCATCTATGTCTCGATCATACCAGTCGTTAATTGTCTACAGCCAGGAACATTTGAAAGCTGACATATTGGTTAGCAGCAGCACAAAAAGTTCTCCATGCAGCATAATATGAAGTTATGAAGAGAGTCAATAAAAGTATAAATATATCCAAGTCCTAACAGCAAACCTGTGTGTATCCTGTAAGACATGGACCAGACATTATCATGCAGACAATAGATTTTGCAACATCTTCAATTGTCCAGTGGAAATTTCCTGAATACGAGAGGTTAGAATAAACTATAAGCATATAATAAATTTATGGTTGTACACCAGGAGGAACTCTTCATAAGTACAAGTACTGTTCAGTAATGAGCTAGTAGTATGCCATTGCCACCCTAAAGAACTCTTTTGGCTGGACTTATCTCACATAAAGCCTAGCCCACATATATTCAATCTTTTGGCTGATTCCACTCTAATACATAGATAATCAGGAAGTTACTTCATCACAAAAAAAATTGCAGACCCACAGATCTTGTAAATTACGCAACTTGGCAACATAATAAAATTACTAGGGTGTCAGTAAATTCATCATTTAGGGACGATGCACACTTTTAAACCGTTGATAGTAGGTCTTATGAATGCTTGCAATGTAGTGACACGGCGCACATGATTATAAAGTAAAAAAAATAGTTTACCAATTCCACATGTGCTCAAATGATTATTAGGAAGTAGAAGAATAAACTCTTCAAACAGATAAAATCAATGAAAGATGCCGTAGGCATACCAGAGGCAGCTGCTCCACAAAGCACTCCCCATACAAGCGGAGGCCATGTCACTGGCTTAGTAAGTTGAAGGCGAATCTTCCATATGTCCTATATGCACCATGTGAAAGAGTTGATTGATTAGCAATATAGCATTAGTAGTTTCCAGGCATGAATATATGGATTGCAAAAAGGGAAAAAATGCATATCTTATCAGCCTCTAGAAATGTGAAGTAGAGTGCTTAAAAATGGTTCGGGAAAAAAAACTTTCAAAATAAGGAATGATTCGAATTGGTGTCCCTTTTATATTTTGAATGATTTCGTATCGACATTCCGAGCCTTGAACAACATGAACCATTAGTACTAAACTCGTCACAATATAGAGCATTGTCTATTGCCTTAACTAAAACTGCGAAATAGTACAAACATGAAAGATGCATAGAGCAAAGTGTATCATTAATCATCAATCTATTCAAGAAACAACTGCATGAGTGGCCATTACTTGGTCAAGGCATTTAGCTATTATACACATAACTGAAATGACCAACACAACAACAACGCAGTAAGGTAGCACATAGACACACGCACACAATGCAGGCGTGGCATCATAAGCCGGAGCGGCATATAACATTTGGGAAAAATGCTCCAATGCTCTCCCAAAAAGGTAGAAAGCGCCATGTCTGGCATCCAAAACAGGAAATTTTCGATGAGGACGCTAACGGGTGGCGCATCGCCGCTACGAAACACACCAAGAACCCAGCATAGGACATGCTCAATGCCCATATACATATGTAGCGCTCTATCTGCTGCTAAAACCCCAGTTCACCACACATACATTCTGGCATTCTGCCACCAGAATCTAGCGCAGCGCAAGGGAGCGGGATGGGAGACTCACGTTCTCTTGCTTTGCGCCCTTGATGCCGAGCAGCTGGTTGAAGCTGGAGCCCGCCGCGGGAGCCTTCTCGGGCGCGTTGGCCTTCGCTGCGCAGCCAACCCAAACCGTACATTAGACAACTGAAAACGCCATAGAAATCAATCGATCGAACAAACAGGGAGACGCGCTCGCGCGAGCTTACTCTCTTTGTCGGTCTCGGCCGCGCGGACCACCTGGAAGTGGCGCCTGCCTGCGAATGGAAGAGCTCAGACGCATCAGTCACACAAACCCCGGCTGCAAGAACAAGAAGCTAGAGAGAGAGGGAGCTGGGAGGGCAGTACGGTTGAGGCGGAGAGAAGAAGAGGGCGGCGGGGAACGGAGGCTGAGGAGGGGAGGGCGGAAGGCGGAGGCGGAGGCGGCGGCGGCGAGGAGGTGGGAGGTGGCCATGGGAGGAGAGTGAGAGAGAGGGGCAGAGACTGGGTGGGTGGGGAAGACACCACCGAGGAGGACTGGAGGAGGGAAGGATAACGCGATGTTTTCACCTTTTTCGGGCTTCGTCCTCAACACAAGGGTTTATGGTGGGCGGTCTCATGCCATGCGCGTGTCGGCTCGGGTGTTCTGCTGTTCTACACAAGAACTCCGATCATCCGGTGCGCCGTAGCAACCGACCAACCGCGATGGCGTAATTGCCTGATCGGTTCTAGTACTACACAACTACAAGTGCTTTCATCTGTCTCGAAGTATAATCACAAGCTTTCACCAATATTTTTTTTTAAAGAAACACTATAAAATAATATTTTTTTTGACGACTAAAACATATTTTTCATGACAGCCAGATATTCCGCCAACAATTAAAGGTAAGTAAAAATCAACGATCCTCGCTGACGGCGTCTGACTGCCAATGAAAATCTTTTTCCGACGGGCGACATAACACAGCCGTCAGTGAAAATCGATTTGCACATTTTTATTTTGATTTTTTAGGTGCGAACATAAAATCAAAAACATATTTTGATTTTTACCAAGTATTTATAACACAACTATACATCCTAATCGATAATTTAGGCAATTTTCGGATTAAATTCACATATTTGTATTATTCAAAACACAAAACCCTTTTCTTCACACATGTAACATATCACCATCTCACTATAAAGTAATTGTTGTCTATATTCATAATGGAATTGTTTTGATTTCCATTGTTCGAAACTTAATATATTTATTTGCCTCTCTAAATGATTTAAAATAAAAAAATCATGAACTACAAAGTAAGTTGTATATCTCGCAGAGCTCTACAACTTTGACACAGATCATGTGTTAAATTTTATAAAATAAATCTTGAATCTTATAATGAAATGAAAAAATTTTCAACTAAAAAGTTGTAGATCTACAAGTTTGGTATAAATTTTATTTTCATCTAACTTTTTATGAAAAAGTTATATACAAATATATATTTTATAAAATTGATTTTCACTTGTGAACGTCTTAAGCACCCGCCAGTAAAAATCGATTTTCACTGACGGACGTCTTAAACACCCGCTGACGGATGCTTATGTTGTCCGCTAGTAAAAATAAACATAATTTTCATTGGCGGCACTATTTTTAGTCCGTCTGAACAAATAAAAGGGAATTGCCATGAAAAATCCCTTTTTAGTAGTGAAAATTCATGGTTTTTGTGACCAACATTAGAAGAGATAAAATTAAATGAGTGATATTTGTGATTAGGTGAATAAGTAGCTGAAGAAAATAAAATCGGTGATGGTTATGATTAGTTGAGATGAGCTTAGATGAAGAAATTATTATATTCTAAGAGAAATTTTAAATGCTAGGGGCCTTCTTCAGATTACATGATTCTCACAAAATTTTTAGAGGATAGTGTGCATGAGAGTTTCTTTTCTAGCCGTTCGGATGGTGAAAACAGATCGCGGGAAATCCAAGGAAAAGTTTCATTTAATGTCGATTTCACATGAAAAGTACGAGAAAATCCAACCATCTCAAGCTTTTTTTAAATTCCAATCATGTAATCCGAATGCTCTCGACTTTTGTATTCCTCCTTTGTTTTTCATTCATATGTTTTACGCTTTGATTTCTTTTCTATTTATATTTTTTTCTGTTTTACTATGTTTTTTTTATCTTGTAATCAGAACGAGCCTTAGATGTCATTATATTTTTGAAACGGAGGAAATACTGTGAAGGATTATTTTGAGTTGCACCAGCTAGCCTTTTTTTAAACATCAAAGAGACTACTATGACAACCAGTTTTACAAGACAACCACTTAGGATTGGATTAATTACATAAAGGTCCTAGATTTTTCAAGGAAGGACAAACGAAAATTAAAAACCGCAATAAAGTCTTTCTCGTTTTGTCTTACAAAGTTGCTTCATCAGTGTTGATGACGACCGTTGCAGGTGATGTGACTACAGCAAATTCACAGTTTTTAGTTGGAACAATTGCTGTGTTTGTGACAGAAGATGGAAATAAACAATTTAATAATGCTAATGGTTTGAGTTTGACAAGTCCGGTCGAAAAGAGAACGAAGCAGCGATCATTAGCATGGATGTTCCTGTTGCAGCAGTACTACGTTATCATATTTGCTTGAGTTTATTAATTAGGGTAGTTTCTATCGGTTTGGTTTAATTAGGTCTTGGTAATTAGCGACATCATTGCTTTCCTTAATTAAGTTTTGTGTGGTTAGTTCGGTTAGGACTCCACGTGCCTACATGCACCGTATAAGGCCCAGCCGGCCATGTATCCAGGATTTTTCAGTTCTGTTTGTTTTAGGGTTTTTCTGTCGAGAGCTCTCGAAGAAATAGCAGATGGTGATCCCATCAGCCCGGTGAAATTGCTGTCACCAATCAAGTTCGGTGTGAAGCGCCTGGCCAGGTATCCGTCTCCTGGGTTACGTTCTTTGATTTTTCTGTTGAAATCCAATCTTCTGATCGTGTGTCAACCTTGCCGCACGGGTGGGAGTTTGCCTTCAGGATTTGATTTATAATTCTGTAAGCTGATCCCTTATATGTTTTGCTACTTCTGGTCTTGGAGATTAATCAATTGGATCAGCTTTTTCCAATACTGCTATTACTTTGATCTGCGTTGTTTCTGAGATACCGATGCAAGTCATTAGCCCTTGTGCTTATCTTTTTTGGGTTGTGTGATTGACTGCTTGAAAGTCACCAAATATCATCTCCATCTTTTGTTTGGTACCGTGAAAAAGAGAGAAAAAATAGGGTGCTCATCAAGTGGTATCAGAGTGTGGTTCATCACGATACTATTGAGTTATTTTGCTAAATTTTAGAATTTTGCATCATGGTTAAATTTGGTGGTTCTCACCATGGTTCTGATGAGGAAGAGGTTACTATGTTTGTTTTTATGCTAATTTTCCTGCTGGAGTTATGGATGGATTGAAAAGTGCTTATGATTATTTTGATAAACACACAAATCAAAAATTCACGAAGCTTGAGAGGAGTATTTTTATGTTAGTCCATCGTCTGCCGCCGCCACGTCAGGCACATGCTAGACAGGGTCGACGTCAACCACTTGAACATCGTGAGTATGATGTCGAGGATGAGAGTCCAGGGTTCCATTCCGACGAAGTTGTTAATCATCGTCGTCCTCGACACACTACTACGAAAACAATCTTTCATGGCGTTTGGAAAAACTTTTCTCTGGCGAAAATGAGGTGAAACCGCCAGCTAAAAAGATAGGGGGGGTGGGAGTCTCGGGCCGCCAGCGAAAACACATCTTCGTTGGCGGCCTCCTTAAGCTAGCCGCCAGAGAAGATGCGGTATTTTCTCTGGCGGCCATCTTAAGACACCGCCAGCGAACATATCACTTTTTCGCTGGCGGTAAGGTGACGTGGCCCGCTAGAGAAGATTCCTACATCTTCACTGGCGGCCCACTCTAGCCGCCGCCACCCCTAAATATTTTCTATGGCGGTTCGAATGAACTGACATATATTGATCGCCAGGAAAAATACCATCACCTATATCACCAGCCCAGCTAGCAGCCATGGCATTTGAGCACGATTTTCTCTCTCTTGTGAACAAATACATAGAGGGGAAGGTTTTGATCTTCAATCTTTTGAAAGATCTACTGCACCAGAGGTTACATATACTTTCTCCTACTCCATTTGTAAAGTTTTTTTTCAATTTTATTGGTTGTTTGTTGAGATTTTACATAGCAAAAAGTATGTGACACGGGGGAAGAAAACTATTTTTTATTTGTTATTTGGAGCTTAAAATGGGCTAACTTTGTAAGAAATATTGTGCATGATCGATGTTCCATATATATATATATCTAGTTTTGATATGTTTATTTGTAGCAGATCTATATATTAGTTAACTGTAGAGAACGCTGAGAAGAAGAGAAAAAGAGCTAGTTTTTTATTTTTTTTCTAGTTGTTTGTAGTTTGTAGATTTTTGGCTAGCTTTAATTATCTTGTCTAAATTATAGTGGTTATAAATATTAATTAGTATAATTTTAATGTGACATATTATCGAAAATATATAAAGTGACGAAGTTGTACATATTTTTTCGCAAATAATGCATAGATGGCGGATAGAGCATGGATGTATAGAGAGAGATACCGGTCCTCATACATTGAAAGAGTTGACATATTCATGAAAGCTGCTAAGAAGAATGCTGCATCTAAGAAGACAAAGGAAATTAGATGTCCATGCTTACATTGCAAGAATCAGAAAATTTGGATCGACCCATCTATAATCGAGCAACACTTGGTGATGCATGGATTTGTTGCAGGCTACACAAATTGGTCACATCATGGAGAGATCCCAAGCAAACAAGTTCCCAACTGGGCGATAGTACAGGATGAAGTGTTCAACTGGGACGAGGATTTGATGGTAGTAGCAGAAGAAGGAGAAGAGGAAGTAGAGCCCATTAATGTTGATGATGATGTTGGTGGCGATGATGGTCATCACAGTATAGTTGATGATGTCGATGATGGTAATGTTTGCGTAGATGATGGTAATTTTGATTTGGAAGAGATGTTGCGTCATGCTAAACCTGAGGTTGTAGCTGGGTCCGCTCGTGGGTTGGAGAACTTCGAATCATTACAAAAGGCAACGAAGGTTCTTTTGTACGATGAGGCAAATGGTTGCATGAAGGATTTCACATTGTTGCGGACGGTGCTTGAACTTATGAGATTGAAGGCCAGAAACGGTTGGTCGGACAGTAGTTTCAACGATTTGTTGGTTCTGTTGAAGAAACTGTTTCCGCAACCCAACTCCCTACCAACCAGCACCTATGAAGCGAAGAAGCTTATTTGCCCTTTATCTCTGGGTGTGCGAAAGATACACGCCTGTGTTAACCACTGCGTACTGTTTCGTAAAGAGTACGAGGATTTGGACAGATGCCCAACGTGCAACACTAGTCGATACAAAACAAGCCGTAGCCAGTCCGAGCATCAGGATGTTACCCAAGACGAGGTAGAAGACAACAACAAGAAGAAGATCCCCCAGTTGGTCATGTGGTACCTTCCGGTGAAAGATCGATTGAAGCGTTTGTTCTCGAACCCGAGGGATGCCGAACTGATGCGCTGGCATCATGAAAAGCGGAAAAAGGATGGGATGATTCGACATCCGGCAGATGCTCGACAGTGGAAGGAATTTGACAGAAAGTACCATGAGTTTGCAGAGGACCCAAGAAATGTAAGGTTTACATTGAGCACCGATGGAATGAATCCATTTGGTGACTTGAGCAGCTCACACAGCACGTGGCCAGTACTCCTAACCATGTACAACCTCCCTACGTGGCTGTGTCAGAAAAGGAAGTATATTTTGTTGACCATCCTTGTACAGGGACCACGACAACCTGGCAATGACATGGATGTGTTTCTGGAGCCTTTGCTAGAGGATATGGCTGATCTGTGGAATCACGGGGTCCGGGTTTGGGACGAATTCATGCAGAATTACTTCACGCTTAATGCAATTATCTTTGTCACCATCAACGACTTGCCCGCACTGTTTTCCCTATCAGGACAGCTCAAGAGGAAGACAGGCTGCGTTATTTGTGTTGATGGTACAGTGTACAGGTATCTTCAGGGATCGAAGAAGCTAGTGTACATGCGGCACCGACGTTACTTAAGAAAGAATCACCTGTACCGCTCCAAAGCAGAATATTTCGACAACACTGTTGAGGATGATGATCCACCAGAACCATGGAAGGGTGATAAAGTGTTCACAATAACGAAAAAGCTCAAGGTTGTTTTTGGGAAGGCCAAAAAGAAGGAAACCAACAAGCGAAAGAGAAATGAGGCCAAAGAGCCAGCAAGCGCTAGCGGGCCATTCAAGAAGCATTCCATTTTCTTTAAGTACCTCCCGTACTGGCAAGATTTAGAGATACGTCATTCTATCGATGTCATGCACCTAGAGAAAAATGTCTTCGATAGCACCATGGGTACTTTACTAGACATACCTAGCAAGACAAAGGATGGGCTGAAGTCCCGTAAGGACCTCGTGAATATGCAGATAAGGAAAGAGCTTCACCCTGTAGATGAGGGTAACGGAAAAGTGTATCTTCCGCCGGCCTGCTACACCTTGACAAATGAGGAGAAAAAGGCAATGTGCAAATGCCTACGTGGGGTGAGAGTGCCTACTGGTTTCTCCTCAAACATTAAGCGACTGGTATCCATGAATGATTTGTCATTTTCAGGCTACAATTCCCATGATTGCCATGTAATGCTCACAGTATTCCTCGCTATCGCCATCAGAGCAATCGAACCATTACACGTTAAGGTGGTCATCACAAAGCTGTGTTACTTCTTCAATGCAATCTCACAGAGAGTAATTGATCTTGACGAGTTAGGTCCTCTCCGCACTTTCGCTATAGAGACCGTGTGCGAGCTTGAGATGTGTTTCCCGCCGTCATTTTTCAATATGATGGAACACCTCATAGTTCATATTGTGCCTCAGATTATTGCACTTGGTCCCCTGTACCTGCATCAGATGTGGCCATTCGAACGGTACATGTCCATTCTAAAAGGCTACGTACGGAACCGTGCCCACCCAGAGGGATCGATGATAGAGGGATATACTACCGAGGAAGTTGTTGAGTGTTGCATTGATTACCTAAAAGAGGGGAAAGCAATTGGTTTACCGGTACCTCGACATGAAGGTAGATTATCTGGAAGAGGGACAAAAGGGCAGAAAAGAATCCACGACGATGATTACAAGAAAGTGAAAGAAGCTCATTTCACTGTGCTGCAACAGCTCGCGATAGTGGAGCCGTACATAGATCAGCACCTTAAGGAATTACAAGCAATGAATACAGGGCGTTCTGATGCATGGATCATGAAACGACACAAGGCTGCCTTTACTGAATGGTTCAAGAACCTCGGCCTACCAGATGGCGATACTACGGAGGAAAAAACTATTAAGAGATTGGCTGACGGGCCAACAAGTGTTTACACCTCATGGCAAGCATATGATCTGAATGGGTACACATTTTATACCAAAGCGAAAGACCAAAGGAGTGCATGCCAAAACAGTGGCCTTCGAGTAGAGGCAATCGACCCAACTGGACAAAAGAGCACATACTATGGATTCATAGAAGAAATCTGTGAACTGGACTATGGATCCAACATGCAGATTCCACTGTTCCGGTGCCAATGGGTGAAACACCCATCTGGCGTGGTTGTCGACATTTTCGGGCTGACAATCATCGACCTGGTCAACGTAGGGCACAAGAATGACCCATGGGTACTTGCCGATCGGGCCGCTCAGGTTTTCTATGTGACTGATCCATCTCAGTTGAAGAAAGATATAGTTGTCTCGGGGGAACAAAAGATTTTGGGAGTTGATGATGTCCAAGATGTTGAGGCATATAATCAGTACGAGAACATGACACTCTTCACGGACTTTACAAACAACATTAAGGTCGCGGAAGCAATGATTGGTGATTCCCTGAAGCCATACATGAGGAACAAGGGAGTAGGGAAGAATGTCAAAGGTTAATCTACATATGTAATTATGGTGACCTAAGATGGATGATGAATTTTTGTACGGATGATTACCAACTCTTTTTGTAATTAGTTCTGTGGATATTTTTACATTTAGTTGTGCAAAGAAAAAAATATTGAAATGGGACAAACGTTTTTCCTGGCGGTCGAGGACACTTCCGGCCGCCAGCGAAAAAGGTGTTCTCTAGCGGCGAGGTAAGCTGGCCGCCAGCAAAAATGGGTTTCGGTAGCGGGCCACCTATTCCGGCTGCCAGCGAAAACCTATGTCGCTGGCGGCCAGGTAAGCAGGCCGCTAGCGAAAATGGGTTTCTCTAGCGGGCCGCATAATCATGCCGCCAGCGAAAAAGGTTTTTTGCTGGCGGCGAGGTAATCCGGCCGCTAGAGAAAATAGTTTCGCTAGCGGCCCGCCTAATGTGGCCGCCAGCAAAAAAGGTTTTAGCTAGCGGCGAGGTAAGCTGGCCGCTAGCGAAAATGGGTTTCGCTATATATGGGCACGCGGGAGTCCTCAATTTTCACTAAGTCCCGAAGGCGAGAAAACCCTAGAGCCGTCGCCAGGCTGCCAAAATTTTCAGCCGCCGCCGCCAGCAAAAACCTAGCGCCGCCGCCTCCTTTTCGCGCCAGGAGGCAGGTAGCCCTCACCGCCGCCGCCTCCTCCTCACCGCCGCTCGGCTGCCTCCTCACTGCCGTCGCCGGCCGCCTCCTCACCGCCCCCGGCCACCTCCTCACTGCCACCGCCGCGTCCTCACCGCCGATGGCCGCCTCCTCACCGCCGCCGGCCGCGTCTCACCACCACCGATGGCCACCTCCTCACCGCCGCTGGCCGCCTCCTCGCAGCCGCCGGCGGCCGCCTCCTCACCGCCGATGGCCGCCTCCTCACAGCCGCCGGCGGCCGCGTCCTCACCGCCACGATGGCCACCTCCTCACCGCCGCTGGCGCCTCCTCGCAGCCGCCGGCGGCCGCCTCCTCACCGCCGATGCGCCGCGTCCTCACAGCCGCCGGCGGCCGCGTCCTCACCGCCGCCGCCTCCTCTTCTTCCTCTGCTCGCCGCCTCCTCACAGCCGCCGACGGCCGCGTCCTCACCGCCGCCGCCTCCTCTTCTTCCTCTGCTCACCGCCTCATCCAGGTACCCCTGTCGCCGCCGAATCAATGGATGGATCGATGATTGATTGTTTGTATCGATGAATGGATGGATTATTGATTGATTGTATGAATGGATGGATTAGGGTTGAATGGATGGATTGATTGATTTTACTTCTGATGGATGGATTCATCGATGAATCCATGATCTGTTGTAGCCATTTGTAATCGCAGGGGATGCATGTTTATTCTTAATCCGAGAATTTGGTTTGTATTTTACTGAAATAGTTTGAATTTGGTTTGTAGCCATTTGTAATTTGGTTTGTATTTTACTGAAATAGTTTTGTTAATTTTGCAATCAAGCATCTAATTAGTAGTTTATTATCACTGAAAATTAGTGGTTTTGTTCTGTTTTGAAATTTCAAAGAGTTTAATAAGTTCTGTTATTTTTGATTTGTTTCCATTCAAAGAATCATCCATTGCGGTGAGAGGAATAAAGGTTCAATTTTGAACTGGTCTTTTTCAATCAGGGCATGATTTTTTCAATCTTTAACCTCACCGTTGTCATTCTTGGCGTTGGACTGGGAGCAGCAGGACCTGGTCTCCACGGAGGCCCAGGCCGAGCGATCTGCGCGCCTCTGGTCACCTCGGCTCGAATACTGCATTTGTTTTGCCTCCAATTAGATGGTTGAGATGTGCGGGCTAAACATTATCTGGTTGAGATGGTTGAGATTGCATATTTGGGTTAGTAGAGCAAAATCGATTGTCGTTATGAATCCTGAAGCCAAACTCTAAACACAAATAGCTATCCCACTTGACGAATTTGATGGTAACTCTTGTTGCTAAAATGATCATGGCTTTGTTAAGCTATCTAAAAATAACTTACAAATATTGCCGCTAATTCTGGTCAATTTTGTCCTTTAATTTGTATTTTGGATGGATTTTTAATTGAAGCTTGAGATGTGCTCCTATCTACAATCTGGAATAACCTTGAGATCAATTAGTTGATTAATTCATTTGTAAGTGGACAACTACGCCACATATTCTGTAATTCAGATAAGTCATTGTATAATGCTTTCTTTTTTCAGTGGTTTATAGTAAGCTTTCCTGCAGTTAAATAGTTAGTAAAAAAATTGGGCTCCTGAAATTGAAATCAGTGATGGAATATATTTTGAAATACATTTTGTTCTATGACTTCTATCAGCTAGCCAAATTTTCTTATGTTGTCATGATTTTACTGCATCTTGTTAATAGAAATGATTTTGACTTTCAGGAGTGTGATTTGTCCTTGAGGATCTTGTATATACAGTAATTTTGGATTAGCAGTTTGTCCACTCTAATTTTATTTAATGTATGGTGAAGGTAATATGGAGGAATACCAGAAGAGTTCGTGAAACTAAAAGCAATTTGTTTGTCACTTTTCAAATAAAACAGTTGGTTTATCATCATGAAGATAAAAATGCATTGCTTTTTGAGAATTATCAGTCATGAAGCTAGAAGAAAAAATGGTGTTCTTATTTAGTATTGCACCTGTTCTGTCCTTGAAAAATGAAGTACTGAACACATGTTAATTCTCACATCCTATATGTTGTGTTCTTGTTTAGTTTTGTGCCTATTCAGTCCCTGGACGATGAATTGCTAAAATACATGTTAATCCTGACATCCTGTGGGTGGATCTGTTTTAGGCCTATAGTTGTTTGATCAGGTTATTTACCAAAATTAGGCCTATAGTTGTAAGATTGCATGGTTGTTATCGTAAAGGTATCTCTGAAAAATACATAAAAATATGGACGGCGCTGTGGCGTGGTCGTCATGCGTTTTGTATTAATATATAATTTGACCGTTTTGACCTAATTGTTTGAAGTATCAGATGTACATATTAAATTGCACCAAAATTCCAGTGAGTTCTGTATATTGAATAGCACCTACATGAATTTCCTCATGATTGTATATTGCATCAATTATTTTTAAATATTCAATGAACTTAACTGTATTTAGATGCCCTTATTTTTGGATTAAATCAAATATTGCATCACTATTTATATCTACTCTATCCGTCCAAAATATAAGTATTTTTGGATTAAAAAAAATATCCCAAAATTAATATAAGGATTCCTAAAGACTCAAAAACATTTAAAAAGACTAAATTACACATTATTTAGATGCCCTTATTTTTCCTTTTTAACTCTTTTAAGAAAGATGTAACGATTCCATTCCGCATCTAATATAAACTCACCTTAAAAGGATATCAACGGAAAAACCGACCGAAGCGGAACCCTCGGGCGCCAAGGGCAAGCAAACTCCACCGATGCTTGAGGAGGATATTTGCACACAAGTAGTCGCGGAGGAATCATCGCCGTCAAGTTCTGGTGAGGAAGGGAATGGATCGTATCACTCGCCGAGTGACCCCCATCCTTCTCCTGCAAGGAAGAAAAAGGGTGGGAGCGACAATGAAGAAGTCGACTCCGACTACATCCCCCGCGAACCGGTGGTACGTAACATATTGTATATGATTAGTTCCGATCGTATTAAGTATATATATCGATTATAACCGATGTCATGTGAAATGCAAATATAGAAGAATGCTCCACGCCGATCTAAAAGGAAAGCCCAAGCCGCACCTGAAGCGGAAGCCGAAGCTGGAGCTGTCGTGCGCGTCTCAGCTTCAAGTAAACCCAAGAAAAGAAGGGGTGAGCGAGGGAAGAACATGTTGTTGAAAGAAGTCAGCGCGCTGACGTGGATCAGTGAGAAAGGGGAACCCCTATCACCCGAAGATTCATGTTCCACGTATAGCAACCAATGCGGGGCGATAGTTAGGGATATCGTGGAGATCACATGGAAGGATTGGAAGAAAGTTCCTGACACTACAAAGAACAGCTGTTGGACGTCGCTGCAAAGTAGGTTTGAGTATCCACAAGGGACAGATGACGATACAGCGAAGGTCTATGCACTCAAGACCATGGGCAAGCTGTGGCGGAACTGGAAAACAGACCTTAACAAGAAATATGTTCAGAAGGGACGTACGCCGTTTACGGAGTACGGAAAGATAACACCAGCCCAGTGAGATGAGTTCGTTGCCCTAAAGACATCGGCGGAGGAAAAGGAGAAGAGCCAGAGGATGTCTGAACTAGCAAGAAGGAATGAATATCCTCATCGTTTGGGATCGACCGGTTACCGTGCAGCGGTTAAGAAATGGACAAAACAAGATGAAGAGATGGAAAAGGCTGGGAAACCGGTTCCTATGAAAAATCACAACCCACGAACCAGGAACTGGGTGCGTGCAAGAACACCGGCCTTCACCCCGGAGGGGGATGTAGTCTTCAAGGATCCAAAGCTCCAGGAGGTAGCTGTCAAGATGAAGAACATCGTCACGCAGCAAGAGGCCGGGATGTTCATGCCAGATAGAGACCGGGACGAGCTGACCTATGCGTTGGGCAACCCGGAGCACTCTGGCCGTGTCCGGGGAGTATCCTCCAAGACTAGCTGCAAGGATGGATTCAAAGAGGATGCTCATACCTACAAGAAGCGTGATCGCTATAAGGAGGAGATAGAATCCCAGGCTAGGGCAGCAGCTCGTGAGGAATGCCATAGATATTGGAGCCAGAATATGATGCACGGTGGTGCCGTTTCGCAGCCTGATCCGAGCTATCCGATGGACGATGTAACGAAGGATACTCCTTGCAAGCTCTTGATTCCGGTCGGCAGGGCAGGAAAGAAAATACAGGTTGCAACTGGGAGGTTCATACCGGGCCGCAGATTCCATTGCCAAGACATTCCGGATGACTATGCCAAGGTAGAGGTCCGGACGGTCAATGAGGCTCACCGGATGCACGAGATCGACATTCCAACACCCGAGGGGATTGTGTACCTTGGAGATGTCGTTGACCAGTTTGTGCTGTGGCACAAGAATGATATTCAACTAGGGTCAACGGATGGAACGGATCATCCACCAAGGATACCGGTGTCACCGCCTCATCCACCAAGGGAACAAGAACCGAGGGATCCTCCAGTTTCATCACCTCCACAATCAAATCATGTAGTTGCATCACCTCCAAGATCAGAGCCTGCTGTTGCGTCACCTCCAATTGAAAAGGAGACAGAAGTACAATCAGGGCTTGAAATGGATCAATCAGAAGTACAAGTTCAGGAAGTGCCTCCGGCACAGCAATCAGAGCGTGCACAATCAGGGCCTAAGCGGACAATGCCTGATGAACTAGACCCATCGCAAACACAGCCATCGCAACCGGAGGAACCTAAGGGTGCCGATGTGCCAGTGATGGTAAGGACACACAAGCACAAAGGAAAAAGTGAATCGAAGAAAAGATATATGATAACGGCATTCCGAGGAAGGGACAAAGATATCAAAGATGCCGATTTTGATGACAGAAAGTTAACAGGCCTCAAGGAAACCATGGAAGATTACCTCAATTATATCAACTGCTCGGATGTGCTGCATGAGTTTCAGAATGGCCAACCATTCATCCATGCCTGGCAACTAACAGAAGGACCGTGGCAACTAAGGAGGTGGCATGAATGGTACATCAGGGCAAGCACCATAAAAGGCCTTTCATCGTTCACAGTTGCCGTGCAGGAGAACATTTTCTGGAGCGGGCCATGCCTATTCCAAGTCCATTTCTCCGATATGCATGCCCTCTACCGTCGGAAGAGGCTCGACGCCAATTTGATCGGCATCTGGTGTCTGTAAGTGCATGACTAGAACGTGTCAATAAATCATTGTACCTATGTGCGTACCTAATTTGACCTTACATTTTTTGAAGGATGAATTACGTGCAAGCCGAAGCGATGCGAAAGCCTGTCGGCTTCCTAAACCCGTGCCGGATAAGTCAGCCGAACCACACCTACCTGCTAGACGAGAACAAACTACCGGCACATGTTCAGGCGATGACACGGCAAGAGAGGGACGCATATATAGAACAAAGGCATCAGGAAAAGATTCTCGATGTTGCTACTTATGTAGCTATAGCACTTGAATCTACGCAGGACAAGGAATGTGTTTACGCGCCATACGCCTTTGAGTAAGTTTTCATATCAACTACGAGTATATACATATAATCACGGCTGGACTAACCATTTCTTTTGCAGCGACCATTGGATAGTATTTCTTCTCTATCCAAAGTACAATGAAGTCGTCGTCTTGGATTCTCTTGATAAAGATAGCAATACATATCAAGAAATGCTCAGAATTATCGATCTGTAAGTTATATGCATGGACGTTTCTTATTCTTATATATTCTCATGACGTGTTGTTATCTTTGACGAATTTAAATTAATTATCTCTACAAACAGTGCATATAAAAGGTATTACCAGCAAGGCGGACAACGGAAAAACTCCAGACAATGCATACTCATCCGCAATAAGTGGCCGGTAAGTAAATTTGGATGCCAAACAATACTACTTAATTTTTATAAATGCATGTGTTTTTTCATTTAATTAACTAATATACTTTATAATTGATGTTGAAAGTGTCATAAGCAACCGGTGGGAACCGTACTATGCGGATATTACACCTGCGAATACCTTAAGGTCAATGGGAGATATTGCGCGAATTACGACGATGTAAGTACAAACCGTCAATACTCTTGTTAAGTTAATCGCTAACTTGCATTACTGTGAACAATTTCGTAATTTGTCATGATCTCGATCCAGCTTCCAAAAATTCCCAAGTCTGAAAGGGAGCTCGATGATAAATCCATTGAGAACATACAACGGGACATGTGCTACTTCATCCACCGTGAGTGCGCACATCAGCTTGGGAGGTTTTTCGACCACGATGGAGTTTTGGCCCTGCCGGAGAACGAATGTCTGTCTAACTGGAGCAGGAGTATAATATAGATAGGTTTCACGCGTATGTATATCGCTTGGGTTGTAAGACATTCAACTACTTGTATATGTGGTGTCGGTCCAATTCTATCTATATAGGTACTTAGATATTGTGTGTATATATATATATATACATATATATATATATATATATATATGTATATTAATCTTCATATATTATTTCCGTGTGCATGTATATTAATCATCAATGGCGGCTGCACGAAAGAGAACATACTTTATCGATAGCTCGATTAGTTATATCATCCACGTGTGACTCTAAAATACATGAACAAAGGTAAGAAAAAAATAATATATAATATTTTTTTATAAATATTGCATCTTCACAGGCGGGCCACGTGTCAAAAATATGACGATGTCCTATTTTTACTAGCGGGCCATGTGCCTTCTCCAGAAACTATGGGCTTTTTTCCTAGCGGGCCACGTGTCCAAAAAGAGTGTAAGCCGCCAGAGAAGAACATTTTCGCTGGCGGCTGTCTTAAGCCAGCGGCCAGCGAAGATTTGGCTTCGCTGGCGGCTGACGTAAATTGGCCGCCAGAGAAAATATTTCTTCGCTGGCGGCCTACATAAAGCGACCGCTAGCGAAGATATTTCTTTGCTAGCGGTCTATAACCGCTAGCGAAGATCTTGATCTTCACTGGCCTTTGCTTTGTGGCGGCCCCAATTGCCGCTAGCGAAGACCCAAAATGGCCGCCACGAAAAACTGTTTCCGTAGTAGTGACAGCATCCTCGCCAAGGTCCCGCTTTTATGGACAGGGTTGTTGATAATGTTCACCATGAATCGTCGTGCTGCTCGTGTTCTGTTAGATGAAGGGCTTAGTAAGATAAAAATCTCCATGCCTTGTTTTTCGAGTTCTGATGATTCGGAGGATTATCTAGAGTGGGAGATGCGTTGTGATCAAAATTTTAATAGTCACAACTATTCAAAGGATAAGAAGGCATGTGCTTCATCTATTGAATTCGTCGGTTATACTTTGTCTTGGTAGAATAAATTGGTACTTGTTGGTCGTCTACATACTTGGCAATATATTAAAGAGGTTAGTGCTCGTCGTTTTGTTCCTGAACATTATACTAGATCATTGTCACGCTTGCAGCAACTCAAACAAGATGATCTTAGTGTGAGTGCTTATTATAAGGAGATGAAATTGTTAATGAGCCACATAGGTGTAACAGAGAATGACAAAGCTACTATGGCTAGATTTCTTCAGTCTCAATGATGGCGTGAAAGTTCGTGTTGAGATATCCTATTATTATGATATACAAAGTATGGTGCGCATCACTCAAAGGGTGGAGCAACAACTAAAGAGTCATCACACTAGTTGTTCACATTCTTCTCAGCGAGACAGTGATGGATGTGCTGCTAGTAAGTCGGTCTCTTTCAAGCCGGCTACTCCTTCTAGAGATGGATCTAATCCTGTTGATAGTTTGGTAAGTCAATCCCAATCTAAAGTTGAATCTACTGCTGCACCCGGTTCTAAATCATGAAGCGTAGAGTGTTATACTTGTGGAGGGAGAGGACATTATATGAGAGATTGTCCTAATCAGAAGAAGGTGTCGATGACTAGAGAAGGCTACATTTCTGAGAGTTTATCAGAAAATTCAAAAGGTGTAGCTTGATCATACTCTAATTGCATGCTATCGAGATATCGATAATTTATCTACAGATGATGATGTTGAACAGAAGAATGGTTTATCTATGCTTGCACGTCCAGTACAGCGAGATGGTTCTAATGTTGATGCAAAGGGGCAACGCTGCAACATTTTTCAGTCAGAGTGCAAAATTCAAGACAAGGTATGCAAATTGATAATTGATGGTGGTAGTCTTACTAATGCTATCGGTTCAGATTTGGTGCATGCTTTATCATTGTCTACACAAAGGCTTCCAAAGCCACGTTATATTCAATGGATGAATCAAGCGGGCATGCTGAAAATTACTCATAAGGTGAGAGTTGCATCTTCTATTGGGGGCTATGTTGATAAAGCGGATTGTGACGTGGTACCGATGAATGCTTGTCACTTGCTTTAGGGAAGGCCATGGCAATTTGATCTGAATGCAACATATGAGGGTCGTACCAATCATTATTATTTTAAGCATCGTGGTGTTAATCACATGCTGAAATTGATGCATTATAGTGCTAATAAAATAGAGGTATTTCCAGCAGCAAAGAAGAGGAAAGAAAATCTAGAGGTTAATATGAAGCTGAGGACACAGCTTCGCTTCAAGGGAGGGAGGATGATGTGTCCACAGCAAATTCACAGTTTTTAGTTGGGACAATTACCGTGTTTGTGATAGAAGATGAAAAAAAACAAATTAATAATGCTAATGGTTTGACCTCCCCGGCGGCGTTGGCCTCCCCGATGCCATACTCTGCAGCTACATCCCTTCTTCTCCCCTGATGATGAAGCCGTCACACAGCAAAGTGACTTTAGGCCGTACCTTCTCCCCTATATGCGCGAGAGCAAAGGGGATGGGATTGGGGAGATGACGTTGATGTCGGCCTAGCTCATCGACACCGCCTCTGCTACTCACCATGACCCTCGGAGAAGGAAGCAGGGCAGAGCGACTCGAGGTCTGCCGAGAGAGCGGTATGTTGTGATGGTACACAACCCAGGTGGTGGCGGTGTCCTTTTCGGCTTCCTCCGTCATCCCTGCTGCTCGCCTCCTCGACTCTCCCATGCAAGGGGACAACGATGAGCGAGCTTGCGTCGTCGAATTATTGCGCATGTGTGTGTGAAAGAAAGAAGAAAGAGGGGGGAATAAGAGTGGGGACTGACATGTAGGCCCCACGGTTTTTTATTTTTTCCTTCCCGCTTACATGTGGGCCCACATCTATTTTTAATTGCTCTAATAACTAGGATGCCACATGGATGCCACGTCAGCAAAGATCGCCCTCAAAACAATCGATGGGGTCATTTTGTATGGTTATAATAGTTGAAAGGGTCGATATACCTAGTTTTACGCCAGATGGATACGAATTAGATTCGGATATTTGAGGGAGTAAATTGGACCTTTTTCCTTATAATGTACTACTGTCGTGTTAGGTCAAAATAAGTTCACTTTTGGTCCCTCAATTTGTCGTCGAGTCTGAAATTTGTCCTGAACCGTAATACCAGATATGATGTGTCCCTCAACTCCCAAAACTAATGCAAATAAGGTCCCAAGGCGGTTTGGACGGTGATTTTGGCTGACATGGCGCTTACGTGGTATTGACATGACACTTAAAGTCAGAAAAACAGTGGGACCCACAATGTTAGTGAGAGTCCGATTAAAAATAAAAAATTACAGTGGGACTCACATCATCACCCTCCCTCTTTCCTCTGATCTCTCTCTCTTCTGCCTTCTTCCACCCGTTGTCAGTGCACCAGCAGTAAGTTGTTGTTGATAGAACGTCGTCGTCCTTGCAGTTGCGGGAAGTGCACTCCAACCTCTGTCACCCACTCCAGCCTCCCGCGCATGCGGCGTCGTCCATGGCATATAAGCCGCAGTGGACTTGGACTCTGATGACGACGATAGTGATTGTTAGTACCACCTGCAGGAGGGGTGCAGGGTCGATGACCACCCCCGCTGCACGCATGCCGCTCTTCGCCAACCTCAACTACATGTCCTGTTGTGACGATGGTGACCCGATGGACAGGGAGGCCGTCCGCACATCGACAGACATCAACACCACGGTTGCCCTGCGCATCGGCTTGCCAGCCTATGGCGGCGGCATCACGGAGGCCGATCTTCCTCTCCGCTGCCCTCTCCCCGCCCCCCGCGCAGGGAACTTCTCCCTCTTGGTTCTCACCGGCGACCAACTCTCCCTCCTCTCCCTCTCCCTCTTCCCTCTATCTTTCCCATCTCTCTAGGGCAGCGCGCGGCAAGGAGATGGTTAGCGCGTGGTGGCTAACGGGAGAGGAGCGACGCGGTTTTAGCAGAGGCGGTGGTTGTGGTGGTGGTGGGCTCTGGGCGCTGCTGCTACTCATTGCGTTGGTGGCGTCGCGTGATGAGTTGCTGCGCGTGGCGCGGTATAGTAGCACTAATCAAGCGGCCGATGGCGAGAGTAGTCAGGCGGTGGTGGATGATTGGGCGGAGTGCGTGGTGTGCCTAAGCGGCATTGAGGAGGGAGACAAGGTGAGGGAGGTCCGATGCTAGTTCCACGGGGGGTGTCTCAAGCGATGGCTGGTCTCGCGGCCTCTTGCGACATGCCCACTCTCCCACCTTCACCGACCGCTGCACCGCTCCTCTCCCGCTGGCCACCGCGTGCGCACGCTACCCATCTCCTCACCGCGCGCTGCCCTGGAGAGATGGGGAAGAGAGAGTGAAAGAGGGAAAAGGAAGAGGAGGGAGAAGAGTTGGCCGCTGACATATGAGGCTTGTGTGGGTCCCACTCATCACGTCAGTCAAAACCGGCCACTATACTGCTGAGGGACTAAAGTTGACATGGTATTGTGGGTTGAGGGATGGGCTATGCCTAATATTTCTGTTCAGGACGAATTTCGGACTCGACAAACTGAGGGACTAAGTGAGAACTTATTCCAGTTAGGTCTGTTCGTAAAAGCCTATCCCACGGTAGCCATGCTCGGGCCTAAAGGCCCATATAAAATTCGGGCTTTAAAGTCTGCACCTCAAAAACCCGGCCCGGTCCGACACCTATGTAAACCTGCCTGCTTTTTGGGAAGTCCGGAAACGAGGTAGGCCCAAATCGCCTACAAGCCCAGCACCCAGCCGCCATATAAAACGGGCCACTCCCAATCCCCAACCCTAATTGCCAGATCTGTACTCTGGAGGCTTCGCCGGGCGGAGCCACTCGCTGCTTGCCACCGCCGCCGCCGCCGCCGCCGCCGTCGTCGAGGGCAAGGCAGCGGCGCCCCGCCTCGGCGCGGGCGGCGCACCGGCGCCGCTGAGGGGCCACGTCCTTCACCCCCCCTGCGCCACCCCTCTCAACGATCTCCGCCATCCGCCGTCCGCCCCTCCGTTCGGCCGCCGCCGCCACCGTCGGCCCCGCGTCTCCTCCTTGCGCCACCGTCGACCTCGGCCACCGTCGGCCTCAACCCGCGGTTCCTCCCTACGCCGCCGTCGGCCGCTGTTTCTGGTGAGGACGGGCTTGTTTGGTCAGTAGTAGTTCAGTACTGCACGCGTTTAGATCGAATTTCTAGTTAAGTAGCGATGAGCTGATGATTTCTGAATTGTAGTGAAGTACAAAGGGCAATTTTTTTTAGTCAAGATAAACTGAAATTAGGGTTTACTTCAGCCTTTGGGGCTTTTACCTGGTCTGGGTTTGGGCCTGAGAAAAATGTAAAATGTGAAACAGAGTCTACTGTGGAACACACCATCATCCCAACTCCTTTTAAAGGAGTAAATTATTTTGAAATTGGTCCTCTTATGGTACCTACACTATTCTGGATATGCATGAATTTTAACCGGGTCTCGGCACAGCTTGTAACATCACTTGTCATGTTTGTTTGGTTAGCTGCAAACTTTTTACCTCCTGAGTAGTGATTATACATTTATACTTCTCTCTGTCGGTATGTAGAAACTTCTCTTTTGATTTAGCTGTTTGGTAGCTGTAGCAACAACTCTTCTGAGTATAACGTTTTGTATACAATGTTGGAATTCCTATAATGTGTACTAAGAATCTGGTAGTTCTCAGATGTTTGCGGAAGTGTAGCTTCCAGTTAGTCAATACCATGCGTCCATGCGGCCTATGTTGTTCCATTGCTGTCTCCAACTATATTGGAGAAGTCCTTTTCTGTATACTGTTAGGGGAACTGGTTTTTCAATTGTGAATCTAGTTACGATGCCAAGTGAAGATAGAAAAAAGAAGTCTTTTTGTTTACTTGCCCTAGGCCCAGGTGTAAATACTGCACTTCCCATAACACGTACATGCCTCAGATGTTCATCACCGGATTACATAGTTTGGCCATATTTCTTTTTTCAATGAAAAACATGAATACTCTTGTTCAGTGGTAGATATTCTTTTTTCTTAGAACACGAGTAGATATTCTTGGCCGTTTACAACATATAGTTCAAAAAACTATGTATATAGTATTCATGGGCCAATTGAAATGACTTCATGAACTTTGGTGACTCCAACTTCAACCTTAATTTTATTATTAATAACTGCTTATGAGGCCTTTGCACGTACCTCTTATCTCATGTTATTGATCAAATGAGTCCTTGTCAGAAACTATTTGTGGGAAAAATGGATTTTTATGGGCCCTAGAGGATTGAAGGAAGGAGCTAAAAGTTGCCGGAGCCTTTAAAGTAGGATATTATACTTCACACATATATTTTAGAAAAATTATGCAATTTTGTTCAACTCTGCCTTCAATTGCTGTGTACATGCACAACCATCATTGCATTTCAAGTTCACTGGTTTTTTAGAAGTTCTTTTCTGTACGTAGATTGATGGATTGTTAGGAATTTGCATGGTCAAAATGCTATTGACCTGTACAGACCTGAAGTCTTGTTGTTTTGTGTAATTAGAGAGCATGTTGAGCCTTTTCTGTTAACTCTCTTTTAGAGTTCATGCAGCATTCATGTTTTGACTCATGCTACGTACATGAAAAGACTACATATTTGATCTGGAATTTTGAAACCCATTAATAGATGTTTTAATTGCATGTTTGCCTGCGCAAGTTTTGCCATCATTATTGTTTTGCTAATTTGTGGTCTTTTATTTTGATTTCCAGGTAATCTCAGAACTTGAAATGGCAGACGAGGAGCATGCTCCAACCTCTAGGAAGAGGGTTGCAGGTACCCAAATCAACAAGGATAATCCTGAGCCTGATGACGACTCAACAGAGCAAGAGATGGGGACATTTAAGAGAGCTAGTGAGGAAGTGATGGCAACGCGGAGAATTGTAAAGGTTCGACGCCAGCAGCCCTCAGCAGCTCCTTCTTCTAATCCTTTCTCTGCAATCAGATTTACCCCCAGTGATACCAGCGCCCAAGCAACTATCCCTGTCTCAGAGCCTCAACCTTCTGATGTCATTACAGCCAATGCAAAGGATAGTTGTTCTAGTGAGGAAGCTGATGAGGGAAGCAATGGCAGTGGGAAAGATGCTTTACCTGTAACTGACAAGAGTGCAGGTTCTAGTGAGGTAGCTGAGACACAAAAGGATGGATCTGCTCTGAAAGAATCAGATGAAGAAGCCAAGTCCAGTGACCCAACTGAACCACCGTCTGAACCTGTTGAGACCACTGGCGAAGCAAAAGACTTGGGGGATGGATCTGGTGAAGACAAAGTGGTAGTCGGAGATGCCAAGGAAGATAACAGCAAGGCATCTGATATCGAGGACAAAACAGCAAAGGAGGGAGGTGCTGAAGAAAAGGATGGAGTAAATGAAGCTGGAGCTGAAGGCAAAATCAGCAAGGGTGATGCTGAGAAGAAAGATGGAGATGAATCAGAGATAAAGGATGGATCATCTGAGGAGCAGAAGGATGCTGATAACAAGGGGCAGTTGTCATCACCAACACCCCTTTTCTCTTTCAAGAACCTGTCAAGTGGCCAAAATGCCTTCACAGGACTGGCTGGAACTGGATTTTCAGGTTCTTCATTTTCATTTGGATCAGGCTCTAAAGAAAGCTCGAGTGCTCCCCTGTTTGGGCTAAAGACTGATGGCTCATCATTCCCATCTTTTAATATTGGTGCTTCAAATAATGGGAGTTCCTCCCCTGCGCTTGCTACTTCAGCAGAAGCTCCCAAGAAATTTGCTATGCCAGAGGGCCCAGTTGAAACTGGTGAAGAGAATGAGAAGGCCATATTCACAGCCGACTCTGCATTGTATGAATACTTGGATGGGGGTTGGAAAGAAAGAGGAAAAGGGGAACTAAAGTTGAACATCCCAGTATCTGGTGGCGAGAGGTCTCGTCTTGTCATGAGAACCAAGGGAAATTACAGGCTAGTTCTTAACGCGAGCCTTTACGAGGACATGTCACTGAAGGACATGGACAAGAAGGGTGTGACTTTTGCCTGTATGAACAGCATCGGCGACTCGCAGAGCGGACTTGCCACATTTGCTCTGAAGTTCAGGGATACCGGCATCAGGGAGGAGTTCAAAGCTGCGGTGGAGATGCACAAGGCAAAAAAGGCGTCCGGCACGCTCAAGACACCTGAGAACTCCCCGAAGGCATCAGATGATTGAAGGCTTGAAGCCCAACTCTTGCCACAATGCACCGAGTCCATGAAGTGGAGGAGCTGAGATACGCTTCTTGTTCTTTTGGGGGGGTTTATTTAAGTAACATACCGTACCATGTCACTACGCTGCCTTAAGATGATGATGCGCTTGCATACGGTTTCCTGTCGCTGTTTTTGGAACAGTGGGTAGAGTCCTGTGAAACTTTAAATTAAAAGTCTTGAAATCTTAGTAAGTGGAGAGATGAGACTCCTATGGCCTACTGTGATGACCCCAGCGGACACTCTGAGAGTATGCCGCTGAGTGTTTGATATTCTATTCGGGGATGAGATTTTTATCAATCGGTGTTGTACTGGTGTATCATGTATCCGTGATCTGCAGCGTCAGCGTCGCTTACCTTTACCTTCTACTGTTGCTGATAATCTTTTCTTACCTTTACCTTCTACTGTTGCTGATAATCTTTTCTTTGAAAAACTTGTTGCTGATGATAATAAGGGTACCTTTGTTGGAGAGAAATTGGACATTGTGCCACTGTCAAAAGAGGGTTTTGCTTAAATGCTATTTTGCGGATTGGATTCGTTAAAAAGCCACTTTCAACAAATGCCAAATCGTTGTTTTGTTATATTCGTCATTTCATAGAATTTTCATTATTTTTCGCATTTAGCCTGATCAAAATACCCCTTCGGTCGGTCAAACCAAGACGAGTTGGACGACGAAGAGAAGGATGGCTGCAAGCAACGTGGACAGGGGCACGGCGGCGGCGGTGACAAGGCTGCCACGCTGCGTTGCCTGGAGCTCTCGCGGTGCCGCTCTTCTCCTCCTTGCCGTGGCCGTGGGGCCCTCGTTGACGGTGGCCGCGAGAGAGGAGATGTCGGCGGCGGCGACGGATGGCTCGGCGGAAGGGCTTGTCCTCTCCTCCGCCTCGATGTCGATGGAAACCGCCGGGACCTCCTCCGGCTCTTTCTCCTCTTCACTCCCTTCTTCATCTCTCTCTACCACCGAACTTAGTTGCTTCGGTAGACGACGAGTGGGGTTGTACCGGTCGGTGAGGAGGGACGCCTTCGGGTCTGCCACTACTCGCGAGTGAGCCGCGGCAGGCTGCTCCAGCGATGGCGACGCTTTGCCGCGCCTGACTCCCCGCCATCTCTACCGCTTGCAAAGGGTATTTTGGTTAGGTTAAGTGCGAAAAATGGTGAAAGTTTTGTGAAATGGCGAATATGGCAAAGCAGCAGTTTGGCATTGGTTGAGAGTGGCTTTTTAACAAATACAATTCACGGAGTGACATTTGAGTGAAACCCTTTTTTAGCAGTGGCACAATGTTCAATTTCTTTTTGTTGGAACCTCCACATTGTCCACGCTTGTTCCTTTGTAAGAAGATGGGCCGGGCCGTCGGATGGATGCTGTTGGGCCGTTCTATTTACTTGCTGCTGTTTAAACAACAGAAGCACATCGTTATCTTTGGTCTTTTTTTTTATCTTTGTTATCTTTGGTCTTTTTTTTCTACTAGTAGATATCAAACCTTTAAATCTACTCCAAAATTCATGCATTATTTTCGTCTTTAACAAGCTTCGAACTTCGGTAGAGTACCTTGAGATTATCGTTTTGGGGTTGAGTGGTGGTGGAGGATAAGGGTCTAGGGGACAATGACAACGGTTTTGGAAGGATGTTTGGGGTGATGAAAGCTCGATGGTGGGAGGGGTTGGCAATAGAGGCAGATCTAATGGTGGAGGCGAGGAAGGATCGGTGGCACAGGGGCGTCAGCGTCATATTGCTAGAGTTGAAGAAGAAAAACACCGGGGAGCGGTGGGGCTCAACGTTGCTGGTGGAGAAAATTAAAGATGGTGACACATCGGAGTCAACACTAGAGAAGATGCACGAGACAGAGAGTGACAGCGAAGTCAAAGAGTTAGGTAGACAAAAAGGATAGAATATGGTTAGGAGGTATTGCATGAATCTTAAATCGATCTTGGCCATTCTAAATTCGTGTGATTTGAAAAGAGAATTATGTCGATGACGTAGAGTATAAGTTTCAACAACAGCAAAATTCGTGTTTATTCCTCACAATAATAATAATAGTCGCGCTTATTTTTCTTCTATGTTGCCAGAGCAAGATGGGAGCATCTTTGGGGGCACTAAAAAACAATCTGAAAAAGGGCTAATGGTACATGCGTACGAGGCAATTCCATCCATCTCACTGTTCTGATCTGTCCTATTTGACGGTGACGTTGATGTCCACGTCGACTAGCTAGTTCCTCCATTATAAAATATAACATTGAGTTAGACACGGGTATTAAAGAGATGGATAAAATGATTATACTATCTTCCATTTATATATGTTGGTTTTAATTGAAAAAGATGGGTGTAAGGGCATACTACACAATAAAAAATGCACTTTAAAAGTTAAAAGTTTTTGCTATATATATTTTGAGACACATCTTGAACGTCAAAATCTATTATATTTTGAACAGAGCGGGAGGCACTCTTTCTTTTTCAAATAAGTGAGCAGAGTACGTTGGTTATAATAATTGCATGCGAAAACCACGAGGTTGTTAGGGAGCACTTAATTTAATCTCGCTCTTGCGTGCGTTTGGTGGCACTGGGACCGTGGCGTGTCATTTTCGCCTCGCCGAACGGCTGAAGAATTCCCCTCTGTCTGGCACTGTGGTTGCAGGAGCTTTACAAGAATTAATCATGTCTAGTTCAGTTTCTTTTTAATGTCTTCTTTAGTCTAATTAAAGTTTCTTTTTCTACTGAAGTCCTTTTGGTATCTCTAAAAAGTAACACCTCCAAATTTCCTAATGGTAAATATAGTGGTATATTTTCTGTGTTCCTCACTCGTGTCATTCGTTTGAAGAAATTTATATGAATGATTTGCTTTCATACACGTGCAACTCAATTAACCATGAAGTTGATGCACTTGGAGAGAGATTGATTTCGCTTTCTGAATCGAACAAGAAGAAATGCTCACCAAAGGTCAAGTGGCTGCATGCATGGATGGAATGGATGGATGCAAAGATAGGCTTCGGAGATAGTTGCACGTCACTTTCTCTCCCATTCTATCCAAGGATATTTGCGTTGCAAGAGGGGCAGCAAGCATCAGATGCCATAAAAGGATCCAAATTTCGGAACATTGCATATTAAGGCTTTGTTCTTCCTGCTATGTTCCCAACTCACTACTATTTTTTTTTCACGCGCACGCTTTTCAAACTACTAAACGGTGTGTTTTTTTTAAAAAAGTTTCTATATAAAAGTTGCTTTAAAAAATCAAATTAATCCATTTTTGAAAAAAAATAGCTAATACTTAATTAATCACACGCTAATGAATCGTTCCGTTTTTCGTGCGCAGGTTTTCTAGCACAGAGTAAAGAACACACCTGACCAGTTGGAAGAATGTATAGGCCAGATCGGAACAAATTAGATTCGGACTTGAAATTTAAAATTGTGTAAACTATTCACAACTTCATGTGTATATGAATGTATTTTATATGTTGGGTCTATGAAGTTACGTATTAGTAGGTTGAGAAAAAAAAAGCATGAAGCTTATGTCTCGAATCGATTTTGGTTGAGCTCAGCTTGAACTTGTAGCCATAATGAATCGCGTTGAGCTGGCTTTTAGCTCACTAGTACAAAAAGATTATGGTATCTTTCTTAATGAGTATTTAGTCTTTTAATTATATCCAAATTATTTATGTTTAGTGAGTTTTTTTATTAATTAGTATTTATTATTATGTTAATATAAGGTAAAGTAGTAAATTTAAAATTGTAAAGGTGATTATTATGTTACCATAAATAAGCCTAACTAGCCAACTTGAGAGTCTCTTAGCTCGTTAAGTTTAACGAGCTGAGCCAAGCTGATTCGTTATTCATCATTACTCTTTAGCGTCGTTTAGATTTTGAAAACTTTTATTTGGTAAAAACCAGTGACTAAATTTTGGTACCGGTATTTTTTTTTTGGAATCAGTACTCGGAGCCTAATATGCCTGGATGGATGGATGGGTTTCATTCAAGCAATTTAACCATTTGCTATTTTTAGATTTGACGTTTAATTATTTATCACTCATACGATATGTGAGTCTCCATGTGTATATAACATGTAAATTTAATAACAAATAATTAATTATCATAACTAAAAGTGATAAATATTAAATATCTCGATTTTGGACCATGGTGCAAAGTGCAAACCAGAGACAGGAACCAGGAACCTTCGACTCGCTTTCATGTTTCATGTCCTTTTTAGCCGGCAGCTTGATCATGCCCTGGCCGGCCAGCCAGCCAGCTGGAGTAGTAGACAGGCATCTTTTACATCCTGCCACTCAAAAAGAGGGTGATTGCTTGATTGGATCTCCTTCTTATTACTTTTCTAGGTGCAGTTTTTAGTGTTTTAGTGGAGGGACCTAACCAAATCCAAACCTTGTGACTGTCGTTTGTGTGGTCCCTTTTCAGATAATTGATTGATTAATAATTTGCTGCAGTAGTCAGAGTGAGCGGCGGTGCTGGCATGCAACATAAATCCTCTCACCAAATTAAAACCTTTGTTTACAGTACTTTATTCATTCTAAAATATAATAATTTATAATTAAATTAGATATATCTTCTATCCAGTTTCTTCTAGATTATATTTAATTTGATTTTATATTGTTATATTTTGGGACGAGATAGGAGTAGGCTTTCTTTTGGTTTTTGAAGAGTAAAAAGCAACGAAGGAAAGTGAATTTTTTTAGGAAAATCGTGTTCAGGAAAGTATCTCCAGATATCGATGCTGATGGCACTACAGTGTTCCTTTTTCATACATGCAACTGATAGAAAGGCGTAATAATTTTATTTGCTTTGTATTCTTGTGGTTCATACATACTTAATTTCCTCACTTAAAAGTGGCCTTGAAAAGGAGAACATTCCTCACATGCACTTAAAGAGTTATTGCTCAATCCCTTCTATGTCCTCGATTGTTGCCCCATTCCTTACATGTAAATGTGTTTTCTATTACATATTTCGTTGGTTGACCGTGAGTTGATTGTTAATTTTTCTTCATAATGGCTATATTGCCCTCTCTTATACTCATGTGCTAGCTTCCCGACAAAAATACAATTCTTAGTATAAAGAAGATACAATTGTAAGAAAAATGAAGGTGATAGATTTTGAAATCGTAAATGTAAAATTTTTAAATAAATTTCAAACAAATTTGATGAAATTCATACAACATTTTCACCAAATTTAAACTAGAGTAAAAAATAATTTGATTTTCAATTTCTTGGTGAAACTATTTTATGGATTAAATAAAAAAATAATGTTGTATGAAAATTTAAATTTTGTCTTTCGAATTTGCCATCAAATAATTCTTTCTTATTTGGTGTTACTATAAATTAAAATTTTTCACATTGACATTTATGTTTTAAAGTAGATAACACATAAGTATGGGACTAATAGAAGGACAATATGGCCATTTAAGAAAAATATAACGGTGGTTAACTAACGGAATAGGCCTAGAGGAATCAAAATGTATTAAAACTCAAGGGCATTTAGAGGATGAGACAAAATTCAAGGGCATTGAAGGAATCGAGTAAAGAATTTGCCCTGATATCCACTTTGAAATGGTAAGAACACATGGTCCATTCAAATTATTCAAACCCTCATGTGGCATTTGGATCATAAGCCCCGTTTGGTAGGACTCCAAACTCCAACTCTCAACTCTAAACTCCAACTTCAGTGGGAGCTGACTCCTATAGAAGCTAAGGTGGGTATAAAAGTATTTGGCTAGAATAGTCAGCTCCATGCCACCACGTCCCTCGTCGCCATTTCGTCGAACACCTTGTTGGTGTCACCCTACCGCTGTTGCTGTCGTCACCGCCAGTCAGCACGCGCGCCGTCGCTGCTCAACCCGCACGCCGCTGCACGCGCCTTGTCGACGCCGACACTGACGCCGCTCCGCCCGTGCGCTGTCGCACGCACGTCGCCATGCCGATGCTGACCTCACACACCGCCGCCCACGCTGCTGCCTGCCACCATCGTCACCCACGTGTCACCTGTCGTCGCTGTCGTCTGCACGCCGCCTACCGACGCCTGCCGACCCCACGTGCCACCCGCTCGTCGTCGCCGCCGCCTGCCGCCACCGCTCGCCGCCGCAGCCCGCCACCACCGCCTGCCGCTGTCGCCACCGCAACCTGCTGCCGGTCGCTGCCCTAGGTCAAGGGAGGAAGATGAGGAGGAGAGAGGGTGTGAAGGGGTAGTTCAGTGGCATATCACATAAATACATAAAAAAAATTAAAGGGTATTGGGCCTTTTGGGATAGAATGGAGCGGTGGAGCAGCAAAAACCCATCTCCACCCCCTAGTACAATTTTGTGGAGCAGCTCTGCTAGCTCCGCTCCAAAAAATAAAGAATACCATTTGGTACAACTCCAGCTCTAGGTAAGTTGGAGTTGAAAGCTAGAGCTGTGACAAACAGAACCATAGTATGATAGAGGGCTCCAGCATGGTAGCATGTGGCATTTGGATCAAACCTATGCGATTCAATCTGCAGTGAGGGGCTTAGATGGAATTGCCACAGGAGATAATGAAAAGTAAAGTTCGCCATCAGTACATATTGTTGCTACATTAATTTGACACTATGATACTGTAGAGAACTGTAACGTAAGACTCATAGCACGATATAAATTGTACTCTCTGCAGAAAATGCAGAGGATCCGATCCCATCAGCACACCACCATGATAGATGCTATAATAGACACACCTAGTAGTATATATTCTCTTTCCTTTTCTTCATGGACTGAATAATAATATTCTATATTCACTATTTTCTATTACTTTATGATGATTGGAATATAATTCAATTGACCCTACCAAGAGCTTAGAACACAAAACTAAATAACTATTACAATTGACGAAGCGGTGACGGTTTATTTCATACCCACAATATTAATTAAAATAGAAATGAAGTGTTTTTAGAATTTTCCTAGGTGTCCTTTTTGTGTAGGATGTTTTCCTATGTTGTTCTCTCATCATGAGATTCTGGTGAACAAAAACATTGAGATGCTCATGCAATAATTCTTTCAATACAAATTATTGTGACTTGTGATAAGTGAGGATGCACCTATACAAAATGGCGTGGACTGCAAGATTGTTGCATACAAGTAGACATCGTTCAGTTGTAGTGCTTTTCTTTTGAGATGCCATTCTACTTCTTGGTTCTTCGGCATATGCTCAAATAAACATCGTGAGCAAGTGTTGCTATTGTAAAGCTTATTATAGACATGTCGAATAAGTATGTACAAGTGTCGAGTGGGAAGGTGATTAGATGATATGGTAGCTCCAACTAACTAATAAATCTTAACAAGGAATTATAGTGCACACTATGATTCACATATATTGTTCTATGGTAAGCATCAACTTATTGATAATGGTTGTTGAAACTCTAATAAAGAAAAAAAATAACAGGCTATATTTGCAGAAAGTAGTACCATAGGGAGTACAATAATATTGCACTTCTTGTCATGTTCAATAAACGTACATAATAGTAGGTACAACAATATGCATTAATTAGTGCTGAAACACAAGTGAACTCAAAGCATAAGCTATTTATGGATTTGGGATTAAATATTCTTAGTTCCATTCATTAGTTTGTAGGAATACATATTTAGCTTGTAGCAACACATATAGGTTCCATACAACTTCATCACTAAACAAGCTAAATAACAAGAGCATAGTGATACTCTTATTTTTATTGATAAGACGTAAATTGGGTGATATAGAAGCTTAATCAGTTATCAAGACATCTCCCACTCGCCATTGTTGAAATCTTTTTATTTAATTATGTCCTAGCATTCCTTCATGTACCTTGGGCCTACTAATTAATCCCAAAAGAATCTTGCAAGCATGTTTAAATGGTTGTTATTTAATTATCCTAGACCACAAGTATTGTTTTTCTTTCATATTCTAAACAACAAATTTCTCCTGTAATTCTACCTTTTATGGACACCTTTTTACATGAACACTAAAACAAGTGAAAATATTCACTTCAATTGCTCCAACTAAATCGCTCTTTTAATAGAATGTCAATGAAGCTTTTCCAAGATGAAAAATAACATATTTGAGAGTCATCCGTGTTTCCTTCATATTTCCTTACAATGTAATCATATTATATTTTAATTTTATCATTTCTTTGGAGGTTTTATTTGAAAGTTTTGACAGGCTAATGTATCAATCCCGATACACACCTAACCTTTGTTGTATCCCTATTGAGTACATAATTGTTCACAAAAATTTCACACTCGCATATATCCAATTATACATCCTTTAATTCTCTATAGAAATTAGTTCTTTATCTTTTTTATGTGCTTTTTGTTCTGATTCCATCCTTCTCTTTTCACTTATATCATGTCCATCTTATCTTAATGTAAAATTTCAAGAAACCATAATGAAAGTAGAAAACAAGCCCACATTTTCCTCATCTTTATTTGTCATAGCCAATTTTTTAGCTTCCTTTATCCTTACTCATTTATCAAGGAATCACACAACAAACTGAATGGTCTTGGATTATTATCTTAGCATGTAATTGACTACCATAATTATCTCACTGTTTTTTCCTTTGTAAAGTTTTCTATTTACTAAATTTCACACATTAAATAAAAACATGGCTCCCACATTTAGATCAGCACCATGACGATTGACAAGAGGAAATAAGGCTCTATTTGTTCTAAAACATGTAAAGATAATTTCATTGCTTGAAGAAAAAATATATATGTTTATATATAAGTACAATATCGCCAAACCTTTTACATCTTAGAAAAAGTCACTTGGGAAAGCATTACTTTAAGTGAAATTCTCTATTTTATTTATACCTAATTTCCTAATGATAGCACCATATGACATGATATTATAATTCTGTGGAAGCTTTCAACAATTTTTTTGGCCCTTATATGTGCACTTTAGTTTCCTTACAACTCACCTTATCCCATAAACATACAAGAGTTCATGAGTGTCTCTTACTTGCACATGTCTAAATCCAAACAAATGAAATTACATTTTATGTCTTTATTTGTTGTAATTTCATCCTTATTCCCTTTTCATGTGTATCGTTGTTCATCTTAAATTAAAGGAGGCAACCACTTGAGAGTTTATTTGCTGACTGAAGAAATTTTCACATCTACAGTTATGGTCCTCATTTTTCTAATATCATTTTATAATCTTATTCATGTAACCATTCATGTCCTGATGTAATTTTTTTTAAGAAACTATGACGAATCGGAAGAAATAAAGGGTTGTTTCCTTTAACTTCCTTTGTCCTTGCTAATAGAGCAGTCCTGAATTTATTATCTTAACATGTAATTTAATACCATATATTTTTTGATATTTTTCTTTATATTCAACCTACAGCAATACACCAAATAAAGATAAAAAAGTATAATCCACGCATTCAAATTTCATACACCACCATGAGGATTGATAATATGAAAATGATGTTTGATGTACTCGCTCCATTGAGAAATATAGGGCATATTAGTTTTTGATACGGTCTTCAATGTTAAACTCTAACCATTAGTATTTTTCATACTATACCATTAATAACTATCAAATTCATATCATATGATATACATTCAAATACAAATTTATTAACACCACTTTTGTGATACTAAACATTTATGTTATTAGCTTAATTATTAAAAAATTACAAAAGGTTGACTTTTCTTAATACATTCACACCTCGGATGAAATATTCTAAAACATGCAAAATTCATTTAATTACTTGAAGCAAAATAATATGTTGACATAGGTGAAAGTACAAGACTATTATACCTTTTACAATTTAAAAGTCATTCTTGGAAGGCACACTTTAGGTGAACGAGTTATTTTGTTTGAAGCTAATCTCCTTAATATACCATCACAACACAACCTTATCTTTAGTGAAAAGCTTACAATTTTTTGTTCCTTACAAGTTAGGTTCCTTGCAACTCATCTTATTCTATAAAGATAAAAAGAGTTCCAGAAGTACCTCTTATGTCCAAAACCAAACAACTATGCCTAACATTTATGTCCTTAGTTACATTATAGTAATACCAATGCCATGCTTACCTTTCTTAGCAAGTTTAGGTTCGTACTTACGTATAACATTTTCTTTATGGAACTATAGAGAAAAGGTTAAAAATGGAACTATAGAGAAAAGGTTAAAAAAGAATACTCATTACTTCCTTATTTGCCCTATACAAGTTTAGATTTGTCCTTATATATAGCTGTTTTTTTTAACCAAACTACGAGAGAAGATTAAGAAAAAAAAAACACTAGTTACTTTCGTGAATGCCCTTCACAAGGTTAGAATCATCATACATATATCTTTTTCTTTACAAAACTATGAATGAAAGACTAAAAAGGAAACACTTGTTGCTTCCTTATATACCCTTCTTAGTCCTGCCGTACATATACCCCACACAGGGCCTTAAAATTAACCCCACACTTAGATATATACAAGAATGATCAATAGCTGGCCCATAAACGGCCAACTAGACCAATGCTGATGTGGAGGGAAAAAAGTATAGCGCGAGATAGGAGAAAATTTCCTTCATGATGATGGAAAAGAAAGAAAGAATAATAAACTTATTTTTGTGGGTTAATTGTTAGAACTTTTATTGTCTCAATTTTTAGAAGAAGATAATCTCTACTTGATATTTATTGCCTAGGAGTTAATAGTAATTTTTAGAATAAAAGGGGTAGTTATAAGAAGACCACATAGCATGGGATATCTGGTTAAAATCATTTATTGTCTCAATTGTTAAAAAAGATAATCTCTAGTTGATATATATTGCCTATGAATTAATATTAGACTTAATTGTTGTACCTGTTATACTTGCTCGAACCAGTACAATAAAAGTAGAAGGGCTAGTTATAAAAAGACCATGTAGCATTGTATATCTAGCTCTAGCTTAAGGAGAGAGATGAGGAAAGAAAGGGTGAGTAGGCTACTAAGTACTCCTAGCTAATTGCACAGAAGCTTCAAGAAAGTGAGGTCCATCGCAAGTAAATAATAATGCAAGGGTGTGAAAAAAGAGATTTGGTTAAAAATTTACTTCCTCTATTAAAAAAATTAAATTCTAGGGATGAACCTAAACAGGATTTGATTTTTTTATAGAGTGTAAGTGAGGGTCATCGCTAGCAAATACTAGCAAATACATATGATATGGGAGTGTGTGTTAAGTGATTTGGCTAAAAATATATTGGTAAAATATGTTTCTTGAGTATTGTGTCAATAGCTACCTACTATATGTTATATTTGTATGTGTATCTTTAAATGAAGTGGCACCCATTTACTGTATATTAGCACTTGGCTTACAGGTTGATGCTCGACTATTTTTATAATAATTTTACATGACTTCTAATATCTTTCTTTAAGATGTACACTAGTACTCCGTATTAGACTCTCTAATCTCTCATTTTAACCGAGAATTTACTGCCCAACTCAGTTTAAATTTAATACTCGAGCATCAAGCTAAATCAACCCTCATCCCCACGAGGAGCCCCACCTGTGGTCCCCACCACGTCACCATCTCCACGGGCCCCTATAAATACCCCGCCCCGCTCTCTCTCGCGCTAATCCTCTCCCCCCCACCCCCCCCCCCCCTCCTTCCCCCCTTCCGCCCACCATTACCCCCGCTAATCCCGCCCTTAAACCCATCCCCACCATTACCACCATGGGCTCCGACGCCTCCGACCCCTCGTACCGCCTCCACCTCGCCTGCGCCGCGCTGGTGGGAGCCTCCGTCGCCGCCGCCTCGGGCTACTACCTGCACTGCCGCTCCGTCGCGCAGCTCGGCGACGGCCTCTCCCGCTCCGCCTCCGCTCAGCGCCGGAGCGGAGGCGGGCGAGCGGGGGGAAGGCCCGGGCCCCGGCCCCGGCGCCGCCGCCGCCGCCCCGCCGCGCGCCCGCGGGATCGTCCTCGCTTCCCGACCTCTCCTCGCTCTACTCCGTCGGCCTCGGCGTCGGAGGGGCGGGCGCCGCCAGGGGGTACCCCGTGGCCGAGGAGGAGGAGGACGACGACGATGATGACGGCATGAAGGAGCTCGCCGACGCCGCCGAGGCGTGCCTCCCGGTTCCCCTCGGCCTTCCCAGGCTGCACGTGGGGCCCGACGGTGAGTTTTGTCCCTACTCTGGTTACACGTGTGGGGGGTGTGGGGCGTGTGTGCGGCTTGGCTCGACTGGATAGGATTGGGATCGGTGATGTTGGCTTGGACTCTTAGGAGTTGGAGACAGCTAAGCTAAGCTAGCTTTGCAAAAATGGCCTCCGAGTGTGCGTGCATGCGCAGTGTGTCAGCATTAGGAAATCATTGTTGTGTTTACTGTTTTAATCAAGTGTTCTTCCCATAACTCTTCTGGTGGACATTTAGTGCTGAAGCTAGTATGAATTTAATGCAGAACAAGAAAACTAGTATACTATGAAATGGATTTACGAATAGTTTGGTTGAAACATGAATGCTAAATTCAAGCTCTAGGAATCATGAAAGCTGTGTATAACAAGCTCTGGAAGTGTTTCAGAAACAGAAAGAGAGAAGGATATCGTGCACGAGGTAATCCTATGTAGAATGGAATGAAGCTAGTATGGACTTAGATACACTAACAAGCTTCTTGTGTGTAGTGGTTTTGAGCAGTACCTTTTGAAATGCACCTATTGCCCACTGGTTATCAGTAAAGAAATGTGGAATTTTGTTCAAAATGTAGGAGGATGATGGTAGGTCCTCATGGGTAAGGCTTAAGAACTAGCTTAATTATGGAACATGTAACTTGCTCAGTGGAGTAGCTTCTGAAGGTTGAGTAACCTATTGATTATTCGGTAATGTTTTGACAAATGTGTTAATTAGGCTAGCAGGTTGGTCTGGTCCTTAGTGTTGCTCCAGAATCTATTACAGACTTGTAAAATAATGTTTACCTGTTGCAGAGAGTGTTTAATCAACTCCCAAGTCCATTGTCAATATGTTGATGCAAATGCCTTTGGTGCTTAAATCAGCAGCAGATACAACTGTACTATTGTGATACACTGTCCTCTTTATTTGTCTACAATTTCTTTTGAGAACAGGCTATTTACATTAGTATGATATGATATGACATGATCATCTTTTATCTTTTAGAATGACACTGGTAATAACAGGCGGTTATTGCAGGCAATAAACAGCTTGTCCGTTCAAGTTCAAACAGAAGGGTTGGAATAATCAAACCAAATTCACCCAAGTCCCCTGTTGCCAGTGCAAGTGCTTTTGAGAGTGTAGAAGGATCAGATGAGGATGATGCTAAACAACCGAATGGTAAACTTGATAATGGCTACCTGAAGATGAATGGAAATGTTGTAAGTTTCAGCCATCCTGTTGTCATTACTGTTTTTCTTGTTATATAGTTTTTAATTCCTTTATTAGTCACCTTTATATCTTTGGAGTTAAAATAGATTTGGTATCAATTTTTGCACGCGCGATCAGTAGATCATGCACATAAAGGAAGTGAATTTGTGGCTATCATTTTCTTAATCTATTGAGCATCGATTCTTGTGGCTATCGATTTTCTTAATCTATTCTTGCATTGTTTTATCTGCTGTAGTTTATTGATTTATCTTCTTGTCGTTTAGATTTACCTTAGACAAAAGACAATCTTACTAGCTCAACAATGGCCACTTAAATCTAGCTAAGCAATACTGCTGGCATGCATTATAAAAAGGTACTACCCACATTGAACACTATCTGTATTTGCTGGCTGCAGATTTTGTTATAATAAAGCCTGCAGATTTTATATTACTCAAACCTAGTAACGGCAGGAGATAAATGTGAGTTCCTCTGACAGTCATTCTACAGTTAGTGACTTAGTAGAAGAAATCTTCTGACTGGATATTGATAACGTTAACAATACAACCAATAGCATTTGTTGCTGATATGAATAAAGCGTCTGCTCAGCTGGCTGGGCTGCTGCTGCACTGCACAGCCGCAGCAAAGACTACCAAGTGTGCCCAAATATGCTGATGTTTCTCTCTGTTTGGGGGGAAATTTGCTGATTTTCATTTGGTACAATGGCTGGGACTGATTCTGGAAATCTTTTTTTTTAATGTCTGACCATATATATTTCAATCAGGAAGGAGAACAGAAAGGAAACAAAGTACTGGAAAATGGGGCTGCAGCACCATTAGCTACAGCAAGTTTGATTCGGTCTCATAGTATATCCAATGATCTTCATGGTGTTCAACCTGATCCAGTTGCTGCAGACATTCTTCGAAAAGAACCTGAGCAAGAATCATTTATTAAGCTGTTAACTGCTCCACATGGTATGGTATTAGATCTTACAGAACAGTAATATTCTCCATGTATGAATTTCCTTTAATTTTGTTATACTTCCAATTTTGACGAGCACTGCCATTTTTGTTCTTAAGCAAATTTGTCTGACAAAATATTCACTTGCTGTATTTTATGGACTATGGGAGTTCTCCATTTCTTTGAACTATTAGGTGCAAGTCAAAAACCAAGAATACTAGTAAAAATTCATGGAGACCATATTATTGAAATGTACGCATGTTAGTTTCATATTTTTCCTGTCAATTAGTCAGTAATTCTTTTGTATTTTAATGCATATAATTTTAGTGAGATACATTAAATTTCGTTGTTAGTAAGAGTAAATGTTTTTGAACTAATTCTTCTCATTTCCCTTTATTCCCAAATCCCAAGTAATTGCTTTAAAGATATTATTTTCCATTTTATGTAGAGATTCCGTCTCCTGATGAGATTGAGGTTTACAAGCTCCTTCAGAAGTGCCTTGAGTTAAGAGACTGTTATCTTTTTAGAGAAGAGGTTGCTCCATGGGAGAAGGAGGTCATAAATGATCCCTGTACTCCAAAACCTGACCCCAATCCATTCACCTATGTGCCTGAACCAAAATCAGAGGTACCCTAGTTCTTTTTTTTTCAGTGTTTCGATTCTTCCTCTCTGTTTTGTCCTTCTGATCGCTACCATTGATTATGATTTCAGCATGTTTTCCAAATGGTCGATGGTGTTGTCCATGTCTATGCAGATAAAGACTGTAATGAGCACTGCCCGTTAGCCCTTTTGCTTCATTTGTTTGACCAGATGCTTTCAATTTCCTATGACTCATTTATTTTCCTCATTTTGCCTCAGATACGGAAAGACTTTATCCTGTTGCTGATGCAACAACCTTCTTTACTGACTTGCATTATATGCTCCGGGTGATTTCTGCTGGGAACACAAGAACCGTGTGCCATAACCGGTTAAATCTTTTAGAGCATGTAATCATATTGTCAAATCATTGACCCCTTGCTTACCTTGGTGAATACACTTGACTCCTAAAATTCTGTATGTGTGAATGTTTTTTCATCTCCAGAAATTCAAATTTCATTTGATGTTAAACGCGGATAGGGAGTTTCTTGCCCAGAAGACTGCACCACATCGTGATTTTTACAATGTCAGGAAGGTTGATACTCATGTACACCACTCGGCGTGCATGAATCAAAAACACTTGCTGAGATTTATAAAATCCAAACTAAGGAAAGAACCTGATGAGGTATATTTTTGAAACAATTGCTGCACTGACAGTTGCAGCTTGTACTTATGGGCACAACCCATTTATCATATTATTATCATAACTATATATGGTATGCCATTCAGGTTGTCATTTTCAGAGACGGCACTTATATGACTCTGAAGGAGGTCTTTGAGAGCTTGGACTTAACTGGGTGTGTTTTGGATTTTATCCTATGTTTATACTTTATATAATGATGGAACCACTATTTAGTTGATTATCAATTCTTCGTTTTCTTTTTCTAGGTATGACTTGAATGTTGATTTACTAGATGTCCATGCAGACAAAAGTACATTTCATCGTTTTGACAAATTCAACCTTAAGTACAATCCATGTGGCCAAAGTAGGCTCAGAGAGATTTTCCTCAAACAGGACAATCTTATCCAAGGTATCGCTTGTTTCAATTATTTTGTTGACACTTCTGTGCATCTTACCTTTTTTGTTGTTGCCAAACGGGCTTGCAGTTTCTCCTAAAATGTTTGTCCTTGGAAGTCATATAGATGTATGTCCATATAAAAGCAGGGTGCATTGCCTTGATGTAAACATTATCACATTCAAACTAGTGGTTACATTGAGAACTACTTGTATTTTGTAACCTCTGCTTAATCCTGTCCAGTTTTTTTTAATGAAGCACAGTTACCACTAATATTTCCATTGGTATATCCTCCAGCGTGATGCTAATATTTTTATTTAGGTCTTGTAAGCATGCAGTTAGTGTAATTTTATGCAAGGTTGTACCTAGAAGTTAAACTATTGACATTCTAAGCCCATGAAGTGTAAGCCAATGTATTTGCTAGCTATTTTCATTATCACCAAATGCCAAAAGCAATAACGGAAGCGTTTAAGCTGTTGAGTTGCATGGTTGATAAGTTGATGATTTGCCCAAGAGGTCTGGTTGGTCTTGGTTTTATGTCGGTTTACAGCATTTAGCATAAAAAATAACAAATAATAATGCATATATCTTGCTGGACATCCGCTGCTGTTTTTTTGTGACCTCCATGAGAATTTGTTGTCATTCAATACTACAATGGCATCCAGCAAATGCAATTTAAGGTAATATTTTAGCAAATAAAACTTCACAGGTTGTTGCACAAGTGCACTAGCAAAATTAAGACGGAAACAACACTTGAGTCTTTTGTTTTGTAAGAGTGCATCACACAAATACTTGATCTTTTGTGTGTTGGCCATGTCACATATTGGATCGTGTCTCACATGTTGATCGATGCCCAAGGGGTGCTGGGCCATGTCTCGCTAGTGCTTTTGGAAATAAAAATTATATTTTAGAAAGAGTATATGATTTGGCATGCCCTTGAGATATATGAGACAGTTGTGAAGCCAGAACCAAAACCCTTTTCTGAACTCCTTTATAGTGTTGGAAGTTTTTTGTATCACAAAAAAGCAGTACTGGATTCCAAAAATCTCTGTTCACCTGGTCTCACAGGTTTGGACGCAACTCTGCCACTGATGAGTGGCATGATGAGGTTCAATTTAGTTACATTATGTATGCTTAGAGGAAGTGTCCATTCAGCATTGCTGCTTCACAGGGGTAGGGAATTGTGGAAAATCAAAATGACCAGATCAGAATATCAATTTGTGAATATGAAATGGCTGTAAGGCTGTTACAGATTTAGTATAACCTGGATACAGATTAATATATTGATTGATTGTTAAAAAGAGAAAAAATGTTATAGATCACTTCTTGGATAACTATATACACAACAGATAACCTCCCAAGAAAGCTTAAAACATTTTTCTTTAGGAGTGTCTACTAGAATAAATGCACTTGTACCTTCAGATATGGCAGGTACATTAGAGCTGCCATAGTACATGCTGCTCCATAATGGGGCTATAGTTTCATCCAAATGCTGCAGAAAAGCTGTGAAATTCTTGCGCTTCGTCCTCAAATATTCTACACTAGCCAGCTTAAACTAGGCCTTTATATTGGTATACATTTTTTCTGGTGGGGGATATGCATTTGTTTGTTAACCATATAATTCACATCCTATCTAAAATAAGTTGATTTGCTGGGCTTGTAGACTAGATTATATGATAAGACCTAAATGTATTTGGTGCCCTTATGGTCTACTGACTCCCGAGCATATAAATCCATAATCTACCCATCCTTAAGCTTCAGCTTCTCTTTGAAGAATGGACTTCCACATAATTATAAGCTAAAAAATGTAAAGCGCTTGTTTCGTACTGTTTCCAAATTCTATCAAGTTTGGTGAAAAATACCTACATATTCTCATTTGGAGGACTTAGTGCATATTATATGTGTAGCCACGTGGCCATGCGTTGCAAGGGAATTCTCGAACCCATCTGTAGTCGAGTTCTTGTAACTGTACATCCCAAAATTTCAAATGGAAATCCATAGCAAAGGAATGGGTGCGGAGTTGGAAGTGGGGTGGCAAAGATGGGTAATTTTAGTAATAATGTGTGAACTCACCGTTACGACTGTGTTCTTTTGAAGTAGTAAAGATATGTACTTATTCTATTCTGAGAGGGAATCACCATGATTGATTACTATATCCACTCATGTTCTATATTTTATGTTTCCTTGAGAGCTGTCTTGGTTCCTTTTATTGACATTTATCTGTTGCTGTTTGGTTTAAACTAGGCCGTTTTCTTGCCGAGCTGACAAAGCAAGTTTTCTCTGACCTTACAGCAAGTAAATACCAGGTAAACTCCTTTTTTTTTGGTATATGCAAATGTAATGCTTATTTGAGATATCCATATTTAACCTGCTCTAATTTTTGTTTTCACCAGATGGCTGAATATAGGATTTCAATCTATGGGAGGAAGCAAAGTGAGTGGGACAACCTTGCAAGCTGGATAGTGAACAATGAATTGTCTAGTGAAAATGTTGTCTGGCTGGTTCAGGTACCCTTTCACTATTTCTGCTCATACTTAGCTCTAGAAATTTCTATAATTGTCTTGCAGTTATTGAACCTACATACTCTGAATTGATTTTTTGTGCTTTACTGATCTGTTATGTATGTATAATGCCACTGTTCTGTAGTAAAGCCTGAAGAAAAATGGGAATATTTAGGAGGATTTACCTTTCTCTGCTTCAATGAGGGCTAACCTGTGGCCTGGCTGCCTGGGACACCACAATTTTGTGCTTTTGTTATCTTGCTGTATTAAGCCTAAACTTGTAGTTATCTTGCTTTTGTTTTCTTGATTTATTTCTGTACTATTACTGTAAACTAGTAATATGCCCGTGCTTTGCAACGGGCCAGGCCCATATAATTGGGGATTGGGGATTGGCTGGATGGGTGGGTGGATTGAAGAGAAAGTGATGATACGGTGGTTATGCACACACGAAGAAGCACACGACCTCTGCGCACGGTGAGAAGGGGATGAAAGGAGGATGATTGTGCTTTTAAAGTAGTAGAGAGATAATCATATTTTTGTAGATGTATTTCTACCTAGCATTTACAATGATGACTTAGCATAATATCAATCCTTATCCATGTATGTCTTCAAATCCATAAGCTAATAACCAGTAGGTTGCATTTTTTTAAATTTCATTTGACTAGTTCTGTTGGCCCACACTTTCACTCAAGGTGTGGTAGCAACGTTTGGTCCACCTTCTGCCTCTTCAGTTGCCATACGGCAAGTAGTTTGTTACCTTTTTGTGTAACTAAAGTAATAAAAAAGATGAAACTATTTTTAATATATTAACACAGTAGGAGACTCTCCTACTGTTTCATGTCAAAAAATAAAAAATATGAAACTATGCTAACAGAAGGGTAAATTACATCAAATTTGTGCACCTTTATTTTCTTGAAACTTCCATATCTGCTTCCTTTTGATCTTTTGCAAGTTCTATCTGATATTTACAGGAAATAGGCTACCTGGATGACTAGTTGTGTTCTGTATCGGTTTATGATCTGTGCGCGATCTTAATAAACAAACCGTTAATTCTTTGTGAAATTAAATTTTTAGTTTATTTATTCAAAGTGGTATATGCCTCGTTATGTTCTGATATATTTATGATATTTGATAGTCAGTGTTGCATTCAGATAATTGTTTTCTGCATTTCTTTGCAGATCCCACGCTTATATAATGTGTACAAGGAAATGGGTATTGTCACATCATTCCAAACTCTTCTGGACAACATTTTCCTTCCTCTGTTTGAGGTCACCATTGATCCAGCTTCTCATCCGCAGCTTCATGTCTTCCTAAAGCAGGTCTAATAGTTTTCTCACTATTTTGTGATTTGCATAACTGTTGTTTGTATTAATGCTGTGCATTTTGTCTCAGAATTCACACATATGTAGTAAAGATCAACTCGTTATTTTTTCAATGTAAATTCATGTTTGGTACAGTCACTATTATATAGCACAAGTTCTAGGAGATTACATGGTGAGTTCACTTTAACAAATGATGATGGGTGATTACAAATTGCCCTCGGTGGTATATTTTTGAAATACCTATTGCATTTCTAGACATGTCATGTTTATTTGAGGCATGCATGTCATTTGGACAGCTGTTTTAGTTTAGTTGGGAGGCTGCTCAGTTGTCTAATTCCTAAGAAAACAAATAAAATCCAGCTGTCTAATTTCTCTCCACAATTTCAATTTTCATAAATCAAATGTTGGGAGTCAGTTCTTTTCATGTCAATCATGACTTGTTTTAATCCTCAAAGACATCTTTACACTGTAGGGTAGTTAGTCAAGTTTCATGCTCATTCGTGAACTTCAAACTTCAAAAACTATACCAGTTAACAGCTGAATTTCATTTTTATCTTGGAAAGGACTAGGGACTAGGTATTTTTTACTTTTTATTTCAAACTACTGAATATGTTAATATTGCACGCATCACAAGCAGGCAACTTTAGGATTAACTCTTTTTTGGCCTTGCAGGTTGTAGGGTTAGATTTGGTTGATGATGAGAGTAAACCTGAAAGGCGTCCAACAAAGCATATGCCTACACCTGAACAATGGACCAATGTCTTCAACCCAGCATTTTCATATTATGCATATTACTGCTATGCTAACTTATACACACTCAATAAGGTAGGAAAATTGCCCTCATACCTCTAATTTTCCTCATTTTGCTGGAAAAGTAACACTTCCGTCCAATTTTAGTTGCGTGAATCAAAGGGGATGACCACAATCAAATTCCGTCCACATGCTGGTGAGGTAGAATCTCTTCAATGTTCCACTTTGTCTTTCTGTTATTGTGTTTGTCTATAACTGTATGGTGTTACAGGCTGGAGACATCGATCACTTGGCAGCAACATTTCTTCTTTGTCACAATATATCGCATGGAATCAACTTAAGGAAGTCTCCTGTGCTTCAATATCTATACTATCTTGGCCAGGTAATTCTTCATATTTTCATAATCCAGCATGATTTTTAAGAACCTCTATAGCTGTAATTTTATGAGTAAAAAGCATGACAGATTTATCTAATTAGTGAAGTTTGGTTTGCTTTTAAGAAACTTTTAAGCGACTGTCATTTCTTCAACCTGTTGCTTTCAATTTTATCAGATTGGTCTGGCAATGTCCCCATTAAGCAACAACTCCTTGTTTCTTGATTACCACCGGAATCCTTTCCCAATGTTTTTCCAACGAGGCCTGAATGTTTCCCTGTCAACGGATGATCCATTGCAAATTCACCTGACAAAAGAACCATTGGTGGAAGAATACAGCATTGCTGCTTCAGTACTCCCTCTTTCCCTCTCCCTTCGCCCTATTCATCTTATGCAGACACTAATGTACATACTTATGTTTATATATGTGCATGTGCAAGACATACATGAATGCAGTTCAGTATGCACCTTTATGCTTGTTCATGGAACAAATAAAATGCTAACCACTTTTTTTTGCACAAAAGGACAAACTCACTTATTGTGGTTTTTGTTTCAGCTCTGGAAGCTCAGTTCTTGTGATTTATGTGAAATAGCTAGAAATTCTGTCTATCAATCAGGGTTTTCACATGCTCTCAAGGCAAGTAAACAACCTTTGCCAACTACTTTCAAAGCTCGTTGGTGATCTTTAGCTTATTACATTCATTTCAGCCACAAACCATTTTTCACAAATGATGGTTGAGCAATTTATTGCTTGATATGTTCTGTAGGAGTGTAAGTAATGAATTATATGGCACCATGAAGCATATCATCTTTTCATCTCTTGCAGGCACACTGGATTGGCAAGAACTACTACAAAAGAGGCCCTACAGGGAACGATATTCATAAAACTAATGTGCCTCACATCAGGGTTCAGTTTAGGGACTTGGTACTAACAAATTTCCTTCACTTCTATCGGACGAAAAACTTAAATTTTCATGTTCCCTTACTAGCCGCATTAGCTGATCAGAAATTTGCGTGATTTTCAGATTTGGAGAGATGAGATGCGTCTTGTATACCTAAACAATGTCATCTTACCTGACGAGGTGGACCAGTAACATGTACCCGGTGTATATTGCGCGGTTGCCATGGGAGTTACATTTCATGTTTGGGTATGCATTATTCACCTTTCTCTGCCGGTTCATACTTTCATCTCATTTCATCTCTTTATTAATAAACCACTGCCCTGCGTGCCTAAAACGTGTACTATCTCTCAACCTTGCAGTCATTGGAAGTCAGCATGAGAAGTGTTGTGATACACATCGTGTCCGGGTTCCAAGCCGACGAGTGAAACTTCAAAACAAGTAGTGCCCTCAAAAGCACAACCAAAAGTGCAACAAGATATACACAATAAGATTGGATCTTACTAGATTAGGAAGGATGAAGCGGCCCACAGCTGGGTGCTGGATTTTGGGGTGTAGGGGAGGCAGGTAAACAATTGCTTTGGTGTGATTGTAATTGTGCCGCCTCTCGTTTGTGAAGGATGTTATACCAACCTTGCATGTACTTTACTTAGTCTTATACTCTTGCGAATAAAGTGGCGCCGTTTGTTTTGCTCCTCAGAAGGGGAAAAAATGGTTTGGGTTACCAGATAGTGCCGAACGCTATGGATTATTGTGAGCTTGTCATCACATAAATCCAATCGAGGCCCTTTCACTAGGGGACCGGGGACGAGTCTCGTCTGAGACAACAGCAAATGACTTTGGCGTCAATCAGATCTTTTGATCCTAGAATCATTTCCATCCCCTCTTGACCAATATTGAGCACTCTCGCAATGTAGATTGCCTCGGAGTTTGTGGTGTCTGACTCCATAGATAATGCACCCAGTGAAAAAAAAAAACTAGACCCTACGAAAACACACACCCTTTAGAAAAAGTGCCCATCTAGTAGCTTTATAAAATCTAAAAAGAACAAATGTATCATGTTCATATTGACATTTAGAGTTTCCTTCAAAAAAATATTAATATTGAGACTTAGAGCAAGTTAAATAGTATAGTTAATTGCTAGCTAGAATAATTGACCCATCTCTTTTAATTGTAAAGCTTGTCGGAGTTCCTGCTATAACTTTCTCTTCTCTCCCATCTTCTTCACCTCAATACAAAACTAATATGATAATTTTTGTAGCTTGCTTGGATTGTTTTGTTGTGCTCGCTCCTATATTGATTATGTAGAAGCTGGTATCCATACTAATGACTAGGTAGTTGAAATAGTTGAGGATGCCATAGATAAATAAATGCCTCAAGTTCTCGAAGGAACACTCAACAAACTTTTTTGAGAATGTCATAGTCTTGTTTGGGTTGAAAGATGGTACTCCCTTGCGCTATCTTAATATGTAAGAATTTCTGGAGTTTTGCAAGGATATTAAGAAAGTAGGTGAAACTAAATGGATTGATTGTGATTGATTGAGATAAGGGAATAGGTAAAGAAAATTAAATAAGAGATAGTTGTGATTGGTTGAGATTAGAGAGTAGATGAAAAAGTTGTTATATTTTATGACAAATTCTGTACATGAAAAATTGCTATATTTTGAGACGAAAGGAGTAAGCAGTTATAGTTGCCCTTGGGACTATCGGTGTTAGGTTATGCTATGTTGGTTGGGTGTCATAATTGGTTTTTTTTCACCAAGATGATTGAAGGTGTACTACTGTTGTTCTCAATGACCATGTGAACGAGAAGTGGATAAGTCAGTCTAAACAAAAACTATGATAAAGTCAGGATTATTGTAATGAAGCGGTCCAGTTTATTTTTTTATTCTACGAAACCAGTTAGTTTTAACTTGAACTCTTCAAACTGGATGAAATACCCTCCAACCCATTTCAAGGCAGCATTAGTCACATGGCACATATGTGGTATCCGTTTAACCACATGGTAATCTAGTTATTACATCCATCTCAAAATATAAGAACAATTTGATGGGATACATTCTAGTACTATATTCTTATATTTTGAGATGGAGGAAGTAGCATATTGAGAAAGCAAATTTTTTTATAAAAATTGTTGTTGGGCCCACGCGTCGTCCTTAGTTTATCTTCTTCCCCTTACCCACACCCTTCCCTCACCTCTTACACTCTCCTCAATTGTGACGTGCACTATGTGTTCAGTTTCTTGCACTTACTGAATGCTCATGCTTCGCTAAGGACAACAAAATTGTATCAATGAAATATGTTCCTTTTTTTCAAAGACAGACATTACATTTACTTTACATTGTACTCCTTAGGGCACCCCAACCTAGAAAAGTTTCTATACTCGCCATGTCATATAGACACCATGTATAAACTATATATTCAATGGATGGTTTTTTCAAAATAAATTCTTATCCAATCACCTCTCTTCTCTCTCCTTTCATTCACTTATCTACTTGTTTTCATTTTTGGTTTCTGCATAGAGCTGGTTTCTTGTATGAGAAATGGTTTCTTCATCTTTTACACTATCTCCTTATTAACTCTCTTGTAACCTCAACTTTTTGCTTATGTGGCAGTATATTTAATTTTGTGAAAACTAGCTGAGGCGAAGGGTTGAGATTGCCCTTATATGATTTTTTTTTATTTTTAATTTTATCTATTAAAATATTTACAAAAATAATTTTCTATTTGAAAAATTTATAAAACTAGTCGCCCAACGTCATCTGGGAAGGCTTTTTTTAAAATCGCCCTCCCAGAGAGCGTTTTTTCCGACGTGACAAACGACTGTTGGACCTCCCCTAACGGTCGGCCGCCGAGGAAGGGGAAATTTGTAGGCGGCCCCCTTGCCGCCCTCACGGAGGGCCTTTTTTTGTTGTGCGGGGGGCCACCTGCAAAAGGACGGTGAGGGTGGCCAGGCATTTTTGCAGGCAACCCCCTTGTCGCCCTCTGAAAAGACGATTTTTACTATTCAATATAAATCAGAACAAATGACAGAATATTGGAGTGTTCGCTAAAAAGAAAATAAATTCATCGTACTGAAAAAGACAAAACTTTTTCAAATTGAATAATTTATTTCTCACTCGGGTTAGAGCCTGAGGAGGGCGTATTTTACCTCAAACATTAGGGAAGTAGCATACAATTCCGCGTAGATTGAATCATGTACATGTTAGATAGAATTTACAAAAATATAAACATGTAATTAATTTAGTGGGGTGACAAAGGGACTTTATAAATCGAAATGATACAATGCCATTATTTTTTAATTCGTGACGCATACACCAGCATACCAGTAGAATTTGCGTTATTATGAAAAGATAGTTAAGAAGTTCGGTGGATACACAATACGAATTTGTTTGTCTTGACGAATCGAGCTTGAGCTTATCTACCGACCCCTTCTACGTCATTCAACGCGTATTGCATGTTCGTGCTCCTTCAATCGCTGGTACTCTACTTGTGTTTCAGCCTCAGTTACTTTTTCGTCATGATATGTTGGATTAACATTGTCGATCCGACGATCACAAAGTGAATCCGCACCTCCTTGGATTACCCTGAGAAATATATGCATTTAGTCAGTTGGGATAGTAATATTATGAAAATGTTAGCAAAATTGTAGAAATGTAAGGCTTCGACGTACAACAAAGTTGTTGTCCACGTTGGGACAGAGAAAATATCTTCTTCCAAATGTTTCTCTTGCAAAGGAGGTAACCACCTGACAGTGATATCTACAACCACACTTTAGACGCTCAAACCATTCAGATAAACCTAAGGGATTGTTTCTTCAGTCTAAGCTAGCTTTTTGTACCCAACGTCATCGCCCTGCAGCAAGGGGGCCGTCTACAAAAATGTCAGGCCATCCTCGCCGCCCTTTTGTAGGCGGCCCCCCGCACAACAACAAAATGCCTTTCGCGAGGGCGGAAAGGGGGCTGCCTGCAAAAATGCCAAGTGGCCCTCGTCGCCCTTTTGCAGGCGGCCCCTGCACAGTAAAAAAAATGCCCTCTACGAGGGCGGCAAGGAGGTCACTGTAAATTTTCCCTTCCTCGGCGGCCAGCTGTTAGGGGAGGTCCAACGGCCATGTGCCATGTCAAAAAAAAGTCCTCTGGGAGGGCGATTTAAGGGCATTGGACGACTAGTTTTGTAAATTTTTTAAATAGAAAATTATTTCTATAAATATTTTAATAAATAAAATTTAAAATAAAAAAAATTCGCCCTTTTACACCTAACAACTCGGTTGTGTTCCCCCAAAAGAACAGCTCAAAAGGGTAATGCAGAAAAGTTATAGCAATAGCCCTAACGGCTTTTTAGGTCGTAAAATTGAACTGATGGGCTGGAAAACTAAGGGCCATACGCACCTGTGAGCATGGAGATCTGTAGCTATTGAAGCATTGCCTTGAGTGGGCCTCAATTCTACCCCATTCACGTGAGTGGGCCAGGAATTTAGCTTCAGTTTCCAAGCCTAACACGTGAACAGGCCAGGATTGAGGCCCACACGTACAAGGAAAGCTAATGATGTTCCCCTATCAGGAATAAGTTTAATTTAGGACACTCATCTTGACACGTCGAGGTTGAATAACATCCTTGAACCGCAATACTACATTTGCAGTTAATCTACTTGCTAGACATACGTAGCTCCAACTAAACGTCATTGAACGGGAGTAAAGTATATCCTTCGATATATCCAAGGCACCCAAGATATTGGTTCGTTTTTCCAGAAAAAAAGGAATGGATTTTATAGGATATACTGATGTTAGACTATTTATCTTATACCCACAATGCCATATCTTAAATAGGCTTTTTTATTTTTTCATAGTGGAACAACTATCTCATGAAAGTCTTCTAAACAGACCCTAGTAGCTACATCCACTAATCATTTTGAAATAATTGCCTTATATGAAGCATCACGTGAATGTGTATGGCTTCGCATAATGATTAATCACACATAATAATCATGTAGTATTGGTTCTATCGAATCATCCATTATTATCTACGAAGATAATGTTGATTGCGTTGCTCAAATGTAGACAGGATACATAAAGAACAATATTACTGAACATACTGCCCCAAAACTATTTTTCCACATGAATTACAAAAGAGTGGGAAAACTAGTGTCTTGTAAACTAAATCTTGTGATAATCTCACAAACCTATTCACTAAATCCTTACCAACTTCCACATTCCATAAATGTGTTCCAGGAATTGGTATGCGACGACTGCGCGATTTGCAAGGATCAGGGGAGTAATCCCCTATACCATACCTATTCAAAGCAATATTGTACTCTTTTTCTCTCTTATGAGTCTTTCCTATAGGATTCCACATAAAAGTTTTTAATGAAGCAATATATCAATGTAAATAAATATATCATATCTCTGACATATAATTACTTCTCATATTTTTCCTATATGGTTTTAGGAGAGGTTATCCTAAACTATAGCCCATTGGTTATGATAAATATTTAAAATTCTCATATGAGTTTCCTTTTAAGGTTTCTCAGAGAGAATTGTTATACAATTTTCTCCTTATTTTTTATTGGGTTTTAAAGGAGTTTTAACGACATACCTATAAGATAATTTGTCATCAAGGTTTTCTTACAGGTTTTTAGAAGAAATTTTTCTGAACAATGGATCAACAGTACTCTCTTTGTCCTTGTCGAAAGGCTATACTCCAACATGGTATTTGTAGAGTATAAGGATCATTGGTGCTAGGGTATACGCGAGATTAAAGTAAGAGAGATGGGAGACAAGGATTTTTATACAGGTTCGGGCCCCTTAACTGACAGGTAATAGCACTACTTCTGTTGGCCGAAGCCGATTTTGACTTTATATATCAGTATTATACAAGTACAATATCTGGGATGATCTAATCTAATCGACGTTGGCTTGGCGGCATGGAGATGTCACATGTAGTTGACGGCTAGTGTAGTCTTCTTCCTCGAGTATGAACTCGGCGAGATTGGAGGTAGCTCTAGATCCCTTATGTCAGCCTTAGTGACTCTAGATTGGGTTTGTCTAGGTTTGTCTTCCGTTGTTCTTCCCCCTCTCCTCCTAGAGGGTCTTATATTTATACCCTCGGATGTCCCCTTGTCCAAGTAGAACTAGGGAAATAAGTATGGATACAATACGAATAGTCCTTGTAGTGTCCGAGTAGGACTTCGTTTCTCATTCCTTATTTGGAACACTTTCTATTTCGGGAAGATAATTTACTTCTTTATCCATCGTATTTCCTTAATCAAAAGATACCTTCTCTTATACTATTAGGTATATGGTATTTTCGTATACCGCGAATCCATATATAGAAGGTATGTCTTATCCTTGACATTGACAGTCCCAAATTATAGGACACCCTTATTTTTAGAAAAATCAATCTCGGTAAACTTTGACTAATAATCATACTAATCATATCTATGCTAAGTATTATACATGTTATATCACTAGATTCATATTTTGAATTACTTTCATGTTATGCTAATTTCATATTCGTTTGGAATATAACATGAACATTAAATGCACTTAGGCAGTTAGTATTGCCGCTATCACCAAGCCACACACCCCTCCCTGTCCCGAATCCTCATATAAACTAGGTGAAATCCTGCGCATTGTTACGGGTAGTAGTGAATCCAGAAATTTTCTTGAGCCTGGGCAAGCCTAACAACGAACAAAAATACACATATATTTGTATAAATCCATATGTCATTTACCATAAACTTGAGCAATTTATCTACTGTCTACTGGTGATCTATTGCATGAAGTAGGCAGTAGAACCAGCAGATTGAGGGTAATTAAGCATGTGCTATTCCTTGCTACATGGCTAGAGCTCAGGCACCTGCCCGTCCTTGCCTAGTCCTTGGCCGGCTCCGCCAGTGGCTACGGGAGTTTAGTATGGTAGTAATAAGTAGAAATAATGTGTAAAATAGCTAGATGACATAAGCTTACATAAGTTGATATAGTTTATGATAATTTAAATACTATATAGAATGATGTTCCAAATATAAAAATAAGGTGATATGGCTTTATGAGAGAAGAAAAGGAGGAAGGTAATTTGGACTATATATTAATTATGTAAGGGTTAAAAATAATTAAGATGATATGGCTGTTAATATCAGAATTTGGTAAGCCCCAAAGTTCTCATCGGACCAAAGTTCATATCAGCTTGAAGCTAGTATTGGCCTGGAGTTCTACATCAGCCGATGGGGGTTATCTTAAATCAACCACCAACAACAGTCGGATTCTTGTTAGATTCGGGAAGATCTTATCTAAAGAAGACCGAGTTTGAGAAGGATGCGGCTTGTATCTATTAATTAGGAACAATTTGTTAGTTTCCTTTTTATCTTTAGGAAAGTGTGTTTAGTGTCCAATAAGGACTTTATCTGTTTCTTTTTATCTTTGGAAAAGTTTGAGTCGTATTCTATTAGGATCTTTGTTAGCCTATGGGTATAAATATGTAAGCCTGAGGTTCATGTAATTTTTATCTCACGATCAATACAACTTCGGTGCATCACCAACCTTTACTTTTTGTCTTCTTCGACGAGTTCATGCCCTTCCCGCGAGGGGTAAGTCTCGTTATGGCTGCCTGCGCTGTCGGGGCTAGGGCTTCGACGTTCTGATCTCGGCAATGTAAGCACCTACTATCATATATCTTAGTCAATCTAGTTTGGCATCTCGATTTAGTCGCATCGGCCGAGATTCGTTTTAGGGTTTACGCCGGTATCGACTAAATCGCCTCGCTAGATTAGATTGGCTAAGGTATCCACCACCCCGAAAATCAGTCGAGGGCTTGATTGTCTAGATCTTGCGTTTCTTTTCATACTTGGTGCTGCTAAGTCGTGATTAGAACCGTAATCTCTAGCCTGCCTGTCGATTGCCAATAAGGGTTTCACCGGGGTTTCAGCCGGTGAGTTATCTGGACGTTGCATCGGCCCAAAAGTTTTACATATAGATTGGATCTGGCCGATGACAACAGAGTATTTATTATTTATCTGCTTATTGAGAGTTTATGCCATCGGACCTCTGGCCGATGTGTGCTTTAATCTTCAGACCAATGTTTATTTCATATTTGGATTATGCTATATCACATTGCCATATCATCATGTTATCGTCAGCCGATCACCTTTATATAGATGTTTACTCAGTACACGGCTGATGGTTCGAAATCCTAACTACATCGGCTGATCGGTTGTTTTCGCTATCGGCCTATCGGCCGATACGTTTTTGCCTTATTGGCCTATCGGCTGACAGACCTTCTGTTCTACTATTTTGCATATCTTGTCAATGGCAGGATCAAACTGACCGGCATGCCCGCGCTTCATCAATTTTAGGACCTACACTGGAGCTAAGCAGATCTCCTAGGCCTTCGTGTGTCCGCACGCCGGATCGTCGTCGGCGGTACGGATTCGGCATCAACAATGGCTTAATGAGAAAAAAATGAGGAAGATAATTTGGACCATAGATTAATCATTTAGGTGCTAAAAACAATTAATGCAATATGACTTAATTAGAGAAGAGAGAATAGCATTAACCAAGTGAGGATGAACTATATAAGTATATAGGATATTATAAAAATGATGAAGAGATATATTGAAATATTATGTGAATTATGTGAGATAATGATTTAACATGCTTGCATTTTAAAGCACTAAAATTTAATAAATTATAGAATTATAGATAATATAGCATGTTTGCATGATGTTTAAGATGTAATAATTGTTAATAGATGATGATGTGACATCTTTGTGTGTTAAGCTTTACAATTTAGTGGGTTGTAACTTTATCTCTACTACATAAAAAGATCGTACTGGTGGTCGTTGTTCCTACAACTGCTATTTCTGACCATTCGATCAGCCGGATCTAATGGACGAGATTCGTTTCATGATCCTCCCACCACATCTATCTCCTCTAGATTCCCACCGCATCGATCTCCCTCGAATTCCACTACGCGTGAGGAAACCGTACTGCATCGGCCTCCTTTTTTCCCTCCACCGCCCATCGCTCCTCCTCTGCCTCCCCTCTTCCTTTGCATCGCTGCCTGTGCACCGCATTGCCGCCCCGAGGCTCCTGCTCGCCACCCTCTCCTCGTGCCGTCGCCCCAGCACTCTTGCTCGCCGCCCCTCCTCGCTGCGCCGATTCCTCATCTGCACGCCGCCCCACTGCACGCCGCGCGCTCCCACCACTGTGCCGTCGGCCCGACGCTCCTGCTCGTCGCCCCCTCCTCGCGTCGTCGCCCCGGCGCTCCTGCTCACCATCCCCTCCTCGTAGCGCCGATTCCCAGCAAGATCGTTGTTGAATGCCTAGATCGCTCCCTCTCCATCCCATACCCGCACCCCATCTTCCCCCTTGCCCTCTCACTCCTTAACAACTGCGGTGCACTACGCCCCGAAACAACCGCCTCCTGGATTACCCATCGCCCACGGCACCGTCGGTCTGGGGTCTTCATCTATTTCCTCTGCGCTGCCCATTTTTGTCGACGACAACACGGCTTCTCCGTCCTCGAGCTCCGCTGTCACTCACCGCGCTAGGCGCCATCCACGGAATTCCAGGAAGATCACAGCCACAACTGCCATCCATGCCGGTTGTGCCACTTCGCCCACGCCTCCTTCTGCACTGAGTCGATGCTGGTAGCACAACCGAGGGGGTAAATTTCTTTTCACTATAACATAGTACAGCAAATAATTGTAATTAGGAAGGATCATCATCCACTTCCTGATAGGTATACATCTTGAATCACATATTACAATTTGTATCTTTGTTACCACTTCTGCAAGTCTTTTGCTCCTATTCTATTTCCACAAATAACAATGATATTTCACTAGGATTATACTGCAGGTTTATGCATGTTACTAGCCAATCTTAAATATATCAAACTGTATTGACTGAGTTGAGTGATTAGTGTCAAGTTGCAGCTTATATCAAACATCGGATGAGTGAACAAGAAATTCGATAGGTTGATAGATATAAATGGGCAAATGATTGGGAAGATTAAGATTGCATATACACAGTGATTTTCACTTCATTTGTGCTTCTATTATGCAAACCATGTGATGTGACCATGACTACTATTGGTACAACCATTGCTCACATCATATGTCAATAGGAGGATGTCAAGATCAAGTTGTCCAAGTTCTGGAATCCAATTCGACCACCTGCTATAGTGCTGACCTCAAACGACCGCCAAATATGCATACAAGCTCCGTTTTGGGCCCATAGTACTTGATGAAAAGTTCTTGAAGTCCTCTTTTCAATGGATCCAGTCTCATCTCCAAATTCCATCTCAATCATCCGGAATTGAAGAAACAATGTGCTACATCACCTATAATAGGCCTATGGGTTTGAAACTTCACCTGGGACCCCAGCCCAGGTGGGGCCCATGTGGGGTGCGCCCTAATTTGGTGGAGCACGATCTTAGGGACCCCTTGGTCGTTCTCCCACCCCGTTAAATAGCTAGGTACCCCTTTAGGGTTTCTCGGAATTTGTTTAGATTAAAGTTTAGCTTTACTACTTTACCGTGTAATCCCGTGATCGGTTAGATCGCCGGTTTGCTCGTTACGGAACTCCAACTTATCATTTGTATTCAATTTCTATTTGTAATTCAGATTGCTTTTATCTTGTTCTTGCTTGTTTCTTCGATTTGCTTGCAAGAATAAGGTTGATCTGCACCGGCAAGATCAACAACCCACAGAGAGGTGTATCGATCGCTAAGGCGCAACACAATAATGTCTCGTACGGTTGTAGTCGAGTCATCAACGTTTCTCCCAAATTGTAGTTATCATCAACTCACCGAAAGATCGGGACAACCAGATCCCTGAGCGTATCGAGTGGAGTTCATGGTTTATCAAGTGGTATCAGAGTTTTTGTTGCTCTGTGAGTTTTTATCTACTTATAACCAGAAAATAGCCATACAAATTTTTTTTTGCATCCATTACCTAGCCATCTTTGTGTCATTGCATTGTTCTTTTCAAATTGTACATTGTTGAGTTTTGCGTTGTATTGTCGAGTCGTGTTGCTGGTCTTAGCGTCTTGTTTGTTTAGAGTTTCGAGTTCTGATCACGTCTAGTACCACCATCACCACCACCGCCACCATGTCTTTGTTGTCATCAGGACCATCGAAAACGAAATCATGTCACCGCTAGAGTTCCATTTTTCTTGTTTTGGGCATTTTCCTGTTGGTCGGGTTTTGAGTTGTAAATTGCTAAGGCTTCAGCTGTGTGCTTCTATTTTGCATGTGAGGAAGAAGAAGGGGAAAGAATATAGCAGATCCACTTTACATTGCTTCGCCGAAGGAAAAAAAAGGGAAAACGAGTCAGGATAAAATCTTGCGCAAGAAGTTGATCTCCTCTCGGTTGCAATTGAGTCCGACTCCCTCCCTCTCCTCTCGGTCCAATTCGAGTCCGACTCCCTCCCTCTCTTCTCGGTTTCAATCTATATCGTGACATCCCATACACCTTGGTGAAATTTTTTCGAGTGTCGAATTGGAGATTTGTTTGCAAAAAATGAAACATATGGGACGAGAGCATTCCATTTTTGTATAATTTTAGTTTTAGGGTTTGCACTTTTACGGTTGAGTCCCTATAATTTTTTTATTTACATTCGAGTCCCTGTAATCTTGCATTCAGGTCCTTGAGTCGTTTTTGCTGAGAAAAAACAAAAAAAAGAAAAAAAGCAGAAAGAATCTAAAGAAAATAAAACAAAAGCCGCACCAAAAAAAGAAAGAAAAAAAGAAGAAAGAAAGAAAGAAAAAAATCAGTTGTTATCTTTGAGTTTGCTTTTATATATCAGAGTTGTGCTTGAGTTGTTCTTAGTGCTATCTTGTGGTATCGTTTGTGTCTAGGCTCGCGTCTCTAGTACGTTCTAGCCTAGGACTAGCACAGTACTGACTTTCAACAGTTATTCAATTTTGCATTATCTGATTTGAACATTTGCTATTCCTTTACTACATATTTAAGCATACCCAAAGCTCCACAGATTTGATTGTAGCCGTACAGCAAGTGTTTGCCAAGGCATCGATACATCCAACCTTCATTGGGTCTAGGTTGAGTCGGTGTGGTCACCATTCCGCTTGCTTTGGTAAGATCTTGTAAGAGTTTAATTAAAAGCTTGAGTGTGTGTGATATTTGAGTCTCCACTACCTAGTAATTGATAGAAGCGTGCATATTCTTGTGTATGTTTCTTGTTTGCTACTAACCATGGCAGAGCTACACAAGGGGATACAAGATGGTTCTGATCAACATCGATTTCTTCACCTTCGATGAAATATGACGACGTCTCCACATGATGCATATGAGGTACTTGACTATAATTTTGCACGAGTCGAATCTAAGTCGCCATTCTACGATGGTAAGTATGATTCTGTTGCTTATATTGATTGGAAGCTAGCAGTAGACAATGAATTTGATAAATATGAATTTTCTGATGCTCAAATGGTTAAGGCTGCTAGTAATAAGTTTACCTCTTCTGTTTTCTTTTGGTGGAGTCATGTTAGTAATAAACCTGAAACTTGAAATGAATGCAAAACCATGATGAGAAAGCGTTTTGTGAGTTCTTATTACAAATGCACTCTTCTTGAGAAACTAGAACATCTAAAACAAGGTGATAGAACTGCTACAGAAAACATCTATGATTTTAAAGTTTGTATCATCTATAGTGGTCTAAAAGAATGCAATGAGAACACAATACGTAGATTTTTCAAGGGGCTTAATTCTGAAATTCAGGTTATGCTTGCTAATGTGACATATAATCATATTGGACACCTATTCATGTTTGCTCGTAGCATTGAGAGTCAAATTTTACAAGATTTCATATCAAATGCAAGAAAGCATGAATAATGTAATTTATCTCCTGTTTCTAAATCTCCTATATCGTTATGCAATGATGATGTGCAAAATGGAAGGAGCAATCTTTTGTGTCTCCTGTTACTAAAGTTTTGCAGGGAGTTCAGAACATTCAACAAAAGAAGGAGAATGATCTTGAGAAGAAAGAGGAGAAGCATGAAGCATCCGCGATGTCTGAAGAAAGTTTGCATGCTGAATTAAATGGTGCTGAGATAAATGAATGTGAGTATTCTCAAACTGAGTTACACATGTTCACTTTTGATGCTATTGTAGAGCAACCATTAGTGAAACCAATTGCCGAGATTTCTTTGTCACAAGTTGATTTGTTTGTTATTTCTTGTGATAAAGAAGAGTGGGGGTGATAATGCTTCACTTATATCCCAATTATGCAATCCCTTTTCTTAAAATAATTATGCAATCCCTTTTCTGTTCCAGACATGCAGGAATTTATGGTTGGCTTAAAAATTATAGCTGAATGGGCACAACATTAATTTTCACTGGGTAAAAAAAAACTGTGGTTGTATGTTGAATTTTGTACATGATCCACCAAACTAACCAGGTAATCTGCATTGCTTATTTGATATACTTGTGGAGCATATTATAGATAGAGATATATGGGAACTAATAGCATTTTAAATTAAAATTTGTCCAGACCACCATATTTGCATGAATATTTTTCCTTCTTGACCTAAGACATAACTTTGGTGATCTGATCTTATGAATTATGATACTGTCTAGGTTAGCTACCTTTATTAACTAGCCAGCAATAGTCCAATGGTAGTCCAGTCTAGCCATATTAAGGCACATTTGAGTCAGGTGTATAACCTGAATCAAGGTGAATGGAAACATTTAACTCGAGTGCTGTGCAGTAATATATGCAAAATTGACACAATTTAGATGGTTGGAGTTTAGGCATTCTGTGAAGTCCCCAATTTCATTGGCCAGGCCTGTTTGAAACATGAGGGAAATCTTATGGTACATCAAGTTGGTCTATTTTGTTCACACAGGATAGCATTGCACTTAAAAATATTTTTTCATATTATGGTTCAAGTGCAGATATTGTGGATTTCCATAACACTATCACCTTCCAAGTGCAAATTATCACGGAGATTTCTGGGTTGATGAGTCATTGTGAGTATGGAATTTTGATTCTACGTTCTTCTATGATTACCAGTCTCTGGAAGGATCTAATCTGTGGTTTAGGAAAGAAAGGGAGTGCTTGAACCTGTAAGCATCTCCTGCTCATTATGCTCTTAGCTGTTTCATTTCTGATGGCGCTACTATTAATACAACATGGAAAGTCACATACTGTTTTAAAATATTTATTGTGCTTAAAATACTGTACTGTATAATGTTCGAAATTTCTATTCATGCGTTAGATGTTTCACTTTCACACGTGCACTTCTGTTGAATGTGTTGTTAAGTTCACGTATGAACCATTTCGCTAAGTGGTTTACACTATATTTCTTTCACAGGTGGTGATCATAGCATGATAGCAAACGAATTCCACCGTGTAGGTGGCATACCCTATATATTTTCCGGTTATACATCACAGAAGACAGAAAAGCCACGTATGTTTCTTATGAGCATGTATATGTCACTTTATTAAAAGTTTTTCAGCCTTAAATTATTGAGGAACTCGGAGCTACTGTTAAACAAATGTGTCCTGTTTCTTGCAGTACTTTAATCTGGGTACAACATCACAGATTCTAACTGGTTTTGGGATCAACTTTCTGTTATTAATTGATTTGTACTTGACAGATTCTTTGCATAGGCTGACTATATTCTTCTAAGTGGGAAGAATCTAATCTAACCATTAATGAAAGTCATATAGAACATCTTATTTCAGTTTCACATAGGGATGCCACTTTTGCACAGAAAAATGAAGGTATATGGTTACCAACATGACTATTTCCTTTTTATTCAAGGAGCAAGTTTTGCTGAAACAATTCTGTAAAAATATAAATACACACTAGAATTTTCCTCAGCCAGATGCCATCAAAATGGTACACATAAATTTTTGGCCCTCTAGCTGAACTATTCTCATATTTTTGGCATCAAATTACATGTAAGGAACTTGCTGTGATAGGTGTAATGGTGAAATGGTTTGCTGTACTTCCATGTATCATTACTCGTGTGAGATTTAATAGGCTATAAACCCATTTGTTCTGCCTCACTGTCAGAATATAAAGTCTGCATGACTGTTCAGCTTGAACTATGTATCTTTTTTGGTTACATCGTTGAGAAAGATAGTCAAAGATGATGGGGTTCATTTTTAAGAAAAAGGCAACATGACAGCTACGGTGGATCATGTCATTTACTTATTACAGAGGGCAATGTCTTGTAAATAATGATGGAAATGGTTTGTTTTTTGGATTTTTTTTTACCAGCAAATAGGAATAAAAAATCTCAACTGGTTTTTTTATTGTAATATATTTTTGCTTCTTTTGAGTTGTGTATGAAATTTCACAAAAAATACTGGTTATTTATATTGTAGTGTGTAAATTATCACAGTTGTTCACGCCCAATCATATTTGAACTATATATATGAAGTCAAATATTACAAAACAAACGGGACCTGGATGTGTAGAAAAATTTCTGACGTTGTTGTACCCAAAAGATGCATAAAACTGACAATCCTGAATTTGAATGCACTATATTCTTAAATTGTATTAGGCACAAAATTTCACCTTGTTACATACAATCGTTTGAAAACAAGCTACAAATAATCCTGCTAGATTCTTAGTCTATTTTGTTTTTTTCTTCTGTCATGAACTATTACGCATGTATCATTTGTTGCCCCCTCTAGTCAGATTATTTGACGGTGGGATACTTTAGTAATTTGGATAAAATAATCCTGATGAAAAGGAAGGAGTATTAGGGTATTCTTATTGTACGTAGCTAACAACTACATATATTTTTTCTCCGTTGCAACGCACAGGCACCCACCTAGTAGTAAGATAAGATATATAATCCCACCGTGTAATCAATCAATCACTGTTAATATAGAATCATTACTACCTTCTACTCTTAATACGTTATCAACACTTTGTCTCTCCCTGAGCGCCAATCAGAAAGAAGGCCGAAGGAGAAGAAAAGCAAGCAAGGTACGACAATGAAAGATATTCATCTTTGTCCTTCCCACCGTGTTCATCTGCGGCATTGGGTCCAGGCTCGTTGAGCACGGTGGGAATGACAAAGGTGAAAACCTTTCATTTTCATACCTTCCTCTTCCTTCCCTGTGGCCTTGTGGCCTTTTTGCTGATTGACGTTTAGGGAGAGACAAAGTGCTGATAATGTATTAGAAGTAAAAAGTAGTAATGATTCTGTATTGATAGTGATTGATTACACAGTGGGGTTACATCTGCTCTCGCCATTATTCCCCGACACGACGATGTCAACCAAGAAGACAGAACGAGAAAGAACCGCATGGAGGAAACGGCGCCGGCTACACAAATTCAACGAACCACGGTCAGATCGATCGAATAAATTCACTCCAAATCACATCCAACGCCTACTGCACCAATACTCTTCGTGCGAGGTGAGTTTAGTTATGTTGTTTTTGAAAGTTTGGTTGTAAAATTGGAATGATGTGATTGAAAGGTTGTATGTGTATGATAGGTTGATGTGATGGAAAAGTTGGAAGTTTGAAAAAAAACTTGAGAACTAAACAAGGCCCTAGTCACTTACTGATGGGGAATGAAGGAGAGAGAAAATCGGAGATGGAGAGAGGGGAGGTTGGAGCAGGGGTGGGCATGAGTTGGGGTGGGTTGACCCGGACCACGTTACCCACATGGTTTATGATGATGCCAAATGGGTCGGCCCATTGGATTCATTGGATAAAATGGGTCGGCCCATTTGGTATATAATGATTTTTTTCAATAAACATGTGAACAACAAAGCATCATCAGGTATCAAACATGCATGGTTATACCGAATCATGTGAACAACAAAGCATGCATGGTTCTCAGAAATAATTTGAAACAGATCTGAGAGCATATACACAACTCCATCAATCCATACAAATCACAGATGGAATATACACAACTCTAAAATAAAATCTCAGACCAAGATTGTTCATACTTCAAACACAGCAAATGTAGTCAAGTAAGCTATCTATTTCTCAATTGAAGATGCAAATGTAGTCAAGTAAGCTATCGATTTCTCAATTAAAGATGCTTGATTACTACTGGTGTCTGGTGTTAACAGCAACACATTAAAATTGTCTTTCTTTGCCACCTAATACATAAGTGCCAGCACATGATAAATTACCACATAGCTCCAAAAATTACACCACGCATGCACCACTACCTCCATCAAGATTTTTCACTGCACATGTATAAAACAATTCAACAGAACTTACTAGTGATATCAAGCTAAGAAGTAATTGAAAAGGATAAGAACACAACTAATTCACTATTTTGCTTATTAAAATGATATTAGTTGGACAAAAAGATCAAAAGAAAATGTGTACATCATATTATGAATTATACCAAATGATAATAATTGAAGAACATCATATTACCTGATCTACTAACTCATTTTCAGCGAGAAAATCATGAATTGATGATGTGCTCAAGTTTGATGAACCTACAAGCAGAACAATGTATAGATGTTATTTTCAGGATCAATTCAACAAAAAAAATGGATGCAAAAATACATACCAGATGCTCTTATCCAATCTTGCAAGCACACCAGCGCTTCAACTGTATTTGGAGTTAACCTGCTTCGAAAATCTGATATAACTCTCTTTCTAGTACTGAAGGCTGATTCAGATGGAACGGTGGAGGCGGGTATAGCAAAGGATATCTCGTGCCATGCTTGCCACCAATTTAGGATGTCAAAACGATCACTTCGAGGAATTGGAGGCTTATCCATATATCCATCATACTCAGAAGATATTTCAGCCGTCATTCGAATGCCATGGTTAAGATGTTGATCCCAATCAGCCAACCGGTTACTTGTAGATACACCCATATCAACATCAGCACTGCTTGTTAGATCCATAGTGGAGTTCACTTGAGAATACTCGTTGAAAAGCTCTTGAAAAACATTCTTGACATTGTCAATCATGGACTCGGCATCATCACCAAATGCAGACCTGAAATGGAACTCGAGAAACTTAAGCTTAAATATAGGGTCCAAGACAACAGGTAGAGATAGTGCCAACCAAGAAATCTTCCAATACTTCTCAAAATTTTTCCTCATGGACTTGATCATCTTAGATATTTCAGTATTCTCTTGGGAAGCTAAAGCTTGCTTTTCTAGAATCATCTTCACATCCCAAATCTCATGAAAATGTAGATTTGAGGTAGGATATAGCTGACCTGAAATAACATTTGTTGCCACATACAACACTTGCAATATTCCACACACTGCAACTGCCTTTTCCCAATCCAAACTAGAGGGTTTGTATGTGTAGGTCTTGTCTTGCAAGGCTAAGGAGTCCAAAGCTTGTCTAAATGGCAAGGCACTTTCAATCATCAAATAGGTGGTGTTCCACCTAGTAGGCACATCAGAACAAGGACGTTTTTGGACTGTTACACCAACTTGTGCCATAATTTCCTCAAACTTTTCCTTCCGAGCTTGTGATCCTCTAATGTACTTAATGCTCTCGCGGATGTTGATCACAATAGAGTCAATAGCTTTCAACCCTGCTTGACATATTAAATTCAATACATGTGCTGCACAGCGTTGATGCAATAGCTTCCCTTTCCCAAGCAGCAGACCCTTTTGCAAAAGGTTGGCCTTCAGTAACTTTGACATTGCACCATTGTTGCTAGCATTATCCAAAGTGATAGAAAACAATTTATCTTCACAATGCCAATCTTGTATGGTCTTCAGGATTGTATTGAACATAGCAACACCCGTGTGTGGTGTTTCTAAATGTGAGAACCTCAAAATCCTTTTTTGTATCTTCCAATCAGCATCAACGAAGTGGCAAGTTATGCACATATACCCTATAGTTTGGTTTGAGGTCGACATATCCATTGTTAGAGAAACTCTAGAAGTACAACTTCTGAACATCTCCTGTAGCTCTAGCTTCTGCTCTTCAAATGATTTCAAGCAATCTTTCTTCAAAGCTCTTCGGGAAATCATCTTAAATAGTGGGTTCAAACTAGACACGAACTTCCGAAACCCATCATACTCCACCAGAGAAAATGGTAGCTCATGTAGGCCAATCATTCTAACCTGCTCTCTTCTGGAAACATCTTGATCAAAAGTCCAATTCCTTAAAGCTACTCCATCGGGTGACAATACAGCAGCCCTCAACCTGTCCACAACTTTGTTAGCTTTTTTTTTTCTAGCCTTGCATCTGTTCAAATGTTTGATTAAAGCACTTGTTCCTGCTCCACACTTTGCACTAATTCTAGTAGCACAATGCTTACATTCTGCTTGCATAACCACTCCGGCAACACGGATCTTGACAAATTCTTTCCAAGCCTCTGATCTGAACTTTCTCCCTTGATCAGCATGTGAGGGACAAAGACCTGGGTCACCTCCAATATCCCTATCTCCATCTTCTTCAATACTAGCACTGCCATCATTCTCTTCCTCACTATCATCCTCATCTTCGTCAACATTCTGCACAAAAATATTAGATATCAGATTTTTTCCCCCTAAATATATAATAATAAGTTGTCAATATGAAAGATGAAAATAACTGCTCACCAGGAGGTGTGCTAGCAAGGGTAATCAGCGTGCTTATTGAAGTATAACAATGAGGAATGAATACTTCAACACATGGTGACCGGTTTGGTGTTCCTTGACTGGCTACACATCCATCTAATACACCATGTGCTTGTTCTTGGAGTAGAGATGTCTCCATTCTGCATGTCGCATAAGCTTGCCAAAAATAAAGGCAATGACTATGGTCAGTATATTCCATGTTCTATTTAATTCTAGGAAATATGTGAGGCAAACATTATTCCATGTTCTATTTAAAAATGTCTAATATCTCTAGTGTCCTCTTCCTGACACTTATCTTATCCAAAAGCTCGTTGTCTCTATCTTTTGTTTAACACATAAATTGACAATCTGGAATCAAGTAATGAGTTGACATGTCTAAATTCTCTAAACTTTGTGATAACTACCGAGTACAAGATGACACATGATGACATAAACACAAGATACTGTACCAAGTACTTTATCCTGTATAAATCAAACATTCAGATCTTGTTGGTTCTGCATTTGAGGTAAGAACCTCCATGTCCACACTTCTCTTAGTTACTCCTTGAAGCCTTTGCACATAGAAAATGAATTCAAGCAAGGGAAAGTAGACTGCCAGTGTTTACAGAACCAAATTTGATTGCATGCGAATCCACTTTAAACAGAGCAGAGGACATACAGTGTTTACACCACTAATCTAAGAAGAAATGGAGCAAACAATCAGCTGTCACCATACAGTATATGGAAAAATAATCAGTTTGCTCCAGAATAGCCTACATCGTGATCCTCCATCCAAAATGGATGCTTACCAAACTATTAGCCCTTTCAGGGTAGAAAATTCTGCACATTCACTGACCATAACTAAACAAAACATGAGTAAAAAAACTAGCTAGAATTCACAAAACATATTGCAATTTTGCTGACCAGAAGAACCCAATATGTTTCATGTTTCATGATCAATAAATAATGACACTTCAGTTTCACTTTAATTATGTAAGAAAACATTCTTGGCAAGGAAACAGTAGATCAAAATTAAGAAAAAAACATGCTTTCTTGGATCGAAATCAATAAAAGAGGAGTTCTTGGCTAGTTGGTACCTACCATGATCAGACACAGGAGGCGCTGCCGACATGGAGACCACCGTCAGTAGAGGAGATGCGTTGCTGTCGCACCGGCGTGGAGGACCGGAGTAGGGAGGAGGCGTCGCCGTCGCTGTCGCCGAATGAGGGAGAGGAGGCGGCGGAGGCGGGCGAGGTTGCGGCGCCGGCAGGGGTGGCACGGGTGGGTGGTGGTGAGGAGGGAGTCGAGGAGGTCGGAGGTGAGGAGGCGTGGTTGGGACTCGAGGCCGGAGAGGACGTGGTCCAGGGTTGGATGGGTCGCCGGCAGCGCCGTGGCGCGGCGTGGCCGGCGATGACGCTGGTGCCGCGGTCGAGTGGGGATGGCCGCGGGAAGGGGGCCCTCGGCGGCGAGCTGGCGAGGTGGAGCGGCGCAGGTGGTCGGTGGCGTCGCAGAGCGGCGCTGCCGCGAGGAGGGATGGGCGGTGACCTAGCTAGGGATGAAGCCGACCCGGGTACCCAGTAAAGCCGACCTTTTCAATTTGGGCCAGCCCACTTACCCATTGATGCCTAATTCGTGGGACAGTCCAGCGAGGCCCGTGGGTATATCTGGACCACGCCCATCCATAGGTTGGAGGAAGAAGAAACTTGACATGTGAGGGTCCACGTGGGTCTCACTCACCACGTCATCGAAAATCGGACACTACGCTGCCTAGGATCTCGGGTCCAACCGCTATCACTGGTCCGGCCCATTGACAAACGTGGCCCAGGCCCAACTGAAATGCATTTTATTTATTCATTTATTTTTTTTTCTTTTCCTCCTTGTCCCCCTCTCGTTAGGGTTTCCCCTTCCGCCCCGCCACCGCGGCAAAAATAATTTTGGAAGCCTCGACGAGCGGGACAACGCCCGCGCTTTTCCCCACTTCTCCTTCCTCTCCTCCTCGTCGCCGGCGGCGGAGAGCGAGATGGCTCCGGCGATCGGGTCCCGGCGGCTCACGGTGCTGCGGGAGTTCCGCCCGCACGGGCTCGCGGCCGAGGAGGCCGACGGCGAGGGGGGCCCCGGGGAGCGGCCGCCGCAGGACTACGACTACTTCCTCTTCGACCCGGCCCCGGAGCCCGGGGAGGAGGCCGCCTCCTCCTCCAGCGCCGACGGCGACCACGAGCTCTTCATCCGTGGGAATCGGTGCGCACGATATCGCCTCCGCTCTACAGTGACTGTATATTGTTGGTGGGAATTGGGAGTTGGGGCATGATTAAGCTTGTCATCGCATCGAAATGGGGAAATGGGGAAATGGTCAGAATTAAGCTTATTGCTCTGTGATTGCGTCGAAATGTAGCAACAACTATGCATTAAGAATCTCCGAATTTCATCGTTCAATTTCCACCTCTAAGTCATTTGTATCTCTACGTCCCGGAGAGGCGTGGTTTTGCAGATTCACACTAAGAGTAATGCAACTTCATTTTTAATTTACTAGAACTTGTAGTAAAATGCTTGTGTGTCCCCAATGCATTTCTGTGTATTGGCTTCCATATTTTATATGCTGCTATTTGTTCTAGTGGTCAAAGAGCAAAGATGTGAACACAATAGGGCATTTTACCTTCAGCGTGCAGATAAGCACAATGCATTTCCAGGTCAATGCCGTACTCTGGAATGCTCCTCCGTAGTCACCCTAGGAGGCATGCACATATTTAAAACTTTCACTTTAATGTTCACATAGACATTTGGAGTCACCAAATTTAGTGATATTATTAGATTCCTCATCATGCATATTTCCATATCATTACATTTAATCTCTTTAGCTAAGCATGGTCAAAGCCTCAAAGGCATCTATGGCAGACCATGTCAATGCCTGAAATGATGAGTATAAGACAACGGTGAAACTGGTTAGGTGGATTTTTGTTTCTATTGATATCTGAAAAATGTGGCATGAACTTGTGAGTGTTTAATTGATTGATCGGTCTGTTTTAAATTTAAAGGGATGGAAGTTGAGTTCATTTATTTCTTTTTGATGATAATTTATTTCATTTCTTTCATGCCAAAGTTTGATTTGCATGTTTCTGGTGAATTAGATGAAAACACATCAATATAGGATGGGTGAAGCGGGAAATTTCTTTTTGATGATAATTTATTTCATTTCTTTCATGCCAAAGTTTGACCTGCATGTTTTCAGTGAATTAGATGAAAACACGTCAATATAAGTTGGGTGAAGTGGGAACACACTAGTTGTGTGGTGGTTAGGCACCCAGTTGTGGTGCTACCTGCCCAGGGCTTGAATCCTGGGTTGTGCAAAACAAAGGTTGACCTTGCTGAGTAAAAGGCTTTCAGAATTAAACGCGATTGTGTCTTGGGCCTCCAGCATCCAGTACGTTTCTCGACTTACAGTGGAAATGCTCTGGGGATGTCTCCCCATATAGTCGAGTTTTTTTTTAATATATAATTTGGATATGAAGTTATATATCTTGTTGATGGTACTATATTTTGTGCTCAACTACTTGAATTTTTTTAGTTCAACTGATTCTTTCATTTGGTAAATGTTGATTTCTTGTATCATCAGTATGATATGTTCATGTTTTCCTTATCTTGCAGGATAATATGGAGTGCCGGCTCACGTGTCCACAAAAGATACCTCTCACCAAATACAGTCATAATGGTATTTTGACTATTTTGTTTTGCTTGTTTAACAAGTAACTATCTTCCCTTATCTTTTTTGCATATAATTGCTCATAAAATTAGAACTGTGACTGCTAACATCTCTATGCTCGATGTGTTTCCTCCTCTGAGTACTTAACCTGATCTTTTTTGTTTCTGTACATACATGTTTCCTTATTCTCCTGCACCTCTAAATTGTTTTCAGTATTTTTACTTGTTTCTGAAAATTGCTCCTTCAATGCTTCAACTATCTACTCTGTACACATTTTAGTTATACAGTACTAGGTTGTTGATCTTTCCGGAGAACAAAATGAGCATGTTGACATGAAGCAATACAATCCTTTTTTAGCTTATTACAGTGCATTTTCTTTTCTTTTAGAGCATGCTTCTGATTACTAAAAATCTACAATGGGTGCTCATTTGCTGATGTTGAACTGAACTGTAGGCCTGCTGGTGTAGGATGGACACAACTCGTGATGCACTTCTATGCGTTCTGCAGGTCGATACTTTATCTATATACAATGTAAATGGTGAGTTTACCCTCTTATTATATAGTGTAGTGCCAAATGACCGCTGAAATATTATCCCTTAATTTTCTCATGCACATGATTTATATTGCAGGCGAGGTTGCCAGTATTCCTCTACCATATGCTGTTTCATCAATATGGCCTCTTCCTTCTGGCCTTCTACTTCAGAAATCTACTGATGGAGGGCATGTGGTATTATCCTCAACTTCACTGCTAAAATCGAGGGATTTAATTCGTCCTAACAAGGAATTTGGATTGAATTACAACGTTTCATCCCAAGTCAATACTTTGGAGACTGTCAGTAAAGCTGATGGGGCTATTTTTTCGTCTCACCTCATCTTGAAACATCCACTTGAAGAGCCTCAGGTATATTTGTGCTGCATCCACTTGAAGGGCCTCAGATATATATATGTACTACTCCCTCTGTTTCACATTATAAGACGTTTTGGCCTCTCAATTTCTCATCTAGATTCACTAACATCCATAGGAATTCGGACGCATATATGAAGGGCATACATCGATCCATCCATGAATTTATTCAAAACTCAAAACGTCTTATAATGTGAAACAGAGGAAGTGTATGTTTTTTACCATGATGCAAGTTTTTGAGATGAATTTGTCTTCTCTTCCTTCAAATTTGGTAGATTACGAAGGCATTGATTTCTCCACGGTGTGGCATGTTTTCCTTTTACTATTACTGAGTGTGCCAAAACAGAAGGGTGCACATATTTTGCTTATTTTACTGCTTTTATGATTTTTATAAGGTGCCCTCACATTTTTAGATTTAAAGTTTGAAGTTGTCCCCAACATAGCCCAGCAATACTTTTGTGAGAAAAATATACTGCTCTATTGATTTTGAAAGTGCACTTGTATTTGCAATTATTATCTTGTGGTCATGATTTTGTAGTTGTAGGGAATATCAGTGGAAATATGCTATTTCTATCTGTATTCCATGCATTATTCGCTGGACATTTTATCTTTGATCATTTTATGAATATATAAGAGGTCTGATTGATTTCTTTATCCATTTTGTTGGTTGCATAATGACCAAATATTTTTAGGCAACATATTTTGAAGAACGGGGCAGGTTGGATATGATGAAAGATTTTGATGAAAAAACTATATGGACAAGTGATATAATACCTCTAATGGCATCATATCACAAAGGTTCTATTTTTTCAATTTTTTGATCTGTACATTTCCCATTATTTTGTGGCTTGAAATGAAAATTGATTTTTCGTGTGGCAGGAAAATTTCAGCACTCTGTTTGGCAAATTGATGGTACAACTTACCAGGAAGAAATCAATGACAATGCAATGCCCCCAATTCCATGTGATATTTCTATGCATAAGTTTGCATTCCGTAAGATATGGCAGGGGAAATGCTCCCAATCTGCTGCTAGTAAGGTTGCTCCATTCCAACTTCATGAAAAGAGCTCTTTTTCTGTCATATTTTCCATTTTCCATCTATAGCCATATTTTGTTCTTCAATTTCAATGTCGTATTGCTTGTTTTCTGATTGATTCATTAGGCAAAGTAACATGTTTTTTGTGCTGTTAAGATCAACACAAAAGAAGAGGTTGTTTTGAAATGATTTTCATTATGTAATGTAACATAATAAGAAAAATGGGACATGGATAGGATATGGCCACAATCGATATATACTTCTCTTTTCTTGCAGGGTTTCTGCTTGTAGCTTTGAATAGATGAATTCTAGGTACAATAGGACATTGGTGATCCTTTCCCCCTGTCTTCTGCAATTGTCATATGTGCTTCGTGCCAGTTGAAGGACTAATTACCAAATGGGCATTAGTGAAGCTTTACTTTTTTTTGTGGGAAGTGTTTATGATGACTTATAGTTAGAGGCCTTCCATGAGCCTGATGCCTAGTGCACTCCTATGAAATTTATGTAATAAGATAATCAAACTCCGTTTAAACATAATTTATATCTGTCTCTGTTGTTTCCCTTTTTTGTATGGGATTGTTTCCCTTTACTTGTTCATTCTTTGCAATTTTTTACCACCATCATTTTCTTTGATATGTTTTTGGAAATGACTCCAATTACCTACCAGGTTTTCTTGGCAACGGACATCGATGGTACACCAATAATTTGTTTTTTACTTCATGAGCAAAAAATATTGCTTTCTGTGAGAATTCAAGTTGACGAGAATAATGGAAAATCCTTTGGAGATATTAAACCTCACATGAGCTGGAACATTCCTGCATTGGCTGCTGCACCAGTTGTCATAACTCGCCCAAGGTGGTTTGCCTTGCACATGGTTCTGAATCTTCAAGGAACTATTTTTAATGCTGCTATTTGTATCTTGCAGAGCATGGGCTGGAGTCCTTCCCTTTACGGACATCCTCATTCTGACTCCTGAAAATGATCTACTTCTTTATGTATGTTCATTGTGGTCATGCTGCAGGCATTACATTCTTTCATCATGCTCATATGATTATGAAGTCATGTTCCTTCTGCTCCTTTACATTTTGATCCTAAATAATGCCCTAGCAGCTGCCTTTCTTTTTGCGTACATGACCTTTAGTTCATTCATGTGACAAATCCTCGATTCTCCATTGCTTTAGTAGTCATAATAGCAGCTGTGCTTTTCTGTTGTATATGATTAGATTCTAGTTTCAGTTTAGTATTTGGGTGTTTGTTGCAGTTCACACCAGGTTTAAGCAAAGTGTTAAATTTGCACCATGTATTTTGGTATAATGCTTCACTTAGTAGCATGTTTTTAGCTTGCCCCCTTCCATCTGGGCTTCTTTTGCTGACATGGCGCAACAAGCAGCCACCTTACCTTAGACCTGATCTAGAAAAGCTGTGTGCATCATGTGCCATGTAATTTGCAATCATGTCAGGACACAGAATTAGTAAGTTTCATGGACAAACAAAGTATTAAAGCACGAATCCATCACAATGGGTAAGTTTCATGGCAAAATGAGTTAACTAAATATCCAATGCCATTTATTGACTAAACAGCATGACCTCCGGATGTATCACAGCATCACTGTGGATTATAGAAAAATATAGATGAATGACACTTCACACATCCATATTTCACACTACATAGGCAACAAATAATAAATCATGGTTTATTTAGTGTCTGAACCGTGATTGCAATTTACACGGTGCATTATGCTCAGATATTCTAGATAAGGATAGCAAGGTGGATGTTTGTTTGGCCATGTCAGCAAACAGAAGGGGGCAAGGTGGCGCAAAGTGCAACAATATTCTAAACATGGTGCAAACCATAGACTTTTCTTAAACATGGTGTAAGCTGCAAGAAGCACCCTAAGTCCTGGTTCAAACTGTAATTCTTGCTCTTTTTTTGATTTGTCAAGTGCAGTCTGGAAAGCAGTGCCTCTGCAGATATACTCTTCCTACTGAATTGGGGAAGGGTATATTTTCAAATTATGAGCTAAATTCTGGGGTTACAGACTTTTACTCTGATATGGAGATCACAAGCATAACGGATGCTGTTGAAGGTCGTATAAATGTGACATGCAGCAATGGTCTGGTAGGTCAATATATTGCTTTAGCATACTTGTGGTTACTTAGAATGGTGTGAATTCCTGGCTGTATTTTGGTTGTGTTTTTCTGAGGTTTTTTGTTGTGTTCATTTTTGGTTATTTCTATATGTATTGGGTTTATTGAAACATTGGGGATAGTCCTGCTGCTGGTAGCACTTTGCTGGCTTATTTGTCAAGTCTTTAGGTGTGACGTGTTAGAACTCAGAAGTTCATACTGATGTGCTGCTTTATGCAATGTAGAAAAACTAATGCTATGGATTTGGTGTTATACTTATATATTTTATCCATGATGGCTATGTTGTTTGCCATTCAGTAAAGGTTGTTGACTTCAACTGTCTTCATTTTTTTTTCTTTGTTAACACAATTTTTTATGCGTAGGAAGGCAATGGTTGATGCCATTTTAGTTTATAATCTGCATCAAGTTACTGAAGTGACCATAGTGGATATACCTCTAAACCTCCCTTACAGTTTCTTTTGTTTGCGCAAGTGACACAGTTTTGTCTCTTAAATTCGGTTGTTAATGTTTATTAATTATGTTTTAATCCTAAAGACTTCTCAAGGGGCATGTAATGTTGGCATGCTAGCAGCGGCACAGTTTCTTGGGCATTTGTTTGATTCGTTGCCAGCTTACCACAGTTATAAGGATGCAATTGGCCAGTGCACTAGCCCACATAAAGCCTGCATATTAGTTCATTTTTCATCCACCAGTTCAAAAATAGATTTATAAATATAACTACAATTATGATTAAGTGGGTTTGAAATCCTGCAAGACTGCCCACTTGCATCCCTTTGCAGCTCTGGCTTGCCACTTATTTTATCCAAAATGGCTCCATATATCAGACTCAATTTCTTGCCCAACCTTCCCTAACTTGTGGCCATCATTTTATTGGCCACACCTTTTGTGGCAAACCCCATTTAGACTAAGGTTGAGTTATTGCAAGGTTAGACATGGACCAAAGCTATTACTAAAATTCTTATCGTTCTGACTTCCTAGCATATGTTGTGTCTGGTTTCACCTTCACTGACATGAGCCTTTCTTCTAATCGACGAGTCACATTTTGATGTTCCAATCCCATTATTGTATATTTACTGTTGGTGCTACAATGCCAATGCCCATAATAACTTGCCTACTTGAACTGTTCAAGAAGTATCAGTTGGGCTACCTGTCACTAATGCAGAAGGGGGCTAATCTATACAAAATATGATTGTTCTTACAAACTATTCTCCTTTCCACGTTTTTATCTCTTATGTGGCTTTGATGTTAAACTTCATTTTATCTCCAATTGGATAATGCCTTGACTTTTATGGTTTTACCTTTCAGTTGATCTTATGGAACATTTTTACATATTTTGCTCTCTCCAGATGCTCCGATGTTCATTACGCAAGAACCCTTCCTCTTCTCTGGTTAGTGACTGCATAACCGCAATGGCAGAGGGCTTGCAGAGCTGCTTTTACAGTCATTTTGTTTCTCTTCTCTGGGGTGATAGTGATGCTGCCTACCTTTGTTCGAGCTCTCATGTGGATTCAGAATGGGAATCATTTAGTTATGAAGTAGAAAAGATTTGTGCAAAATATGGACAGATTCCACCAACTAAATCATCCGAATCGCCTTGCACAGCTTGGGACTTTCTGATCAACAGCAAACACCACGCCAAGTACGGCAAACTATCCCGAACCTCTTTGCCTGTGTCATATAATACAAGCAGCATAAGTTTTCACTCTTTTCCCCAAGACGGAAATAGTGCAGATGTTTCATTTTATATTCGGTTTATAAGAGAAACTTTGGACACATTGCATGCCCTATATGAGAACCTGAAGCTGAATATTTTGAGGAAACAGTAAGTGCTTCCTATTCTTTTTGTCTAAACATTATGTTTGTTGATATTGATTATCTAAGTGTCATCATGTTGATGTTTGTTTATTATTACTATACAACTCCTGTGACCTTAAATGTTTGGTACAAGTTTTTGTTTATATTTCATACCATGTGTTGCATTCTTGTAATCTTGTGGTCCAAATTTATATAGAATATAATTTTTGGATCCCAATAATTGTGTAATTTGGCAAAACATTAGTTGTCTTCTCTTGATGGCGAAGAGAGCTCAGGGGAGCCTTGCCTCCAGAGATGTGGGTGTTATGCGATAAAGCCACAGATATTTACATCATACATGCTGCTAATCAGTGAACATCTAAGTTCTTGAAAGGTTGGTTCCTCTACCAACTGGTAATGAAGAGGTTAGAGTTCCGCAATACAGCAATAGTACGAGCACTTGCTTTTTCTCCAGGGGTGGAGCAACTAGTTAATGGGATATTGACTAATGATACTATATTTTTGCTTTAGCATATTCAGTGGTAGAAACTATGTTTCAGTGTCAGCAACAAGGCATTTCAACCATCAATAAATTTGGTGTTCGTGATTCTATTTTCTGATCCTATGCATAAAAATTTGCATATATCAGCATGTTACTGCTGCTTTTCTAGATCTACAACATAAGATTGATGTGATCTTGAATGGCTTGAGATGTCTTTGGATTATATATATCAGCACATTGTTGTTACCATGTATATGGCAAGCTCTCTTGATCCATTTTAAACTATCTTGGCTTTGTGGTTTACTTTTCAGGGATCTAGCTAGTCTTGCTTCTTTGTTATGTAGAGTTGCTTCGTCCCTTGGTGAAAACAGTTATGTAGATTACTATTGCCGAGACTTTCCCCACAACTTGGTTGAATTCCATTCCCTATCAACTGCTACTGCTTTAAGAGCTCCACCATGCTTATTTCGTTGGCTTGAAAACTGTCTCCGTCATGGCTGTGATCTGAAGACATCAGATGATATTCCTGCTCTAATGTGCAAGGAAAAAGGTTCTGCTGTGAGCTGGGGCAGAAAAGTGGTGTCATTTTATAGTTTGTTATTAGGTGCAGAAAGGATTGGAAAAAATCTCTCTTCTGGTGTCTACTGTGAAGTAGCCAATGGTTCAGCCAGAAACACCGAGGAACTTACTGTTCTTGCTATGGTTGCTGAAAAGTTTGGGCGCCAACAATTGGATTTATTACCAATTGGAGTATCTCTCGTGCTTCGCCATGTCTGTCCACTATCTTTGCTTTTTGTTATAAGCCGGTACTGAATTTTTCTTAAGATATCATTTTACATTACAGGCACTGGACAAATGCCGTGAGTCTCCTCCAGATGACTGGCCTGCACCTGCTTATGTTCTTGTTGGGAGGGATGATCTAGCTATGGCAAAGATGGGGTCAGGAAGGAGAGAAAATGGGTTTTGGAACAATGATAATTTGACATCAATATCAGTCCCATATATGCTACATTTGCAACCTGTAACTGTACCGACGACTGCATTGGATGTCCCTCCATCAGAAATTTTGAATTGTGAGGATACTGATTCTGTTTACAGATCTGTTGAGGATGGAATGGAACACATCTTCACCTCAACAACACAACTGCGATATGGTCGTGATTTGCGTCTGAATGAGGTTTGTCTTGGTACTTTGTTGTTTTGGTCTACAGTTGCCTTTTGAGTTGTATTTAAATTGCAGTATTATCTACTTAAGTCCAATTCTTACTTCCAGTGATTGTCCCTACGGCTGCATATCTTTCACTCCTTTAAGTTCTATATAAGTTGCTGAGCCCACATGTAACAACTATACTGAAATTGAAACTTAAGATAAATTGCAGAAAACTTCAACTGTTTTGTCCAAACTATAAATTTGCCTCAACTTTACCAAGCATTTGGGATAACTGCAACAGTAGCACATGATTTTATCATAAAAGAACAATTCGTTTAGCATGGGGACATCTGACAGGTCAGGTCCATCTGTCATACACACAGGGCCAGCTTGCGCATAGCATGGTGTATGGTACACTGTAACAGCATGGGCATTGTATTTGTGTATGACATGCAAGCTTGTTGTATCAGATTGTCCTGTTGCTAACGGCAGCGCCTATGAGATACAGTTTCTGATAAAAATCGTGTGCTATTGTTGTAGTTTTCTGATGTCCCATGAAAGTTGTAGAAAACATATAGTTTTGATAAACAAATATTCTAAAATTTACTCTAAAATCTACTTCGTAAACTTTCTTCATTGAGGTTCCATGTTTAATCGGTTGAAGTTATGAAGATGTGTAAATCATTTCCTGGTCTGTTAATAAGATGTTGCACAGAAGTATTATAATATACAAAATTGTTGTTTTGACATATTCAATGCTTAGAATGGACCACCAGATCTGTAAAGTTGTAGGTGCAAGTGCAAATAGTTTCATGAACGTAGCTAGTAGCCACTGTTATTCCGTGACTGTAAATGATCCAGTCTCGTTTTTGTCAAAAAGTTAAATACATATCTCTGGTTCTATCCTTGACACATCCACAACAGGACAATCACTTAGCTTGCGTAAGGTATACCGGTCTTTTTCAACCTTATGTTGTCGTTGTCTGTCAACTTGGCGTGATAATGCTTATTCTAATATTCTTTATATATTGCTTCTTATTCTATCATATTGTTTTAACTAGGTTAGACGCCTCTTATGCTCAGCAAGACCTGTGGCAATACAGACACCCACTAATCCTAGTGTGTCTGATCAGGATCTACAACAGGTTCTCCTCTTCATGCTATTTGATTGCAATTACTGACTACATATAGTAAATTATCGTTTCACCTAACAACTACATTTGTTATCACATTATATTATTGTTTCTGCTTAAATTTGAATTACAAGACCCTGCTCCCATTGTCACTGTCGCCTTCTTCCATATGCTGTGCATTTCCGCAATCTTTCATTTCTTTATGATATGTCATTTCAGTTTTCTTAAGTATTTATATACTCAAAATACTGATAAAAACCATTTTTTGTCAGGGTACTAATTCAGTTCTTATCGTGATCTCAACAATTATGAGTAACCTTATCCCAACTTATTTATTGTATTTTCAGCAACAACTATGGAATTTTGCACAAAGGACAACAGCTTTACCTTTTGGGCGTGGGGCTTTTACTTTAGCTACAACTTACACACTGTTAACAGAGGTATGACTTCACACAGTCATTAACCAGATGGTTATGGTTGCATTTTGTCCAGTATTTTACTACCTTGGCCTGTTGATGTTCTCTATGCCATCTTGTTATGGGGCCATTTTCTTTTGCTGCAGGCTCTGGTCTTCCCAAAGCTTGTTTTGGCTGGTCGGTTGCCTGCACAACAGAATGCAACAGTAATGTTACCTCTTATGTAACTCAAGTTTTATCTGTTTTCTGGTAGACTTGCTTTCTGAAGAAATCGACTGTTCACGTCACAATGTAGCATTAAAACTGTGATATAATTGCAATATCACTGCCTATGTCATGCGTGGAACGGGGCTCCCCTATTCATAGCAGAACAACAACATATCTAGTACTGCTGCATATGCCAGTCTTAGAGATAGCAACCCATATCTTAGTTCATGATATGAAGCTACCTGAGATATTTCAATGTTGGTTGGACACTCTTTGTAGTCCTTTTGATTGGATGTTCATGTCAGCTGTACTCTATTTTACCAGTTTATTAACAAAGCAACAGAAGCTAAGCCTATTCACCAACCCCCACATCCAACTGCATTTCTTCCCATGTACAGCAGGGAAGGGTGATAAAATATCATGTTGCCACTGCTACCACCTTTGATCTATCTCACTTCATAATATTAACGCTGCGCTGTCCCTGAATTTTTACAACATTTTTTCATCATAGATCCTTGGTTGTAACTTTGTCTTTACCCTATTGCACTATTTTATATAGGTTAATCTTGACCTAAGTACTAGAAGTGTCTCGGAATTCAAATCTTGGGCTGAGTTTCACAATGGTGTCGCTGCTGGGCTCAGGCTTGCTCCTTTTCAGGTAAATTGGACTCTCACAAAACAGATAAACCATATTACCCAGCAGTAGCAAAAGCTGCAAAGTTCACAACTCTTGGCAAATGCTTTGCCACCTTTTACTCCGTATTTCCTTCTACTTGTAAATGTGTAACACTGTCATGTTCTATTTGCAGGAGAAAATGTTAAGAACCTGGATACAATATAATAGACCTTCTGAACCAAATTTTACTCATGCTGGTCTGCTTCTCGCATTTGGTTTGCATGAACATCTACGAGTTTTAACTATGACCGACGCTTACCGATATCTCTCCCAGGTGGCGTTTTGTCCTTTGGTTCCATTACTAAAGAAAATAACTGGCTTCACTAATTTTGTGTTCATGTATTCATTGTTATCTCTAAATCGTTCACCACTTTGTCCTCGTTTTGATTACTTCCCTACTCAAACTGGTAGGAGAAAATGGGGTTGTGATGTCATTATTTGTTTGGTTGGTATGGTATAACCTTTTTATTACTTTACCGCAGGAGCATGATATAACTAGACTTGGTTTGCTACTTGGTTTGGCAGCATCTAATAGGGGGACAATGCACCCGGCAATTTCAAAGGTACACAATTCTCCTTTTGCGTTGTACCTGTACAATTATTACCTCTCAAAAGTATATTACTGCCAAAATAGTAAACTTTGTCCATGTAATAAGATGTATGGTGACTTCATGACTGATTCTTTATTAGACAAGTCTTCCTTTCAGATTTGTGTATTGTTCTTTTTTTCTTTTCAAAGTAGTGGATTCCATCTGTTACAGGAATACATGGTGAATTGTATACATGACCTCTGCCAGCAATGGTTTTCCCTCCTTATCTACATTCAATGCTCATTGGACATGTATAGCAGATAGTCTTCAAAAATCCCTTTTCATCAGAACCAAATACTTTTTTTTAACAGAAAAAAAACCAAATAAATAACTCCTTATCCTCTCAGAACTTGCTATTAGAAGTGATGGGGTTAAAACCACCTGCTTGTCCTGCTGTTCTTTTATTTTCCTTCTGAAGGCGCAAGTTACTTTAGTCATCCAGTGTTTCCTTAGGTTGTCGAAAAATTCAGGTTTATTGTGGTATTGTTTCTGTATGGTCACTTTGAATGGGGATATGCTGCTTTGTTGACTGCCAAATTGATTTTTACTGCTTTTGGCTTGATTGCAAATTTTCAGATGCTCTACTTTCATGTCCCTTCCCGGCATCCATCTTCTACGCCAGAGTTGGAATTACCTACTCTTTTGCAGGTAACATTTGCGATTAGCTAATGACTTGCTGTGTTTTTCACTTATTTTTATGGATTCTTAGCATGTGATCCTTGAGTTAACAGTTCTTACATTCACATGTTGTATAGTGTTGCATGTTGTAAATATTTGAAATGGATCCTAGACCAGGCAATTATTTGTAAATATTATGTTTGGATGGAGCACAGTCTCAATTTAACTCTTATATGAACATTTCTAGTAAGATATGATTTGTTTCAGTAGGTTTTGGTCCTTTGTGGGTTTCGACAAAGGGGAAAAAAATAAAGTTTGAGAATTTGTTTGGTTATTGACGATGAGATGAAAAATATTTTTAATCAAGTACTAAAATCTTATTGTGCAGTTTGTTCATAATGCATGCTCTTTACCTAGTACTGTTCTAAGAAGAACAGAGATAATGTGGTTCCTAGTCGGTTTATATCGTTACTAGTTTTAACAAATGCAATTTTGAAATTTTGACTTGCGATGCTCAACTAGGGATTTTGCTACATTTGACAAGCAAAGGCTTTATGGGCCAAAATCTGGAAAATATAAAGTGATGCTTAGCATTTGATTTGTTGGCTTTAGTTTTGGTTCAACATTAGAATAGGTTGTATTTAATGTCGGTATGACTAGTGCTAACCTTTGCACTGTACACCAGAGTTAGAATGAATCAAGATAATCTTCTATTATGGATTTCTGCCTTTTATAATTGGTTCTTTGCCATCTTGTTGTCATGTAGTCTGTAATAGCAATTTCTTATCCCTGTCACCTGCTATTGAGTGATTGATCATTCATGATTATAAACTTTTACCTAATAATTTTTGTTGTAATTTTTGATCTATTGGGTAAGCTACATTCCCTGCAATTTATGCCTTCTTGCAGGCAATATTAGGTATTCATCTGCTCTTATATTTTCATATTTTCTATTCTTCCAGTCAGCAGCAGTGATGGGAATTGGACTTCTCTATGAAGGGTCAGCACATGCATTAACCATGAAGATTCTTCTGGTACTTTCTTGGCCGTGCTATTTGATTGGGATTCCTTTCACTTTCTGTTGGTGTTCTTCATTTCAGTTGTCCATGACATTAATGTTGAGAGGGTAAGGGAGAGGACATTAACTACTCACAAATATCAATTGCTCATCACATTTTGTCTGCAAGAGTTATATGTACACACACAGGACAGTCATGAGTGCCCCATTGGTCAATCCTAGACTATGGGGTCAAGCCATAGTATACTAAAACATATCTACACTTAATCTTTTCATGTGGCGTTCAATATTCTAGCAGTTCGCCAGAGCAGAAATACTTGAAAATATGTACCTTTTTTTTTATCTCCTGTTGGAGTTGGATATTTTGCCCTCACAGCGGTTTCATATCTACAATTTTTTTGGTTTACTTGTGGCTCAGAGGGAGATCTGACACTGACCTATTCGAGTGGAACAGCTTTAGGTGAATGAGGGCACAAACTGGCAAGGAAATAGATCTAGAGTAGCTGGTTAAGAAAATGATCTGCAGAACTGTAGGGACTATGAGACAGTCTTATTCATCCTTTTGCTTTACTTAATGAATCTGCTGTCCACTTAAATAGAATCACGGATGTAACAAACCAATCTAAAAGACACTAAGGGTACAAAGAAGGATATAATTGAACCAAACTAAAGATAAGGACATTATTGAACTAAACTGAATCCGAAGCAAAGTCTACCAGCTTCTTGGGCTATATTGGTGTGGCATTGTGCACATGATAATATATGAACCAATTTGGACTAGATCATATTTTTTTTACTTTTCCTAATGTTGTTACTTTTTACTTATATTGTGCTCATTACATTCAGGGTGAGATTGGCCGAAGAAGTGGTGGTGATAATGTGCTAGAAAGAGAAGGCTATGCTGTTGCTGCAGGCTCTGCATTAGGACTTGTTGCATTAGGTGAATTTCGTTTCATGACAGATTCATGTTGCATATCTTAAGCTGGCACTTCAGCACAAAAATAACCGAAGCTTTTGTTGAAGGTCGTGGAAGCAATGCTTTTGGATTCATGGACACTTTCCTGGACCGGCTTTTTGAATACATTGGCAGTAAAGAAGTCTACCATGTAAGATCTGATAGCCCTCTATCCTTATTTATCTAATGCTGAGTGCTGCCCTAAGATGGTTGGTTCTTAATGTGTGTTAGTTCAAAGCATGTCATGACTTGTGAGTTTTGATAGTACGGAAAGAATGGAGATAACAACTATGCTCAATGGGAGGACAAGGGTTCTGTGCATCTTGTTACCTTGGCAGAGTGGTGAGAAGATAGATAGATAGATAGATTGTGGTTTTCTTTTTCTCGATTGCAAGTTTTCAACCATAAGCCAGGAGCCCAGGAGTAGGACTCCTTTAATAGAGCCAGCCCTAACAAGACAACATAATTAAGGAATTTACAGAATCTTATTTCAAGCTCACTTGATGAAAATACAAACTAAGATGAAGGCTTCTCTTTAAGACTGGATGGCGTCTATGGCTTGCTGTGCCAATTCACGCCATCCAATGTATCTCCCCCCTCTCCTACACACAGTGTATCTCCTCCCACTATGGCACTGGTGCATACTGCATAGTCCAGGAGACAAGGACCTTGTACCCCCATTAACTTCTACCTCTGTTTGATACATTTTGCTTTATATTATGACATTTTCATCTTGTGAAGCAATTAAATTTTGCTAATGATTTTATAAATTATTGTTAATATTATCAGGAAAAACACCTAAATGCAGCAATAGCTGCTGATGAGCAAAGTGGCAACACCGGACAGGTGCTCACTCTTTGCAGTCACGGCACATTCCATAAATCACATGTGAACCATATATTTCATTTCTGTTACTATCTTGTCGTTTGTACAGATGATGGAAGGAGCACAAATAAATGTTGATGTTACTGCACCTGGAGCAATAATTGCTCTAGCCTTGATATTTCTGAAAGTAACATCACTTACTCCTTTGTATCCTTTTTAAATCCTCTAGAAACAGTCCACATTTTAGAAAGATTCTTAGGGTTTTGCCTAACTATTGCCCATTTTACAGGCAGAGTCAGAAGAAATTGCAGCTAGACTCGGTGTTCCTAATAGCCACTTTGATCTGCAGTATGTGAGACCTGATTTTGTAATGCTTCGTATTGTAGCACGGAATTTAATATTGTGGAACAGGTAATCTTGCAATTTCAATCTGAAATCTTAGTGGGGCTTTGTGATAAATCATTAACGGACTTGCAGTAAACTAGTTGCATAAAGCTAAGTAATGTTTTTATTTTGTAGAATACAACCTACCAAAGATTGGGTTGAGTCTCAAGTTCCTGCATTTGTCAAGTTTGGTGTTTCCAATACGAGTCAAGAGGCTATGGAGAGTGATGAATTGGATAGCGAAGCTCTTTTTCAAGCTTATGTTAATATTGTTACTGGAGCATGCATTGCACTTGGTGAGAAATCAACATTTGTTCTGTAAATCCCTTTCTTCACCCTATCCCTGCCAGTATTACTATACTGCTTGCTATATGTGATCTGGTAGTCTGGAAATAGCATTTCTATGTGGTGACTTTGTCCCACGTCTGCTTATATAAGTGGGTGAATGATTATCTGATGGTTCTGAGCAAATCTGAGAGCAGGATTGAACTAGGGACACCTTTTCTCTGAACTACATGTTGCCCTTTTTCACATATCCATTGACTCAGTGTTTGTCTAATTAGACTCACCATACCTACAGATAGGCTAACCTGGAAATATCCTTAGAAGGAAAGAAGTACAAGCCCCTCTTAACCTTCATTTTCCCCTCTGGAATCGTTGTGCTTTTCTTTTGCTTAAAAACTGACTTTAAAGCTGCCCCTCTTCACTGTTTTGGACGGGTGGATTAACATCGAGTACTTCTTTCAGTTGAGAAGAGATATTTATTGGCTTACATTAACTCCTAGGGAAGGAAACACAGAAGCTACAGCCTATTATATAGCTCAACCCTCTCCCTTCCTGAATTTGCAGCAAAGCTTCTCTATCTGTCATTAAAGGCATGGCCTGTTGCTGCAGTATGCCAATCTCCTTTGCCGAACTGTCCATTGTTTATTGATTATGGGTTCATTAAACCCCATCCTGGTTACTGCCTTCGTACTTCTGGTAGCACTGCATTTCATTGATAGAACTTAGTTAAATTTCCAAATGCACAACATGACTATTGGTGTTGGTTAACCAGTAGAAACTGCATTAAATATTCTTATGAACCTAGCAAATTTTTCTGCCATTTACCAGCAATTGTCAATAATTTCAGGTCTCAAGTATGCTGGCAGTAGAAATAGTGATGCCCAAGAACTACTCTACGCTTATGCTGTCCATTTTCTCAATGAGGTACCGACATACATGCCTATCCAATATTGTTCCTATATTGGATTCTGATAATATTGTTAATATTTCTTATGCAGATCAAACATGTATCTATTCAGACTGCAAGCATATTGCCAAAGGGATTGTTGCAGCATGTTGATCGTGGAACTCTTGAGCTCTGCTTGCATCTTATTGTTCTCTCTCTATCACTGGTTAGTTAGAATGCATATTTCTCTGTTCTATGTATAACAGGTACAACATTCTTGTTGTATTTCAAGCTTTTCATGAAGTCTTTTAGCTTTATATATCTTAAATCTGGGTGATCATTATAATAAAAACAGTTTCCTCGACTTTGTTTTTGTAATTTGTGTTTCTTCTTTGTTAAGGTAATGGCAGGATCTGGACATTTACAAACTTTCCGCTTACTGCGTTATCTGAGGGGAAGAAGTTCTGCAGAAGGACAAGTAAATTATGGACTGCAGATGGCTGTGAGTATTATTACTGTCATGAACAACTGTGTTCTCTTTAAATTTAAAACCAGATGAGGACTGATATTATTTCATTGCCCTTTTTAGAAGTCTAATGGGGCAACTCTTTTTTTGTTTGAATTTTTCCTGCCAAAAGACCCTCCAGATTCCTGGAACTAACCTGGGACCATTTCAACCGGTTCATTCTGTAAATAGTGTCTTTTTTATGTTATATTTGACCTGATGTTCATATAGGAATCCTGGATAGTTTAGTGAGAGCTCATGTCTGTTTTATGCCCAAGTTTGCAAACTGTACTGAGATCTTAGTTACCATATGGTTAATTCATCACTGCATGAAGTTCAAATATAAATCTGCCAATCGCAGTCTGTTAACATTCTGATAGCTTATTTTGTGAGAACACCAAGCAATCTGGATGGATAGATCCGGCAGGTCATTTACGATGTGTAGGTCTATCTGTGCATTTACCTGTCTTGTCTACAATGCAGGTAAGCTTGGCTATAGGATTCTTATTCCTTGGAGGTGGTACACACACATTCTCAACTTCAAATAGTGCAGTTGCCGCATTACTCATCACCCTTTACCCACGTTTGCCTACTGGACCAAATGATAATCGCTGTCATCTCCAGGTGGTTTTCCTGTAATTCTGAGTTCTACACTTTTCACTATATTGGTAGCTTCCCTTGTTGTAAACAACTAATGTTCTTTGTATGGTACTGTAAATAGGCATTCAGGCATCTGTACGTAATAGCTACAGAACCTCGATGGATTCAGACAGTAGATGTTGATACAGGACTTCTGGTGTATTGTCCTCTTGAAGTGACAGTTGCTGAAACAGAGTATTATGATGAGACTAATTACTGTGAAGTGACACCTTGTCTTCTGCCAGAGCGCTCAGTGGTATGTGGACTCTGACAACATTTGTTTGTTGCAAAAATTATGCTGAAAATGATATAAAGCTTTCAGACAAGTAAACACATCTTTAACATGTCAGATGACACTAAATTACAGCAAATTTACTGATCTATCTACAAATTATTTTCCAACTGTGAACAAGTAGGAACAAATAAACTTATGAATGGAAGTTAATGGTAAACCAAAAAATAGTAATGCTATCATGTAAAGGGCTAACATCAAGTGCAAAACCTATTATGCGTGCACTTGTGTGGATGCCCATAGGATGCAAAAAAGTCTGAAATTATTGGTGTCGCTCTGTTGGGGAAATGACATTAATGACCGTGCAGACTTAATATCAAATATGATATTGTTTGGGATACACAAGAAAATCCAAAAATTGTGGTTTACACTGTTCAACATCATTCTTTTTAGATACTCCATCTGTCCCAAAACATCTTCATGTTTCACAATCTTATTTGTCCCAAAATAACTTCATCTTTCAAGCGATCATTGTGTTGGAGTTTGTAAAAGTAGGGGACAAAAGCATTAGGACTAGATAAAGTGGGGGACAATTGCATTGGGATTTGATAAAATGGACGGCATTCTAGTCTTTTTACTTTTGTATTGGTATGTGAGGATGGGTAAAAAATGATGTTATTTTGGGACGGAGGTAGTAGATATTTCTCACTTCAAACACAATCAGCTTTGGTCATGGAAATCAAGATCATACAGTATCTCTCCTCTTCATCTACAAATGTTTTTGGAATTTTGGGAATTGTATGGAAAGTTCATGCAGGTTTACACCCAGACTGGGTTTCTCTCCAATGAATTGCACAATCTGAAAAGGCTAATTCCATTGCAGCTGAAGAGCATTCGAGTTTGTGGGCCCAGATATTGGTCTCAGGTGATAACACTTACACCTGGAGGTATGCAACTCTTCTAAATATTTCATGTTTCTTCAGAAAATATATGTATAGTATTCTTAGATTTTCTCTCTTTAATAGATAAGCCATGGTGGAAATCTGGAGACAGGACTGACCCATTTAATGGTGGAGTACTCTATATAAAACGGAAAGTCGGATCTTGTTCCTACTCAGATGATCCAATTGGATGCCAATCTTTGCTTTCTCGAGCAATGCATGAGGTTATTGTTTTCTTGCTCTTCTGACAAAAGACTGTGTCTAATATTTCTCTATTGGCATGTAATTTGACTGTTCTGTATCAATCTTTAGGTTTGTGATACACCATCCACGAGCTGCAGTAATCAAGCAAACAGTGCTACTCGTAGTTCACTTAGAGTTGATCAGTTAGTAAGCACATTTTCTGCTAATCCAAGCTTGATAGCTTTTGCAAAACTGTGTTGTCAGTCATGGAAGGACAGGCAAGTGCTATCTTTGATGTTTTCTTTGTTTGATCGTTACTTTATATATGCAGTAAAGAACATTGCCTATCCATCAGATAGTATTCACTACAACCTATATGGTGCATCAGTGTCTGGCTTGCTTTCTAATGTTTAGTTATCAATGTCCAAATGCAGGCGCAACGGCAGTTTTGAAGAGTTCTGCTCTCAAATACTTTATGAATGTATGAGCAAGGATAGGCCAGCACTATTGCAGGTTTCTTACTGAATATTTGTTCACATTTTGTTAAATCTCCAGTGCCCATGAATTATCATGTATTTAGTCATCATTATTTCTTTTCCAGGTGTATATAAGTTTTTACACAATAATTGAGACAATGTGGGAGCATCTAAAGATTGGACATTTTCCTTTCTCTGATTCTCTTTTCCTTTCCAGCTTGAAGGTTAGTACTTGTTTTTAAGTTCTCCACGTCTGCTATGTTCTCTTTGTTGCTAGTTTGGGTCACTCACAGAGCTTCTGGAAAGATGGTTCCAGCAAAAGTCCTAGTCCCACCTCCAGAAATTGACTAGTTTATTTTTTTCTCTTTATTATGCTGTTTCTCTTTTTCTATTGTACTTTGTGTCTTTTTTAGGATTCTGTCTTGCCAGCTTCTTTGTTGAAGATATCTTTATCTATTAGATCAATTTGCACTACTTGACCTCGTTTTGACTATTTTTCTAAATTGTTCTGTAGCCAGAATTGCTAGGAACTGGCTGTTGTGCTGATATTTGAAACTAAAATTTTTTGCTGTGCTATGATGCACTTCTTGGCCATATATCATAGCAACTTCACATATATCTTCTGCTCTGATGTGTTATACCTTTATTTCCTTTATTTCCTTCTATAGATTAGAAAATGAACAACATTTGGTAATGTTATTATGATCTTCCTTTGAACATGCAGGTTGCATCAGCCTATAATGAAGCACTGATTGATGGTAGAATTACAACTGGAGGCATTATTCAGTCCACATTTTTGGAATCACTTATGAAGCGCATAGAGTACATCTTCGCAGAATTGCCGAACCTGCATGACAACTTCGTCAATTACCTGAACAAAGGCAAATGGCCTGATGCACAAAACGAAGCAGTGCTCCTTTCTTGCTATCTCCAGTGGTACAACATCCCACCTCCCCATATTGTGTCATCCGCAATTGAAAAGATGAAGCCCAGAACTCGGACCAGCTTGTCCATGCTCCCGCTTCTTCGGCTCCTGCTGCCAACCACACATCTCGTGGGGCTCATGGAGATTGAGAAGCTTCACATGACTCATGGTCACGAGGGCTTGACCTTGCACTGAAAATGCAAGAAACGTTTAGCAACGAGTGAGTCGATTGTGACCGTGGACTGAATAGTATCAGGTCTCATTGTTCTGATCTAGTAAGGATCATACCAGATTGCCGGAATTCCAAGGCTTGTGTGGAGGCCTCAATCATGTGTTCCTACCTTGCTATGCTCATATTGCCATCTGATATTGTACCCTATGATCCTGTTGAATTTAGATGTCTGTGTCCATTTTGGCTTTAGAATAGGAACGAGTGAGCCTAGTTCGAGTCTTTGGTAGCTTGCTATATTTGGGCTCAATGTAACATGGGTTTCTAGTGTCATGTCGACCAGTTTCAATAGAGCCCATTTTGTTTATCAGGCCAGTGATGCTATCATATCGTTTCGTTTCATTTTTTTGTTCTTTTTATAATGGTAACCTATTTAATATGAGATTTTCTTGTTGGTATAAGTTTTTGAACATTGGTCCTGCTGAAGGATCAAAAAATCCCGGCTCCTAAACTGGTCACCAGTTATATGGCATGCTGGCTGAAATGATTTAAATTTAGTTTTGAAACTGTCAACTGTCCTTTTGCAAATTTCAGCCCCATCGGTTGGCGAAGAGATTATAAGCCAAATGGCTTATTAGCAACCAAAACATATTTTGTGGGTAAAACTTTTATGATTTTCTAACGGTTTAAAAGCCAATGTTGAAAAACTAGTTTAAAATTAAATCAAAATCAAGTTTTAAAATTTAAATATTGGCAGCGGCTGATTCTTTTTGGAAACGATGAGGCTCTTTATTTGTGGGTACATTTCAAAAGGAAACAAGAAACAGTCAAATTTGAAATGTATTTATCGTTACATTTGTGATATACTACTATATAACCTATCCTTTTTTGTGATGCTTGTCCCTAGAGATGATTGGTTCATGAAAAATAAATGTGTTTTTAATGACACCTTTGTTTTATCAGCTACCGGCCAGGTATCGTTCTTTTTAAAATTCAAAATTTTGGATTTTGAATATTTGTCTAGTAAAAAACAGTGCGAACATGTGGGGGGAATAATGCCTTGTTCTTAAGTTGTTTGAGTGACCTGTGATCGCATTTATTTCAGATTTAAATAGGGGAGCTTTGTGTTGTATAGGTTATGTGTTGTATTTATAAGGAATACACTTGATAGTACAGTGACAAGGAGAGTGGTTTTTTAGCCCCAACGTCTTGTCTTGTGTTCAATCCTCAACACTACATCTCTCTTCTTTTTTTCAAAAAAAATATTAGCCTGAACTGGAAGGGATGAGGTGGCTTTTGGAGATATTGTGCACCCTGATGGTGACTTTGGCACAAATTATACGCATTAAAAACTCCACATGATTTCTCCTTTTAATTGCCTAATCAGTCCTGTTTACTCGACCTCCTCCATGATACATCGTGCTCCTCATAAAGATGTCACATAGACATGAGAATCTAGATGCAACATTTTATTAGGTTTAAATTTGACTGAATTACACTTCGAACTAGGTTTTATTACCAAAGTTTCATCATTGACCACGCCATACCTAATGTTTTCACTTTGGAGCATCCTTCTCTTTGTCATCACCAGCTAGCAGCTCCTACCTCAAGCTTTGACGGTGTCAACGCACGAAATGTCACCAGGAACTGGATATGAAATAAAGGACTTTCATATCAATGGTATTAATTAAGGAGGAGGTGTGTCTCGAACCTAGACTGGCTAGACCCCAACCTTATGGTGTTAGCCCGTAAGACTCTTGGTCTTTCTCCACGGAATGACACCTTACTCGGCTTCAGCGGCATAGGTGTGTAGCCCTTTCGTCACCTCCACCTAAGATCCAATTAGCTTTGCCCCCATTTCCTAGAATAGCGCGGTCTTCTCTATGCCATGTGCCATGCTTTCTCCTCCTCTTGACGAGCTCAAGCATCCCCGCGTGGTCAATGAGATGTTCTCTAGCTTCATTTTCCCTCGACGCTAATCAAGCTCGAGAAAATGATGAGATTGAGCTCAAGCTCGAGGGCAACACAAGGCGAAGCACATGACACGTCTTCCCCCTCCTCCCCAAGTGCTGAGCGCAAGTGAGCTACTCTGTGGCATCATTTTCTCCTAGCATTAGATCAAGATTGAGGAGAAACAACATAAGTGGAGGCATACCCAATGTACTATAAGACTGGAAGAGGTTAGGCTACGACACTATTATAGTGCTATCTTGGTGGCCTCATTTCTATGGTGGGTGCTGACAGTGAGCACATAGGACGGCAAGAAGGTGCCAATGGATATAGGAAGTAGATAGCAGACTGATAGGTTGAGGGGAAGGGGCAATAGGATGGCCCAATAATGTGCAACATAATGTTTAAAAAAAAACTAGTTCAAAGTTATGTATGAACCAGTTTAAGATGGGCAAAAGATATCAATCATACCCTCTCCATATCTATTCTATTCTCTCAACATTTTACACATAGGTACTTAACACATAACATATTTACATCAACACTCTCCCTCAAGATGGCAAAAGATATCAATCATACACTAGGACATAATCCTTTTGTTAGACCATCAACTAGTTGCTCACATGACTTAATATACTCCAGCATAAGCACTCTAGTATCAATCTTCTTCTTGATGAAGAACCTATCGATCTCCACATGCTTTGCACGATCATGTTGAACTTATTTGTGATGTTGATGGCTGATTTCTTGTCACAATGAAGCACAACAATATCACTTCTTTACACTCAGGGTTCAGACAACAAACTCCTCATCCATAACATCTCAATCAAGCCCAATGCCATAGCTCTATACTTGACTTCCACAGTAGACCGAGTCACCACTGCTTGCTTCTTGCTTCGCCAAGAAACAAGATTACCACCAACAAACACACAATACCCTAATGTAGACCTTCTATCATCCATACTACTTGCCCAATCAGCATCACAATATCCTTCCACTTTTAGATGCCCATTCTTTCTAAACCACAGTCTCTTCCCAGATGTCCCCTTCAGATATCTCAGAATCCTATGAACAACATCCAAATGACCAGTTCTAGGATCATGCATATATCTACTAACCACACTCACCGCATAGGAGATGTTAGGTCTATTATGACAAAGATAGATCAAACGTCCCACCAACCTCTGATATGCCTCCTTATCAGCAGGATCACCTGATTGAGTACACAATTGGTGATTTCAATCGATATGTGTAGCACTTGGATGGCACCCAAGCATTCATATTTCTGTCAACAGGCCTAGAACATATTTCCTTTGAGAGAGAACAATTCCCTTTGATGACCGAGCAATCTCAATCACAAGGAAGTAACGAAGAGAACCAAGATCCTTTACCTCAAAGGCCTTTCATAACTTTTCGTTCAAGCACCTGATCTCTTCCACATCATGGCCACTAATCATCATATCATCAACATACACAACCAAGATGGTGATGTGTGCTCCCCTCTGTTTATAGAAGAATGTATGATCTCCATTACACTAGGAATACCCCATATCACAAACTGCATGTCTGAACCTATCAAACCATGCACGTGGAGACTTCTTCAACCCATATAAGGATCTTTTGAGTTTACATACCTTCCCAACTATCTGGCTATTCCCAAATCCAGGGGGAATCTCCATATATACCTCTTCCTGTAAATCACCATGAGAAATTTTTCACATCAAGTTGATGAAGGGACCACCCAAAGTTTACTGCACAAGATATTAAAGTTCTCACCATGCCCATCTTTGTCATAAGTGCAAATGTTTCATCATAGTCAATTCCATACGTTTAACTATAGCCTTTTGCTACCAATCTAGCTTTATAACGATCCACCTTCCCTTCAACAGTTTGCTTCACTGTAAAGACCCACTTACATCCCACTACTCTTTTTCCTGGTGGTAGTCTCACAAGCTCCCAAGTCTTATTCTTCTCAAGGGCATTCAACTCTTCTTTCATTGCGCGTAGCGAATATAGAGGTGGCATGGTGACGCCTGCACCGCCGGGAGGGTGGGATTTCTCTCCCGGCGATGTTATTCGTGATGAGACATGGCTTCGTTTCCGATTGCCTGTCCATTTTTCATCTAAATTCAGTTCTTCTCCTTTCCGGTTAGTGGTGGATCTTCCTCGTTCTAATTTTCGTTTAACCCCCTCGTCGGTGGCTTTAGCCCTCAGGGCTGCTATTGGTGGTTCTCCTGCCGATCTTGTTGTCTTTCATCTTAAAGATCATTCTTTCCCCTTTGTGGTTTGCTCTAAGCAAGTGGGTCTGTGGATATATCGCTTGAAATCTTTCACTTGCAATGATTTCGTTTTGCGTTTCTTCTTGTGGAGAAATGGAGGTCCAAATTGGCAGTGGGAATTTGATTCTTGGAGTCAAGAACAGGAAAAGGATTGGGTACTTGTGGTTCCCAAGAAACGTCCTTCTGTATCTCTAAGACAGCCTGATCGCTCTTATGCTCAAGCTATTCAGAGTCAGGATGTTCCGGCTAAGACGGTTTTTGAAAGGCTAAAGGAACCTTTGAAGTTGGCTGCCGGTGTTCAGGCCAACAAACCTTCTTTGGAGAGAGTTTCGGTTTTTCAGCGGCTTGATAAAACAGCAGCTGTTCTTTCTCCGGTGAACTCTTTGGCTGCCGGAGCTGGACTGGTGATCTCACCGGCGGTGGAATTAACTGCACATGCGAAAGGTACGCGGGATCCTAATTTGTCGCCCAATTTGAATTTGCAAGATTATGTTTGTGGACGTTGCTTGCAAAAGGGCCACTCTCGGGGTACCTGTTCTGGCCCTCTTAGATGTCGGAGTTGTCTTAAGTCTGGGCATTTAGCCCGTTTCTGTTTGACGTCAAAGCCCATGAAAGCCCATCAACAGTCAAATCTGAAACTGTCGGCTCGGAGTACTGCGGTTTGGAAAGCTAAAGCTAATTTGGCTGAAATCTCGGCTTCTTCTCCCCGTAACCCTTCCTCTCCCATTCTTACTGTGCATCCTTCCCCCAAGAGCTCCCAACTGCCCTCAATGGCTAATCTTAACCCTAATCCCCAGCGCTTTCTTCGGCAAGGTCACATTGTGCAAGTAGGGGGAAACTTTCGCATTCCCCGTGTTGATCTCACTGTTCCACAGCGACCTGCCCGACGTCATGAAGATTTCTGTGTGGCCATTGTAGAACCGGCTCCTTTGGAGCAAGACTGGGATCATCACCGTGCGATCATCGCCAACTTCATCCAAGATGAGCTTAACTTTGAGGTTCGTAACAGCTTCAGACACCCATCTGCAGTAGGTTTCTTACAGATGAGGTCGGCTAGGCATAGAGATGCTTTGGTTCTCTCTCCCCCTGAATTTTATGATGGGGTTCACTCTATTACTTTTGTCAATCACGACCAAGGACCCAACTGGAGAGCGGCAACCTTTCATAGAGAGGGCTGGTTTATTTCCTTGACTTCCCACTAGATTTTATTGATCGTCATCATGTGCATCTAGCAGTTGCCTCTTTTGGACAACTAACTTTCTGGGCTGATGCTGATAGAATGTTGGGAAGGGTTTTTGTGCGGGCTAAGTACAGAGACCAAGATTCTGTGCCAAGAAAGATTGTTCTCCTAGATCCTCTTGGTGCTGGTGGGGGAGGGGAATCTTGGACAATTTCGGTTTTCATGCTTGAGGGTGATTTTATTAATTTCCCTCCTGAAGAAGATCTCCCACTTGCGGGTCCACAGCCAGGGCCTAGTACTGCAGATAATGAGGACCTTGATGATGGTAATGTTTGGCAGTTTGGACCTCCAGTTAATCAGGGTGCTGGTGGTTGGGATGCTGCTGTTCAGCAACAGCAGCCAGCAGATGAGCAGCAAGAGGATGCTTGGGGGCAAGACCACCCCATGGGACAGATTGAGGAGAACCCTGGACAGTTCATTATCCTGCCTCAGCAGAATTTGGGCCAAGGTGTTCCAGTAACTAGTGCTGATGTGTCTGTCAAGAAGAAAGTTACTTCCCAGGATCCTGTCATGGATCCTAAAGTTCAGAAATTTTTGACTCGACTGGACAAGCTGGCTAGGAGTGAGGTTCCAAAGCACCCTTACTTCTATCCAATGGATGGTCTGACTGAGAAGATTGATTTTCTCTGTAAAGCAAAGGGCATCATGCAGACTTTGGTGCATGAGGAGTCTGTCCCTGCATCTCTGGGAGTGGCCAGTCCATTTACTGCTTTAGTTCTCCCAAGGAAGACCATCTTTGATTCCACTCCTACTGTGGGCCAGAATGTTTCTGGTTGGACTATGCAACCTTTGAAGTCTACTTCTCCTCCCTTGGATGTCCAGGTTCATTCTGATATGGAGATTGAGGATGTTTTGCCCATCAGTGTCAGGCCTCCATCTAGCCCTGTCTGTGTGGCCTCTTCTGCTCTTATGCCACCTAAAGCCCTGACAAGGAGGCTAAGGAATTGCAGATGGACCCAAGGATGGGCATAGGAAAGCCAAGGGGCAGGTCTGCTAAAAAATTGAAAGAGTTCGCGGGTATTGCAAAACTTTTTGATGATAGCAGCTTAAAGGAGTCTGATTTTCATGAAACTTCCTATGATGATATGCATTCTGACTCCTCTCCCTCTGATTGTTCTCTTTCGGTGATACAAAAGATGGGAGTGGACATGTGTGGCTTGTCTCCTGAGGAGGTGGCTAAATCCAGCCTGGGGGGTGAAAAAAGACAGAAGATGCCTAGGCCTGAAATGGAAGATAAATGATGATAGTTTACTTTCTTCTGTTGGCAGACCTGTATTTTCAAATTCCCCATACTCAATGGGTCTGTATTTTGATAAGCTTGTTAGTGACTATGTCAGTGTTTATTTTGAATCTGTGCTTCAGACATGTGTGTTTACTTCAGGCTAACTCTGTTAGCTTTGACACTTATGATCCTATTTTAAAAGTGTGATCATGAATAGTTATTTCAAATCATGGAATGTTCTCTGCTGGAATATCAGAGGTATGAATGCTGAGCCTAAGTTGTCGTCTTTGAGACAGAAAATAGAGGAGAGTGGATGTCAGATTTTATGTATTCAGGAAACCAAGAAAGATCATTTCGAGCTTGCTGATATCAAAAAATTTGCCCCCAAATGTTTTGATTCTTTTGCTTTTGCTCCCTCCTCTGGTGCTTCGGGAGGTATTTTGATTGTCTGGGTATCAAGAGTTTTCCTGGGTTTTATAAATGAAATCAACTCTTTCTCCATCTCTGTGGAATTTACCTCTAGACATACCTCTCAGCTTTGGTCGTTGACATGTGTCTATGGCCCCTGCAATGGTCCTGAAAGATCTGATTTTGTGGCTTGGTTTAAAAATATTCAGCTTGGTGCTCAGCAAAACTGGCTATTCTTAGGTGATTTCAATTTTTACAGATCTGTGTAGGACAGAAACAAAACTGGAGCTGATATGAATGATATCTTCATTTTCAATGATATCATCAGCTTCCTGGGTTTGCTTGAAATACCTTTGAAAGGGAGAAGGTTTACTTGGAGCAATATGCAGCAAAGTCCTTTGTTGGAAAGATTGGATTGGGTTTTTACTTCAGCTCCTTGGACTTTGGCTTTTCCCAACACATCTGTTCTCCCTATGACCAGGAATATCTCAGATCATGTTCCATGTGTGGTTAAAATTGATACAAAAATCCCTAGGTCCCCAATTTTCAGATTTGAAAATTATTGGGTGGAGGCTGAGGGTTTTTTTGATATTGTTCAGGAGGTTTGGTCTTTGGATCCTGGTTTTGATGATCCTGCAAAATGCATCTCTTTTAAGTTGAAAATCCTGAGGAAGAAATTACTCTCTTGGAGTAAGAATTTGTCAAAATTGTTGTTGCTTCTGACAAATTGTAACAAAGTCATTGATTTTCTAGATCTTCTGGAGGAAGACAGATGCCTTTCCTTGCATGAATGGAATTTCAGGGAGATAGTTAAGCAGCATGTTCTAAAACTTCTGGAATTCAGGAAAATTTATTGGAAAAAGAGATGCACCAACAGGTGGATGATGCTGGGGGAAGAAAATACCAAATTCTTTCAATCTATTGCTACAGAGAGGTACAGAATCAACACAGTCTCCCAGGTGTTGGATCAAAATGGGCAGACAGTCTATTTGCATGATCAGAAGGCGTCTCTCTTTTTTCAAAGCTTTAAGAACAGGATGGGTATCTCTTCTTCTCCAAGAATGGTTTTTGCTTTGGATGATCTTTTCCATTATAACACATGTTTGGATTGTCTGACTGATATGTTCTCCACTCAGGAAATTGATAGCCTCATTTCTTTGACTCCAGCTGATAAGGCTCCAGGCCCTGATGGTTTTAATGGTTTTTTCATGAAAAAATGTTGGCACATCATTGCTCAGGATTACTACAGATTAGCAGCTCATTTCCATGCTGAGATCATTGATTTGCAGGTCTTGAATAACTCCTACATCACCCTAGTGCCAAAGAAACCATCCCCTGAGACAGTTAATGACTTTAGGCCTATTTCCCTCATGGGACTGAGTCTTAAGGTTCTCACCAAATTGATGGCTGACAGATTACAGGGGGTGATTCTTAAGTTGGTTAGTGACAACCAGTATGGGTTTATCAAAGGAAGGACCATTCAGGATTGCCTGGCTTGGTCTTTTGAATATATTCATCAATGTCAGCATTCGAAGAGAGAAATAATCCTTCTGAAACTGGACTTTGAGAAAGCTTTTGATACTATTGAGCATTCTGCCATCCTGTCTGTTATGCAGAACATGGGTTTCCCCCAAAAGTGGCTTAATTGGGTACATATGATTTTCTCCTCAGCAAGCACAGCTGTTGTGCTTAATGGTGTTCCAGGTAACTCTTTTAGCTCCAAGAGAGGAGTCAGACAGGGAGATCCTTTGTCTCCACTTTTATTTGTTCTGGGGGTTGAACTCCTGCAAAGATTAGTAAACAGGGCTTTTAATCTTGGTTTGATCTCAAAGCCTATCAATGAAAATGATGGCAGTGGGTTTCCCATCATTCAGTATGCTGATGATACTCTGATTCTGTTGAAAGCTTCACAAAAGGAAATTTTTTGCTTTAAGGCATTACTGAATATGTTTGCTCAATCCACTGGTCTAAAGGTTAATTTTGCTAAGTCTAGTCTATACCCTCTGAATCTTTCGAAGGAAAAGGCTGATCTGCTTGCAGGCTTGTTGGGTTGTTCAATTGGAACCTTACCTTTCACATATCTGGGATTGCCTATGGGTACTACAAGGCCAAGAGTGATAGATTTTGCTCCCCTGGTGGACAGAGTGGAAAGAAGATTGACAGCTAGTTCAATGTTTCTACCCCAAGGGGGTAGATTAGCATTAATCAATTCAGTGCTTTCATCAATCCCAACATATTATATGTGCTCATTACAACTCCCTGTTTCAGTTATCAAAGCTATTGACACAGCAAGGAAGAACTGTCTTTGGAGAGGAAACAACCCTAGCTCAACTAGAAAGTCCTTGGCCTCATGGGAGAAAGTTTGTACACCAAAAGAGAAAGGTGGACTAGGAGTGGTTAATCTAAGAATTCAAAATGCTTCTCTGCTTATGAAGCATTTGGCTAAAGTTTATTCTGGAGCTGATTTACCCTGGGTTAATCTAGTGACAAACTCTTATCTTTCTACCAAAGTTCCACACTTGGTGAGCAAAGGTTCTTTTTGGTGGAGGGATATCATTGCTCTTGCTGATGTTTTTAGAGGCATTGCTAAATGTACCATTAAGACTGGTACCACAGCTCTTTTCTGGAGTGATCTTTGGAATGAACACTTTAAAAGCCAGCAGTACCAACATCTATATGCCTCAGCTTTATACAAGAATGACTCAGTGAAAGCTATGTGTGCAAGGCCAATAGAGGATTCTTTTTTGCTCCCACTCTCTGATCAGGCTTATAGTGAGTATCTTCAGCTTGAGGATGAGCTTGCACATCTTCATCTGCAACAAGGAACAGGGGATATTTGGAGTTTTCTTTGGAATAATGACTGTTATACTTCCAAAAGGTTCTATAAACTCAATTTTGCTGCACTCCAGGTTCCCAGACCCTTCGTTTGGTTGTGGAAGACTAAGTGTGTAATGAAAATCAAGGTTTTTGCTTGGTTATTGTTTTGGGACAGGCTCAATACAAGAGATATGTTGGACAGGAGACATTGTGCTAAAGAGGATGATGATCTAACATGTGTTCTGTGTGATACTAATCAAAGGGAAACGAGGGAGCATCTTTTCTTTACTTGTCCTTTTAGCACCAGATGTTGGCAATTCTTGGGAATTTCTTGGAGTCCTAATCTGGAATTTTTCCAGATGATAGTTTTGGCAAGATGGCGTTTCTCTCAAAGAGGTTTTCTGGAGATTTTTTTTCTTGGCCTCCTAGCATATCTGGAAGCATTGCAATGGTTTCATCTTCAGAAATATCCAACCATCTTTTCAGTCTTGGAAATCTCTTTTTGTGAATGGAGTTCTTCTGCATCTCTGCAGAATGAAGGATCCACTCAAGCAATCTGTAGCTGATTGGTTACAAACTATATAGGTTTTGGTTTCCCTTTATTTGTAACCTTTTGTAACTAACCTTTTACTTAATGAAAATTACACTGCTGGGCAAAGCCCTGGCAGTAATTCCAGTAAAAAAAAAACTCTTCTTTCATTGCATCTTTCCACCTTGCATCCTGCTTTGCATACTTCCAATCCTTCGGTATGGGCACTATTTGTAATGATGCAACAAATGTTTTGTATACCGGAGAAATATGGGAATGTGAGATATAGTTTGCAATGTCATGCCTAGAACTAAGATACTCAAAACCAAGACATACAGGAGGTTTACCAGCATTGGATCTAATCTCTCTATGTTGTGCAAGAGGTAATTCTATTTGTTCAAGAGTAGGAGAAGTGTTACCAATTGTCTCAAGAGGAGCCAAGGAGGCTGAAGGAGAGAGGCTCTGGGAGGAATCTGGGACTGGATACTCTGGGTGTTGTGACTCTTCAACCAAATCTTGTACTAACATTTTGTTTTTCTCCCCCTGATTATCAAACCGCCCTTTTTTGGTAAACTAGCACTTCCTTTTGTTTCAACCTTTCCTCTCACTCCATAGTACATGGGGTTGTCCCAACAACCACTTCTCCATTCTCCTCATGAACAACCATCTCTTTATCTTTGTCTTGAGTAGTTTCAACAGTTTGCCCTACTAAATTACTAGCATCATCAATAGAGCATGGTATTGATCCAACCACCACTACCTCTTCATCCTTGTCACCAGCATTCCCTTCATGAGTGTCACATCTCTCTCTCCCCCTCTCGACTATCTACCTCCATGACAATCGAGAATTCCTCAAGAAATTGGTCAAGGACTCCTTTACTTATATAATAGGGCTCAAACTCTCGAAATGTCACATCCATACAAACAATCTCCTCCCAATGGGATCCCAACACTTGTACCCCTTCTGACTTGATGCATAGCCAACACACACACATTTTACTGCATGAGGATCCAACTTGTCAACAGAGGGTCGATGATCTCGCACAAAGCATACACAACCAAATACCTTTGGAGGGCCTTGAACTCTCACTTGCCCAATAAAAGTTCGATGGGTGACTTTATACCAGGTATCCTAGATGGCATGCGATTGATAAGATATGTAGTTGTCATCACAGCCTCACTCCATAGATACTTTGGCACATTCATCTTGAACATTAGAGATCTTGCCACTTCTAGCAAATACCGCTTCTTTCTCTCGGCTACACCATTTTAAGGAGGGGTGCCAGGACAAGTAGGTGGATAATCCCTTCATCTAAGATATATGCCACAAAGTTATTATTGATATATTCTGTTTCATTATCAGTTTGAATAGTCCTAACTTTTGCATCAAATTGAGTGGTGACTAATTTATGGATGTCCTGAAAGCATCAAAAGACCTCACTCCTGTGCTTAAGCATATAGATCCAAGTCATGCAAGTATCACAATCAATAAAGGTGATAAACCACTTGAAACCACTCACAGAAGTAACTGGGCATGGTCCCCAAACATCAAAATGTATTAATATCAATGGTTCACAGCTACGAAGGCTAATCCCAACATATGTGGAGCGAGTATGTTAGCCAAGCTCATAAGCATCAAATACCAGTCTATGCTTATCCACTCTACTAAAGAGGTCTGGACACAACTTACTTAAACTCTCAAAAATGGATGTCTTAACTGACAATGAAGCAAAATGATCTCCTCTCAACATCTCCTACCACTGCAGCTAATCCCAGCTCCTCATGATTGATGTACCATAGCCCATCACGTCTGACTCCAATCCCAATCCTCCTTTCAGAGCCCTTCTCATGGAAAAGACAAGAGTTCTCATCAAATAAAACAATGCACTTGAATTGGTCAATAGCAGAGCTAACTGAGAGAAGGTTAACTGAAAAGGAAAGAACATGCAGAATAGAAGATAAATTCATGGATGGTGTGCACTCCACCAACCCTATACCATGAATAGATTGGGATGAACCATCAACAATTTGAATAGTTTCAGAGTGGACAGAAGGAGTATAAGATAAGAAAGTATCATAGAACCCCGTGACATGTTTTGATGCTCTTGAGTCTATGATCCAATCTATAGGATGTCTATATGTAGATGCAAGTGTCTATGCCTGAGTACCTCGCCCACTTGGGCATAGTTGGAAAAGTTACCGAAGTGAGTAATGGTGTTGGAGCTCTTATTAGTCTTGTTCTTCTGCCATTCCTCCCACTGTGTAACCTGTTCACCTATTAGGGTAATAGCTTTACCATCCTCCACAACTGGATTGGCCTGAGGAGCACCTTGGCCTCTACCATGACCTCCGCCAAGGCCTCCACAATCACCACCACTACCACCACGGTCTCCACCAAATAAACCACGAGTTCCACCAAATCCACCATACCCTCTTCGAATTGATCCCCTACCACAAGTGTTCCAGGGAGTAGGACAATTGTAACTCACATGACCCACTTGCCCACAGCTGTAGCATTCCCTATCATCAGCTACAATGTAAGCTGATCTTACAGGATTTGTACCTCTCATCGTTCTCAACCTCATCTCTTCATGCACCATCGCTGAAATGGCCTCTTCCATATTAGGCTATGTAGCATGGTGAAACATAGTTGCTCTTCTATCCTCAAACTCCTTGTTCAGCCCCTTCAAGAAATGAATGACTCTTCGCTGCTACAGCCATTTATTTCCAATCACAATATCATCCTCATACTTCAACTATAGAGGATTATAGTGATCAAGATTTGCCCATAACTGATGTAGCTAGCCAGCATACTCTTGGACTGTTCTCTCGTATGCTGGCGAATTCAAGAGTATGCATAACTGATGTAGCTCGCCAGCATAACTGTAGAGGATTTGGACTGTTCAGCATACTCTTGGAGAATTCTCTACTTTGTTCTTAGCCTCAACCATCATCATTACATTTCTCTCTCCTGAATACATGTTGCTCAAAGTCTTCCATACAATTGTTGTATTCTAAATAGTTTCAATCATCCTACCAATAGAAGGAGCCACCGAAGTCATCAACCAAGACACTAAAGTGGAACTTTTTGTATTCCACGTCCTCCATGCCTGACTCTCCTTATCAGCAGGCTCTTCACAACTCTCCTACGAAAAATGATCCACCCCTTTTGTCCTCAACATTAGTTGGGCTATCCTAGACCAACTCAAATAATTTTAGCTCCCTTCCAACCTCAACTCATTTGGCATCAATTCTAGCTTCAGTTCAGACACTCCGGCTACATTCCTCGGACTTACCATGCCCATCTTCAGCAAATCCTCTAGCAGGCCTTACATATTATCTTTAGTAATAAGCGAGGAAGTAGCCACAACCTCCTTTCCCTCTTCAGAAGACATTTTCCTAGCTTCATCTCCACTAGTCACAAGGATACAAGGAGGACCAGGCTTCAATCCCCTTGTTTTCACCATAACACTTTCAACTACCTCTACTTCTAACCTTGGCCCTGCTGCGGATCAATTTCCCTACTCAGAAGCTTCCTTCCTCCTCCCCTTATACCACCAGCCCAGCTCCTCCCTCTGCTTCTTGCACACGCGCATCTCTACTACCCCTGCCCAGGGCCGCGCAACCGCCTGCTTCAGCCTAGCGTGGCCCGCGCAAGCGCAGTTGCCTGCTTCACCTTGTGTCATCGCTCCTACACGCCCGTGTGAGTGGGGCGTGGTGAAGTGCGCCCCTGCTCAACCAGTGCTGCACTACGGAGAGGCACATGGGCCCTTAACAGCAACAAATCAGATCAGAGGAAGAGGATCGCTAGTGAGCTAGGGTTTCTTGGCTCTAATATCATCTTGTTTGATTTGGGGATTTTTTTTTGGGGTGTTCTGCTCCCTGCACACCCTCTCCATATCTATTCTACTCTCTCAACCTTTTACACATAGGTCCTTAACGCAAAACATATTTACATCAACAGAAACTTTGGCAATAACATCTGACTCAAGGTGTAATCCACTCTCTTAAAATTTTGGTCCTATGTTCTTTCAGGACTAGAAAGAGTATTTTCAAAATAAAAATAGAAAAAATCCCAGGAAAATGGCTGACTAAATCATTTTATAACTGAAAAATGTGCAAGCTTAAAAAATTCATAGAAAATCCATCAACTCCAAATGAGGTGAACCAAAATTTGTTAGCATTATAATAATATTTCTTTTATTTTTGTGTAGTCAAATTTGGCACAACTATTATTAAAAAATACCACTAGTGGTTGAGTGGTCTGAGAGGAGGTTAAGTGGTTTAAAAGGATAAAAGTCCAATGGCTGGTAACAACAATTCAAACCTTTTGCACGAAACAATGACAAAATCGCAAGAGTATTGCCGTGCAGGTATGATATAACAAAATTCACAAAACAACGACAAAATCGTAAGAGCGTTGCCGTGCATGTATGATATAACGAATTGAATTGAGGCTAGAACCCATGTAGGTTGGTATAAGAAATTGAGTTGAATTTAAGCATGGGTCTAGAACCGTGAAGGTATGGTCTAACAAGGTCTAACAAATTGAGTTGGGTAGACCAACGCATTACATTGGAGGATGCATCAAAAAATTACATTGATTTTTGTGGTTTGGCAGAGAACCTTCTAATGATCTTGTGAGCTAACTGTTTGGCCAAAAAGGAAAAAGCTAAATTTCGAAGGACAACGAAAAGGAAATGAATCACAAGGCAACTGCCAATTTGTATAGTGACTGTTGCAGCTTCACTGGAACGTTTGTAACAGTTCAAGAAAATTGTCCACGGGACAAACCGAAAACAATTCCCCCAAAAGAATTTAGTAAGATTATATACATGCATCCATGGAAATACACACACCTTTTTGGGACGGGAAGCAGAGAAGCATTCTCCTCAGAAACAACCGCATTCAAACTCTCAGACAGCATGAGAGCTCTCGTCTAGGGCTATCTTGGTTGCTTACAGCTACATTTCTCTACCCCATGGCCATCATTCTGATTAAACCCTAGGTGAATCAACAGCATAGATTCCTAAACCTAGAAAATAATTTATGGCCTCGGTCGCCACTTTTTCCTCGCTAAAAGATCTAATGGATTCCAAATAGACAAATTCTTCACTGTTATCTCTGAGGTTGATTCCCATTCGGCTCAACCGGCCTCCTTTGAGGGCTCAAGACGATGTGACCGTAAACAAACTCGTTCCATGTGTCTGGCAATCCAGGTAGGCACCAGTGGATGCAGTCCGCGAACTTGCGGGGGTTCGCCTTTTGCTCCTTCGTCAGGAGCTTCCCCTGCCGCAGGGTGTTCACCGATGTGTGTGCGTCCTTGCGGATCTCTGACAACGCCGTTATGTTGATGAAGTGCACTGGCACCCTCTTCATAGCCTTCGTTACGTGATGAGCTGTCGAGAACAGATCCCAGTCCGTGCCCACCTCCAATTTCTTTGTGTAATTGATAGCTGGCTGCGTCTCAGAGAAGCATTTTATGGCATCTGGTTTTCCCCAGCCCTCGCTCCTGTATAAAAGATAAAAGTTATCATACAATCCGTGAGCACACCCAGTCATTTTCACTAGAAGAATTGCACAAGATATGACAACAGAATAACATTACCACTATCTGAACTTTCAAGCTAACAGCACCATTTTAATTTCCTAGCTATGTAAAGGAATTGACTGTATGCTTTTTGTGGATCCCTCTGAGAAATCAATTGACACACGGACACACGACCCACACACACAGAGGAGGGAGGACTTACTGCATATGCACAGGTGACACACTCATGAAGAAGACTGTACTTCTTTTTGGATCTACATGCTTTTCTACCCATCTAGACCATGTCTTGAGGACCTTCCGGTAAGCAGCCACACGTTCCATTTCATCATATTTCACCGGTTTCTTTGAAAAGGACCCACCACGTCTGCAATTAAGGTGCATTTACAAGCTTAGTCTAGCAATCCAGGATATCATAATATTCCAGGCAATCCCAAAGGTTTTGTCCAGCATTCTAGTCTCAATGTCCACTAGGATCATAAATTAGGTTTTAGAAGCCACTCACAAAATTTTCATCTCTGGTGTATTCATCCACCAAATATAAGTGTTGAAAATCAAGTAGTCCACCCCTTCCCAATTCGCTGCATGCTTTGCGATTGATGTTGGCTTGATTATGCGGTCAACGATGCTATGCATGTTTGGATCATCTGAGTTTGACTCAACTAGAAAAGGTGACCAATAGAACTCAATAGTAGCATTGTACTCCTGAAATATTCCATGTAAATGTTCCAAGTTAGAAATGTAAGACATTAGCCATTACTCTTTGGTTGGGAAAAATAGAAATGTACAAAGACATATAGCTTTGGAATCTATTAGATTTTTTTAATTAATTATAGTGATATTTTATAGAACCGGTTATAGCCATATTGTTAGTAATTTTCTGTGACTATGTTTTGTAATCCATTAAATTATTCCATTATTTGTCATGTTAGGGAACAGTGCAGTAGCTATACCTCAAGGCGGAAGACATTTAGAGAGTCATTCTTGACAAGCGATTTCTTCTCCCAGGGAGCCTCAGATTGGACAAGGCATACCATGGATTCCCATTGGTTCCGATTCAGAGAATCCCCCACAAACATCAGTCTTTTGTTCCTCAGCTTCTCCAGAAGCAACTTAGCATCAAATCTGGGATTTTTTTGTCAAGCCACAAATTCAGTTTTTCTTTTTTTAAGAAAAACTGTAACAAAAACTGCATAATATAGATTATAGAATATGAATTTGGTTGGATGTTTTTCTTAGACCAATACTTAGAGAGATTAGGCCCACAAAATTGAATCAAAATCCCTGCTCATCCCATGGGATTGGGTTTAACCTTTTCCTATCCAACCAAGAACAGTTCAACATTCATACACTTGAGTTTCCAAACCAGAAAGTGCTATATCAAGATTTCATGATTTATCAGCACATAAAACTTGTCTGCAACTTGAAAATACGGTCCAGGGTCTCATAAAGACTTCACCTGTTAGAACTGTATGATAGACATGCATAAACTCTAATATATCCCAATATAGATATGTTAAAGTTAGTTCAAACCCTGTCATCCAGCAACTACCATTTATTTTCAGATTTCAAACCACTCAGGTTCCCCTCCTAACAACTTTCTGTAACAAACATAACTTCTCTATCAACCATTGAATTGATTAATAAATTTGAAGACTACACTGATCAATAGGTGCAGTCTCTTTTCTCGTTAATTATAGCACCTAACCAATTAAAGTACAATATATACCAATCTTGGTTGTGAAGAAACATAGCTCATGAGTACAGGTTTCAATGGATCAAGCACACCAGATCTACTTTGTGGTCATAATGCAGTGTGATGCTGCACAATTACTTGCCTTGATGGAACTTTGGAGTACTAACAACAATTAGGACAAAACCCTTGCAAGAATCAGAAAAGGATGTCCGCAACTCCCATTGTTAAAGTAAAACAAAATACCACCATCATTCTTAATTTGCAAGTACTAACTCAGCTGGTGTAAATGTAAAACGCACAAGTTGCTACGATGCAATGATCCCTTAAGAATTATAGCAAATTGGCAATGGCATCATCGAATTATATCGAGCAACAGTACAACATGTCAGAAACCCCTCCCCGGAGTAGTTAGCTGCTAATAGCATCTACAACACCATGCTGCTTTCCCCCACTTAAACTAATTCCCGGTCCACTATTTTATAGCCTAATCGTGCCCCAAACCAGTGACGGGCTGACGGCACACATGGAATTACATCAGGCAGAGATAGCAAGTAGTATCAACGACCATGCCATTGTCGTGTACACCCCCATACGCAAATTGCGGCACCACCAGCAGCAGGAGACCTTGAGCTTACCACCCACGTCAACAGAAAATTTGGAAGAACAGACAGAGCAGAAAAAAAAACCGATGACGCGCGCACCCGGCACCCCTCCAACCCAAACTCATCGCTCGCAATCGCATCTGCGGTCAAAACACCTCACCACGCAACAGACCACACATGATCTCTGCAGCCGCCCACACGCAGCACGCGTACACCCGCGCTTTCCAGTTCACGAAGCGAAAGCGCACGCCCGCCTACCCCAACTGTACGTACGTGGCGGGCGTAGATACGTACGTACACCGTACACGTATACCGTATACGCATACATCCGTAGAGCGAGCGTATGCAGGGGAAGGGAATGGTGGGGAAAAGTAGTAAGGCGGCGGCGGCGGCGGCGTACCTGGGGAGGTCGCATCCGTCGGGCTGCCACCGCCATTTCTGGTAGTCGTCGTCGCGGCGGCCGTTGCGCATGCAGGTGACCTGCTCGGTGAGGAACTCGCAGGCGGACTCCTTGTACAGCGGCGCGTTCGCCTCGTCGTACACCCACCTCCCCTTGTACACGTCGCACCTCTCGTCACCGTGATCCCCTCCCCCCTCGGCCGCCGCCGACGACGACGACGGCGGCGGCGGCGTCGTCTCCGTCACCTGCTCCAGCAGAGATGGCGGGGTCTCGGCTGACGACGCTCCGGAGTCCGCGGCCACCGGCTCCGCCCGCTGCTCCGGTGGAGCTTCGCCCCGATCCGTCGCCTCCTCCGCCGATTCGACCCCCTGCGCCGGTGGGGAGCGCACCTCGGCCGCCTCCGCCTCCTCCTGCCGGGAGTGGTTGTTCCCGAAACCGTCAGTACATGGAGAGACGGCGAGGGGCAGAGCGCGCGGCGTGGTGCTTGCTTGCTTACCGTCGTGGCGGAGAGCTTGGTGTTGGTGTAGGCGCGGGCACCGTCTCCTCCTCCTCCGCCGCCGCCGCCACCGCTACTCCCGCCGACGCCGTGGCGGCGGAGCGAGGCGGCGATGTGGGCGCTGTCGTAGAGCACGGAGACACCGAGCAGCAGCGCGAGCGCGAACACCGCCGCCACCTGCGCCCGCCGGCTCGGCGCCCCCACCAGCGGCCCCGCTCCGCCCTTCCTCCGCGGGATCCGCATCGCCTCCTCCTCCTCCGCGAAGCTACCAGCCGCCTCCAAATTGCGGAAGCGAGCCGCGCGCGCCGCAGCTCGAGACCTTGCCGCCGCCGCCTTCCTCCTCAAGCTCCCTCCTCTCCTCTCCTCTCGCTACTACTATTTCCTCGTGGAGAATTTTTTTTTTCTCTCTCTCTTCTCTATTTTTTTTTTTTGGAAGCGGAGCGAGAGGTGAGGAGAGGAGCGGAGGGGGGGCACACGCGGCGGGGGCACGCACTTAGAGGCGAGGGGGGAGAGGGGGGGGGAAGATGACAAGAGGACTCGAGGGTGGGCCCACCTGGGGCTGGGTCCCATCTCTCTCAACAGTGGATGGCAAAGTTTTAACCCCTCGAGAAATAGAAAAGCAAAAAGCAAAAAGAGAGAGGGAAGCGAGGGTTCAGCTTTGTGTTTTGTGTGGGTTACTTTGCCGGAGGTTTGGGTCTTGGGTGTGTCATGTGGTTACTTCTCCCGCAGGTAACCGAAAACATATCCTTTTTTTCAGGGAAGGGGGGAAACGGTAGGAAGAATATTTAATTTTTACCTCAGAAATGATATCAAAATTGGTAGAATTGAAAGTGGGGACATACTGGACGAATGTAGAATGTGTTGTCTTTACGAGAGGATTTCTTCGGAATGAATGTATTTTATCCATCTTAAAGTATAGCAACATACAATGTATAATACTATGAAGCTAAATATGTCGTGTCTAGATTTTTAGTTATCCAATTTATTATTAAGTTGCTATATTTTAAAATAGAGATAATTTATTGTTATATTTTAAGACAAAGAGAATCACTTGAAAGGAAACCAAACCAACATCATGAACTATCGAAATATCAAAAAGAAAAAAAAGGTTGAAATAGAACCTCGAAAACACCACAATATGACAAGCAAATCACAGTATTCTTTTAAAAAGAAGCAAATCACAATAAGTTTAAATTACAAATTCATGACATATATAACTATTAGTGAAAAGTCAAAAACATGAGCAATTTAAATATGTTTATATAACGACGGCATACCATCAAACCTGACGACACATAAGTACTATACCTCTGTTTGAATCTGCGAGATAAATTATTAGTACATAAATAATTACAAACTTTTAAAATATGTTTATTTGATTTTATAAAGAAACTTTTAAATATTTTTTAATAAACACACATTTAATAATTTTAAAAAAAATATGCTAACGAAAAATGAGAAAATTGTAGTTTGAAGCTAAAGAAAAGAATGATACGTAAGATCACAAGCTGATACTCTGTGATACATCCTTTGAAAACTTCAGGTGGAAACCCTATACCATCACAGCAGTCGACAAATACCCTTTTATTTCATTTTGTGATATTTATCAAATTGAAATAAACAATCAGCAGAAAACAAAATGATACGAGGTACGATGACGTCTTTTTAAATAGGTTCATTGTGGTGAAATTAGTCTATCCAGTTTCAAGTGCTCGTATTTAACTAACTATTTTTTCAATGATAAACGATGTACCTGTACAGTAAGGTGTCTATAGTGACTTCATCGAGCTATGTCGACCTATTTTTTGCAGGTGTTTATAGAGATAGAGTAAGTGTGTTCATGGGATGAATATGTACGTTTGTGTGAATGTCAATGTTTATACTATGTTCTTTTCAGAATAATTGTTACTATTTTAAACCTTACTTGGAGCAATATATTTTAAAATATTTACATAAGATGCCATGTGTACACATTTATCTTCAAAAGTAAATTTGTGACAATAATCTATCGTAACTTCACCAAGTTACTCCGTTTTATAGATTTTTGGGGGGGGGGGGGGGGGGGGGGGGCAGTGTTACTGTCAAGAGGAGTTGAATAATAATCCGGCCAGTTAAAAGTAAAAGTTGGCAAAGATCAATGTGTTGTGATGTGGGGTGAGGCGATTCCTCCCAGACAGTGGCATGTGGGGGTAAAAAGGTTTTGACCTATCATCGGCCACCTCCTCATGTGCCTCCACAACACCTCAAAGGCCCCACAAACTGCAGGACGGCCCTCCCTGTGGGCTGTGGCCGGCCACGCGTTACTGCACTGCAACAGATCCTGTAGAGTCTGAAAATGATACTCGTACTCCTCCAATGGCGGTATGCGGCATCGTAAGCTGACAGGTGAAACGCTACACCAGGTAAGGTAAAGAAGAAGTTCTATATGATGCTCCGGAATTTTAGCTTTCTGTATGCTAGTGCACTGTTGCCTACCGTCTGTATCTTTTCTACCGCGCGTTATTCGTGTGTTTTTGTTCAACTTGTAGGGACTTTTCAACTACCTATGTTTGTGAGAGTTTTTTTTTTAATTACATGAAACATACGTACGCATCAGTACACACATCTCACCAAGAAAAATAGACCAATGGGCAACGGCAAATCTCCGATATCATTAAATTTCTACTGAAGTAGCATACTGCATGTATAATATTTGTGAACATTATGATTTGAACTCTCGTGTTGGAATCGTGCACCCATAACGACTTCATTCGTCACCATACCTTTTGTGCTATTTTCATTGAAATTTTTACTATACAAACTGAGGAGGTGTCCACAAAACAAACAACCGGAGTAGTTCGCTCGTGTGTGCATGTTAGGTGAAGCTAGTTAGTCAATTAAACCGAGCACGTTTTATAAAATGTTAAACCGTATATTTTTTTAAAAAAATATAGTTTCTAAAACATAAAATAAAATAAATTTATTTTTAAGTTTGTAATAGTTAATATACAATTAATTATGCGTTAATATAACATTTTTTGTTTTGCTCGTCATGAAAAAGTCAGCCATCCTTCGGCTTCGAACGAAGCAAGTAGTGGACGATATTGGTGCCTTTAAGTTAAGACTCAATAATGCATCCAACATCTCTGGTAATTCTCTTTCATTTACCCTAGTTTTAGGGCACTATTTTTTCAACGGATGATTTTAACTAATTAGCTACGCGCAAAATAAAAAAAAACCTGATTAGTTTATGATTAATTATTAATTATTAAAAACTTAAAAATAGATTTATTTAATTTTTTTAAAAATATCTTCTACTTAAAAATTTTTCACATGAAACATACCATTTATAGTTTGAAAGATGTAGCTCAATTAGATTTTTAGAACACGCCCTTAAGCCTAGCATTGATGTATCCCTCCGGACATAAATATAGATATTTCTAGTGTTTAAAATTTATCCATAAATATAAACAAGAGTACTACTTTTCCAATCCAAATGCTCCGACATTTTCTCTCACGATAAAATCTAACAATAAGCATGTCTTCTCTCTAGAAAGCTATCGAATTCCTATATGATATTTTCATGTGACCCATCCAAACATTTTTCATCTTTTAAACTCATATGTTGTGAATTCCTATAGGATTTATTTGTGCCTGGCATTTCAGCTATGTATTTTCTTTTCCCCTTGTTTTTAAAATATGCCTTACAAAGGAGCCTTTGGCGATTTTGCAATCCTTTTCCTTTGTTTGAAAGGATATTGTCATAGGAAATTTTTTCCTAAAGATCTTAAACCTCCAAAAATCCTATGAATTTTCTTCGATCCAAATAGCCAAAGAGCTTGACCACGAAATCCACAGGTATAGGTGGCATTCGGATTAAACCTTTTTTTCACTTTGTATATCATTTACCCTAACACAGAAAAGGAAAATGTGCCTAATCCAGAGTACTGCTTTAAACACAGGAAAAAATTCGTAAGAGTACCAGTAGTACTCAATCCTCATATATGGATATATTTATGGATACGGACAAATTAATCTTACAGTTGGAGGTTTCAAATGGATTCACAAGGAATCTCAGTATGCATGATTAATTAATTAGTGTTTTGTGTGTGTCCCTACCTAGGTTTAGTACTACATGAACACGTACAGCAAAATTAAAACAGAGGACGTATATGCTCTACCTCTATCCCTGTAAGATGATCAATTATATATATTGATGATTCTTGAAGAATCATGATAGTACACTAAGTACTACAGTAGTAACTAACTACCTAATTAACTACCTCGCTCGTGGCATTTTGGGAGCATATATGCAAATGCAAGCAGATGCCTACTGTCACGAGACAAGCTAACTATAACTAATTATAAGGGCGTATATCGCGTATTCTTGGAATCATCGTTGTCATCATCATCGCGTGGTCGTTTGTGAGTCGCTAATGACAATGATTTAGTTTGGACTTAAGCTTAGCTTAGCTTTGCTTGCACACCAGCACAAAATGGCTTGAGATGAGACGAGAGGAGAGCGAGCTGGCGCCCATCGCTGAGCCGTCCACACCATTAGCGGCGAGCCGGCGACCGGGCACACGGTCGCCCTTCGTACGTGGTGTGACAGGTGGGCCCACACCGTCAGGGCGCGGTAGGGCCTGGGTAATTAAGCTAGCTTGCTTGTTTGCATAGTGTGTTATACAGCGGTTAGCAATCCGTACAATAATAGAGCGGGTTGTAAGGCTGCCTTCGAAGGAATCCTTCGAGTTAGAGGTTAGTTTTTCGGCACGCAGGGGCGGAGCTACGTAAAAGATGGATGTTCAGAAATCTGGTCTAAAAAATATTTTAGCTATAATATATTAATTTTATTATATGTGTGTCCCTTTCAATCAAAGTTCATACATTCGTATCAGTCTTATAAAATAAAATAGAGTAGAGTAAACGAGTGACACCCTTCTTTCTTTCTTTAGTTATAGCTTTGTTCTTAATGATACATAAATGAGATGTATCATTAACATATCATTAATTGAGTATTAATTATTACAAATTTAAAAAATAGATTTATTTGATTTTTACAAGAAATTTTTATATAAAAAATAAAAAATACGTCATTTAATAATTTAAAAAATATACTAACGAAGAACAAGAAAGAAAGTTTTAGTTTGGAGTTGCAGAAAAAGCAGGCCCTAAATGGGTTTAACTGTGTGAATCATATAGTTCCGTTGTTTACTCTTTAGCTTATTAGATGCAGTTAAAATTTAAATTTTAAAACTTAAGTTTAGAGTTGTTTTTGTTTTTAATCATAATTTCTTTTTCACCTAAGACGTTAAGAACACATATATAAAAGGGTTTGCCCATAATTTTTTTAAAATTGTTAATGAGTGTTTATACTAAATTATGAAAATATATTTTTGGGAAAATTTTGAATTCAAACAGAAATTTATAGTAGTTCAAATTTCAAACAAGAAACTTTGTAGGCTTTAATTTTTTTTAACATACTGTATACATAATGGAGCAATAATTTTGGTGAAACTTGAAGAAAATATGGATAAATTATAAGTCCCATTCGTAATTCGTTTTGGCGACTGTAGTGTCATTCCTCACAGGCCGTAGCGTAGATCTACCCTTTATTAATTTATATTAAATTTACTTTTGAGTCAAAACTAATTTTAATAAAAAAAACAAAGATGGCCGAATCGTTCATATGTTTTTACGTGTGACAAAGTTGATCAACGTTGTGGCTGCGTTTGTTTGCTCGTATTTTATGAGGCATCCTAAAATGTGGATGCTCCTTTTTCTGTATCGGCAGATCTTTTGTTTTACCTACTTAAACATTAGGGTTTTCATTCCTTCTATTATTTTGTATAATTCATCGCTTTTTTTAATAAAATGAATAGTAGAATGTATTAATAATGTTGTATAAATTTTTTAATAAGATAAATAGTAGAACGTGTCAATGGCATCGTATATATAATAAAAAAACAGAAGAAGTAACTTTTAGCGTTTTTGGCTCGGCCGTCACTCTTGTTTAACATACCTGTCGGCGACTCCAATACGTGGGGACAGGTTGATGCACCAGCACCACCGGGTCCGCGGGTCGGTCTGGCCCCAGGATCGCATTGCTCGCCTCTTGTTTCCTCTTGAAAACCCTTCTAACTTTCGTAGTGCCGGTTCCTTGTTGATTCCAGTGGTCCTCTGCTATTATACTACTAGTACTACTACTATGCATGATCTTGCATGGCACAGTGGCCAGGGACATGATACGAGCAATTCCAGCGCCTCACATCGATGGATTAATTGGCCAGGAACTTTTATGTGTTGCAGCCGTGTGGTGTGTGCAACCTGCCAGAACGGCCAAATCCACTAGAAACGGAGTCCTCTCGGAATGATGAATGCGACACCTACCTAAGTACGCGACCGCTATGCCCTCCGCCTCTCACAGTCTCGCCCGCGCCGCGCCCGAGAGAAAACTGGCATGCATAGGTTGTACACTTCACCAATTACCAGGGATAGTGTTAGAGTTACCGTATCTCGCGGTAAGCTCGATAACTACGGTGGTAATATAATCTTACGATAACCGCGGTGAATTGTGAGAAAATTGAACAACACTTACTTCTTTTTAAAACAAACTTACTAAAATTTTAGTTTTCGTTCAAACTTGATGTAGTTACCGAGTTCTTAGTATTACTGTACACTGATGGTAGGGATAAAAATAGTCATGAAAATTCCCGACCAGTCGAGCACTGTTTTTTTAAGTGGTACTGTTTCTAACCTTTTTTGTTTTTAGCAATATACAAAATTTGATTTTTCTAATTTTTAGCATTATATTAATGTGTACACTAAGTAGTTAAATTGATAAACATGATCAATTACCGATCAATTTAGCATCATTTTTGAACTTATTATTGACTAGCCAAATATCTGTGCTTTGCTAGGATTAAAATAAATTAATAGTAAGATCTTGAGACAATTTTGTACCTATAGATGTTATTGTATAGGTGAAATATGATAAAAGTATATACGTAGAGGGATTATTTTAAAACATTAAAGTACATAAGGTTTTGATACTCACTCCATCCTAAAATATAAAAATTCAACACTGAATGGACATATCCTAATTTTATTAATCTGAACATCTGAAGAGACTCTCTGTTTAGATTCATAACACTAGGATATATTTCATTCAATATTAGATTACTCGACGAAACGAGTAGAAAATATAGTAGAGTAGGTAATAAATAAAAAAAATACTATACTTGTGAGAGGTGACCATCACCATTGCTCTTTTTTTAAAAAAAGTATAGATTCCGACCGTTTTCGTCCTAACTGGCGGTAAGCAAGCATGCTGACCGCGCCGCTCCGCGCCTCACTCCGCTTCATTCAATGGGTTCACCCGTCCAGCGCTCACATAGCGGCACAGAGGGCCCAATCCAACGCCCAGACTTAACGAGAGGTAAGAGCGGGTGGTGCCCACCACCAGTCCACCCCTACCCATTTACTCCTACCTGTGCCACAGCCACACACACACGCTACGCGGGGGCCTGATGAATCGTGGATCGGTCGTGTCGTGTCGTGTCGTGTGCGGTGCGGCTACGTGATCTCCGGCCGGATGTACGGGACTGTTTCCTTGCTTTGGAGCGGCCGGGATATACGGAACTACGGATGGATGCATTCATTCTCGGCAGATTGTTTAGATAATGGAATTAAAATCCGGCTTTTACTTCAGTTAATTATTACATAAATTCACTTAAAAACACACACACCAACACATGTAAAAAAACACATTCAACGTAAAACAAGCACAACTAATATGTATCAACACAAGATAATAACCTCACAATTATTGAATCTTATTTGTGAACCTTTATCCGAAGTTGGTAAAGAGCTGCATAACCGTTGACTCAAGTTTACGACATACAGTATTTATTAGCTTGATGTTATCATCACACCTTTGTAGTTGAATCCAAAACCGGAGTCAATACGTTGCCCCTGAAAAGTATCTGCATATAAGATTTAGATGATGATTTATCAAAAACCATATCATTTCTGCTAAGTCATAGAGCCCAACATATAGCAGATGCTCTTGCAATAATAAGTTTTCTAGTTTTTTATCAATACCCACAAAGTCAATTCTTAAAGATATGAGATACAATGTGGAGGATATAAACCAAAAGAAATCTGTAATGCTCTTCAAAGAAATTTTGCAAAATGGCACTGCAGATATGTCTCCCACCACCACTTTGTGCCAACTTTAGAGCACAAAACACACCTAAATTACTAATTCCAAGCCTTGCTTAGAGCTAAGGGTTTTTCAGGTTTTAAACCCCAGCAGAGTCCACAAGAAGATTGATGTTGTTTATCCTAGGATTCCAGCAGGGAAGGCCCACCCAAGGGCGAATCGCAACTACCGCTGCTCTATTTTTTTTTCTTTTACTACCTTAAAAACAGAGTTATCATCTTTTTATTGTGCAGTTCATTCGTATGCTCTCGAACACACCCTACCTTAAAAACTTTAACATCCTTTTTTCATCATGCAGCTTGTTCATATGATTCTAATTCTAAGTAACGATCAAATCCAATGTTACATCCTTAATTACTCTTTTAATACATTTCTAATTACATACTTCATGTTTTATTCCTAATTACTTTTCTAATATATTTTTAATTATATAATTCTTGTCCGTTAGGGCGTATGAGCATGTTATGTTACTGGTATTGATACTACCATAGTTTTGCTTAAGTGTACAAACTTCTAATAAATAAAGATTAATTAGGCATGTGTGGGTGATGCGTGAAAAAAAGCATAATGCCATATTGAGTAATGCAACACCTAACATCGTGTTATAATGCTATTAGAGCTCCCAATACTGGATTTTGAGTCTCTTAATTAAGCTAGGCCACTCCCAAACAAGAGTAGTGCGCCTATTGTAGTTAATACATATATTCTTGTCATGTAGGATTTTGGATGACATTGCATAGCAACCAAATAGTCTATATATATGAGAGTATCTTGCATGTGACACTACCATGTCACTGCTTAAACAAACTCACGGAGAAACAATAAAAGGAAAATCAACAAATGAAACAATGAGAGATGGAGGAAAGATTTTTTTTGTTTGGTCCCACTTGTGGAAACGATATATTGGGTAAATAGTCTCTAGGATAGTGTCTATATGATATGTCTTCTGCCATATGAGAATGCTCTAATCAAACTACTTCCTTTATTCTAAAATATAATAGATGTGATTTATTCTAGTACTACGAATCTGAAGAAGCTTGTACTACGAATCTACCCAAAATCTTTTATATTTTGAGAAAAGGGAGTACAATGCATTGTGTTCTCAGGTGCTAAAGAGAAGTAAAGGAAGAGCATCTTGGTTCTGTCTGGAATGTAGCGGCCCTGTTTGAATCTCCCGAAGAGATGAATAAAGTGTTTCACGTAAAATGAGGTGATATTAACGTGCGATTAAGTGAATTTTAATTATTACAAACTTAAAAAATGGATTAATCTGACATTTTAGAGCAACTTTCATATTAAAAATTTTCGCACGAAACGCGCCGTTTAGGAGTTTGAAAAACGTGTCATAGAAAGTTTTATCTTTATCAGCTCTTTTTTTGAGCTTTCGAACAGGGCCATGAACTAGTTCTTTTGATAACTATTTGGTTGATTGCTGTAACTATACCAAGCCATACTTTCTAAAGAAAATTCTTTATTCACTACTACATACTCGATTTTTTGGGACAAAAACCCTCTCAGGTTGTAGGTGGACCATAACTATCACCGTATATAAAAATCACTCATCCGAGGACGACCCAAGTATCACGTACGAAAATCAATTTTTGCATGCAGACGTCTTAACATGCCCTAGCGTATCATTTTTTAACTGATGTACCAACAAAGTTTGTTGATTAATTATAAATAAATTACAGATTAAAGTTTTCACAATAAAGTTAAGATGCGTCAAATGAACCAACAAAAATAATTTTAGGGCAATACTTTTATACTTCTATAATTCTATTCCAGTCTGAAAAATATTAAAATCCCCAAATCAACTTTAAATTAAGTTATAAAATTTAAATTTTAGTTCTGGCTTATAAGACAACGAGGAACCAATGTCAATGAATTTCATGTTATGTACTAAATGCATAACACTTCATTACTAAAATAACACCAGGTTCCTGACTAAAATAGCATCTAGGTTCATGAGAGATTCAACTGCCAATCCATAATAAGCTAGTATAAAAATTGTTCCCGCAGAAAAAATAATTAAACTGTTGGCCGTGCATAAAAAATTTAAAAAAAATTAAGGGCAAAACTGTCTTTTCGCTTGTCTACTAATGCTAGGTTAATCGAAAACTAACAGAATAGGCATAGAAAGGATAAAAGTTGAGAATGGGGGGGGGGGGGCATTAGAGAGAGAGAGCGAGCGCCAATGTTGCAAGGGCAAATGAGGAAATCAATTAACTTTAGAGCACAAAAAAATTTCTTTACGAAATATTTTCAAAACTTTTCATAACAATTTGCAAACAGTATTTGTCGAAGGGTTACATCCGTAGACTGTATTCTGAGGGTATTGGGGTACATTGAAACAATGATCTACACGAAACGACATCAAGCACACAAAGACAAGGATTATACTGGTTCAGGCCTCTCGTAAGGTAATAGCCATACTCCAGTTTATATGGAATTACGACGAGAACCATAGAGATTACAATAGAGAACAACGAAAAGTATCGAGTACCGATGAGATCCCTATCGAGAACGACTATCCAGGCGGCGAGTTGTCTTCAAGTCCTCCGAATTGCCTTTGTTATGGTGGTGGCTTACGCTATGATTCGATGATCCCGTACCCCCCTGGGGGGCCTTGTATTTATACAACAGACTGTTTTGGTCTCCAAGTAGAATTCGGAGAATGTTTTTGGCCAACAAGATCACAGAGATTGTATCTTCTCTGAATAGGACTTTAACACCTTCTATTCGGAATACACTTTCCCTGTTTATTAGTCGAATTTCATAATGTTAAGATAACCTTTCCGTATACTAAGGGTATACTGTATTTGTGTACTTCATGACCCCAAGGATAGGAGGTATGCCTTATCTGTAACCCTGACAGTAGCTCCCGACTTAAAATCAAATGAATTCACAATGTTCTCGAACCGAAGTCTTTGAATAAATGATGTCGTGCCTACCTAACCATTCTCGAGTTATCGAGAAGGTATAAAGCACTCGACAACATCATCAAAAAGTAACGGTCCACCATGAATTTGAATTGAAGTATAAAAAACTATCATAAACAAACTGAGAAAATCATGGTGGCCGTTTCTCTTTTTTCCTCTAAATACGAACCGTCGGATGTGACCTATAAATTCCAATTCTGAGATTCATTTTATCTCCTTCCCACAAGTGATCCCTTACTTCTTTGCACTCTCCAACTTCTGCAACTTTTACTAGTTGAAGACCCAATCTTTACACCTCACCTTCATCCTCAACCAAACCCATGGATTTGGGAAAATCCAACGTCGGTGCGAAGGACCTGAAGACACTACAGATCAAAGGATCCCTCCCGAGGAGGAAAACCTTGGAACGATTGGAAGGAGGTACAAATCCTAACCCCATGCTTGGCCAAATAGTTTGTCTTGGAGATTTCGCACAGTGTGGGTTCCTGCCTTCTCCTTTCGAATTTCTTCTTCTTCTCTTGAATATCTACGGCATCCACCTTCTCTACCTGAACCCCAACTCCATTGCATTTCTTAGTATCTTTATACACCTTTGCGAGGCATACCTTGGGTATCTTCTTTCCTAGATCTGTTTAGAGACTTTTATGAGCTTAGATGGATGGAATCCTGTAGAATCTCCAGCTACTGTGGCTTCCGCCTTCGAGATGGGATGAAGGCGGAATATATCCCCTTCAATTGCACTTCCTCTCGAGGATCGTGGACGTCAAAGTGGTTTTACCTACACGTCGAAGACCACTGTGCTAGCCTCGCTATCCCAGACGAAAAGCCCGCTCGCTCCCCCTGTGGACATCGAAACCTTCCCTCAAAAGCTTCATAGGCAAGATCCGTGAGCTTCGAGATCAAGGGTTGTCGGGGTATGAAGTCGCTGAAGATTTCTAGCCCCTCCAAGTTTGTGCTCACCCTTCGCATGAGTACACGGGGAAACGCGGATCTCAGTTCGGGGTATACAATCTTGTAACCCACTTGACCTTATCCATGAATATTAATGTTGATGTCTTGTAGAACTCGACAATGGAACCATGGCCACCCGGGTTGGTCATCTGGTAATCGACACTCCATCAGACCTGGACAACCTTCTCACCCAGCTCTGTGACCTCCCATCCTCGGACAAGGACGCTGCCATCAATGTAAGTGACCTTGATTGCTGCCTTTTCTTTCGGCTATTGTTATCTGAAAGAGTAGTAATCTAAACCTTACAGGCCCTGCCTCTGACGGACATCATCGACCTGCTTGCTGACCACCAAGTCGCGACTTCTCTGAAAGAGAAGGCGATCTCGGAGCAGGTCACTACCGAGAACGCCCCCAGCGGCAACGGAATGAAACCTTCCAAGAGGAGGTGGATGACTTTAGCGAAGTCGTCTGTGGCAGGATCACTTATGCAGACAAGCGATTCTGAGGTTAGTCAAACTCCCTGTGGTCCATGAATCATCCTGAGAAGGATCTTTGGTCCTAACTTACATATCTTGCAAACCACTTTCGGCATGAAGTCTTCCTCACAAGGGAAGAAAATGCTCTTGAAGCGGCACAAGCCCAAGTAAGTGACCGTCTTCATTAACTTCATATCGGGTGCTCTCGTAATATCTCCTAGAATGCATGCGCCCTTTTATTGTAGCCCTTCCCCCGTGACCTCGGCTCAAAGCACCGATTGCGAGGACATGAGCTCTGCGCCTCCCGCAATCATCATCACTGCATCTGCCCCTCCTCTCCCTCTGCCAAGTGGCTCACCTGTCGTCGTGTTGCTTTTCGTGATCGATAGGCTGGTGGAGGCTAGCCGTCTGCTGCAATTCGACATGCGTGATGTTCTCGCCGAAGTCGAGCAGCTCCAGAAGGCATCCTCGACTTTGGGCAAGCGCGTCGCCGAGCTGGAGACTCAACTGGCTGAAGCACAGAGGGACTTGAAGAAGTTCAAGGACTTGGTCGCCGGCCACGAGAGACAACAGCAAGGCTAGGAGAAACGGCTAGAGGAGACCCAGAAGAACCTGGCGTCGCTTCAACAAGGCGTACAAGACAACTACGGGCGGCTTGATATGGTGGCCCGTAGCTTGGGCGTACACGAGAAGGGCCCCGAGTTCCCTGACGAGACAACCGTTTTGGGATCTCTGGGTTCTCTCATTGGCAAGCTGGAGGGCACTTCCATGAAGCACGCAGAGCAAGTTGCCGAGGAGATGTGTACCGATCTCTGAACTGGCGCATGTCACGTTCTAGCGTGCCTAAAGCTCATGCACCTCAAGGTTAACTTGGAGGAGGCGTTAGAGAAGGGCGGGGCTGACGCGACACGTGAGGATGTGTTGTCGAAACTTGTTGATCTAGGAGAGAGCGTCATCCCTTATTTTGAACAGTAACTGCCGCTCCCCTTGTACCCTTTAAGAACATTTTGTTAGACTTGTCATATTTTGAGAACGATGTCCTTCCTTATTGTTCCTAAATTTTTGGTATGATTATGTCGATGTTTAGGTGTTTCGAAGATGAGGTCGTCCAGCAAGGAGGATGTCCTCGTGATTCTAATGATACGCCTCCTCCTCATGCTTCCTTGACCCTGAGTGGTGACAACCAAGCCTTGGTCATCGTTAACCCGGATAGCGCGTTGGATCCTCAGGGACTCCAACTTAGCTTTCTCCTCGAGTAGAATCAAGGTACAAAACTTTGATCTTCATAACCTTTTGCCCCATCCATGTCAGGGAAGCTAATCGAGATCAAATGTCATGCATAGAGCTCTAGAACGCTTTAGAGGAGAGAGAAAACCACGCCGAGTACTGGAAGTCGAGGTTTAAGAAGGCAGGAGCTCGAGAAGATGACCAACGCTGCCCGGAAGGAACAAGCCGTAGAGGCCCTTCAAGGTAGGAAAGTCTGGGTCGATGCTTACCTTGAGGGTTGTTGTCTAGTGCTGCAACATCTCTGCGAAGAGCTACGGGTGGTCCGTCCTCCTCCCGAGAAGTCCATGAGCGGTCATCTCTCGTGGATGCAGAGTACATGCGATCAACTTGCAGGGATCGGGAAGCGAATCGACGACAGCTTGAAACAAGAGTGTCCCCATGCTAGGCGATATGCTGGTGGTCACATCCTCACCTGCATCCAAGATGGGCGTCCACAGATGAGCTTAGGCTTTCTCTAGGAGGGCTTCTCGCGTTCTCATATGAAAGATGACGAGATCGACCGCCTCGCATAATCCTTCCCTCCACTAGTCAAGGACGTCTTTTCTACAATGAACTGGCAGTGGTCGTCCTAGTAGTTTATGTACCTAGGGAACACTCAATGTACATATTAGCATTTTATATATCAGAACTTAAGTAAGAATGGAAATCTATTGTATAAGTATCTGAAAGAAATATAGTGTATGAGTACTCTGTCAAGGACTACCCTCTGTCGGCGGAGTATGGTACTCTCCCTAACCCTCAGCTGTTTTTGTAGAAAGGTCTTTTTCCACAAAGACAACTTAAATCTTATAACAAACCAAGTTGCAGCTGCAAATTCCTAGCCCCCAGCCGTGAAGTCGGGAAAACCAATTCCCGGTTACACAGCTTGGCTAATACGCTCAAGCGGGTACTCTAACATGACCAAATCTAACATGGTCGTTTGACCCTGCTTGGCCTGACCAACTTTCATAGTGCTAGGCATCCCCAGCCGAGGTCCGTGGGACCTCGAAGCTTGCCAGACTAGCATAAGAGGACAATAGGATCGACTTTGAGACAAGACGATATAAGAAAAGAGTGTCATCGGGTAAAACACTTCTAAAGAAAGGAATTTGGAATACTGTATATTATTAGACTGAACTTATAGACTTTTGTACATCGGTTTTATACATAAAATTTGCGTAGTTGGTCAATGGTCTAAGAATTTGCCAACTCATGGCGTTCGTCGTCTGTGATTTTGAACGCGCCTGTCCTTAAGACTTTGACCACTGTGTATGGTCCCTCCCACTTAGATGAGATCTTGTTTCACCCTACCTGATTTTGACCTTGTCGGAGGACGTAATCGCCGATGGTGAGTGTACGGGCACGAACACGCTTTTCATGGGGCCTGTTAGTACATGGCTGCTCGCACGACAACACATTCTCTATGTTACTCTAGAAGGTTGACGTCGTCTGCTCGTTGTTCCTCCTGGTCTTTTTCTGAATATTGTTCGACTCGTGTAGACCGATGCCATAGCTCCGAAGGAAACATGGCCTCGGAACCATACACGAGAAGGAAAGGAGTCTCTTTGGTGAAGGTTGTCGGGGTAGTGCGGACGACCCATAAGACAGAAAGGAGTTCGTCAACCCAGTATGTGTCATAGGCCAAGAGCCTATCGTACACACGTATTTTGATCCACTGGAGCACAATACCTTTTGCCTGCTTGATCTGCCTGTTATTCTGAGGATGGGAGACTGATGCGAAGTATATTTTTACTCCGAATTCGATGCAGTAGTCCTAGAAGGCACCGCTGGTGAACTGGGAGCTGTCCGAGGATGTCAAGCCCCAGCATGAGAATGGCCAGGTGAGAGGGATAGTTTGGAGTGCTTAGGCCGGCATCTTGGTGTGTTTGCTGTGAAATTGGTAGGCTTCACATCGTTCGACCAAGTCGCAAGCGTCTTGAAGGGTTGTTGGCCAGAAAATCTTATCAAAAGGCTTTTTGACCAGAGTTCGCCCGTCGGTGTGAGATCCTCAAATTCCTTCATGGATGTCGAGTAGTAAGTCCTTGCTATCCTCGGGAGAGACACACTTGAGCAGAACTCCGTTTGGGGCTTTTTTGTATAGGTCGTTACCGATCATACAATAAGTTTTTGCTTGATGAGAAAGTTTTTCAGCCACGGTGTATTCGTCCGGTAACTTGTCTGCATCCAAGAAATTGATGAGCGGAGTATGCCAGTCTTCCGTGGTCTCCATGTCTGTCACGACGTTGTTTACCCCCCGAGCTGTTCTCAGTGTTGGCTAAGGTGCCTGTGTCGTCCGTGGTTTTAACTGAGGGTTTTGTCAGGATGTCCAGAAAGGTTCCTAGTTCAATAGGTTCTCTTTTGGATGCACACTGTGCCAAGTTGTCGGCATCGGTATTGTCTTTGCGGTAGACATGATGTACCTCTAAACCGTCAAATTTTCGCTCTAGCTTCCTGACTTCGGCAAGGTACTTGGTCAACTCTGAGTTTGAACATTTGTAGTCTTTGTGCACTTGGTTGGTGACCAATTTTGAGTCCCCTTTCACAATTAATTGCTTTACTTCAAGTGTCACAGCTGTTCGTAATTCGATGAGTAGTCCCTCGTACTCTGCTGTGTTGTTTGTAACTCTGAAATTGAGGTGTATTACATGTCTGAACTGATCCCTAGCTAGTGATGTCAGAATGAACCTTGCCCCTGCTCCTTGGCTGTTGAATGCCCCGTTGAAGGCCATTGTCCATGTCTTGTCATTGTTCGACCGGTTGGGGTGTTCTCAGGAACGGTCCAATCGGCAACGAAGTCAGTGAGAACCTGAGACTTGATGGTTGTACGTAGGACGAAGTTGACATCGAATTGGCTGAGTTCGACGACCTATTTAGCAATGCGTCTGACGACGTCTTTATTCCTGAACTACCTCGCCTAGAGGGAAGGAAGAGACGACCGTGACTTTGTGGGCCTAGAAGTAGTGACGCAGCTTTCGCGATGTCATGACTACAATGTTAAGCAATTTCTGGATTTGAGGATATCGAATTTTTACATCGTGGAGGGACTCCCTGACGTAGTACACGGGATGCTGTACTTTGTCCCTCTCAACGATAATCACAGTGCTAACCAAATAAGGCGTGACAGCAATATATAGAAATAGTTCTTCCATTGGTTGTGGGGCAACAAGTACAGAAGAGCTGGACAAGTACTGTTTGAGTGCGATAAACGCGTTCTCGGCATCCTGTGTCCACTCGAATCTTTCCTAGTTTTTGAGTAGAGCGAAGTAAGATTGTCCTCGTTCTCCCATCCTGGCCACGAACCGGCTTAAAGCTGCCATACATCTTTTAAGCTTCTGTACTTCTTTGAGTCTTGTCGGTGACTTCATGTTCTCGATGGCCTTTATCTTCTTGGGGTTTACTTCAATTCCTCGTCTAGAGACAAGAAATCCTAGCAACTTCCCCGACGGTACTCCAAACGTACACTTCTCCAGGTTTAGTTTGAGCCAATATCGTCGAAGATTGTTGAATGTTTCCCTTAGGTCATCGATCAGCCTGTCCTTTGTCTTTGTCTTGACCATGACATCGTCGACGTATGCCTCCACGTTCTTGCCCATCTGGTCATCAAAAGCCCCTTGGATTTCTTGTTGATATGTATTGCCTGTATTGATTAATCCGAAGGGCATCTTGGTATAATAGAAAACACCCAAGGGCGTGATAAACACTATCTTCTCTTCGTCCTCTTTGACCATGCTGATATGGTGGTAGCCGGAGTAAGCATCAAGAAAACTCAACAACTCACAACCAACGGTTGAATCTACTAGTTGGTCAATGCGAGGAAGAGGGAAGTGGTCTTTGAGGGACGCCTTGTTGAGATCGGTGAAATCTACGCACATCCTCTACTTGCTGTTGGTCTTGCGCACCATTACTGGGTTAACGAGCCACTCTGAATGGAGAACCTCTCTGATAAAGCCGGCCTTGAGATGTTTGTCAAGCTCTTCTCGAATAGCTTCTTTCCTATCTTGTGCGAACCGCCGTAGTTTTTGTTTGACTGGCTTGGCATCGGAATGCACCATCAGTTTGTGTTCGATCACCTCCCTAGGGACTCCAGGCATGTCGGACGGTTGCCAAGCGAACACGTCTGCATTCTCGCGGAGGAAGGTGATGAGCTCGAGTTCCTATTTGTTGTCGTGCATTGCCTCGATCTTGATTGTCTTGTCGGGGTTGCTACCGGCCAACGGGATGATCTTGATTGCGCCATCGAGCTTGGGTGCCTTGTTGGGCTTGTTCACTTCCCGAGGGGGTTCTGAGGTGGCGGGTGGTGTGGGAGTATGCTCGACCATGTCAAGACTCCTCTTGTCGCACTGTACCACTACCTTTGTGTTCCTGGGGATCGTGATTGTTCCTTTCGGGCCTGGCATCTTTAGAATTTAGTACGTATAGTGGGACACCGCCATGAACTTCGCGAGAGCAGTCCTTCCGAGGATAGCATTGTAAGCCGTGTCAAACTCTGCTACGTCGAAGGTGATCTGTTTTGTGCAAAAGTTGTTAGCCTGGCCGAACGTCACAGCTAGCATGATGTTCCCAAGCGGTTTTGGCGATGATTTTGGAGTGATCCCATGGAAGGGCTGGTCGGAGGGAACAAGCTCGCTTCTAGGGATACCCATTGCGTCGAGTGTGCTGGTGAAGAGTAGGTTGATGAAACTGCCGTCGTCGATGAGGACACGTGCTTCTTCTTGGCAGCAACTCCTTGTGACGTAGAGCAGACTTTGCATTCTACTTTCTTATACTCCCTTTTAGAGGTGTATGCGTAGAATCGCCGAAGATATGAGCTACATGCAGGTCGGACGAGAGATCATCAGTGCTTCTCTCGACCACACGAACTTGCTTTCCTTTTTTGAGGGTTAGCTGTTTTGCCAATGCTTTCTGGAAGACCTTGCACTTCTCCAAAGTATGAGTGCCAGTCTTGTGGATCGGGCATCATTGTCGTACTGGTTCATCACCTTGAAGGGCTAGGTGCTTTGGGGGTGAGTTTGCTTGTTCTGCAACAAGGACCTCTGTCTCTGCCTTGCGTTTCCCTTCCTTTTTGTGATTTTGTTTCTTCTTTTTGGTGGATTCTGGTGCTTCTTTGTTGTCTATTTGCTTCTCCTCGACCACCTTGCCTTTTCTATCTTTCCTTCTGAGGGTGTCATCTACGTGAGCACACCTGTCGATGATCTCGAACAGCTTCATGGCAGAAGTGATTCGCCTTGTTGCCATCTCTTGGATGGTGTATCGATCTGGGACACCTAACTTGAATGCGCGTATGACAGAAGCATTGGTGATCTCGGGGATCGTATTCCGGCATTTGTTAAAACACCGTATATAGTCCCTTAAAGATTCTTCTGGGTTCTGCCTAAGGGCGTGTAGATCGTCCTCGACCGCATGCCGATTATATGTTCCTTGAATGTTGGCGACGAATTGCTGCCATAGGTCTTACCAGGAAGAAATCGAGCAAGGTGGGAGGTGTACTAGCCATGATCGAGCAGATCCCTTCAATGCTGCAGGCAAGTAGTTTGCCAACGCATTATCATATGCGCTGGCTGCATAAAGAACTATAGAGTAAACATGCAGGAATTCCTCTGGATCAGTACTGTCGTCATACTTTTCTACCGCCGTAGGACGGAATTTTTTTGGCCACCGCACCTCCCGCAGAGTAGGTGGGAAAGCCCGACATCCGCCTCCCGGTATAAAGGGTGGACGACGTCCTTGTGGTCTACGAGAACCGCCTCCGGTTGATGATGACGACGACAAAGGATCACCGTAGTCAAGGATGCGACCCCTTGACCTACGGCTTTGTCTTCAGTCCATCCTAGAATTTGGAGATTGCGAGTTTTGCCGTCGTCAGTTGTCGTCATGTTGTTGTCGACCTTGATCATTATTGCCCGGTTGACTTTGGCGATCTCGACGATCTCGATCATTGTTGCGATCTGCTCGGTTGTCGGTGCTGTCCCGCCCTTTGTTTCCTCCGTGAGGTGCGTGAGGTTGGCGGTGGTTGGCGTCGTTCTGATCTCGTCGCTCCCGCCTACGCCCATTCAAGTTATAGCGAATATCATGGTCATCTTGATGAGGAGGGGGCTGATTCTCCTGTCTTCTCGGCGATGCGTTTCGAGGATTGTGGCCCGGATCTCGGTTGGGGTGTGGACTAAGAGCGTCCTCAGCAGTGTCATTCTCTAATGCTCGGTCTCTACCTTGAGGACAGGGATCTCGAGAAGGACCTTGTGGGTTTGATCTAGCTACGGCCAAGAAGGCAGAGTTGAGGTTGGCTACGATTGACTGTATCGGTCTGACCTAGTCATCTGCTTCTGGGAAGGTAACTGGATCAAACGGAGTTTGTTTTAGCAACGAGTTGACCATGGTGAAGTGCTCGGTAGGAGTTCGAACCGGCTCCTCAAGCGGTTCTTCTCCTGAACGAATTTCACCCTCTACATGTACGTCCTCGACGACCCCATCGATCACATTCACTTCATGCGGAGAGTTGGACCCTGAGGATTCCAGGCTGTGAAGAACGGAGGGTTCGCGGGGATCGATGTCAATGAATGCGACCAGACGACCTGGGGTTTCCAACTCATTATCGTCCACTGATGCATCTCGAGGTTGATTTCGTTGTTGGTGGATCAGACAACAGGGAACACAAACCATGGATCCGGTGATCTTCCAGAAGATGTTGCAGTCGGTAAGGGGGTGACTTTTCGATTTGTGGATTGGGCACCATGCCTTGTACGAGCAAGCATCGAGTTCAGCCTTCACTTGAATTATTACCCGACATTCAACCAGAGAATGCTGAGATGTCTTGTGGATCGAACACCAGGTGTCATGGTTTGGAGGGGACTTCCTTGTCGGCACCTGGCCCCCAACAGATGTCTGGGGTTTGGCTACTTTAGGAGTTCTTTGGGGAGTTGAAGTCGTCGGCTTCCTCTTTTCTGACTGGACAGGAGGAATAGCTAACAAAGGATTGTTTTTTGTTGTCCTCATGGCTCTGTTCTCGATCCTAGCTGGTATTAGGGAAGGCAAGATTGAGGTTGCGGTGAAGACGAGTTAGATGATGGATCCAACTTGAGTCCAAACGAACGCCGGCTAGGTAGGATTTCCCAGGCCATGACGAATGTGGACATTGTTGTTGGAAGGCCTTGAGCTTGAAGCCATCTCGGCGAAAGCTTGAGCACCAAGTCCCCCTACCTGGCGCACCTTTGTCGACGGGTTATATCCGTAGACCATATTCTGAGGGTATTGGGGTACATTGGAACAAGGATCTACATGAAACGACATCAAGCACACAAAGACAAGGATTATACTGGTTCAGGCCTCTCGTAAGGTAATAACCCTACTCCAGTTTATATGGAATTACGATAAGAACCACGGAGATTACAATAGAGAATAACGGAAAGTATCGAGTACCGACGAGATCCCTATCGAGAACGACTCGATGAGATCCAGGCGATGAGTTGTCTTCGAGTCCTCTGGATTGCATCTACTACGGTGGTGGCTTGCGCTATGATTCGATGATCTCGTACCCCCTGGAGGGTCTTGTATTTATACAGCAGACTGTCTTGATCTCCAAGTAGAACTCGGATAATGTTTTTGGCCAATGAGATCACAGAGATTGTATCTTCTCCGAATAGGACTCTAACACCATCTATTCGGGATATAGTTTCCCTGTTTATTAGTCGAATTCCATAATGTTAAGGTAACCTTCCCGTATACTAAGGGTATACCGTATCTGTATACATCATGACCCTAAGGATAGAAGGTATGTCTTATCTGTAACCTTGACAATATTAAGTCTCTATATTTTAATAATTAGTGTTGGTAATTTTTTTATTTGTGGCTTATAAGCCAAAACAAGTGATACAAGAAATAAAAAATAATCTTAATTAGTACTTTATATTCTGATCCTAAACGGTCCAAATTAAAAGCAAGGCAGAAAAGTAGAAAATATAATAACCTCCCCTAAAATAAACTCTAAAACTGAGTTCTAAAATTAAAATTTGCTCGCAATTTATATGGTAATGAGTAGCCAAGCAATAATATTAAAATTAAATCATTCCAACTTCAAATGCATACTTGTATGAAGAGAGAAATAATTTTTCTAGACGAGCAGCTCAATAGTTTGCAGGCGGGCCATAAGTGGACGCTTCTGCAAAAACTGGTCCTTCAGGGGCCAGGTGATTAACTGCACGCGAAGACCAATTATCGTATGCGGTCGCTTAAGTGTCCTGCACGTGATAATGTGGCCATAGCGCATGCGATCCTCTTAAGCGACCGCACACAATAATCGGTCTTCGCATGCGGTCGCTTAAGAGACCCGCATGCAATGATGGGCATATATCTATCCCCTAGCCCGAGCTACTGCCATTTGAACCCGATGTTTCTCTCTCCAAAATGAAGCAACAAATAAGGAGGGAGGGAGGTTTTCAACTCGAAATTTTTGCTTGCCATCCATATAAAAGGTCACATGCTTGATTTCCTCTTTCATTTGTCTTCATTTATTTCAAATTTCATTGGTTAAATGCGATGAATTTTGTAGTTTTGCAAATGGACTTTTTAGAGCTATTTTGGTAAATTTTAGCTAAAATATAATGTTTAGATGACCAAAATTTTTATTCTAATCACTAGTACATGATGTTTCAATGTATCGTAGGTTTAATTTTTAGGAGATATTTGTTTTTTCATGTGGTGTGAGAAACAATTGCGCTAAAATTTTATTTGTACTGCAATTATTTATAGATGGATTGGGCATGAATGTATGAGACGCGGAGAACTCATCCGGCGTTCATGAAGGAAGCATCAAAATTTGTTGACTAGGCCAAGACACATGCTTTGAGGGAGAATAGGAGGGACATCTTTTCTCCGTGCTCTGATTGAAAGAATCAAAAAATGTTGAAAGATCTTAAGAAAATTTTCGGGCACATAGTGAAGCATGGATTTAAGGATGATTACAAGGTATGGACCTATCACGGGAAAATCGCCGTTCCTAAAGAGACTCCTGATATTTCCTTCGATGAGGCAGAAAATTTTATAATTGAGGACATGTCTCGTTATACGATGAACGAATTTGGTGGCTTTGGTATTGATGATTTGGAGGCTGATTTTGATCTGGACGGTATGTTGCGCCATGCTGGACCAGAGGTGCTAACTGGTCAGCGCGAGGGTTTGACAATTGGGAGGCGTTGCAAAAATCATTGAAAGAACTTATTTATGACTAATCCAAGGGATGTGACAAGGATTATACGGTGCTGCGTTCTATGCTAGAACTTCTCAGATTGAAGGCAAGGCACGGATGGTTCGATACTAGTTTCAACGATTTGATTGGTCTCTTGAGAGTTATGCTTCTTAAGCCTAACTTGTTGCTATCCAACACGTATCAAGCGAAGAAATTGATATGTTCATTATCTCTAGGTGTTTAAAAGATCCATGCATGTGTAAATCATTATATACTGTACCGTAAGGAATATGCTGACTTGGACAGGTGATTAACCTATAGGACAAGTTGGTACAAAACAGGTGACAGGGCCTCTATTAGTGAGGTTGCCGACCCAGATTCATCGGTGGATACAAAAAAAAGATTTTGGAAATGGTGATGTGGTACCTGCCAGTGAAAGATCGCTTGAAGCGCTTGTTCTCAAACCCTACCAATGCTGAGTTGATGAGATGACATCAAGAGAACCAGAAGACAGATGGTATGATTCGACACCCCGCTGATGCTCAGCAATGGAAGACCTTTGATTCAAAACATCCAGAATTTGCTAAGGATCCGAGAAATGTAAGGTTTGCTTTGAGCATGGACGAAATGAACCCATTCGGTGACCTACGCAGCTCACACAACACTTGGTCAGTTCTGCTCACCATGTACAACCTTCCTAGATGGATTTGTCTGAAGCGAAAGTACATTATGTTGACTATCCTTAAACAAGGACCAAAACAACCTGCATCGACATAGATTTGTTTCTTGAACCTTTGATGGAGGATATGGAAGTTATGTGGGAAGAAGAGTTAATAGTGTGGGATGAATACCACCGGGAGTACTTTACTCTGCGTGTTATCATATTTGTTACCATCAACGACCTACCGACGAACTTTTCTTCTCGAGGAAGATTATAGGGAAGACTTGATGTCTTATCTGTCTCGACAACACGTCATACAAGTATCTGACGTCCTCAAGCAAGATAGTGTACATGCGTCTGTTAACAGCAGATTTTCGTAATCGACCCAGAGAGGAAAGAGAAAACCGAAGCAGAGAGGAAGGATTAAGTTGGAGTCGGACCAAGCATTGTATCGGACTCGGTGAACGTATCGGACTGGGAGAAGCGCTAGCAGGAAGAGTGTATCGGCCGATACGGATTCAATACGATCATTGGCCGATAGAGGCTGGAAGTTGACAGAGTCAGCGTGGGCTTGGTTTGGGCTCAAGATAAGCTTCAAGGAGGTTGCCAAATAGAGATAAAGCTCGGTTTTAGGCAATTGTATCTTGTAAATCAAGTAGGTTTAGATCTAATCTGTGGCAAGAGTCTGCCGCAAAGACTTGTTTGTTAGTTAGAGATAAGATCGCGTCCTACAAGGACCCTGTTGTAATCTCGGGTATAAATATCCCGGTAGTTTGTACATAGAAACTCTCTCTCACAACCTAATACAACAACCAGTTTATTTTAATCTACTTTCGGCGCATCGCCAACCTTCGCAAGAGGTCGACTTCCGGTGAGTTCTTGCTTCCCCAGAGCAGAGGTAAGAACTCGTGCCCGACGATCTACATCGTCGGGGCTAGCGTGTCGCTTTAGACACGTTAAGCCTCAATGATGTGATCGCTGTTTATCATGTTTTGGATGATTTTGACAAGTGTTTTAATTACGCCTCGCCAGCGATCTATTCATTTTAGGGTTTATTGCCGACGACGGTTTAATTATTATGCTTGGCTAGATCTTTCAATGCATCTACCATCCCCAAAAGCAATCGACGACTTGATTTTCTTTGTGTTAAGTTTCAATTCACACTTTGAGTTGCTATCGACCTTAGTCCTGTGTTGAGATTTAACTCAAAGCTTGTTTTCGGTTGTAATTAAGGATAGCACTGGAGTTTCAGCCAGTCTTGCCTGATATACATGAATATCATAAGGTTTTTATGTGTATCTGCCATCTACATGAATGGATCAACGAATATAGATATACTTGGTATAGATTATTCTTTAGGGTTTATTTGTGATTGCCATATTTATATTGGTCGATTGGTTCATGTAGATTTGCAATAGAGTATTAGCTAGTGTAGTTGTTTTTGTTATCCCTTATCGGCCGATGCCATTGATCGATGTTAATATGTTGATGAAGGCCGATAAGATCAGATCCATGCTTTAATCTTACTTTATCACAAGTAAGCCGATATAGCTTTGCCCTATCGGCTGGGCCACGACAATGCGACATCGGCCTATCGGCCGAACGACTATTGTTTTCTAACATGGTTTACTTGTTTATCTTGTTGATTGCAGATCAAATCAACTGGCATGCCCTACACGCCTTTGGACCTGTACTGGAGTAAAGCAAACCTTCCAGGCCGCCGTGGAAACATGGAATCCGTTTGGTTGCAGGGCGGGTCGAAATTCTACGCCAACAGCGTCATCATCGATTCTTACCCCAAGAACACAAATACGGTGCGATGACCAAATTTTTTGACAAGACAGTAGAGAACGGGACTGCCCGGCAACACGAAGTGGAACTACTATCTTCGACATAACAAAGAATATTAATGTCATGTTCGGAAAGGGAAATAAGAAGATAGGCGAGAGGAAGAAAACAACGGAGGAAAATACATTGCCCTTCAAGAAACACTTAATCTTTTTCAAGTACCTGTTATACTGGAAAGACCTGTAGATTTGACATGTCATTGATGTAATGCACCTCGAGAAGAATGTGTTCGACAACACTAGCGACACCTTACTAGGCATCCCTAGTAAGACAATGGATGGACTAAAGTGATGTAACGACCTGGTGAATTTGGACATAAGAAAAGACCCCCACCCGACAGAGCTGACAAATGGAAAGATTGAGATTCCTCCATTATGCTACTCAATGACACCAGAAGAGAAAAAAGCTTTTTGTAGATGCCTGCATGGTTTGAAATTGCCTACAAGTTTCTCATCAAACATAAAAAAATTAGTATCAATAAAGGATTTGATCATCTCTAGATATAATGCTCATGACTGTCATAAGATGCTAATGATGTTTCTCCCTACCGCTATTAAGGCAGTCAACCCAGTTCACACTAAGGTAGTGATAACGAAGTTGTGCTACTTTTTTAATCCAATTTCACAGAAGGTTTTTGATCCAGAAGAATTAGGACCCTCTAGACATTCACAGTTGAGATAGCTTGCCAGCTAAAGATGTATTTTCCTCCATCTTACTTTGATATGATGAAGCATCTGATTGTTCACATCATCCCTCAAATTATTGAACTTGTTCCTCTATACCTACATCAAATGTGGGCGTACAAGCGGTACATGTCAGTTCTGAAAGGGTATGTCCGCAATCGTGCTCACCCGGAGGAATCGATGGTAGAGGGGTACACAACTGAAGAGGTTGTTGAGTGCTGTATAGATTACATAAAGGATGTCAATCCCATTGGCATACCCCCTGCTCCACACAATGGGAGGTTAACTGGGAAGGGGATCATAGGCAAGAAACATTTCTATGATAACGAATACAAAGCAGTAGTGGAGGCACATAGGAGCGTGCTGCAATAGCTTACCATCGTTGAGCCCTATATTGAACAACACATGAATGAGATCAGAGCCTTCAACCCTGAACGATCCGCTAACTGGGTCTCAAAAGACAGAAGCACAATTTTCCGTGATGGTTGAAGGATCAAAACCTGCTGGTTGGTGAATCCCTCGAGGAAAAAAACTTTGCAAAGGCTGGCGGCTGGCTTATCAAGCCTTGTGACCTCATGGCAAGGGTACATCGGCAGATATATGTTTTACATGATAACCAAGGACGAAAAAAGCTCAGCACAAAATAGTGAAGTTCGTGTCGAAGCGTTCGACACAACTAGCCAGAAAAAATCATACTATGGGTTCATACAAGAAATTTGGGAACATGACTACGTACTAAACATCAGATCCCTATGCTTCGATGCCAATGGGTGAAAGACACAACATGCGTTTCCCAGGATTACTACGGCCTTACGGGGACACAACATGCGTTTCCCAGGATTACTACGGCCTTACGGTTGTGGAATGCAGTAAAAAGGTCACAAGGATGATCCATGGGTCCTCGCTGAGCGTGTTGCACAGGTTTTCTATGTGAAGGATCCTTCCGGCGAGAGGATGGACATTACTATATCCGGAAAACAACACATCGTTGGCATTGGCAACACTGAAGACGTGAAAGATTACAACCAGTACGATGATATACTGTTATTCACCGATCTTCCTAAGCAGATCAAGCGCATAGAGAGAACCCTTGACGAAGATAAGTTTTTGTCTGTGTGGAAGGATGGTGTTGCCAAAACTATGAAACGGTAGTTTGTTTTTGTAATGAATTTGTTTTGGAAATGCATGTATTGATTGTGGTTTGTTATTAGGCCATGTGTAATGATTGTGGTTTGCTATTAGGCCATGATGACATGAGTACTTCAGGGACATGTCAGTTTATGTTATGTCGTGGTCAAATCGGTTCATATGTACTAAATTTGTAAGGGATTTACAATTCTTTTAGATTTTTAAATTTTTTAGCCCAGCTCTCAATATTTTTTTTAGCAATAACCAATTCATCGTCCGCTGCCACCTCGCCGTCCGCCGTCTCCTCGCTGTCCGCCGCCTCCACGCTAACCGACTACGGCCTCCTTGTCGAGACCGCCGCTGCTCCTCTTCCACACCGGCCAACGCCCTTCTTCAAGCCAGTTGGCCACATCCTCACCTCCGGGAACCTCTAGTCCCAGCTCGCCAGCCATCTCCTCATCTCCCCGGTAATTAGTTTTTTTTTGAAATTTTCTTAAATTTTGTGATGTGCAAATGTGAGATGTGAAAATATGTGATATAGATTTGTGATGTGCATATGTAATGATGATAACGTCATGAAAGATCTACCCTGGCAGATGAGGGCGATGCATGAATGGTACATTAAAGCAGCTAGAAAGGGCCTCAGTTTCATTAGTGTCAAGGTCCTGGATGATGCTTTCTCCAGTGGACCCAATGGGATGCTTCTCATCGATTTCAAGGACCTACACGCCCTCTTCAGGCTCGATAAAATGGACGCCAATCTTTTGTTGCGTTTTTCTTGTAAGTGCTTTACTCTTGTTTGGTGTAAGTGAATACATGAAATAAACTTGCATCTCATTTAATCAGCATTCCATAGGTCACAATTCCACGACGCGGAAAGAACGAAGTCAACCGAACGAGGGTTTGCTAGACACAACACACTGTGCAGCTTCGTGCGGATGGTCCCGAACTAAGGGGAAAAGCAATGCTCTCGCACCAAAACAAGACTGTCATAATGATCCTTTACGCTTTTAGGTAAACAACGTCTCTTCCGTTTCAACAATGTTTTCGTAGTACAACAAAATTACTAGCAAATAGCGTATGCAATTCATATATCTTGTTTGCAGCGATTACTATATATTATTCCTGATATATTCGAGGGACCACTTGGTCGTACTGCTTGATCCGGCAATCTACGACGAGAAAATGTTCATGGAGTTCCTCGTTTTGTTGAATTTGTTAGTATTAACATACACCCCGTCAATACCTAGTTACTTGTTTGAAATTTAAAATTAACTCAAACAAATGTTTTATCGACATAAAGGACATAGATATTACGTCAGATATCACGGGCCAGTAATGGATGCAAAGAAGGAAAACTTTTTGTGAAGACACAATGGCCGGTAATTGACGTCCGCAGTTAACATAATTTATTGTACTTGTTAGTTTTTACATATTAACGGGTGTAATTTTTTGTACGCAGTGTTTCAAGCAACCACCCGAAACTAACCTATGTGGATATAACATGTGCGAGATGCTTAGAGTCAATGGGAGGTACACAACAAACAGTGAAGATATACATCCGGAGAACGTCTGCTATACAAAATATTTCGTCTAATTTTATTTCCTAACTCTCATCATGTCTTCTTTATTTGAACAGATCCCGGAAATTCCTTATGTAGCAAACTGGTTCGACAAACAAACAATCCTTAACGTATGCGCGAATCTGTGCCAGTTCATCCGTCGCGATTGCTGCAATCGGTTAGGGGAATTCTACGATAATGAAAACCAATACTAGAAGACTCATTTAAACCCTTAAAAGAGTGGGAGAAAGAACATATACATAAATAATGTAATGTGACAATATTTGTGATCACTTGCAATATGCGAGACAAAAAATATGTTGATATGTGTCTGTACATATGTATATTATATCTTTTATGACAAGATTTGTGTTCACTTGTAATATCTTATTTATTTACTAAGCAAGTTTGTAATATGTGCAAATAACAACAACTTGATTTATTTCACTAAGCAAGTTTATAATATGTGCAAATAACGTCAACTCGCTTAGTTCGTACGTGTACCATTCAAAAATTCGATTATTAATAGCGAGTCATTTTGTGTTATATAGTGTATGACGACTTTTCAAACAGCTAGCTATTGCATGGCCACACGCAAAGACATGTCTTTGCAGGCGGGCCGCTTAACGCAACCACACGTGATAATCGATCTTCGCGTGTGGTCACGTTAAGCAGCCCGCCTGCAAAAATCTTTTTTTTAGTAGTGTTTAGAAGGTAAAGGGAGCCATTGTCTCATGCTAAATTGCTAATTTAGAGGGTACTTCACAAGGTAAAATAAGCAAAAATAATAATTTAAAGGATCAGGTCCTCTGAACAAATAGTTTTAAGGAACTAACACGGTTTTCATCTTTATTAATCATACCTAAGTACCTAATTAACCTAGCCTCGTGGTAGCTGCAATAACCTATCTGCCGTACCTCTACCATGAATCTTGTTATTAATAGTTGTTTAACTTATGACATAAAAGAACATGACACAATTATTGTAAAGGAATTAGAGGGCCGATAGATTGGCATGGAAGGTGGATGCTGGAAAATTAGCAGCCCTAGCAAACAGGTGCTGTTGCACAGTACTGTCACTACCAAACGCTTTGCGCCACATGATCCTCCAACTCGCATCAAAATTCAAAGGTCAATTAAGTACCATACATCTCAACAAATTTCTCCCGATAATTAAACATCCAACAAACTAAAGTTGGGGAAAAGGATATATTAGCGAACTACCTTTGCGTTGGTAATATATGTATTTCTCAAAATTTTATTCATCCATTTGTTGGAGCCAGTCTCGAACAGACTGGTTATATATATTCTTGTATATTATGTATGTTCGGAAGTTGCACTACGACTATCACCATCATGATTAGTCGGATCAAGCTTCGTCAGAAAAGAAAGAAAAACCTTTATTGTATATAAATTAGGTTAAAGTACCTAACAATATTGTTGTTCACCTGCTACAACCCAGTGGGTTGGATTCTTAATTATTAAAAAGTAATCGGAGTTGCCAACTTATAGAAAAACACAATTCAATATAATCAGTCCTTGACAATCTGACCAGAAATAATTACACCAGTATACCTTATGAAAATTAATTAATTATTAAGCACCTACAATAATTATCTAAAAAGTTTAAGCACCAACTATAGACAAAAGCCTTTTTCTTTCATTTGGGGAGATGATAATATAAATATAATTGGAATTATAAGCTACCTATCTAGCTATATGCCCATCGGTCTATAAAGTACTCTAAATAAGTATGGCTCGATCTTAATACTTATAGTTTAGGGAGTTACTATATATAGCTACCGTATAATTTACTTGGAACACACAAATATGAAAAATACATAATTAGAGTATTATTGTACTTCAAATCCTATAAATTAAAAAATACATAAAGATTGCAATAATGACTATTTAGATAGAGTGAAGGAAAACACAGAAATCAAAAGGATTCTTTTTAAGAGATTGGATCTCATGTCAAAATTCCTCTAAAATTTTTATGTTATGAGCCAATCCAAAAGAATTTCATAGCATCCAAAGATGGCTATTCCTTGAAAACTTTTCATACGGTCGGATTCCTCCAAATTTTCTTGAAGAACCCTTTTGTTGTGAAGGAGTCCTTAACTCACTTGACGAAACACGACCTAGCTAGTTTTAGGGGGGGTTTAATTATCTATCACGGCGGTTGGACGTAATCGAGCGCACTAGTACAGAAACAGCCTTTCCGTGCGGGCCGAAAGGCACCTTTCCGTGCGGAAGGCCTGCCCGCACGCGCGAAAAGGTCTGGGAAAAGACCATTTTCGCGTGCGGTCGGCCCAACCGCACGGGAAGATCCATTATCCCGTGCGGGTCGCTTAAGCAGACCGCACGGGATAAGCGATCTTCCCGTGCGGTCGCGTTAAGTGGACCGCACGGCATTCGCTTATTCCGTGCGGTCCACTTAACGCGACCGCACGGGATAAGGGATCTGCCCAATTTTTTATGTGCATATAAAATAGTAAAATAGTATTTTATATGTTGTTTATTATTTTATGTGAATATATTACCTTATCTCTCTCCGTCTCTCTCACTCTCAGTACGTAATAGTATACATACACATGTCTCGTATTAAGAATATTGAACGTAATTAATTATTTTTTCATGGAATTAAGATATTAAATTTGTACGCATGCATCACATATGTATATAATATACGTATCACCGCGTCTCGCAATTTACAGAAGTTTAAAAAACCACATAAAATATATCCTTAATTAGAAATATTTGTACTAGCTAGCTACTATACATATGTTCTTTTTCCCACTCTCTAAGTCGTTTGAAGGTATCCTCCGTCGCAAGCTGGCTCTCCGGATCGTAGAAATCGCCCAAATGGTTGCAGACATCGCGGCGGATGAAGCGGCAAATATCTGCACACAAGTTTAGTATGGTTCGATCGTCGAACCGGTTCACTACAACTGGAACGGACGGGATCTGTTTCAGAAGGAATACACATTGTTATAGTTAGGAAAGTTATACAAGATCTTATAATGTGTGAAAAGATATTTTCTCTCGACTTACTTCTTCAAACTTTGTAGTGTATCTCCCGTTGAGTCTAAGCATCTCGCATACGTAGTATCCGCATAAATTAGTCTCTGGTGGTTGCTTAAAACACTATGTTGAATAAAATTGTGTACATCAATATTTTGAGTGAAACAAGTATATATAGGAAATGTCATTATAACGGACATGTAATTACCGGCCATTTTGTCTTCACGAGAAGCTTCTTCTTTTGTGGATTATTGATTGGTCCACCGTGGTCTACGTAATATTTGTGTGCTCTATAAAGACAAAATAATTGTTTGAGTCAATTATGTGTCTTTGAGAGTACAACAGCCAATATTTAGTAAATGATGCATAACAGGACTTACAAATTTAATATAATGAGAAACTCTGTAAATGTTTCCTCGCCATAGTGTGCCGGATCCAGCACTACGGCCAAGTGGTCCCGCGGATATACCAGAAAAATTATGTAGTGATCGCTGCAAAGAAGATATGTTAATTGTAGGTGATATCGTACTAAAATATCAGTAGTACAGAAGAATATTACGTACCGCAGCGCATAAGGGACCAAGAGGACAGTTTTGTCTTTGTGCGCGACCATCGCT